>OZ022505.1:59536670-60739853 GCA_963989385.1 Ctena decussata
TGTTCAGGAACAAATGGACTGTTTTATTGCTGTCCGGCTGATTTAACCTGATCTTCATCAAACTTGCAAGTAAACAGGACACCATAAAATCTTAGACAGATCTATCCAGACCAGATTTTTCATTTTATAGTTAGTTTGACCATGGGTGCAAATATGTATTTGTGTAAGGAGCATAGCCTGATAAGCTTTAAGATAGAAGTCCTTAACACAAATAAACTATGTAACTTAATTTTGGTGGTGCTTCTGGGGTGATTTGGTTTCTAATTTTCATTTTTCAACCGTTTTCTTGTAGTCTTTGGCTTTTTACATTATGGCAACCTGCTGGGAAAGAGCTAACACCTCGTTTTCTTTTTTTCTTTCTTTTTTTTTTGCGGGGGGGGGGGGGGGGGTGGATGCGCAGAGCTGGTGGCTTAATTGTTTTTGTTCCTTTCCAGCCTTGTTGTTAACTGAAGCTGAGGAATGTTATGATAGCGGCTTAAAAGCATTGCCGTTTCATTTTATAAAAATACTGACATTTTTTTTTTATAGTTAGGGAAATGTCTCAAAGGATATCTCATTCATCTTTGATTTTATTGTCACCATTCTTTTAGATGAACAGAACATGCATTAAGTCTACAACAACTTACATTCCGCCAACGCAGAGTTACTGACCTTGATAGCCAAAAATGGCCATATTTGACTTTGTCAAAAGCTTAAACCGTTTAGCCAAATGAAACTAAACTTTTTGTGTGTGTATTTTCTCAGAATCACAGAAATCTGAATAAGCAATATTTCTGATGACTGACCTTTTGCGGAACCCTGGCACAGGTTAAAATTTGAAGAATACATGTATTATCTTGATGCATCAGATATTTACAGAGTACAAGTAATTCTTCTGAGTATGATTTAGAGCATTGCTTTAAATGGTGAAGAATCTGCCTGGACAAGACCATTGCTTAAAAATGTGAAGAAGTTACAATTTATTTCATTTTTCTATCTACCTTGGGGGCCATCCTGTCTGTGTGGTTAAGGCCGCTTTAGCACTTTAAATCGCTTGTAATCCCCACGCTGCGGAATCGAGCCAAACTCTGGTCATATACGAGACAAGTCAAGTTCTGCTTGCAAGTAGTCGGGTGGCTCTTCTCGGGATCTCCCGTTTCCTCACCACCTAACTTCAGACTCGGCTCAAAATTAGTGACGTAATCCTGACTGGTCATGAAAGCCCATATAAAAAGTTATTCTATATTCAATAACCAGTTACACTTTGCAAATGGTTTGTCAAGTGCAGACATACATGAGATATAAGCCATAGCTGGAACATGTCAAGTTACACTGACTGACTGAGGATCACATTCATTGGTGTAGTACTTACAGTGGGTGGGATAGTTAGACCCCAAAGAATATTCATTCCTTTCTGAGGGCTATCAGCAGTCATAGTTCTACTGGAATTATTTATGACTATTTAAATGCAATTGTTAAAGATTAACATGCACTATACTTGTCCAGTTCTTAAATTTTGAGAAATTTTCAAGTTTTCAAACTTTTTGAATTTAATAAATATCACGGCCATTTATTCAGTAAACATTACTCAAATACACAGACATCTAATTTTATATCTAGATTGTGATAAAATTGATTTCATATGTACATCTATAAGGATAAGGTATAAACAATCTTTAGAGTAAGTCATATATTTTGTATAAGTATATAGACACTGGCATGAAAATATGCCGAAAAGTAGATTTTTTACCAAAGAATAACGTGATTTTTGTTAAAAATTTGTTATCTCAGTTACCATGGCAACGGTTTTAAAAGACACTTTACATACTTTGTTTCAGTTACATTTTCAATTAAAATAAGTTCTTACACATTTTACCAGCCATATCTTAGCCGTGCTAGTTTTGACTAACCATCTAAGTTTCACATTGATTTTACAGTGCTTTATAAGTGGGTGGGGTACTTAGACCCCTTAGAATATGCATTACATTCATTTCTGAAGGTAACCAGATTTCCTGGTTCTTTCATCTGTATTTATGAATGTTTAAATGCACTTTTACCCACCATATATGCAAGCTACCAGTGCATTCTACAAGGTTTGTGAAATCAGAAAGTTTTTCACTTTTGTAAAAGTGGTGAAATTCAAAGCCAATTATCTTAAAAGATACCCACAAAACACAGACATCTGAATCTACATTTTGTTTGTGGTGACAACTGACTTTACCCAGGTAACAGCGGCTTTGCTATATAGTGTTGCTGTCAGAAGATAAATGCATTTAAAAACGCTGACCATACCATGTTTCTTTCAGTGATAAGGCCATCCCACACTGTGAAAAAGTATAAGTTTCAGTTTGAATAAATGTAGGACACCTCAAATATTTTTTGTGTATAAACTGTTTGTTTGAATATGAAATATATATGAGTAGACTTTGGCTTGAAATTGTGCCAAAAACATGAATTATTTTATAAAATTGTGTGATTTTCGCTCAAAATTTGTTATACTGGTTACCATGGCAACGGTTTGAAAGAAACTGGAAATATTTTGCATGGGTTATTTTTTCATCAATACTCAACTATACAATAAGTTTCAGCGATATCTGAGACATGTCACTTTCCACCATCTGCCTGATCCTTACATGGAACGGTACTTTAAAGTTCTTGAAATTTAATCTGATCGAAAATCCGCAATCACTTGCATATTTTTTTTTATTTCATCACATTATGATCAACATTATGCAGAAGGTTGCATTCATTTTCTTGTGTGCTTTCTTCCTTTTGCATAAGAAAATTTTTAAAATATAGTCTATTCCAGGCATAGTCCTTTCTCCGCAAAATCAAATGAAAGGACAACTTAACTCAAGTTTCAGGGCTAGACACAGCGCACCTGAAGACGGGGGGGGGGGGGGGGGGGGGGCACAGAATGCCGAAGGGATGATTCGAGCGGCGTGAGCCGCGAGGGGGAGAGTATGAGAGGGGGCTCCCCTCTCATAGGGGGTTCTGGGGGCCCTCTCCCGGAAAAAGAATTGAAAATTGCAGTGCCGGAGATGCATTTTAAGCCTGTTTTTGGTCAAAATTTCAGATCTCAAACTTGATTTTGAAAGCCAGTGTGACATACTTTATGCAATATTTTGCTTCAGTTTCAGCTTTTACTGGAACTGGACCTGGCATGCAAATAGTATTTAATGAATGATTGTGCAGGGCTTCCATTAACTTCCAGATTCAGGAAGTCCCAGACTTCCCACCTCTCAAATTTGGAAGTCCCGCAAGAAAATCTAGGAAGTCCAACTTTTTTCCATGCAACGGCTGTCGAAAGTTATGGAAGAAATAAAGTACTGTTATATTAAACTCAGATTGCTGTTTTTTTTTTCTTTTTTTTTTCTAAACGCTTTCCGGACCGTTAGCTACGTCCGAACTTGCGTTACTACTATACGCACTTTCCACGCATACAAAACGGTCTGATAAATTGTTTTAATGCTTCCAGCCTTTACATACTCTTGACCAATATTTTGTTTAACATTCGAATTGTCTTTGCTGCAAGAAGCTGCGACGGTCAGAAAGAAATTGGTCAACTCGGTAGATCAAAATGGCACCGACGCTTTTCATACCCTTCTAATTTCGCAGATAGAATTTACCGTAATGATCATGAAAGTAGGACAGAAGTGCCACTGTGGGTTACGGAGATAAATGTGAGATATAAATTAAGCGAAGTTGGAAAAATAACGACGTACTGAAATAAGCTATTTCAGTAATATCTCGAGTACAGTTGCACTTCAGTTTGGCGTCCTCATTTTTTTGGCAAGCATTATTTACAGTCAGACAGTGGCGCATCCAAGCAGCCGCCAAGATCAAACGATCAAAAGATTACATAAAACTGTCAATTCATGTTTACTTACACGATCGCATTTACACCCAGCGGTGTCATTTCTAAATAAGGGCGGGGCTTAGGCAGTCGCTGTAATATTAATACTTCCAGTTGGACAATAGGCGGAGCTCAATACTTAGTCACGGTTCTCACTGACAAGAGTCGGTCAACCGGCAAATCACAAAGCTCACAGGACGCGTGTCAAAGGTAATACCGATAAAATGTTTATTGAAGGATGATATAATTTCTGAATATTTGTGTATGTCGGAACATCTGACTTGAAATTATCACGCAGAACCGGGCAACAAATTGGCGGACTTTAACGCGCTGAAAATCGGCGAAATTGTAGAGATTTTTTTTTTTTTAACAGGTGAGCAAGGTATGACTCGCGGTCGGTTCGGGGGAGGGGGGCGGGCGGGGTTTAACAGGTGGGCAAGGTATGACTCGCGGTCGGTTCGGGGGGGGGGGGCACGTGCCCCTTTTGCCCCCCCCCCTTGGGTCCGGCACTCACGTGCCCCTTTTGCCCCCCCCCCCTTGGGTCCGGCACTGAGTTTATTTGCAAACCACATGTATAACATTTCAACAATGAACACATGAGATGCGCCCATAAAAGGCAGAAAATAGCAACAGCAAAAAAAAAAAAAAAAAAGATGAATAAAAAAAATGCACAATACAGACAATACATAAATATTAATTTTCTACGCACAACCGGGAAAATCCTCGGCTCCTCCCGCTAAGTTTCGGGATTAGCCGGGAAATTCCGACTCCTATGTTGTTAGTTATAAGGACTAATCTACAATCAGTAAAAGACTCGTTAAGAAACTTGAAGGATATGGTATAAAAGGAACTTTATTGACATGGCTAAAAAAACTTCTTATACGAGAGAAAGCAGAGAGTAGTGATCAATGGACAAGCTTCACAATGGACTGTATTATCTGGAATTCCGCAGGGTTCTATACTTGGCCCGATACTTTTTATAATTTACATAAATGACCTCCCAGGAGTAGTAGGAAGTGTATGTAGACTGTTCGCAGATGACTGCAAGCTTTATCGTAACATTAAATCTGAGGCAGTCTACAGATCTGAAGGAACTGCAAGATTACATTAACAGGCTATGTCGATGGAGTAAAGACTGATTACTAGGTTTTAATATCAAGAAGTGTAAAGTGGTTTCTTTTGGTAATATCCATTTTGAATGTGAATACAGTATGATTGACAGTAACAGTAACTCTCATTCACTGTCCTCTGAGGATTCGGAGTGTGATCTTGGTATATTTTTCAAGAAAAATCTCAAATTTGATGAGCATATTGATAATATTGTAAACAAAGTGAATCGAATTATCGGTTTGGTTAAAAAAAATTACATATTTGGACAAAAACCTTTTTTGACATTGTACAAGTCTTTAGTTAGGTCACATCTAGACTATGGTAACTTGATATTTTATCCAACAACGAAGAAATACAAACAAGTACTTGAGAATGCCCAACGTAGGGCCACTCGTCTGGTGCCGGAGTTACACGGACTGTCTTACAGAGAGCGTCTCATAGAATTGAATCTTTCTACTCTGGACTACAGAAGAAGGAGATTCGATATAATTCAAGTGTTCAAAATAGTCCATATCATTGATGATATTGACATGAATTGGTTTTTTGCATTCACAGAGAACAGCCAGTTAAGAGGCCACAATTTGAAATTAAACAAACCACGTGTTAATAAATCCATCAAATTGAATTCATTTGCAATGAGAAATATCCCATGTGGAATGCATTGCCATCTGAGGTTGTTAATTCTAAGTCAGTCATTGAGTTCGAGACAAAATTGGACAGGTTGTGGATCAACAAAAGATATGACATATCGGAAGTTTATTAACTCTTGTAATAATTGAATCACAATTAAATGGAAGCGACGACAGAAAAATCGCGTGCTGAGGGGAATAACAAGCCTTTAGGGCTTAAGAAGTTTCCCTGAAGTCAAAAGGTAGTACTATTGTAGGATGAGATGTAGAGACAAAAGAACAGCCCCCTCCCCCTCATCAACCAAAGTATGCTGCATGAATACAGAGCATCTTAACAGAAAATGTATCTCGTCCTCGACACCATCATTACATAATTTACATGCTCTCTTGTCTGCACTAATGAAAGACAACACTGCTAATGATGTCGGGACGTGGCGGGGCTTCTAGTTTTCTGTTTAAGAGCCCCCAGCCTAGTTCAGAATGCTTGTGCATACCTGGATTTTGTAGGGAAACTCGAAAAATAATACTGAAATAAGTATACCGTACATTTTTTGTACTAAATTATATGGTCGTCAGTCGAGATATTATTAACTTTCCAAGTAAAACTGCCATGTTTTTCAGTAAACTACAATATCATAAAAATAACAAGTAATTACTTATAAGTAATCCCTTTACTCTATGTAAAAGTGCATTTTGTTTTATTTTCGCGGACACTAACGAAATGTGATCTTAACGTTCATATCGGCAGTACTGAAGGACGGCACGCCAGTATACCCGTTCACCTTAAAGTTTTATATAAATTGTGTTCTTATAAGGCGGTGATGCTTGCAGGGGTATAATTCATGCCCTAGTTTGAACTGTTGTTGTGGTGCTTACTGCTGGCGAGGACCTGATCATTCATCTGCAAAGAGTTTGTGCCTGTGCCCTTGTCAATGTTTCTTTGATTTAAAGATTTCGAATTTATGATTTTGGTACTTGGATCACTGTTACTTGTATAATATGTATTTTCACATTTTCTTCTAGGGAATTGATGAGGCAGACAGCACTTTAAGATTTCGACACGTGTGCAGGAGGAATAAGTTTCAAAAGTATACAAGTTGATTTCCAAGGAGATAAACGTGAACTTTTGATGTTTACGTTGTAAGTCTCAGCAGGCAGAAAACTTGAAGAGACCCATGCTTACTCATAACAGAAAGAAACTCTATGCTTTAGAGATCTTTCGTAACAGTTAAAAGGCACACGCTATTTCATGTTGAACATAAAGCATATGCTTTTGATGTCTGCGCTAAATATTTATAAAGTAAACTACACACTTGCTTATTCATACATGAAGTAAATTATATGCTTTGTCGGTTCACGATGGCAGGAGATGCTTATAGTCAAATGTTTATTAACTTTGTAGACTCACAGCATGCTTGTACTGCGTGTGGGAAACAGTTTTCACAAGCAGAACATTTACAGCAGCACTTGCCAGTTCATTCTGAAAGTAAAAATTATATATGCCGTATTTGTGAAAAGCAGTTTACACGATTAAAACAGCTGAGAAGACACATGTTTTGGCATACAGGAGAGACGCCACATGTTTGCGATGTCTGTGATAAACGGTTTTCCACTGCAAGAAACTTGAATAAACACAAACCTGTTCACACTGGAAAGGACTCACACGCTTGTAATATCTGTAGTAAACAGTTTACACTGGCTAAAGACTTAAAGCATCACATGTTTATTCACACTGAAGGGAAATCACACGCTTGTGTTATCTGTGGAACACAGTTGGCCACGGCAAAAAACTTGAAGAACCACATGCGAATTCATTCTGGAGATCAACCATATGTTTGTTACATCTGTGAAAAACGTTTTACCAGGGCAAAATCCTTGGAAGAGCATATGCTAATTCATTCTGGAGATAAACCATATGTTTGTTATATCTGTGAAAAACAGTTTACCATGTCAAGAAAACTAAAAGAACACATGCTTTGTCACACTGAAGAGAAACTGCATGCTTGCAGTGTTTGTGGTATAAAGTGTACACAGGCAGGAAGCTTGAAGAATCACATGCTTATTCACTCTGAAGGTAAACGATATGCCTGTAATATTTGTGAGAAACAGTTTACACAGGTCCGAGAGTTAAAGAGACACAAACTTTTTCATACTGGAGAGACACCACGTGCTTGCGACTCTTTAAGTTACCTGGCTGTGTCAACTGGTTACCACCAGTTGACACAGCCAGGGGACTTAAAGAGTCAATTGCTGTTGCAGACTGGAGAGACAAAACATGAGTGTGATGTCTGCGGTAAACAGTTTACAGCGGTAAGAAATTTGAAAGAGCACATGCTTTTTCATGCAGAAGATAAACCATATGCCTGTAGTTTTTGTGGCAATCAGTTTACACGAGCAGGAAACTTGAAGAGGCACATGCTAATTCATTCGGAGGATAAGCCATATGCTTGTGATGTCTGTGTTAAGAAATTTCCAAGCGCTATGGATTTGAAAATACACTCACGCATTCATACCGGAGAGAATTTTCATGCATGTGATGTATGCGGTAAACAGTTTTCACTGACATCAAACTTGAAGAAACACATGCCTATTCATACTGGAGAAAAGCCACATGCTTGTGATGTATGTGATAAACAGTTTACTCAGGCAATAAACTTGAAGAGACACATGCTTCTTCATACGGGAGAGAACCCTTATTCTTGTGAGGTATGTGGTAAACAGTTTACAAAGGCGTCATACCTGCAGAGACACGTGCATATTCATACTGAAGAGAAATCGCATACTTGAGAGTTCTGGAACAAACAGTTGGCACAGGGGAGTGGCTTAACGGACAGACTGTCATTATTTTTTATAATCATAAATGAGCCACGACACGAGAAAACCAACAAAGTGGTTGTGCGCCCAGCGCAGACTCAGATCAACCTGGGCATCCGCCTAGTCTGATCAGAGTCTTCGCTGTCCGCATGGAGGTAGCTTAGACCCTTAGCTAACCATTAAGTGCTTAGCAAAGAATCTGATCAGACTGAGCGGATGCCCAGGCTGATCTGAGTCTGTGCTGGACGCACAACCACTTTGTTGGTTTTCTCGTGTCGCGGCTAATTTATAAATGAAAGATTGATACTGCAAGCAACTGAATATCAAAATCCGCATTAAGTTGTCATTAATGGCTTTGGAGAAATTGAGAGCTGAATTTGTTAATTTTACGCCGTCTGACATTCATTTGTTTCAGATGCCCCATTAACATTTATTAGGTCTTCAGTGATGTCATCGACGAGTGTTGATTTTTTGTTTTTCAAATTTGAAACCGTCAAATAACCTTTAATTTACAAAATGTTAATGTTTGCATTTTGCTATCCTTTAGCTTATTGACTTCTCCAGATCCAAAGTTTATTTGGAACTTAAGCAGTTGAATTTCAAATTCAAATATTTAATCAAAGTTATTTAAGTTTCAGTCTTTTGTGCTTGTTAGAACATTTAACTTAATCTAAATGTAAATTTTTTTAAAGAGGTTTCTGATAATGACTGTTTTAATACATAAAGAAAACATTTCAAAATGTGTTTTTACACTTTTAGAAAATATATTTAAAACTTATGTAATCTTTTAAATTTTAGCTGCATATTTCCAATGTTTTAACCAAACTTGTGAATAATGATTAAAATAATCAGGTCTGGAGTGTTAAGACAACACCAACTTTAAGTAATGGTAAATGCTAAAATTTAAAACTTAGTTCACCAATAAAATCATCAATTGCATCAAAGAATAGTGCACAGTGGTTAAAAAAACATTTAAAAAGTGAGAAGGGAAATGTGTCTGTGTTAAGTAAATCAGCATTTCTGATGAACGAATGAGAAATATTTGATGCGGATTTTTTTAACATGATTCTCACGATTTCTTCTATTGCGGCAACAAAACGTAACAATTTCAATATTTCTTTCATTATTGCCCTATATTAGTGTTTCCCCCAGACTCCTAAAAGAGGCAGGGTAAGCTGAAAAAGGGGCAGGGTAGCCTGGAAGCAGAGGGGCATTTGACGCGCGCGCCCGACTTTAAAAAAACATCTGTATTTATCATATAAACATGAATTTCCACATTGCTACATGTATCATGCAGATTGTTTATTTTTTATTTAGACTGCTGTGTGCTTCAGCTGATAAAATAATTATAAAGTTCTGCATTAATAAAATATAAGTTTTTTATTTATGGTCTAGGAGGTCATTACTGCAACTGATTTCTGTATATATGTTTTTAATCACTGTGTTGTCCATCTCTTGCCTCTCACTCCCTTTCATTCACCATCCTGTGGTCACATAATTGCTGTATGGTGACACAGTGTTTTCTACCTTCAGTCAAGCTCTTCCTATATGGAGCCTCATATCTTATCCTCATCTGCCATCCAGTTGAGCTGGCCAACTGCTAAACTGTTCACAATCTAGAAGTTGTGGGTCTGAGTTCTGCAAGATCTGATAAGAGCCTAGGGATTATTTCAGCTTTAATACTGCATTCATTACTGCATTGGCTCCAAATGGCTGAAATACTGCTAGAAGGGCTGTAAAAGATATTAATCATTCAAACATCATCTTCTCCTGTCAGCCCCAAAATATGGTGCATACATAATAAAAAAAATGCTTCATTAACCTGTTTACACCACACATGGTGCTATATAGTTTTTACTGTTTTATTCTTTGACTTTATTTATTCATTATTTTTTTCTGTTTTGGCACTGTTCTTTTTCTCTATTTCTTTATATTTTAGGCACTGTCTTTTATTTCATTTCACCCCCATACAATGCATAATGTACACTTAAATTGAAAACATATCAAATGAATTTAATAAACAAAAAGAAGTAATGATTATCTAGTTACCCATAAATTAATTTTTAGATGGCCTCTTTGAGGCTCTTATTTTCTAATTTTAATCCTTTTGCTAGTAAATATGGTAATGCCCATTAAGCAAGTACACAAGCTGTGATGGCAATTATCAGACAATGACTCTTACAAGTGGGTAAACATTATTACCTGGACAGTCTATTTATAGACATACCCTGTGTAGTGTCAAAAAGCTGTGTGTATCCCACCGGATGGATAGCCATATAGCGATTATCAACAGAAAAGGTATCTTTCTCAGGAGGGAAAAAGGGCTTATTTTTCAGGGCAGAGGGAACCTTTTTAAAGGCAGAATGGCGGGAGGGAAGGGCAGGAAGGGCGCGGCGCCCTTCTATACCTCTATAGGGGAAACACTATATATAGAGACACGTGTGTTTAAACGGACACAGTTGTGAGAAAAATTACTTACCGTAGATAAACCAAAATTTATAAGAAAAAATACTCACTGTAGATAAACCAAATGCTTGTGCTGTTTGTGGTCGACAGTTTACAAGGAAAAATTCTGGAAAAGACAAATGTTGATTCAGAATGGAGAGGAATCGCAGGCTTGTGATTTTTTTTTTTTTTTTTGGTACCATAGACAATGTACAAGGGCAAGATACTTGAGAAGATTCATACCAGCACATTTAATCTGCAAGTGCATTGAGACGTTTCATGGCCACCACACCCTAAGCCTCTTCCGCGTTGTAAATTTTCTCTATAAGCTTTCAGCTTTCGTTCTAATTTTAAGATAATATTTTATACTATATATATGTATGTATGTTACAAATTATAAGTGAAAAAATATGTTTAAACCAAAGTTTCGCTTCATTGCTTAAAATGTAATTGATATATCTAAGATGCAAACAAGATAATAATGTCATCTACAGAATACGAAGATCATAATAATTATGATCTTCGTATTCTGTACATGACATTGAAATGTATCATTTGAGCATTAAACAATATGATGTTAATTGATTTGCACAAAATACAATAACAAGAGTTGTCAGAAGACAACAAAGGCTAACCGGACGCCGAATCTTAAAGCGATGGTGGAGTTGAAAGACTCTTGTCCAGACGTATGTAAGTGCCCAGTATAATGACTGTCGTCCATTTACAAATATGATTAAGTCAGCAAAACAATATTGGTCAAATCCATACATGGATGGCGATATTAATATGGTATTGTCATATATAACTATATGCCAGCTATCATGGCTTTAACCCATAAATAGCCGGAGAAATATCATAAAGTCAGTGAAGCATATCGTAAAGTCTTTGAAGCAGAAATGTGGGTTGAATCCATACATGGATGAAGGTATTAAAACGGTCCTGTCCATACGTAAATACATGCCAAGTATCATGGCTCTAGCCCATATATCAACTGAAAAATATCATAAAGTCAGTGAAGCGAATGATAAAGTCGATGGAGCAAAAATATTAGTCAAATGCATACACGGGTGTTGGTGGTGAAATATATGTATGTGCCAAGTATCATGGTCCTAACCCATACAGAGACCGAGATGTCTTAAAATCAGTAAAGCATATCATAAAGTCAGTGAAGCTATGATACATGGATGCTGGGGTTGAAATGACCTTGTCCATAATTACGTTTACGGGGAAGCGTATAGTATAGGCAGGCTCCATACAAGGCTTTGGCTCAGGTGAATCAAAACATTCCATACGGCTAACCAAACCACCTTCTATTGGCTACTAGTACGGGTAGACTTGATACATGTATCTTCGATGCTATTGCATGGATTTGTATTATGATTGGTATAATGGTGCATTCAGACACAACAACTCATAGTTTACAGTTAACCCAAATGAGGTCACTAAATTGCTGAACAGCCTGAACATACATAATGCATCTGGGCCTGATGGCTTGAATGCTAGGGTGTTAAAGTTATATGGTCTGTAACTTCAAGGAATTTATTTTTGGTGGCAATGTTTCTTATTTTCAAGAATACAGTAATTAAGCCAAGGTGGCCATGAAACACTCATGATAATAACAAATCTAAGCCAGTACTGCTACAAAACACTAGTAATTTAGGCAAACTATTTACTGTCTAGAATTTCATTCGTCCCGAATGTAATTACTTGAAAGTAAAAATCTCCTGTGTTCACAAAGGTTATGACCTTTTCATGCATTTGTCAGGTGTAATGGATAGATTTATGATGAGAACTTAGTTTTACTCAACTTTTAAAATTGCTAAAAATGAAACATTTAAAAGTTGTCAAAATGATCAAAAGTTACAGACCATATAACTTTAAAGGAATGTAGTTCTGAAATTGCTCCTGTCCTGTCCTGGCCTCCATCTACATTGAGTCGCTTGCTCAGGGTGCTGTACCAGATGATTGGCGACAAGCAAATGTAGCTCCAGTTTTTAAGAAAGGAGAAAAATATGATGCTGCTAACTATCGACCGGTGTCGCTTACATGCATCTGTTGCAAAACCCTAGAGCATATAATAATAAGTAACATAAACAACCACCTAGCCTTTGAAAGCATTCTTGCTGACTGTCAGCATGGTTACCGAAGTCAGAGGTCTAAGAAACCCAACTTGTTCAGTTCTCCCACGATTTAGTAAGCAACATGGATGGAGCCCTAAATCGTAGCCATAAGTAGACTGATGTGATTATTTTGGATGTCGCAAAGGCTTTTGACAAGTAACCACACAGGAGGCTGGTCTACAAATTAGACTATTACGGGCCTAGAAGATCTACTCATAAGTGGATCAGCTCATGGCTCTCTGAGCGCTTTCAAAAAGTGGTTTTTGATGGCCAGTCTTGGATCCAGTCCCGGTTCTATCTGGTGTCCCTCAAGGATCGGTCTCAGGACCGATTTTTTTCTAATTTTCATTAATGATCTTCCAGATAACAGCAGGTCATCTGTTCGTCTTTTTGCTGATGATTGTGTCTTGTATAGAAATATCTTCTCCCGCATGGATTGCCAGATCTTGCAAGATGACCTGAACAGCCTCGCACAATGGGAGACCGATTAGCAAATGAAATTTAATGTTGCCAAATGCCATTCTATGAGGGTGACTAGGCACCTCCCTAGCAAGTAAATATACTTTAATTACTCTCTCCACCAGCTCAGGTTAGAACAGGTTCAGTCCACCAAATATCTTTGAATAACAATTACATGCTTGCAGTGTTTGTGGTATAAAGTGTACACAGGCAGGAAGCTTGAAGAATCACATGCTTATTCACTCTGAAGGTAAACGATATGCCTGTAATATTTGTGAGAAACAGTTTACACAGGTCCGAGAGTTAAAGAGACACAAACTTTTTCATACTGGAGAGACACCACGTGCTTGCGACTCTTTAAGTTACCTGGCTGTGTCAACTGGTTACCACCAGTTGACACAGCCAGGGGACTTAAAGAGTCAATTGCTGTTGCAGACTGGAGAGACAAAACATGAGTGTGATGTCTGCGGTAAACAGTTTACAGCGGTAAGAAATTTGAAAGAGCACATGCTTTTTCATGCAGAAGATAAACCATATGCCTGTAGTTTTTGTGGCAATCAGTTTACACGAGCAGGAAACTTGAAGAGGCACATGCTAATTCATTCGGAGGATAAGCCATATGCTTGTGATGTCTGTGTTAAGAAATTTCCAAGCGCTATGGATTTGAAAATACACTCACGCATTCATACCGGAGAGAATTTTCATGCATGTGATGTATGCGGTAAACAGTTTTCACTGACATCAAACTTGAAGAAACACATGCCTATTCATACTGGAGAAAAGCCACATGCTTGTGATGTATGTGATAAACAGTTTACTCAGGCAATAAACTTGAAGAGACACATGCTTCTTCATACGGGAGAGAACCCTTATTCTTGTGAGGTATGTGGTAAACAGTTTACAAAGGCGTCATACCTGCAGAGACACGTGCATATTCATACTGAAGAGAAATCGCATACTTGAGAGTTCTGGAACAAACAGTTGGCACAGGGGAGTGGCTTAACGGACAGACTGTCATTATTTTTTATAATCATAAATGAGCCACGACACGAGAAAACCAACAAAGTGGTTGTGCGCCCAGCGCAGACTCAGATCAACCTGGGCATCCGCCTAGTCTGATCAGAGTCTTCGCTGTCCGCATGGAGGTAGCTTAGACCCTTAGCTAACCATTAAGTGCTTAGCAAAGAATCTGATCAGACTGAGCGGATGCCCAGGCTGATCTGAGTCTGTGCTGGACGCACAACCACTTTGTTGGTTTTCTCGTGTCGCGGCTAATTTATAAATGAAAGATTGATACTGCAAGCAACTGAATATCAAAATCCGCATTAAGTTGTCATTAATGGCTTTGGAGAAATTGAGAGCTGAATTTGTTAATTTTACGCCGTCTGACATTCATTTGTTTCAGATGCCCCATTAACATTTATTAGGTCTTCAGTGATGTCATCGACGAGTGTTGATTTTTTGTTTTTCAAATTTGAAACCGTCAAATAACCTTTAATTTACAAAATGTTAATGTTTGCATTTTGCTATCCTTTAGCTTATTGACTTCTCCAGATCCAAAGTTTATTTGGAACTTAAGCAGTTGAATTTCAAATTCAAATATTTAATTAAAGTTATTTAAGTTTCAGTCTTTTGTGCTTGTTAGAACATTTAACTTAATCTAAATGTAAATTTTTTTAAAGAGGTTTCTGATAATGACTGTTTTAATACATAAAGAAAACATTTCAAAATGTGTTTTTACACTTTTAGAAAATATATTTAAAACTTATGTAATCTTTTAAATTTTAGCTGCATATTTCCAATGTTTTAACCAAACTTGTGAATAATGATTAAAATAATCAGGTCTGGAGTGTTAAGACAACACCAACTTTAAGTAATGGTAAATGCTAAAATTTAAAACTTAGTTCACCAATAAAATCATCAATTGCATCAAAGAATAGTGCACAGTGGTTAAAAAAACATTTAAAAAGTGAGAAGGGAAATGTGTCTGTGTTAAGTAAATCAGCATTTCTGATGAACGAATGAGAAATATTTGATGCGGATTTTTTTAACATGATTCTCACGATTTCTTCTATTGCGGCAACAAAACGTAACAATTTCAATATTTCTTTCATTATTGCCCTATATTAGTGTTTCCCCCAGACTCCTAAAAGAGGCAGGGTAAGCTGAAAAAGGGGCAGGGTAGCCTGGAAGCAGAGGGGCATTTGACGCGCGCGCCCGACTTTAAAAAAACATCTGTATTTATCATATAAACATGAATTTCCACATTGCTACATGTATCATGCAGATTGTTTATTTTTTATTTAGACTGCTGTGTGCTTCAGCTGATAAAATAATTATAAAGTTCTGCATTAATAAAATATAAGTTTTTTATTTATGGTCTAGGAGGTCATTACTGCAACTGATTTCTGTATATATGTTTTTAATCACTGTGTTGTCCATCTCTTGCCTCTCACTCCCTTTCATTCACCATCCTGTGGTCACATAATTGCTGTATGGTGACACAGTGTTTTCTACCTTCAGTCAAGCTCTTCCTATATGGAGCCTCATATCTTATCCTCATCTGCCATCCAGTTGAGCTGGCCAACTGCTAAACTGTTCACAATCTAGAAGTTGTGGGTCTGAGTTCTGCAAGATCTGATAAGAGCCTAGGGATTATTTCAGCTTTAATACTGCATTCATTACTGCATTGGCTCCAAATGGCTGAAATACTGCTAGAAGGGCTGTAAAAGATATTAATCATTCAAACATCATCTTCTCCTGTCAGCCCCAAAATATGGTGCATACATAATAAAAAAAATGCTTCATTAACCTGTTTACACCACACATGGTGCTATATAGTTTTTACTGTTTTATTCTTTGACTTTATTTATTCATTATTTTTTTCTGTTTTGGCACTGTTCTTTTTCTCTATTTTTTTATATTTTAGGCACTGTCTTTTATTTCATTTCACCCCCATACAATGCATAATGTACACTTAAATTGAAAACATATCAAATGAATTTAATAAACAAAAAGAAGTAATGATTATCTAGTTACCCATAAATTAATTTTTAGATGGCCTCTTTGAGGCTCTTATTTTCTAATTTTAATCCTTTTGCTAGTAAATATGGTAATGCCCATTAAGCAAGTACACAAGCTGTGATGGCAATTATCAGACAATGACTCTTACAAGTGGGTAAACATTATTACCTGGACAGTCTATTTATAGACATACCCTGTGTAGTGTCAAAAAGCTGTGTGTATCCCACCGGATGGATAGCCATATAGCGATTATCAACAGAAAAGGTATCTTTCTCAGGAGGGAAAAAGGGCTTATTTTTCAGGGCAGAGGGAACCTTTTTAAAGGCAGAATGGCGGGAGGGAAGGGCAGGAAGGGCGCGGCGCCCTTCTATACCTCTATAGGGGAAACACTATATATAGAGACACGTGTGTTTAAACGGACACAGTTGTGAGAAAAATTACTTACCGTAGATAAACCAAAATTTATAAGAAAAAATACTCACTGTAGATAAACCAAATGCTTGTGCTGTTTGTGGTCGACAGTTTACAAGGAAAAATTCTGGAAAAGACAAATGTTGATTCAGAATGGAGAGGAATCGCAGGCTTGTGATTTTTTTTTTTTTTTTTTGGTACCATAGACAATGTACAAGGGCAAGATACTTGAGAAGATTCATACCAGCACATTTAATCTGCAAGTGCATTGAGACGTTTCATGGCCACCACACCCTAAGCCTCTTCCGCGTTGTAAATTTTCTCTATAAGCTTTCAGCTTTCGTTCTAATTTTAAGATAATATTTTATACTATATATATGTATGTATGTTACAAATTATAAGTGAAAAAATATGTTTAAACCAAAGTTTCGCTTCATTGCTTAAAATGTAATTGATATATCTAAGATGCAAACAAGATAATAATGTCATCTACAGAATACGAAGATCATAATAATTATGATCTTCGTATTCTGTACATGACATTGAAATGTATCATTTGAGCATTAAACAATATGATGTTAATTGATTTGCACAAAATACAATAACAAGAGTTGTCAGAAGACAACAAAGGCTAACCGGACGCCGAATCTTAAAGCGATGGTGGAGTTGAAAGACTCTTGTCCAGACGTATGTAAGTGCCCAGTATAATGACTGTCGTCCATTTACAAATATGATTAAGTCAGCAAAACAATATTGGTCAAATCCATACATGGATGGCGATATTAATATGGTATTGTCATATATAACTATATGCCAGCTATCATGGCTTTAACCCATAAATAGCCGGAGAAATATCATAAAGTCAGTGAAGCATATCGTAAAGTCTTTGAAGCAGAAATGTGGGTTGAATCCATACATGGATGAAGGTATTAAAACGGTCCTGTCCATACGTAAATACATGCCAAGTATCATGGCTCTAGCCCATATATCAACTGAAAAATATCATAAAGTCAGTGAAGCGAATGATAAAGTCGATGGAGCAAAAATATTAGTCAAATGCATACACGGGTGTTGGTGGTGAAATATATGTATGTGCCAAGTATCATGGTCCTAACCCATACAGAGACCGAGATGTCTTAAAATCAGTAAAGCATATCATAAAGTCAGTGAAGCTATGATACATGGATGCTGGGGTTGAAATGACCTTGTCCATAATTACGTTTACGGGGAAGCGTATAGTATAGGCAGGCTCCATACAAGGCTTTGGCTCAGGTGAATCAAAACATTCCATACGGCTAACCAAACCACCTTCTATTGGCTACTAGTACGGGTAGACTTGATACATGTATCTTCGATGCTATTGCATGGATTTGTATTATGATTGGTATAATGGTGCATTCAGACACAACAACTCATAGTTTACAGTTAACCCAAATGAGGTCACTAAATTGCTGAACAGCCTGAACATACATAATGCATCTGGGCCTGATGGCTTGAATGCTAGGGTGTTAAAGTTATATGGTCTGTAACTTCAAGGAATTTATTTTTGGTGGCAATGTTTCTTATTTTCAAGAATACAGTAATTAAGCCAAGGTGGCCATGAAACACTCATGATAATAACAAATCTAAGCCAGTACTGCTACAAAACACTAGTAATTTAGGCAAACTATTTACTGTCTAGAATTTCATTCGTCCCGAATGTAATTACTTGAAAGTAAAAATCTCCTGTGTTCACAAAGGTTATGACCTTTTCATGCATTTGTCAGGTGTAATGGATAGATTTATGATGAGAACTTAGTTTTACTCAACTTTTAAAATTGCTAAAAATGAAACATTTAAAAGTTGTCAAAATGATCAAAAGTTACAGACCATATAACTTTAAAGGAATGTAGTTCTGAAATTGCTCCTGTCCTGTCCTGGCCTCCATCTACATTGAGTCGCTTGCTCAGGGTGCTGTACCAGATGATTGGCGACAAGCAAATGTAGCTCCGGTTTTTAAGAAAGGAGAAAAATATGATGCTGCTAACTATCGACCGGTGTCGCTTACATGCATCTGTTGCAAAACCCTAGAGCATATAATAATAAGTAACATAAACAACCACCTAGCCTTTGAAAGCATTCTTGCTGACTGTCAGCATGGTTACCGAAGTCAGAGGTCTAAGAAACCCAACTTGTTCAGTTCTCCCACGATTTAGTAAGCAACATGGATGGAGCCCTAAATCGTAGCCATAAGTAGACTGATGTGATTATTTTGGATGTCGCAAAGGCTTTTGACAAGTAACCACACAGGAGGCTAGTCTACAAATTAGACTATTACGGGCCTAGAAGATCTACTCATAAGTGGATCAGCTCATGGCTCTCTGAGCGCTTTCAAAAAGTGGTTTTTGATGGCCAGTCTTGGATCCAGTCCCGGTTCTATCTGGTGTCCCTCAAGGATCGGTCTCAGGACCGATTTTTTTCTAATTTTCATTAATGATCTTCCAGATAACAGCAGGTCATCTGTTCGTCTTTTTGCTGATGATTGTGTCTTGTATAGAAATATCTTCTCCCGCATGGATTGCCAGATCTTGCAAGATGACCTGAACAGCCTCGCACAATGGGAGACCGATTAGCAAATGAAATTTAATGTTGCCAAATGCCATTCTATGAGGGTGACTAGGCACCTCCCTAGCAAGTAAATATACTTTAATTACTCTCTCCACCAGCTCAGGTTAGAACAGGTTCAGTCCACCAAATATCTTTGAATAACAATTACAGACAATTTGAATTGGGGTCAACATATTTCAGAAATATCAAGTAAGGCAACAAAGACAATGGGTTTTCTTCGGCGCGATTTGGCACTGGCACTTCCACAAACTAAGGAAGCTGCATACAAAACATTGGTTCGCCCTCACCTGGAGTATGCCGCACTTTTTTGAGAGCCCTATCACAAAACTCAGATTCAGCGGGTTTAGAAGGAGCAGAGAACAGCTATCAGGTGGACCTGCAGGCAATGGCGGAACACAAGTAGTGTCGGCGATATGCTGGACGAGCTTAGTGGCCATCCCTGGAGGCCGGCCGGGAGCAGTCCTCCTTAAATTTCTTTTACAAGATTCACTCCGGTAGCATGTCCCTTGGGAAAGATAAGTACTTGACCCTAGCACAAAAGTCGAGAAGAACTAGGGCATCCCATGATTCACAGTACACTAGTTACCTACCTATTATGATGCCCTGAAGAATTTATTCTTCCCTAGGACTATTCCTATGGAGAATAGTCTCCCCTCTTCGGCAGTTTCTGCCAAAACCGCTGAGGAGTTTAAAGCCCTTGTTTAGATTATCGGCCCAGAGGCTTGTGTTTTACCATGCCTCTGATCTGCTTCTTGTAAATGGTTTTAATGACCTACCCCGAAAGTTTGTTATCCCTTTGAGCTAAATTCAAATTTAGCCACCCACCACACCTGAGGTAATGACCAGAAAATGATCGTCTCAGTATCGAGAGATAGATAGATACCTACCCGCACTGACTCTATCGAGAGATAGATAGATACCTACCCGCACTGACTACTACAAGTAATCATTTTAATTTCTCGCAGTCGTTCAGTGGAACAACCCTCCAGCACCCATCGCCACCCTGACAGGTTCAAACGGGCTGTCTGTCAGGTGTGCCACCTGAAACTTATCATACTGCTGTTTTTATCCTCGCTTTTGATTTCTACTTTACTGTCGCACTTTTAAATCCACTCTCACTGTCATCCTTTAATTCTTTACCTTCATCGCATGTCGCGGGAACCCGGCACGTAATACTCATATGAGGGTGTATGTCGTTTGAAGAGATAGATAGAATGCGAGCAGTACGTGTCATTCCATGATTGCAGTTGTAGTTATTTTGTACTCGAATGAATACAAGAGTTACGCTGTTCAAATTCGGATAAATCTTATTGATAATGGAGCAAATGACTAGCTGGAAGTAAACAGAAGACACATTTACTGAGGCATTTAGGTAAGATAAGATTTATTCAGTTTATAAAATCATAAGTATGCACACAGATAAAATGTTCAATATTGGAGATCACAGCACTTTTCTGAGCATTTTCACGATTAAATTGGATTATTATAACATGTTATAATATTTAATTATTTGACGGTTTGTTACGTTACCAATTTAACACAGTATGTCCATACCGTCTTTTACTTTATTGCATAAATTTATATACGAATTCTGATTGGCTAAAATTCCTGATTTAAAAGGAAATTGCGCGCGCCGCGGCACAGTTGTTCAAAAATTTTGACAGTAGGGGGTCTTTGTCAACTAACTGTCGAGAAAATTTATAAAAAAAAAAACACCCACCCACCCGCTAAAACTGTTTGATTATGTTTGCCAAATGTTCGCTTTAATTATATTGTATGTATGTATGTATGTATTTATACCTATAGACTGATATCTGAATCTGAATTGTTTACTGGTGATACGCCAAAATTGACAATCTTTCACCAGGGGGCGTGACTGGAGGAAAATTAGTCCCTAGCTCTCACGAGAGATGAGAACTTTGACACACAATCATCTGACATTTCAGCAGAGGAAATCAGGGAATCAGGGAGGTCATTCCAGTCCCTGATGGTCTGGGGAAAGAAGCTACATTTATATGCATCTAAACTAGCAATGGGTATCTGAAATGCCATGGAATGTTGATTTCTGCAACGCCTAGTTTTGGGGACAAGGTCACCTGTAGGTATTCTGGCTTTACCTTTCAGACCTTTGTATAGCAATATGAGTCGGTTATCCTTCCTCCTCTTTTTGAGGCTTTCCCACTTAAGTTGCTCAAGGATGCCAGTCATGCTACCCGCCTCTCGGGTGTAATTCCTAGTTACAAACCTAGCTGCACGGTTTTGCACCTTTTCTAACTCTTCCTGAAGGCCTTGTGTATAGGGATCCCAGACCGAGCTTCCATATTCGAGGATGGGACGCACCAATGTCTTATAGCCTACTTCTTTCACTTCTTGGGGACAAGAAAACAAATTTCTCCTTAAGAATCCTAGGGTTCTGTTGGCCTTAGTGCAAATATTAATGATATGGGTATTCCATTTCAAATCACTTGTAATTGTTACTCCAAGGTATTTGATACTTTCAACATTTTCCAGTACTGTACCCTCAAGGGTGTAAGAAGCCTGGATTTTGTTGTGCTTTTTTGTCAGCTGCATCATGTTGCATTTGACAGGTTGAAATCTCATACCCCATTTCCTAGCCCAACATCCTAAACGATCAATGTCTTCCTGAAGTTTCACTGTATCATCTATTCCTTTTATTTCACGGTAACAAACACAATCGTCAGCAAAGAGTCTTATTTCAGACTCAATGTCTGCAGAGATGTCGTTTATATACAAGGAGAACAACAAGGGGCCAAGAACGGTGCCCTGTGGGACACCAGACACAACAGGGGCCCAGTCTGACATAACACCATTTACTACTACTCTTTGTTGTCTAAAGCATAGGAAAGCGTTTATCCAATTCAATGTTGAACCACCTATACCGTAGCTAAATAGTTTGCTTTTAAGGAGTTCATGCGGGGGTGTATCAAAAGCCTTTTCAAAATCTAATATAAAAGTGTCAACCTGACCCTTATTGTCTAACACTTTTGCCCAATCATCTATCACCGTAGTCAACTGAGTTTCACAGCTATGCCATTTTCTGAATGCATGTTGTTTGTCTGACAAAAGTTTATGTTCATCAAGATGGGCCATTATATTCGAACACACAATATGTTCAAGCAGCTTGCAAGGTATGCAGGTCAAGGATACCGGACGATAATTACGGGCAAGAGACCTGTCCCCCTTCTTGAACAGTGGGCAAATGTTCGCAAGAGACCATTCACGAGGGATTTCACCTCTATCAATCGATTGTTGGAAAAGATGGGCAAATACCGGACCCAACTCTGTCGCCAACTCCTTTAGAACTCTAGGATGAAGTTCATCAGGTCCTAAGGCCTTAGATGGGTTTAATCCTTTCAGAAGTTTTGTAACTCCTTCCTTAGTAACGACAATTTCTTCCATGAATGGGGCTGATCTATCCAGAAGAGGGACCTGGTTGTGTTCTGTTTTGGTGAACACATCCGTGAACTGACCATTAAATTCATCCGCCTTCTCGAAATCCGATTGGGCGACCCCACCTCCGTTCCTCTTTTTTAAAGGGGGGATACCTTGGGTGTCTTTTTTCTGACTATTGATGTACCTATAAAAGTCCCTGGGATTAGCCTTAACATCACCAACCAAGTTATTCACATAGATGGCATGCTGCTTCCTAATATCAGCTTTGATTTCTCTCCGTAAAGTTTCAAATTTAGATCTAATTTTTGCACTGCCAGTCTTCTTAGCTTTTGCATGAGTTGCATTTCTTCTGCGAATCTTACGTCTTATTTCAGGTGTTATCCATGGAACCGAGGAGACCGTGCGACTAGTTTTTGATGGAATATGCTTATCAGCTGAGTCCTGAATGAAAGAAGTAATCAGATTGAAGTTTTCTTGGACCGAGCGAGTGTCTGAGTTACCATTAAAGTACTTTTCTTTTGCAAATTTAAGTGTTTCTGCCCTCATAGATTCATAATCACCTTTCTGATAACGATAAACTTTCCTCCTAGGTTTCTTGATGGGGGGAATAACTACTTTCAAAGTTCCAGAAACAATGTCATGATCACTGAGTTTGTCTGGGGAGTGGATGTCTACAAATTGAGTAGGAAGGGAAGTCATTATTAAATCCAATGTGTTTCTTTCTCTTGTAGGGAAGTGGACTAACTGCTCCAATCCATGATCATTCATAATGTCTACCAACTTTTGTCCCTCCGACTGACTCAAGGCTGAACCAGATTTGTTGAGTCTGTCAGGCCAAACAATATTTCGGAAGTTGAAGTCCCCTAGTACATGAACTGAGGGTGGTTTGTTGCCTTTATGTTTATATATGATATTATGGTACTTCATTTGGATAGTATAGTATATAATTGTAGTTGATAGTATGTTAACATTAATAGAGCATTGCTTTGAATATTAATGTAAAATTAATGATTATTGTCTTAAAGAATAAGTACTTTAGACAGTCAGTGGTTATATTTCTATAATGCTTAAGGTATTTAAGAAATGTATAATTATATAGTTTCATATCCTTGGTTGTCTCCCCTACTGCAATTGAAATACAAATCATTATTAACATCTAACATGTGTTGTTATATTCTGCATTCCATATTGCTTTCTATCTTAATACAAAAGGAAAATAATTAGGCTATGTTGCAAATTATAAATGCATTGTAAGAAGTTTATAGATCTAGCACATTTTAAAAACATTTTTAACAAAATTTGATAATGCTAAGATGAATAACAAAATTAAATATGAAACATGATATGATGTTACTACAAAATTATGCTTTATAACTCATGGATAGCCCTGAAAGCCCTAAGACTTATTTCCATTTGAGTGTGATGGGAACAGTCAAGCTTTTGGCACATAGAAAATCAAGTATGTCTGAACAAACAGACACGGAGATCATATAATGGTAACACATTTGACTAATCACAAGTGAATGATTATCACTAAAACCTGGTACGTGGAAATCACAGACTTCAGCTCAACTCTAAGAAGAGTCCCAATAGAGATTTGCTTTCTTCCTGCTGTAGCACTGCGTCTCTCCGGCTGTACTGACAGTCCATTCTCGCCAGGACAGACTCAGTGCCAAACATTCACAAATCTCAATACAGAAGTCGCTGCAGTTATGGCTGAATAGTGCATATGTTTTCTTGCTCATTTGAGCTGAGTATGAAATTTTCTCTGCTTATGAATATAAAAATATCAACATTTTCATATTTTATCAGCAGAGAAAACTTCATGCTCAGCTGAGTTGAGCATGAAAGAAGTTTTATAACCAAGGGGGGCCAAGTCACAGACTGAGAAATTTGTACAAAAGCTGCGTTAAAGTTTTCACCCTAAGTTTAGAACAGTTACTGTGTTTGTTGTTGTTCTGAAAGCCTTAACTGGAACTTGTTCAGATGTGCTTAGTGTTAGTATAGGATAGATAAATATTTAGTTCCCATCCTCTAGATACTGCTGCTGACTTAAGGCTAAAGTCACAGACTTAGACATTTTGCCTTTTTATATCAGTTTCTGTTATTATTACATGTATTATTATTGTCTCATCTGCGAAGCAGAGGCGAGACATATGTGACATATGTATTGCATTTCCGGTGTTGTCAGCAGTGGCGGCGTAAACTTTTGTCAAGTTTTTGTGTTTAGCTCATTTTCTCAGAAACTATAAGGGCTAGAGCAATGAAACTTGTGTCATGCATACATCTGGAAGAGAAGAGCTTAAAGCCATCATCAATATTGAGTCTCGACCTACATTTTATGGTTCACCGACACTGCAAGTTTTTGTCGAGTTTTTGTGTTTAGCTCTATTTCTCAAGAACTATAAGGGCTAGAGACATAAACTTGAGTCATGCATACATCTAGAAGTGTAGAGCATAAATCCATCATCAACATTGAGTCAACGGTTCCCCAACTTTGCAAATTTTTGTCGAGTTTTCGCATTTAGCTCTGTTTCTCAAGAACTAGAAGGGCTAGAGCTACGAAACTTGAGTCATGCAATGCATGACATGCATACAACTGAAAGAGTAGAGCTTAAAGTCATATCAATATTGGGTCTTGATCTACATTACCTACATTTTACGGTTCACTGACTTTTTATTTTATGTTGAGTTTTCGCATTTAGCCTGGTTACTCAGAATGTATATGGGCTGGAGCCTTGAACCGTGGGTCATGCTTACATTGGGAAAGTAAAGCTCAAAGCTACCATCAATACTGAGTCTTGACCTACTTTTTATGGTTCAGTTACTTTCTATTTTTTTATTTATTTTTTATTTATTTATTTATTTTTGTATTTTTTTTTGCGGGGGGGGTCTTATTTAGATCTGTTTAACAGAACATATTAGGGCTAGAGCCATAAAACTTGGGTCATGCATAGGTCTGAAAAAGTAAAGCTCAAAGTCACCATCGATATTGTCTCTTGCTTTAAACACTACTTTATTTCAGGAGATGATATATATAAGCTTCAAGCTTATTTTCAGATCCTGATCTATTGATTGTATGTGTATTATGTCTCACAATATTGTTTCTTGACCGACATTTTAAGTTCTTTTGACTTTGTAACATTTGTCTCAAGCTCTTGCGTCTTAGAAATGATAAAGATTAGAGCCATGAAATACGGAACTTGCATACATCTGGAACAGTGAAACTGAATACTGTCATCAATGTAGCATCTTGATCTAATGTTAAGGTTCACTGACCTTTCAAAACTTGCATTGTGTTTACTGATTCAGCTCTCTTTTGTGACAAAGCACTGGCAGGTGAGACACCGCATTCCGCGGATTTTTGTTCTTATTATGGTTACAATATACTTGAATAAAACCTTTTCTTCTGGATTAAAACTGTTTAGCAGACATTATCAGGATGTGGCTGCTGACTTCAGGTCAAGGTCACAGACATAAAATCCTGTGCAAATTCTGTTGAAATGTAATGTCAAATTTGTATACTTTTTACTTGTTTCAACTAATTAATGAAACCTTTGGGCATATGTACTTGTCTTTTGGCTTTATTATATATGTGTGTCCATACTTGGACCAATTTTTTACTTTAATATATAATATGTATTTTCTTATGTTTTTTTCTAGGGATTTGCTGAGGCAGACACCACTTTAAACTTTAGACACATGTACAGAAGGAATACGTTTTAAAAATATACAAGATGATTTCTTCGGAGATGAACGTGACCTTTTGATGTTTACGTAGTAAGTTTCAGCAGGCCAGGCAGGCAATTTGAAGAGACACATAGTTACTCATAACAGAGAAAAATCAGTGCTTGTGAGATCTAAGGTAACAGTTATCAGACGCAAAATGTTTTAAGAAGCAAATATTATTTCATATTTTAGATCAGGCAAAGGCTTCCGATATCTGCGGCAAATATTGACACAATGGCCATGCCTACACACATGCTTGTTCATGCATGAAGTACAGAGTTCTAGATAAGAGGGAGTATTTGGTGATAATTTGGGATAATTTTTGTTATTTCTGCATAAAAACATATGTTGTGACCTCTCATCTAAACCGTCTCGACGAGACGGTTCAGATGAGGGGTCACAACATATGGTTTCAATGATAAAAAAAATTATCCTTCAATTACCATCAAATACCCCTCTTATCTAAAGCTTTGAATCGAAGTAACGTATTTGCTTGCAGTTTATGATGGCAGAATACGATAATAGTCACGTGGCTACTCACAATAGCCACGCTGTAGACGCACTGCTTGAATGTGATATGAGTGTCAAACATTATACACAAGCAGAACGGTTAAAGGACCACTTGCCAGTTCATTCTGGAAATAAAAAGTATATTTGTCTTAATTGTGAAAAGCA
Source organism: Ctena decussata (assembly GCA_963989385.1). Taxonomy (NCBI): domain Eukaryota; kingdom Metazoa; phylum Mollusca; class Bivalvia; order Lucinida; family Lucinidae; genus Ctena; species Ctena decussata. The sequence continues at coordinate 59,563,943 of OZ022505.1, forward strand.
GTTTCCACGATCAAAATATCTGAGGAGTCATGTGTTTTGTCTTTCTGAAGAAACACCACATGCTTGTGATGTCTGTGGTAGACAGTTCACAGTGGCAAAAAATGTGAGGGTGCACATTCTTATTCATTCTGGAGACAAATCATATTCTTGTAATTTCTGCGGCAAACTTTTTACACAAGCAACAAACTTGAAGAAACACATGCTTATTCATTCGGGAGACAAATCATATTCTTGTAGTTTCTGCGGCAACCAGTTTACACAAGCAACAAGCTTAAGGAGACACCTGCTACTTCATTCTGAGGATAAACCCTACGCTTGTGATATTTGTTGTAAGACGTTCACAAATGCTTGGGCCTTGAAAATACACTCACGTATTCATACTGGAGAGAAACCACATACTTGTGATGCCTGTGGTAAACAGTTTACAGCGGCAGGAACCTTGAAGCAGCACATGCGAAATCATTTTGAACATAGACAATATGCTTGTGGTGTTTGTGGTAAATATTTTGCTCATAGATCATCAGATATGAAGTACCACATGCTTGTTCATACTGGAGAGAAACCACATGCCTGTGACGTATGCGGTTTACAGTTTAGAATTCTAGGAACCTTGAAGAGACACAGTCGTATTCACAGTGGAGAGAAACGACATGCTTGTGACATTTGTGATAAGAAGTTTATTCAGGCAGCAGAGCTGAAGAGACACATGCTAATTCATACTGGAGAGAAGCCACATGCTTGTGATGTATGTGGTAAACAGTTTCAAAGGGCAAAATACTTGAAGAGACACAGTATTGTTTGCACTGGAAAGAGATCACATGCTTGTAATGAATGTGATAAAAAGTTTACTCTGGCAGCAGACTTGAAGACACACATGCTTATTCATGCTGGAGAGAAACCACATGTTTGTGAAATATGTGGTAAACAGTTTACACAGGCATCAGGTTTAAAGAGCCACAATCTTATTCATACTAGAGAGAAACAGCATGTTTGTGATGTATGCGGTAAACAGTTTAATCACCCATCAAACTTTAAAAAACATATGCTTATTCATACTGGAGAGAAACCACTTGTTTGTGATGTCTGTGGTAAACAGTATATTCAGGCAACAGACTTGAGGAATCATATGCTTATTCATACTGGAGTGAAACCTTATGCTTGTGATGTATGTGGTAAGCAGTTTACACTGGTACTAAGTCTCAAGAGACACATGCGTATTCATACTGGAGTGAAACCACATGCTTGTGATGTGTGTGGTAAGCAGTTTAGATGGGCGTCATGCCTGAAAAAACACTTGCATTTTCATGCTGAAAAGAAATCGCATGCCTGAGAGTTCTTATGCAAACAGTTGGTACAGGGAAGCCAAACCCCACGTGGTTAATAGAGATATAACTGTACAGAAAAAATCTTAGTACTAGCCTCAATAAAAATATTTTTTGCATGACAATATCTCCAGCAGGGTGGTTGCTTTGGAAACTGAAAATTGGCATTTACTTGCAGTGGGAAATTTGATATGTCACTGCAAATTGTGAAAAGTGAAATTTATGCAAACTGCATGTTGTCATAGCAACCGAATAGTTAAAGATAGAAAATATGTTTAAAAAAATCAACTCCTCAAAAACTATTGGGCCGATATACCTTAAACTTTACAGAAAGGATTTTAATACTTTTTTATGTCAGTTGCTGTAGCAGTTTGGTTGCTTTGGCAATTTAATGTTGCCATTGATTTATTATGGGAAAATACTAGAAAATTTGCATTTATTGCTATGCTATGTCACCACGGATAATTTGACAAAACTCTTACAGAAATGTTCCTTGAAAAGTTCTTAACCAACCACGTGAAACCTTTGCAATTTGCTGTGCCACTGCACTTATTTAGAATTGTTTTGTACAGAAATGTTTCTGGAGTAGTACTCTGTGATTCATATGAATTTTGCCTGATTCACTGAGGAGCCCAGGTAGCTCAGTAGGTTATGTGCTGGCCTGCTGACATAGTGGTCCCGGGTTCGAGCCCCAATGTAGGCAGGAATATTTTCAATCGTAAATAGGATTCCATTTGGTTTAAACAGTATTTCATTCAGTTAAGCTACATACATATATACAAATACAAATCATTTCAATATAGGATCTGACTGTAAGCGCAATGCTTGTATTATAGTCATCTCCTAGACTAGGATTCCATTTCATACAGCCTTTCATTATCATCCACACATCATCCTGATGTGACTGAAATACTCCTTAAAAAGACGTAAAATGGCAAATGAACCACCCAGCCATCCGACTCATCAGAAGCAGAACTTTAAGAGAAGAAAGCTAATACTTTGTATACGTCTTCATGGCATTAGCCTCTGCATGAGTTGAGCCGCGACACCAGAAAACCAACAAAACATAACTTAAGCCGCGACGTGAGAAAACCAACAAAGTGGTTGTGCGCCCAGGGCAGATTCAGATCAGCCTGGGCATCCGCCCAGTCTGATCAGATTCTTCGCTGTCCGCATGGAGCTAGCTTAGACCCTTAGCTATCCTTTAAGCGCTTAGCTAAGAGACTGATTAGACTAGGCGGATGCCCAGGCTCATCTGAGTCTGCGCAGGGCGCACAACCACTTTGTTGGTTTTCTCCCGTCGCGGCTTAAGTTATGTTTTAATGCACCTGAGCCAAAGGCACTGGGGAGCTTATGCTATAGGCAGGCTACGTCATCCCTTGAAGTCTGTCTGTCCCATTCGGTCTGTCCACATATTAAACGACTTGTCCTCTAAAACCGCAGGGCCAATTGTAACCAAATTTCATATACATGTATAGCCTCTAGGGCTTGCGGAAACGAAACACTGCTCAAGTGAACTGGGTCACATGACCAACGTGGCCATATATGGTACAAAACATTAAAAAAGTTCCAGTGCTCCAGATAAGAAGGGGTAACAGAGATAATTTAGGGATAATTATCCATATTTCTCCACAAAAACATATGTTGTGATCCATCATTAGACCCGTCTCGACGAGACGGTTCTAATGAGGGGTCACAACATATGTTTTCATTGAGAAATAAGAAAATATCTTTGAATTCCCTAATTATCCCTGTTACCCCTTCTTATCTGGAGCTCTGCTTCTCCATAAACAATTGGCAGATGGCCTTCAAACTTAGTATGTAGCATCGGATACACGAGTACTACCAAGATTATATAAATTATGGACTTGGGTTGACCCTGACCTTTTTGCGACAAGGTCGAATTTGCTTTCAGGCGCTTTTACATGTACATGGGGAGAAACTACAACATAAGATTTTATGGAAATTGTTGAAGACCTCGGCTATAAACTTGGCATATACAGGCACTTGTACATAGCATCGGGTACACGAGTACTGCAATAATTGTTTAAATTATGACTTTGGGCTGAACTTGATCTTTTTACGGCAAGGTTAACTATGGGAAAGTGCTAGAACATAATATATTATGGAAAGCTTTAAAAGTTTAAGCCTTAATTCGTATATGCAGTCGTCAGCGGTCTTAATGAGTACATGAAGATATGTGAGTACAAGAGGTCAAGGTCATTCTTTGACCCAGAACTCTCAAACTTGGAAAATTTCAAATATCTCCTAAAAAGTCATTGGGTCGGTTGGAACCAAATTTCATATAGAGCCTTCAGGGGCTGAGTGAATGACATTTTGTACAAACGGTCCAGACCACATAACCAGCATGTCCACCATGCCTAAAAATATCGAAAAGCTTGAAAAAATCTTCTCCGGAGCCATTTGACACTTTGTTTGTAGCATCGAGTACGGGAGTACTACCAAGTTTGTCCAAATTAATCTTGGTTGACCTTGACCTTTTCTATGCCAGGTTCAAATATATGAAAATACTAAAACTAAAGATTTAATGGAAAGTTTGGAAGATTTTGGCCGAAAACGTTGTCTTTAAACAGTCGTCTTAATGAGTACTTGAAGACTTGTGAGTACAAGAGGGTAGTGCCATTCTTTGAACTTTGACCAAGGCTTCATCAATCGACACATTCATACATCTCCTATAAAGCCACTTGGCCAATTCTAACTTAATTTCATGCAGAGCCTCCAGGGGCCGAGGATATCTATGATTTTTTTTATACCCCGCCACACGTTAGTGGCGGGGTATTATGTTTTCCCGCTGGCTGTCCGTGTGTCTGTCCGTCCGTCGTACGTACGTCCGTCCGTCCGGTCGTCCGTCCGTCCGTCCGTCCGTGAGCACTTCGTTTCCGTTCAATAACTTGAGTATTTATTAACGGATTTTATTCATACATGGCATGTGCATTGGTCTTGGGAAGATCTCGGTTGGGATTGTTAATGGGCAAATTTCGATGTCTTCTTATGGAGTTATTGCCCTTTTCATGGTCTTAAAAACAGTTTTTGGTCTGTAGTTCTTTTACACTTTGAAATATCTTGATGAAATTTCACAGAAATGATCGAAGTAACATAAGCTTTCAGTTCTAAGCAGAATTTTGTCCACCTGGATTATCTGCCCCTGCCCTAGGGCTATATACATGTATGAAATAATGAAAAAAATGTATAAAATTAGAGTCGAAACGGATTTTTCAAATTAACAAATTATCATATTGATATAAGCTATATGTCTTTATCAAAATTTTGTCCCCCAGTGGTTATCTGCCCCTGACACATGCTGTATACATGTATGACATCATGAAAAAATCAATATAAAATCAGATATCTTGATGAAATTTCATAGAAATGATTAAAATAACATAAGCTTTCTGTTACAAGTAGTATTAGGTCCACATAGGTTACCTGCCCCTGCCCCAGAGCTAAATACATGTATAAAATTATGAAAAAATTCTGTTGATGAGGGGTTCATGTCATGATAAGAAAAATGTATAAAAGATAGAAGACGGGGTATTGGTTTGCAGTAGCGGGGTATTACGCAGTCGTTTACGATGCTTTTATTTCAAATAGTCCAGGTCATTAGACCAACAAGGCGGCAAGACCCATATGTCTAAAAGCTTAAACTCTTCTCCAGAACCAATTTACCGATGGCCTTGAAACTTGGTTACTGTGATTGGTATGTAGGATCGAGTACTACCAATAAGTTCAAATGGTGAACTTGAGTTGACCTTGATCTTTTTACGCCGAGGTCAAGAATGAGAAAATGCTTGAACATAAGACTTCATGGAAAGTTTGATTTTTTTGGCTCAAGATTGTTCATTTTTTGGGTTGATCATGACAATATTTTCGGCAAGGTCAGTTGTGCTTTCTTGTGCTTTTATATGGGAAAATGCTTAAATATAAGAGGTCAAGGAACCTGTAGAAGATTTGGTGCAATGTTTAATGGGCATTCTTAGCAAGAAAGTGTCTCTTGCCAGCCGGCTGTGTTTAGAACTAAAAGTCTTCTGCATACCCTATCATTTTCATTATTTTTGTTGTTCCTATTCTCATAACGATGTATCATTTTAATTATCATGACACAAGTTTGTCTTGTATACAGGTAGGTTTGAAAAGCGCCTTTTGATGTTAAATCTTCAATGTGCCATCAGTTAGTCGACTGACTGTGAAGAGACTGTGTATTGAATGTCCATGCCCGGATCCAGGGGGTTGGCGTCGGGGCTTCAGCCCCGCCACCTGGGCCTCAGCCCTGCCACCTTGGCCTCGTTAGAATAAATGTTGTGACATCTCATTAGAATCGCCTAGATGAGGCGATTCAAATGAGATACCACAACGTATGTTTCAAGACAAAAACGACATCGAAAATTCTCGTCAAATTGATCCCTAATTATGTCACCTTCCAGCCCCACCAGTTATCCAGAGCCCGATCAGCACGTGGTTGTCTTGATCCAGGTCTGATGTCCAAATCCAGAAGAACTTCTTCAGACAAAAAAGTGATGACAGTACACAGACACTAGACCAACAGAGCAGAATAATGAATGTAATGAATCTGACAATGAGTGTAATAAAATGCAAGACTAGCAATGAACCATTTCAACCAGTTAATACCAGTCAAATCCAGAATAGTAGGACCTACTTATCAGCTTTTGGGGAAGTATCTAAAGGCTAACTACCACTGTCATTGAATAAACCAACAAACATTGTAAGAAAACAATTTATCATATAACGTCGCATCTGAGAGTGTAATAAAGCCGTGCATTAAAAACGATAATCCACTAGTGGATTAAATATGCAAATTACGTCGTAACGTTATACGCTGACGTCCATTAAAACGTCGCGTTTTCTAATGGCAAAATCGTGACGTTTTTGTGTAAACTTTGCTAATACAATGCGATTTTAGTGTCATATGATAAATAGAATCTTGCATTCGTTCTCCTGTATTATTGAATTTATTAATCTCGTTGGGGAAAATCGATAAGATGCTCGGCAAAGCCTCGCATTTTATCTTTTCCCCAATTCGTTTAATAAATTCAATGAAACATGAGCACTCATATAAACTTCTTAACAAGAAGTGGTTCAATAAAATTTAATGGTCAGTATGGGTCAAGTGAAATGAGATCAACTGCAGTGTCATAACAAGAGTTATCCTAAAAATTTTCAAAACCTAAAATATTGCCAAAGATATGACAATGTCACTGAAATGTGAAATATAGGTTACAGTGACATATTAGTGATATGAAGTCAATCACTGTATATACCATCACACCATGAAATATAGGTCAATGTGACCTACTTTAATTCTGAGGTAAACTCATCGAGTTGTACTGACTCATTATTCCTAGTATCATGTTCATACATTAAACAGTCCTCAAGGTATAATGCAAAATCACGAGACACAGGTCCCTGTTGCCTACTTTGACTTTCAGGTCAAACATCCAGTCATACTGACTCGTTATTTCAAGCTCTCATGTCCATACTATTAGGTCTGATTAAATACATGTGCAACATTTCTTCATGAATTCTAAATAAAGAACGTACACTGAATACTCTGACTAAGATTAGAGTCATAAACTGTACGGTTTTTGTCTTGCCAGCGACTCAAGCAGAAGCAAGACATATTTTTACCTTTCAGGTATTAGGGTCGAGTCGGGTAACTTCGGACAGCGGGTAAATTCGGTCATACCATTGCAAACCATGAAAATCCAGATGAGACGGCTTATGATGAGCCGTCTCATCAGGATTTTCACTGTTTGCACAGTTATTTTTGTTTTAATTTCAAACAACTGACTTATAAAGAAAACAATGTCATTGTCCGAATTTACCTGCTGTCCGAATTTACCCGACTTGACCCTGTTAGTGTCGGCAGTGTAAATTTTGTCAAGCTTTCAGATTTGGATGGGTGGATGTTTTACGTCCTTTTTAACAGTATTCCAATCATATCAAGGCGAAGGCAGGATGAAAGGCTGTGTGCATTGGAACTCTGTTTACAGTTGGAAAGGTTTCCACCCTAGTGTCTCGAATCTGAGACCGCTTGATCAGCAGACCAGCATTTAACCTACTAGCTCTCAGGGCTCCGTCGCTTTACTTCGGGGCTGGAGATTGCGGGTTGGACTCCTGCGGATTGGAAGGGGCTTGTTCACAGGAAGTGATTACAAACGTCTATGAAATGCAAACCGCGAATAGGAACCCGGGAAATAATTTTTTACGCATTCATTGCATAATAATCCTATTTTTCTTTCGTGTCATGGAATTAAGGCCTTTTTCAATCACCCGGACTGAAAAGTAAACAATAAATGAACCAACAAATTAAGCATTAACATAATATATTAAGAAGTCTGCCATCTTCATTCAACCATTACACGTAAATCAACAATGGGACAGGAAGTAACCAAGAGCTAATATCACAGTATCCGAACGCACTGTACCATCTCTTCCGGTTTTCATAGCGTCGAATTGAGAGTACAAGCATTCGCTTATAACCAGTGGTCGGAAATCATTGTGTTTTGAGATTTTATCCGGAATCTGCTGCGTCATTTGTGCTTATTCAGCTTTGGAAATGTAAAGAGGTAAGTTTAATATAATTTGCTCTTCGGTCTTTTACTTTATTACCCTGTACAATGTCGTGTATGGGTGGGTAGTAAACGGTACAGTATTCAAATTGCCCTTGGCATGATTCTAAAACCCTTTTGAGCCTTTTCTTACATGTTTTATTAAAACAAACGGAAGGCGTTATCAATCTACAGTTTGTTAATTTTGATAATAGGATGATTGCTAGGTTTTGCACGACACAAACTCGTGTTAAATTATGCTGTTCGGAATAAAATTTCTGTGACGGCCATGAGTTTTTCATTGTACAGGGTAATAAAGTAAAAGACCGAAGAGCAAATTATATTAAACTTACCTCTTTACATTTTTCGAAGCTGAATAACTATAAGGGACGCAGCAGATTCCGGATAAAATCTCAAAACATAATGATTACCGACTACTAGTTATAAGCGAATTTTGTTCTCTCGATTCATCGCTATGAAAACCGGAAGAGATGGTACAGTGCGTTCGGATACTGTGAATATGCTATGCTACTTTAAGAAACAGGGTTCAATTTAAGACACACTGATGCCCGCATTAGCGGTACACTGCTCTATGTATAGTGAATGGAGCATTTTTGATAATTCTGGCATAAAGTTTTGCTACTTCATCACTTGATAAATACTCTTACTACCAAGTGGACACATGACATCGTTCTAACGTCAATGCGGCGTAGTAGCACATGGCGTCGGAATAAAGTCGTTCTGACGTCGATGAGACGTTAATATGTCGCATTGACGCTGGAAGGACGTCATGTTCCTGCTGGGTAGTCAGCATGTACATTTTCAACTAATGTTTCAATTACACGTTGACCTTTTACCAGTCAATTTAATGATAAAGGTCCCAAATATAATCTCTTTAGAGAATGAGTTTTGTCGGGCTCTGAATAAGGCAAATTTTGATTGGTTATTCTAAAAGAGGCTCCATACAGAATCCGCTGAAACAAATCGTATAAAAAAATGTTTTTATTTTCTTCTTGGCCGCATAATTCCATGTTGTTGTTTTTTGCTGTTTTTTTTATACGTGCATATATATATGTGGTCCTTTCTTTCAAAGGATCTACCCATTCAGAACTTATTTATCTTCTCTGCAGCTGGTATAGTGCCGTGTGGCGGCCGTAAAATGTCTCCCGTTCATCATCACTGTACATAATATTGAGCCACGACGCGACAAAACCAACAAAGTGGTTGTGCGCCCAGCGCAGACTCAGACCAGCCTGGGCATTCGCCCAGTCTGATCAGAGTCTTCGCTGCCGCATGATGGTAGCTTAGACCCCTAGCTACCCTTTAAGCTCATAGCGAAGACTCTGATCAGTCTGGGTGGATGCCCAGGATGATTTGAGTCTTCGCTGGGCGCACAACCACTTTGTTGATTTCCTCGTGTCGCGGCTCATATTATATTTTCTGGTCCTGTGAGCTCATTGAGTTAAGTTAGAGGCGTTTTTAAAATAGAGTTGTGCTGATAAGCCGGTGTTTGTGCAAGGTTATCTGTCAAGTCTCAAGAGCGCCTTTGCATTTGCTAAGGGTGATTTCTAGGGCTGGGACGGGTAGAGATTTTGTACCTGGTCTCATTTATCCGCGGATACCCGAGTTCCCGTTACCATGGCATTTTCACAGCCAGAACATATATGTTCAGAGTATGTCAAACTTTGACTGTAAAAATCAGTGACAGGGTTAGTAGCCTACTTGTTATTTTGTTTTCACATCCTTTTATAAGAATTTCTTTCTGCTTTTTGTCTCTTTATTCTTGAGTCTGTAAAACTTTTTCAGAATATTGCTGATTCTCATTTCAAGACTTCACCCCATACTGTATTAGATGAACTGGAGCCTCCAGCCTCAACCAGTTAACATTATCAAATTATTCCTCCATCAATTCTACCTGTGAAAATACACCATAATTGCAGTTGTAGCTATTTTGTACTGTAATGTAAACGAGAGTTTAGCTGTTCAAAATCATGAGAGGAAGTACGGTAAGGGACAGAGGGAGTAATTCTTTGATAAATCTCTCTCTCTCTCTCTCTCTCTTTTCAGTTCTTTCTTTCTATCTTTACTGTCCTCGGTCAATTTTGACCATGATGACAGGTTTTCTGGTGTGGCGCATAAGTTGTCACAAAAAAATAAATAAATAAAATAAAAAAATGAATTTGTGACAAAGCCACCAGCATATTAAAACTATTTACAAGAAGTCCTCAGGGGCAGGCATTCCATGCCTTACCCCTGCTCTACCCTAGGATTTTTGCCATAAACCCATCAACTGTCTCCAAAGAGACAGCTTCGGTTGTAAGGCCATTCCAAGATGCAATTGTCCTGGGGAAAAAGGAATTCTTAAAACCGTCCGTGTAAGCATTTGGACGGTGGTACTGAAATGGGTGGGACCTAGTTCTCCTGCTGCCTTCACCGACCTCAGATAGGTACTTATTCTTATCTACAATGGCAAGATTATTGTGAATTTTGTAGAATAGAGACAGAGAAGCCTGCTGTCGTCTTTCCTGCAGGTCTGGCCATTGGAGTTCTTCTTACATTTCTCCCACATGGCTTTGATTGCGCCAGCGCCTACAGGTCCTACGGGCAGCAGTCCTCTGTACTTTTTTTTTTCTGTTAATATCTACTTGGTGATGGGGCATCCAAACTGGCGCTGCATATTCTAATTTGGGCCGGACCAGAGTTTTATATGCGGCAGCCTTGGTTTCCTTCGATGCAAAAGTCAAGTTTCTACGAAAGAAACCCAAAGTCTTAGTAGCCTTACTGGTAACTTCATTGATGTGCTGACCCCACTCGAGGCCATCCGTAAGTTCAACTCCTAAATATTTGGCTGACGATACATTCTCTAGGACTTGGTTATGCAATGCATAACCATGGATTATTTGCTTTCGAGGGGGGTGCCTAGTCACCCTCATAGAGTGACATTTGGCAACATTAAATTTCATGAGCCATGCCTCTTCCCAAAGTGCCAATTTATCCAAATCATCTTGGAGTATCTGTTGGTCTTCGGACCGTCTAATATTTCTATAGAGTACACAGTCATCAGCAAAAAGGCGGACTGTTGAGCTTATGTTGTCTGGCAGGTCATTAATAAAGATTAAGAATAGAATGGGCCCTAAAACAGAACCCTGGGGGACACCAGACAACACGGGGAGAGGGTCTGAACAGATACCATCCAGAACAACTTTTTGTGTCCTTCCAGATAGCCAGGCAGAGATCCACCGGAGGATATCATTTCGGATACCATAATACTCCAGTTTATAAATCAATCGTCTATGGGGGACCTTATCAAAAGCCTTGGCAAAGTCCATAATAATGAGGTCCGTCTGTTTGTGACCTTTATAATTGGCTCTATCTAGGTTTGCCTGCAAATCATGAACGAACTGGACCAGTTGAGTCTCGCATGACCTACCACTTCTGAAGCCATGCTGAGACTCAACTAAAATCTTATGGTCCGATAGATGTTGCATGATTTTGCTCACGAGAATGTGCTCCAGAGACTTACAACAACTACAAGTCAAAGAGACCGACCTATAATTGGCAGGGTCATACTTTTCTCCCTTTTTGTAAATGGGAGCCACATTAGCTTGCAGCCAGTCATCTGGTACTCTAGACTGGGCCAAGGACTGGTTGAAAATGCAGGCAAGGACCGGGGCAATTTCAGCACTGCGTTCTTTTAACACACGTGCACTTAGGTCGTCTGGACCTGAAGATTTATGGGGGTTAAGACGGTCTAATAGTTTTTTGACCCCATTATGGTCAATGTATAAATCTCCAATATTTGGGTAGGGGGTTGGTCCTTTCGATGGGGGGTCACCTACTTGTTCCTGGGTGTATACAGACTCAAACTGTCTGTTAAATATGTCTGCTTTGTCCTTATTAGCAGTTTTCAACATGCCATTTTCCCTTAAACAGGCCACACCTGTGGAATCCTTTTTTAAGTTTTTCATAAAGGACCAAAACTTTTTCAGCCGATCATTTTGGATACAGTCTTCTTTATTAGTGTCTGTATCTGAGGGATTGAAGATATCAGAAACATACCTCCAATAGGCATCACGTATTTCTTTTTGGACATGAGCTCTGAGTCGTTTATAACGACTCTTCAGGGACTCGTTATCTGCCCTGCGAGCTTTGTGATACAATTTTTCTTTTTTCCTAATCAATGCCCTTATGCGTGCATCTATCCATGGATAGCCAAGTTTTCCTTTCGTCATTTTAGAAGGAATAAACTTGTTCACTGCATTTAATAAGACCGTCTTAAACTCAATCCACATCTCATTAACATCAACGTGAGCAGTGTCCTGCGACATGAAACGGTCTGCAAAGGCAAGCATATGGTCTCTAAGACCTTGCATATCAGCCCGTTTGTACAAGAAAACTTTCCGTGGTGACTGAAGGACCCTTTTCGCTTTTATGTCATATTCCACCAAAACAATATCATGGTCGGCACGACCAATTGGTGGCATACCCTTAATTCTTGTGACAGGGGTGGGGTTGTTAGTCTAAAGGATATCTAGGGTCCTTTCTTGTCTTGTAGGGATATCAACCATTTGAGAGAGGCAGTGCTCCTGAACAATGTTTACTAATTGGGACTGCACCTGCCTTTTGGGCATTCCCAGGGGTACATATAACTTATTCCAGTCAATGTCCCCACAATTGAAGTCACCTCCAAGAAGGACATGAGAGTTTTTACATGACATGATTCGTCCTAGAGAGGCATTTAGATGATCCAAATACTCTGGATCAATGATATCTGGAGGTCGGTAGAAGGAGTTCAAGATTTTACCGATGCCACAATGACTTGATTTCTAAATTTAATATGGGACTTAACCTTCGTTTACACAACCAAGTTTTTGTGACAAAGTCTATTTAGAGATTTTTTTAAAACTGCTGGAAATCATTCAAATGAGCTTTTGATCCGATTCTACACATGATTTCCAACAAGTAGCTGTTTGAATTTTGAAAATTGATTGAGAATTGTAAAAGTTATGACATTTTGAAGTTTTCCTTTCTCTATGTTTTTCTGCCATTGTTTACCTGTCATATCGATCAATACACGCGACTGGTTCCCGGCAATTTTATGGCGCTGCGTGTATTTGATATGCAGACAGTAGGTCTCTTTGAGCGCACTGCGCAACATGTGCGCTAGGTTCTAAATATAAAAATTTTGAGTGACATCATTGTTCTAATATAGAAGCATCATTTGGATGACTTCTGGCCACTTTTCTTTTTTAGAAGTATAGGAATTCCATGGTCAAAAATAGCCTAATCACTTATTCTTATTATGGATACTATCCAGAAATCTAACTGGTAAGTGGATAACACTATATCACTAACTCGATTTATTGATATCCATACCTCGAACAAGTGATATCCATAAACTGACAGAGTTATGGATATCTATGATTCGATCCATAACTCAAAAGTGATATCCATAATTCGAATTAATCAAGATGATTGCGTATCTATAATTCGAATTATTGACATCCATAGTTCGACCCATATATCCATAAATAATTAGGGAAACTCATAGATAATTATGACTATCACTTATTCGGGTAATGGATATCACTTCAAGTCTCGAATTATGGATGTCCATAAATTTTATCGATATCTGTAAATAGGGATAGTAAAATAGTAAAACGGCACCCATTAGTTCTGGCCTCTTTGTCCCCTGTTATGCTAGTGTCGCACTATTGCGTATCAGCGGCGTATTTCACAAAAATTACATACGCTTGTCGATTGCGAAGAACGGTGGCGTATTTAATGCAAATTCTAGTCCTGCGAAGTACACGGCGTATGTGTGACGATTCTACGACGTCCCTTTGGCGTATCTGAGGCGTATGTGTGGCGTATAATGCGTTGCTGTGGCGTAACTGTTTCGTTGGCATTGCGTTTCATTTTTAAATGCAACGTAGCTACTGCGTACTAGCGGCGTAAACAGCCGCGTCTAAATGTTCCTGTGCTCTGTACTGCTGTTTTTCTTTCAATAGCAGTCACTGGCAAACCATTATGCCCCCAAAGAAGTCGCGCCCAGGAAGCCCCACGGGAACGGGGAAAATCGGCTGCACCCACCGAGCCAGACCTTCGGACACAGTCTGCTGTCATCACTGAGATCCAGCAGCAGCAGAGTCTGAGACAGCAGTCAACCTAACAGGGGACAAAATGGGGTGTCGTTTTACTATGTACTCCCTATTTATAGATACCCATAAAACTTTTGGACATCCAAAATTCGAGAGTGATATCCATTATCCGAAAAAGTGACATTCATAATTACCTATGAGTTTCCCTAATTATTTATGGATATCCATGGGTCGAACTATGGATGTCCATAATTCGAATTATAGATACCCAATCATCTGAAAAATTGATGGATATCACTAATTCGAATTATGGATATCACTTTTTCGAGTTATTGATCGAATCGTGGATATCCATAAGTCTGCCAATTTATGGATATCACTTGTTCCAGTTATTGATTTCAGTAAGTCGAGTTAGTGATATTCTTTATTCAAATTAGTGATATCCACTTATCATTTTATCCATAATAAGAATAAGTGATGTTCACGAATCGGATTATGGATGTCAATAGTTTGGCCTATTTATGGATATCACTTATTAGAAATATGGGTATCAATAGCTCGTCTTTGCAAATAATAAGTTTAGATAACAAGCCTCTACGGTGATTTATGGCTATCCATATTTCGCGGTATGGACTTCATTGATTCAGTTCGGTTTATTGATATCACTGATTTAAATTATGGATATCCATAGTTCAAATTATGGATATCCGTATTTTAGCCCATTTAAAGATATGCATGCTTCGAATTATGGATATTCATTAATTGAATTTGTGATATTAATGGATAGGCTGAGTTATGGATATCAGTTATTCGAATACTGGACATTCATTAATCAAATTAATGATATTTATAAATAGGGATTAGATGGTGAAACTGCAACTCATAAAGACCGAGTTAAAAGCTCCCTTCTTCAGTACTGGAGAAAATGGATCTTTCAGGTCCATGACTATGAAAAGAATGAAAACAAACAAGAAAAAATTGTCCTCTGCCTATGATCGTCGTGTTGACGTACTAGGTACTCATGCAACGCCGAAACAACATTGACAACGTAACACCTACGCAGCGGCAACGCCACAACAGCGCAAGGTGCGCAGTCCGTACGCAGTTCGTATGCAGTTCATACGCCACAATACTCCATAGAAGCATTATATACGTCACTCATTCGCACCTGAAACTCAATAGATAAGAAAAGAACGCCGTAGGTACGCAGTTAAAGTGAGGTGGGAGTAATAGACAAAACACATGATTTTATTCATACTCCCTTATATTATACATTTTTAGTCCCTCTTTCAGAAAATGCAATAAAAAAGAGGGGTCGCCGATGTCGTTTTCAAGATATCTGACCTCTAAAACGTCAAAGGACGAGTTGCGTTAAGGTGCGATAACGGCCCAATTTTTTCGCGAAATTTCAAAACGGAGTAATTGAAAAAATAAAGACAGTTTTAAACAGGCCAATCCTTATATTTTGAAGATCTGTTCATGTATTTTTGACTATCTTCCTAGAAATGCGTCATTTTTTGCCTCAATCTATCCTAGAAATGGTCAAAACAGCAAAAAGTGACCAGTTTGCGAACTTTAACATCAGCGAAAAGTATCAGCGCAAGCGAGACCCAACTTAAAATTTTGACAAAAGGCGTCTTTTAATAAAACAAACATACTATCAAAATATCTACTTGGGTCTTGGCTGCGCTGGGTTTCAAAAATTAACTTTTCCGAAAAAAATATCGCTTAAGTTGGCATGTCTACATTTTAGCTACGGCACCGGCGGTGCGTTTCACTGAGCGTTTGTTTACATCAAACCGGCACGTTGTGTACACATGTAACCTCTTAATCAGATTGTTTTGTCACATGTGTGGGAAATTTTTATTGATGAGCGTTATTTATCATTTTGCTTTTGTTTATCATAAGTTTAAAACAAAATAAATGCAGAAGAGAAATCGATAATCTGTAGTACTGTTGGTGTTAAAGTTTATATTGTTTAAAATAATGATCTATAAATAGAATCACGGGTTGGCTAAGCGGTTTAACTGACCGTTCTATGAAGCAAGTTTCTTTTAAGTTGAGAGATCGATCCCTACTTGGGGCTTTATCTTTTTTTTTTCATGATGAAGCCCACTGGTCTACCGCACCTTCCACAAATTCGCAGGGCCCATGCAGTTGAAGTAATGTCTTCACACTTAACACCACAACAATGCTATAGGACAATGTCAAGAAGACCTACCTGGAAAAGGGACAGCTTATTACTGAAGACATAAATACATAGGTGTAGAAAAAAGGTGTGTGTGGGGGGAGGCCCTCCAGTAAATCAGTAAATGCATGGCACCCCAACCCTCATGCCATGCCCCCTTCCCTTTAAACAATGGTTGTCTACAGTTTGCCGGGGGCTGCCCCTTCCCCCCAATAATTTTGAAATGCATAGTGCCCCTTCATGCCCCCCCCGAAAAAAAAAGACAAATTGGTTGTTTACGATTTGCAACCCGCTCCCTCCTGCTCTCTTCCCCCCCCCCCCCCCCCCCCCCCCCAATACCACTTTAAGAAATTATACGAAGTTCATGAAAAAAATGTACCTCCTGAAATACATCAATCACATATAACCAGGGCTGTGGGAAAATTAAAAATTGCACTGATTGTACGTGTCCTGGGACAAGTAAATGGTCAGGCTTTACTTGTCTAAATAAAACTTAACTTGTACCAATGAAATAACAGAAGCTACATCTCTGTGTTATTCGGGGGAATAAATAAGGGGAGTATTTTGTGACATCATTTCGACAAAATTACCAGCTTTTCGTTTCCTCTTTCATAGACCTACTCTTGAAGGAAAGAATTTGATACCTCTGGGAGCAAATTCTTGAAGTGAAGAGTAGCGTCTATTGGGAAAGGGTTTCAGAAACAGGGAAGCCACCCTCTGTTTCCAAAAGTAAGCTCCATTTAAAATATGGCAGTTGTATTCAGTCGACTTAAAAGAGATTTATGTATATTTATATAGAATACATGGCATCTGTAATATATAACTGCATGATATACTTGTCTATGGACAAGTAACTTTTTCACTTGTCCATAGTAAAATGGGGCAACTAGGACAAGTCGGTCACAGTATTTCCACAACCTTCATGTAACACAAAACTTTGCTATGATCAGAGAGTAATCTAAAAAGAAAACTCATTGGAAGGTACTCAGGTAACAAATATTTTATTAGAAAAAAATAATTTGATATCATTTTCCGTCCCATTGTCAATCACAAAGACTTCCTTAAGCGTACGAAAACAGAAACGCATATACACCCTAACACACAACAGGACTGCAAGAAGCTCGTTTTCTCTGGGTGAGCCATTCTCTTTACAAAATGTTCCTGTGTGGCTGGAATGAACAAGGATTATTCTTCCTGCCCATACTGATGAACGCAATGCGGCTGTGATTACACCTAAGGTAGCATTACATGTAAAAGTAAGTCGGACAGGCATTGGCGTTTTACAGAAAATGTCGTGATGTGAGCATGTGTTAATTCTCATCACAAAAGTCCTTTGAGTCTCTTTAAATGTAGCTATAAATGCAATGAGAAGAGGCAAACTTTGAGGTAGCTTTGCAATAAATATAGGGTAGAAAATGATTAGCAGTTTTATTGCCCGAGGGGAGCCGTAATGAATATAGAACCACACTGTCCACCTGAAAGTTTGTTAGAAATAATCCGATGGATAAGCAGAGCTAGCAAGTTACAAAAAGGTACGCAGCCTGAAAAGGGTGCATGGGTATTAACCGTAGTATCCGCCTTTTTTACACGTAGGGACAAGTTTCGTGACTTCCTGTTTCATTCTATGAATAATAATAATAATAGTAACAATAATAAACATCCAAAATGTTTCTACTTTGAAAGGAAAAATTTGCTCGTGTTGGTGCAAATTTTCCCAAATTGCCCCGTTTTAGCAGGGTGGTACAAAAGAAAATAGAATCTATGGTGATCAGGACTTACCGAGGATAATCAAATATACTTAGGCTATGCTTGGGCGAATGTGAATTTTTTTTTTTTTTTTTCGTTTGAAGTTGAGTTTGAGAAAAAGCACCAAGCAGCATATGTGGAAAGCGAAAGCTGAGATGAGCTTATTCATTCAGGCAGTCCCGTCCAAAGTAACGCATGTAGTCATCGAAAGTGAAGGGTCTAGTCTGAATGAACTGCCCGTAACTACAGGCAGATCTGAGTCTTAAGTTCGTTTTTGCACATAAGGTGCACAGGGGAGTGAAAAAGGTAAAGGTTTCTCATAGCCTCGTGGCTGCAGGAGCAGTGGCGGTAACAGACCCACTCTATCTTGGGCACAGCATGAAAGGCGGAGCCCATCTCTCTTCTAATGCTGCTTTCTTCTTCCCTACTTCGATACACGTGCGAATGTGAACATGCGCGGACCCATATCAACCATGTGGGCGCGGGCGTTTAATCACAGAAGTCTGTAGAGAAAACATGTCACAGAGGTGTTCAAGTTGGTTACTTACCTGAGGGAAACAAGTAAGCGAAGTGTGCAGGGCCTCAGTCAATACAACACATATTAAGCAATATTAAACCATACAGTGTGTTTATGCAAAATGTCTGTCATTATTGACAACACAATCAATCATTTTATCCATTTTCGGAATACCTGCTCGGGTACTATTCAATCTATCAGTGGGCTATCATTCTCTCAAAGTAGGGCAATGGTAACTTCAGGTTGCCATGACAACCTACGTTCTGGCCGGTTCATAGACGACCAAGAAAACAGAGGGGAAAATGGACAAAACCCTGCTTGTTTACACACTGAGCAGGCAACCAAGCAGTTGCCTTGTTATCTCATGATCTAGGTTTTATGGACGGACAAATGGACAGAAAGACGGTGTGGCTGATGGATGAATAACAATAATACACCCTAATCTGGTCGAATATCTGTAGGACACTAATAATGGATTGCCTTGTTGGATTTATTCTAAAAATGTAGCTGACAAATATCATCAAAATTAGAACAGGTAAGTATCCAGTATCCATTTTTGATGAGGGTCGGTTTGCAAAAGCTATAAGAATTTAATAAAAGGGATAAATCATCAATATATTATTTTTTTTATTTTTTTTTTTATTTTATTTTTTTTTTGTTAATTCGTTCAATCTTATCCCATTAATGGCCTCAGCAGTGTATTAATTAAGGTATTAAGGTATTCCCAAGTGATATAAAAATTTTGTGGCATAAACATAACAAAATACTAAAACAAAATTGATTGATTTATTGCTTAACGTCCACGGTAAACAACTATGGTCATGTCGGGACGGTCAGTTAAACTAACCACACTATTCCTTGGCAGGCTTAGACCTCCTAAGCGGTTAACCAGTTCTAAGTGCACATACTTCGCCAGTAACTGACAACTGCCCTTCTTGAATCAGCGGAAGGAGAATCGAAAGTATGTGGCCAGACCGGGTTTCGAACCCAGGACATCTGACTTATGAGTCAGGTGCCCTACCGATTCCGCTAAGCGGCCCGGCTAAAAAAAATAATAATCTAAAAAAATGAGTATGATTGAAAATTTAAAGAGTAACTACACTTCAGGAACTGACTGAATCAGATCCCAAACCCTATCCACAACATCAAAGGGAAAGTTGTTGCCATGGCAACGTCAATCATAACACATTAATATATTAAAACATATATGTGACTATCACATGTAAACATCATATAACAGTGTAAACAAGTCAAATAAAGAATAAAATGCAGAAACACTGCGAAATACGTTAAAAATGTTTTAGATTTGTGAAAGTTTTGAGGTTGTTACCATGGCAGCGGCAACCATAACGCGCTTTAGATATTATGTAAATTATATATTCTTTAAATACTTCCAATAATAGATGTTACAAATCAAATCAAGAAAATCCAGCATGAAATACTGCAAAAATAAAGTTAATTAAATGCTTTAAAAATGTGTTATTAGAAGTTGTTGCCATGGCAACAACAAATATACCACGCTTATATTATTACTTTTTTCGGTAATTATTACAGTCATACATCCTATAATAATTTAAGCATTTATCTTTTATATGCTACAAAAGTTTTTATATTTGATTTACAATGGTGTTACTTTGGCTATTTCTGTGTGTATTTTAGTTGTAAAAGGCTGAGTTATTGCCCTTTAGTACTCAGTAGGCTGACGTCATCATTGTCAAATATGCACGAGCATAAACACTAATTAATATTGTCATAGTTTAACTTCATAAATACTCGATGCGTAGCCCAGAGGAAAAAAACCGCTAATAAATTCTTCCCCACTCCCTTTTTTTACCCAAATTTCCTGCTTGCTACCACACATTACAAATGACAGATTTTCTCAGAAATGAGCATCAGTACAGGAATAAAAATTATACTTCTTTTAATTAGAGTTACCTAACTAATTTTTTATGACAACAAAATTCATTTCTGACATGGGGCCAAAATCGGCCCTTATTGCACCTCGTCCTTTTCCACGTTTTCGACCCAACGTTATAATGGCGTTCTATGGAAAACTTACTTTTTTTGCTCGTCACTCTCGAATAAAATCCTTCATACTGAAAAAACAAAACACATTGTTTTCTTCAAAAACTAAAACAGTATGGTCCAACAATAGAAGTTTACATTAAAGCTATAAAAAAGGTAGGTCGCCGACTTAACTTTCGAGCTAATATGCATAAAATGCCCGGCGTGTCGTCTCTTTGGACTGAAATGTTAACGTTGCGCATGGTGACGTTAACGTTACTTAACTTTTCGCGCCGCATATCAACTATCGCTTTTTTGTAGGCTACCGGCAAAATTTGTCTGGGACTTTCATCACTCATGAGTGCAATCGTCGGGTAGTGCTGGCAATGATGAAGGCAGATGTAATACTTTTCTCTCAATCTCTGCATTAGCCGTCTTGACTAACTATTTTTTTTATGTAAAAAATCGAAAGCATTGCCATTATGTCCTCCCATACAGTGGGCGCGCTTCCGAGTTGAGAAACTCTCAGTAGCAACAACTTTAGGGGCGGGCATCCACGTGGTATGACATTTGAACAATTCCCTTGTCCAGTTGTCATTTGTACAGTGTATAGGCGAGTCAAGTTTTCCAGTTCCTGACCCGACCCAAGAAAGAATCTATAATATTCTGCAGTATAACCTAGCGTTCTTACGGCTGGACTTCGGCGACTCTCTCTCTCTCTCTCTCTCTCTCTGTAAAAATGATATGCAGCTTGGCCTATCAACAAGGCCTATCGGAACCTGAATTTTATGGTGACTTAGTATATAAATTACGCAAAATCATAGGGAAAACAGAATTTCCCGATCAATTTAAGAAAATTATCATACGATTTAAACGCATTGGCTATAACATTGATGTAATGCGACAGTCTGCATGCTTAGTGGTTAACCCAATCACGGTTGACAACTTTGCTGTCCTCTTTAATTGCACGCCGGTGGGTCGCTGTTCAGACTCTATGATAGCCCCTACATAAAGCTATATATTAGTTGGTTGGGGCCGGATGTTTGTCTGTTTCTTGGCCCACCGGGGTTCAACTGGTGGTCTTATTTTGCTCCAGTACTCCAGTGGCAGGGATCTACGGGTGTCTCAACACGTTTTGGCTGTCGAGTCCTCATCCTTGCTTCATCACGGTCTTTTCATGATCTTAATTGTTGACCGTGATGACTCTCTGATGAGTTAGGGGACCTCCGTACGAACCGAACTACCAACTAATTGTGTGCACCGCAGCGGAGGGTGAGGGTGAAGGTTTGGGCCCAGTAAAACCGGTTTAAACCCCCCAGTAGTTATTACTGACCGTCCCAAGGCGGTACTTTTGTTGCGGTTGCATTTGTTTTATGTTCGGTGCTGTTTAATTTATTGTGTTCTCAGTTTAATCCTTCTATCATAAAAATAGAAAATAGGTAAAAATAATTGTTAAATGTTTTTCATATAATTTGCTTAGTCCGTTGTAACCCGTCTGTTGGTCTAAATTATTTAGTTCAATAAAGATAGCTGAGTTGCCATCTATTTGGGAAAGAGCTGCTGACTCGGCCTATCACTTGTAATTTATTGTTTGTTGGGATGTCTTTGTCAATCTTTCCCTTTGATGTTGGGGATAGGGTTTGGGATCTGATTCAGTCAGTTCCTGAAGTGTAGTTACTCTTTAAATTTGGATTCATTTAGTGTCTAGGGGATACAATTAAACGACTCTGATACACACTTGAAACAGAAAGAAGAAATGAAAGACAGAAAAGTGAAAGCAAGGCAAGGAAAAGGAAACGCCACATTGTTTTTAGCTTATTTTAAGTGCAGGACATTTCTTCAAAATGGCGTATAGGACATTTCTTCAAAATGGCTCATAGCCTAGATGTTTAGCGGCATTGAAATATGTTTCATAGCATAGAACTTCAAGCGCCTGTGGTCAAATAAACTGAAAAGAAACTGTCAGCTATCCCGCAAGTAGTATTCAGCACGGAAAACTAACTACTTTTTTTTCAGTTTCTTCCATACGGCACTTTCCATTTCCTTTAATTTTCACCCAGCGCTCAGCCTCTTTGCATTTTGTGAGCAGACCATGTAGTGATCATAGAAGCGGCTAACGTTGACACCATCTTGTTTTCTCAAACGGAACGTTCGACGTCATTACGCCACGTAGCGACAGAAATTACCGCATGGCGGCGCTGAATTACTCCCACCTCACCTTAAAACGCTTTATACGCCATGCGTACGCCACAATTACACCGTACGCGTTTCCATGGCGTACCAAGCGATCACGCTACGTACCCGCTGCGTCACTGCTGCGTTGTTTTCGCTTTTACGGCGTTCGTATGACGTATGTATGGCGTATCAAAGGTGCAACGTACGTGCGGCGGGTTTTTCAAACCGGTTTGAAAAATCGCCGAACCCTGGCGTACAAGGAGATCGTGCTGCGTATCAGCTACGTAAGCTTTCGTTGCTGTGGCGTTCCTTTCTTATTGCTACGTATCAGGATACGCCGTACGTACGCAAGCTGATACACCAATGTGTGACACTAGCATTAGGTTGACTGCTTTCTCAGACTAAGCTGCTGCTGGACCCCAGTGATGACAGTTGACTGTGTCCGAAGGTCTGACTCGGTGGGTGCAGCCGATTTTCCCCATTCCCGTGGTGCTTCCTGGCCGTGACTTCTGTGGGGGTGGGGGAGGGGGCATAAGGTTTTGCTAGTGGCTTGCAGTGACTGCTTTTGAAAGAAAAACAGCACTGCAGAGCACAGGAACATTTAGACGCAGCCGTTTACGCCGCTAGTACGCAGTAGTTACGTTGCATTTAAAAATGAAACGCCGTGCCAACGAAACAGTTACGCTACAGCAACGCATTATACGCCACACGTACGCCTCAGATACGCCAAAGGTACGTAGCAGAATCGCCGTGTACTTCGCAGGACTAGAATTTGCATACCACAGTTCTTCGCGATCGACACGCGATATAATTTTTGTGAAATACGCCGCTGATACGTAATCACAGTATCCGAACTACATGTACACTCTCTTCCGGTTTTCATAGCGTTGAATCGAGAGTACAAACGTTCGCTTATAACCAGTAGTCGGAAATCATTATGTTTTGAGATTTTATCCGGAATCTTCTGCGTCATTTATAGCTATTCAGCTTCGAAAATTTAAAGAGGTAAGTTTAATATAATTTGCTCTTCGGTCTTTTACTTTATTACCCTGTACAATGTCGTGTATGGGTGGGTAGTAATTGGTACAGTATTCAAATCGCCCTTGGCATGATTCTTAAACCATTTTGAGCATTTTCTTACATGTTTTATAAAAAATCTTTAGAATAAACGGAAGGCGTTATCAATCTACAGTTTGTTAGTTTTGATAAAAGAATGATAGCTCGGTTTTGCACGGAAAAAAAAAATCTGCAACGGCAAGGAGTTTTTCATTGTACAGGGCAATAAAGTAAAAGACCGAAGAGAAAATTATATTAAACTTGCCTCTTTACCTTTTCGAAGCTGAATAACTATAAATGACGCAGCAGATTCCAGATAAAAACTCAAAACATAATGATTTCCGGCTACTGGTTATAAGCGAATTTTGTACTCTCGATTCAACGCTATGAAAACCGAGAGATGGTACAGTGCGTTCGGATACTGTGGTAATAGCGTGACACTAGCATTAGCCTAAGGTCAACGCGTTAAGTGTTTTACGACTTTATTACCATATACACTGATATTTTTTGTTGAAAGAAACGCGAAAAGCTTTTGCAGTACAAGAGCTTCTCACATTTTTTCAACCAAAATTATTGTAAGTGAAATTTTCAGTCATCCAAAGTCCATCAAATTTTCTATTTTTCTATTTTACCGAATTTTATTTTGTTAAACATGCTTAAAATAAAGGAAACACTACAGATGCATTATAGCATACAATAATATGTAATTGAAAAGTTTGCTTGCCTTATTTTCAGATGCAGGGGATCAAATTACCCTACCCACTTTTCAGTTTTTCATCTGTAGACTATCCCCCCCCACCTTCGTGCCTCTGCTTGCCACTGACAAATAATGTGTATATTGATTGACATTACGCACATGCATGCAAAGCGACTAGCTGAGGTACGGAGGGGGTCTTCATTAAAAAGTTTCCATTTTTCAATACATTCAATAATAAAAACATGCTTTTACACCAAAAATCTCAGTCTGTGTGCTTCACAACCAAAGAATTGTGTTTGTGCCAGTTATAGAAGAACACATTTCAGTGGAAATTTTGAAATATGCCCAAAATTCGTTTTAACCACTTTTACAGGCAAATATACATTACAACTGTCAGGGGTTCTTTTGAACAACCGGACACTGGTGAGCTTTGTGGCCCGTGGGCCTCCTCTTTTGTGTTTTCTTATTTACCTCATGTGATGTTTAGGGCAGGGTTTGTGTCGGTTCCTGATTATTTAGTTTTCCTCCACTTTGACCAATTCTACTTGTCTAATATGCATTTTGTTGTTTTCAGGTAATCGCAGAGGCAGTTTAAGGTTCGACACTTACACGTACGAAACAAGTTTTGAAAATACATCTCAGGCTGGTGATTCTTATTTGTGAAAAAAAAAACGTGTTTGTGGTGTTAACGGCGTACATAAACCCCACACTTTTAAGTTCTTTTTTTTATGCCCCCGCCACGAAGTGGGGAGGGGCATATAGTTTTGCCCTTGTCCTTCCGTACGTACATACGTACGTACATACGTACGTCCGTCACACTTTGTAGTACTGTTCTTGTCTCCGCAACTCCTCCTACAGTATTCGATGCAGGGAGTTGAAACTTGGAACACAGTTCAGACATGCATTGAACATGTGCATAAAGGAAACAGAACTTTGATTAAGATCTTTATTGCAGAATTATGTCCCCTTGAATCATAAACATATTTTGACCATATTTCACATCTGAGTACTGTTCTTGTCTCCGCAACTCCTCCTACAGTATTTGATATAGGGAGTTGAAACTTGCAACACAGTTCAGACATGCAGTGAACATGTGCATAAAGGAAACAAAACTTTGATTTATGTCTTGGTTGCAGAATTATGTCCCCTTGAATAATATACATATTATAACCATATTTCGCATTTGAGTACTGTTCTTGTCTCCGCAACTCCTCCTACAGTATTTAATGTAGGGAGTTGAAACTTGCAACACAGTTCAGACATTCATTGAACATGTGCATAAAGGAAACAGAACTTTGATTAAGGTCTTTATTGCAGAATTATGTCCCCCTTGAATAACATAAATATTTTGACCATATTTCACATTTGTAGTACTGTTCTTGTCTCTGCAACTCCTCCAATTGTATTTGATGTAGGGATTTGAAACTTGTAACACAGTTCAGACATGCATTGAACATGTGCATAAAGGAAACAGAACTTTCAGTCAGGTCTTTATTGCAGAATTATGTCCCCTTGAATAACATACATATTTTGACCATATTTCCATAGCTTAAATACAATCTCACCTTTTATCGTCGCTCTAGCGGCCTCATTTATTAACAGATTTTGGTATTACATCACAGCTTTATTGGGTATGACAGTACCTTGAACAACTTTGCGTTTCAGGTTTGTAGGATGAAGGTCAAGGTCACAGTTGCTATTTTCAGAAAAACTAGGGCATTGCTCCAGCGCTTTCACTTATAGATCGATTTTGATGTAACTTCACATAAATGTTAAGTATAACAATATCTTGAATAAATTACTGTTTCAGCACCGCAGGTCCAAGGTCAAGGTCACAGTTGCTATTTTTAGAAAAAAACTTTATCATTCCTCTACTCCTCTATTCATTGACAATTTTGATGTAACTTCACTCAAGTGTTTAATGTGACAATATCTTGGACAAGTTCGTGATCCAGAATTTCAGGGTAAAGGTCAAGGTCATATTTGCTATTTTAGAAAATATGCTGTCATCCCTCTGGAATGATTTTGGCATAACTTGACACAAATATTTAGCTTGACAATATCTGGGACAAATTTACGTTTCATCATTGTAGGTCCAAGGTCAAGGTCACAGATGCTATTATAGGTACATGTAAATCTTTGTCATGGTTCTAGCACCTTTATTTATTAACTGATTTTGATAGAACTTCACACATATATTAAGTATGACAATATCTTGGACAAGTTAACCTTTCAGGGTTGTAGTTCCAGGGTCAAGGTCACAGTTGCTTTTTTTTAAGAAAAACTCAGTCATCCCTCTAGCACCTTTATTTATTGACAGATTTTGATGTAACTTCACACAAATATGTTTTAACACATTACTTTTCTAGTGAGGCATATGGCGGGGGCATTCATCACCTTTAGTGATTGTCTAGTTTAAAAGTTAACTTAAGAAATCACAGTCATGCTTTTTCATACTGGAGATTAACCATGTGATTGTGATGTCTGCGGTCAATAGTCGCACAGGGGAATTGAGTTAAGAAATGTTTACTCATACTTGGAATAACCCGTATGTTTGTGGTGCCTATGAAAAACAGTGTACACAGGAAAAGGATTTGAAAAGACACATGCAAATTCATTCTGGAGAGAAACTACGTGCTTGTGATGTCTGTGGTAAACAGTTTACAAAGTCAGATACCCTGAAAGAACACATGCTTTTTCATTCTGGAGATAGGCCATATGCTTGTGATATCTGTGGAAAACAGTTTAAAGTGGCAAAAGACTTGAGGAGACACAAGCTTATTCATACTGGAGAGAAACCGCATGCTTGTGATGTTTGTGGCAAACAGTTTGCACAAAAAAATAATCTAAAAGTTCACATACTTATTCATTCTGGAGAGAAACTACATGCTTGTGATTTGTGTGGTAAACAGTTTACAAGGTCAGATACCCTGAAAGAACATATGCTTATTCATTCTGGAGATAGGCCATATGCTTGTGATATCTGTGGAAAACAGTTTAAACAGGCAAAAGACTTAACGAGACACAAGCTTATTCATACTGGAGAGAAACCGCATGCTTGTGATGTCTGTGGTAAACAGTTTGCACAGAAAAATAATCTAAAAGTTCACATGAATATTCATTCTGGAGAGAAACTACATGCTTGTGATTTGTGTGGTAAACAGTTTACAAGGTCAGATACCCTGAAAGAACACATGCTTATTCATTCTGGAGATAGGCCATATGCTTGTGATATCTGTGGAAAACAGTTTAAAGTGGCAAAAGACTTGAGGAGACACAAGCTTATTCATACTGGAGAGAAACCGCATGCTTGTGATGTCTGTGGTAAACAGTTTGCACGGACATGGGACTTAAACAGACACAAGCTTATTCACACTGGGGAGAAACCGCATGCTTGTGATGTTTGTGGTAAACAGTTTGCACAGAAAAATAATCTAAAAGACCACATGCTTATTCATTCTGGAGAGAAACTACATGCTTGTGATTTGTGTAGTAAACAGTTTTCAAGGACAGAAACCCTGAAAGAACACATGCTTATTCATTCTGGAGATAGGCCATATGCTTGTGATATCTGTAAAAAACAGTTTAAAGTGGCAAAAGACTTGAAGAAACACAAGCTTATTCACACTGGAGAGAAACCGCATGCTTGTTTTGTCTGTGGTAAACAGTTTGCACGGACATGGTACTTGACAAAACACAAGCGTATTCACACTGGAGAAAAACTATACATGTATGCTTGTGATGTCTGCGATAAACAATTTACAAGGACAGAAAACCTGAAGGCTCATATGCGTATTCATTCTGGAGATAAGCCACATGCTTGTGATGTCTGTGGTAAACATTTTGCACAGAAAGATACCCTAAAAGATCACATGCCTATTCATTATGGAGATAAGTCATATGCTTGTGATATCTGTAAAAAACAGTTTAAAGTGGCAAAATACTTGAAGAAACACATGCTTACTCACACTGGAGAGAAACGCCATGCTTGTTTTGTCTGTGGTAAACAATTTACAAGGTCATGGAACTTAAACAAACACAAGCGTATTCACAGTGGAGAAAAACTATACATGTTTGCTTGTGATGTCTGTGGTAAACAATTTACAAGGACAGAAAACCTGAAGGCTCATATGCTTGTTCATTCTGGAGATAAGCCACATGTTTGCGATATCTGTGAAAAACAGTTTACACGAGCTAGCACCTTGAAGAGACACAAGCGTATTCACATTGGAGAAAGAATACATGCCTGTGATATCTGTGAAAAACAGTTTAAACTGGCAAGTTACTTAAAAGAACACAAGCATATTCATACTGGAGAGAATCTGCATGCTTGCAACGTCTGTAGTAAACAGTATACTCGAGCATGGGAATTGAAGAGACACAAGCGTATTCACACTGGAGAGAAACTGCATGCTTGTGATGTCTGTGGTAAACAGTTTACTCGAGCAGGGAATTTGAAGAAACACATGCTTATTCATTCTGGAGAAAAACCATATGTCTGTGGTAAACAATTTACAAGGACAGAGAACCTGAAGTATCATATGCTTGTTCATTCTGGAGATAAGCCATATGCTTGCGATATCTGTGAAAAACAGTTTTCACGGACAAATGTCTTGAACGAACACAAGCTTATTCATACTGGAGAGACACCACATGCTTGTGATGTCTGTGATAAACAGTTTATACGGGCGGGAAGCTTGAAGAGACACAAACGTTTTCACACTGTTGTGAAACCAGACGATTATGAACAATTGACAGAGTTATAAAAAATAAATAGTCGCATGCTTATACAAGGACAGGAAATTTTAAAGAGCATATGCTTATTCGTTATGGAGATAAGCCATATGCTTGTGATAACTGTGATAAAACAATTTGCAGGGACAAGAGACTTGAAGAAACGCCTTTATTATTCTAACTGGGGGGAAATCACATGTTTGGCTGTCTATGATAGACAAATGAGCCGCGACACGAGAAAACCAACAATGTGGTCGTGCGCCCATTGAAAAATCTGATCAGCCTGGGCATCCGCCCAGTCTGATCAGACTCTTTGCTAAGCGCTCAAAGGGTAGCCAAGGGACTAAGCTACCTTCATGCGGACAGCGGAGACTCTGATCAGACTGGGCGGAGGCCCAGGCTGATTTTCGTCTGCGCTGGGCGCACCACTTTGTTGGTTTTCTCGTGTCGCGGCTCAAATTACAAAGGCGGGAGGCTTAAACAGACACGTGAATTCACACTGTAGCATCTTATGCTTGTTAGCAATTTACAGAGGTAAAAAATTTTCACATGCTTATTCACACTGGACACTGGAAATTTACGGCATGCTTGTGATTAAAAGTTTATACAGGCAAACAGTTTGAAGACGCACATGCTAATTAGTTCCAGAGAAATATATGCTTGTAATTTCTGGCAAACAGTTTATAAAGGCGAGAAAATTTAAGAAACATATGCTTATTTGTTCTGAATATAAATCATATTGTAATGTCTGTATTAAAAGATTTACAAATGTGTGGTCCTTGGAAATGGCAAAAACACAGCCATATTGGAGAGGAATTTCATAGTTGTGATGTGTGCGGTCAACAGTTGACAAGGGCGTGAAACCTCAAGACTCATATACTTATTCATTGGGAGAGATAAACGATATGCTTGTGCTATCTAAAAAAAATACAGTTTACAGGGGCAGAGGACTTCAAGTGACATAAACGTAATATAGCATAAACACACTGGTACAAAACCTGATGCAAGCGATAACCGACTAACAGTTAAAATCAGGACATCTGAACAGAGCTCTAGATAAGAGGGAGTATTTGATGATAATTAGGGATAATTTTTGTGGATTCTGCATAAAAACATATGTTGTGACCCCTTATCTGAACCGTCTCGTTGAGACGGTTCAGATGAGGGGTCACAACTTATGGTTTCAATGAGAAATAAGAAAACTTATCCTTATTTATCATCAAAAACTCCCTCTTATCTAGAGCTCTGATCTGAAGGACCATATGCTTATTCATTCTGGGGATTAGCAATATACTTCTGATACATGTATCTCAGGAAAACAGGCTTGACACATGCTTATTCCTACTGGAGAGAAACCACATGCTTGTGATGTCTGTGATCAACAGTTGACACAGGCGTCGTACTTAAAGACACACTTTCACCTTATCTGAAAAGACACGTGCAATTTCATACTGGAGAGAAACCACGTGCTTGACAGTTCTGTAGCAATAATTTGCTCAGAGAAGAGTTTAAGATACATGTGCTTTAAAAAGACATACACAAGAGAGAAAAAACATGTATTGCATAGAAACCACATACATGTAGGTGTAATGTTTGTTCTCAACGGTTCAAACTGGCAGCATACTTGAAAAGACACATGCTGATTCATACTGGAGAGGAACAACATGCTTGAGATGTTTGTAGTGCCGAAAACAATTTACAATTGCAGGGTCCTTGAGTTCCTACCAATGGCTTAGTAGACATAAGGTAGTTCATACTGGTAAAAAGTCATATGCTTATGACGTATGTGTTCATCGATCAATTGAAAATAAACTTTAAAAAACGCAAGTTTATTTATTCTGAAGGTAAAATCACATGCTTGTGACATGTACATTTGTGGAACTCACTGTGCACTGACAGCACACTCTATGTTCGTGCTTATTCAGAATGGGGATATACCTTATATCTGTGATGTCTTCGGGAAATGGAACCTGGAAGAGGCAATTACTTATTTACTCTGAGGTTTAAATAACTTAATTGTTACATTTGTGGTGCTCAGTGTACACTGGCAGCACACTTGAAGATGCACGTGCTTATTAATAATGGGGATATACCTTCCTGGACAAAAAACGGTTAAGGATCAAACATTTGACTGAAATTCTTATATCGAAAAAAAAAAGCTTTTTTTCAAACTTTTCTTTTGTTTAATCCATCTATCAAGGCTGCACAAGATTGCAGGACACATATTGCAATCTGATCTGACACGTGACACTCCAGCAGAAATGTAAAAAGTGGCATACCCCTAAAATCAAAGTGAAAACTGGCATCATCACAAAAACTGAATGTCTATTTTATTGCCTTTATCCATCCAAAATGATTTTAACTTCTCAGTGTGCCTTTTAAGGACCAGAATAACTGCATGACAGCTACTCGGTATGTCATTTGTAAACCCCCAGAGACCCATGTCGGAACTCGTTTGCCATTTGTTCGTGAAAGAGTTACATGAGGTCTCCGTGCGTTTCAAGAAGCTTCTGGTGATTAAAATTGGCGGCATGACATGTCCAATGCATGCTCAATCGAATTTTTAAAAACTTGTGATCCATTTTACATGTCAATGCGGACGATTGTTTCTGAACCAAGGTACTGGTCCACTACATTTGCCATGTATTACGATCAAGGTTGGGCGGTAAATTCCACCCCCGCTATTTACCGGTGGAATTTACCGGTATTTACCGATCTGGAAAATACTCCCAAAGTGGAAAATACTGGCAAATACTTGTCGATTGAACTTATTCACCTTTAAATCTTGCTAAAGCCAAAACCGAGTTAACTTAAAATAATATATATTCACACTAAATGACTTTATGATGTTTTAGTTCATTTTTATATTAAATATATAAGTTTACCATCATAAAAATAAAATGTTTCACAAATTAAGCAGGCTGATACAGCCAAAATGTGGATTTAAGACAAAAAATTTGACAAATTCACAAGTATGAATAGTATCTTGATTCCACTTATAATTTGTCCTTAAACTCAACAGCATAAAGATATAGGTGAGAAATTACAGGTAAATTCACCTGGCAAAGTCACCTGTGACACCCATTTTGCAAGACAATGTCCAAATAATCAAAACAACAAGTTTCAAGACAATGTTTATTTAAGGGGGCAGAGTATTGCTTGGGGCAAGGATGGAAACAAAAAGTTGTCTGAATGGTTATCTGTTTTATACAAAAGTTAGACATTTAGTCAAGGTGAAGTACATCGATGTGTTATAGGTATGACTTGAGCTATAGTATGGCTTCAGCTCTTGAATACATTTATCATGTTTATAGCAGTCAGCTAATAATTTGTCATAATCAGTTCTAAAGCTGAACCAACACACATCATAACCAAACTACTATTCAACATGAAGCCAAAAGTTGACTAAGACAACAAGACCAGTGCCAGATGTATTGACTGCAAAACAGTAGTTAGTGCAAAAGCTCCACGACTCTGTGCCCACAGAGAGAAATGTCCAGTTATGAAACAGGCTATTTTCCCCTTAAAACAAAGTTCAAATTTCCTTGACTTGATAAATTATTAAATAAATAAGTTGATACAATTGTTAAACTTCAGTATAAATATATAATCAATTGACCAGTATAATTTAAATACCCCTATGGATTTTGAGTGTAGGTTATTGTATAAATTCCAGGCTGGTCCATTCAGTCAACCAGTATTTGCCGGTATTTACCAGTATTTGCCGGTAACACTAATAAACACTAATATTTGCCGGCATTTTGCCAACCTTGATTACGATGATCCCAACGCCAAAAACTTCAGCAAACGGTCTCGTAATTGGATAATAAAATGTAATTATAAACTCGAACACCAATCATAGCGCCTCTGGCTGGCATGCGCCAGTCCACGCAGCTGCCAGTCCAGATGATGGGCTTTACCGTCACCCACTCTCCTCGAGACATGTCATTTTCCACATGACGATTTAATTTATAGCCTACACGGCGTGTACCTAGCAGCTGTCACACCCTTTTTCTATCATCGTGGGTATCTACCCACAATCTGGTCTGCACCTAGTAGGTGTCACACCGTTACCCTTCTATCATCGTGGGTATCTACACACAAACTGGACACTATCTGTGAAAAGGAACATGGGTCTAATGAGCCAGTTGCCAATATGCGTCACCTGTTGCACACTGTCACCTCGCATTTTTACGGAACGCGTCAAACCTGGCCTCATTACCAGCATGCAAGCGCAAAAATTAGCTGCGTAAAATCTATTTGTTACCGCTTCGCTTAAGCTGGCCGATTAGATCATTTTAATGGACAAGAAATACTTATCCTCACAGTGTTATTGTGATGAACCAGTACCTTTGGACAGAGACAATCCTCCGTATGGACGAGCCTAGTAGATTGCAAGTTTTAAATCTGATTGAGCATGCATGACAGATGTTATAACACGCCAGTTCTAATCACCAGAGGCTTAAGGAAACTTCTGGATACCTAATTCATGCCTTTCATGAAAAATGGCAAACGAGTCCCAGATGAGCTTCTAGCGCATTGCCAAAAGCATACCGTATAGCTGTCATGCAGTTATTCAGACCCCCAGAGAAATCGATGAGCACTGGAAATGATTTTGCATGGATAAAGCCAAGACTCAGCCAAGACTCATGGACACTCAATTTTGTGGTGATGCCAATTTTCACTTCAATTTTGAGGGTATGTCTGTTTATTCATTTCTGGTAGTGTGTCACGTGATCCGATTCCAGTATGTTTGACGCAGTCCTGTGCCACTTTAACAGATGAATTGAAAAGAAAAAAAAGATATGTTTTTGTACAATTTAATTTTATGATTTAAGCTTCGGTCAAATGTTTGATCCCTCACTTTTTTGTACGGTATATTTCTGATGTATGTGGGCAAGGGAACCTGGAAGAGGCACATACTTGATTATTCTTGAGATAAATCATATGTGCCGCGACACGAGAAAACCAACAATATGGTTGTGCGCCCAGCGCAGACTCAGATCAACCTGGGTATTCGCCAGGTCTGCTCAGATTTTTCGCTAAGTACATAACGAGTAGCTAAGGGGCTAAGCTACCTCCATGCGGACAGCGAAGACTCTGATCAGACTGGGCAGATACCCAGGCTGACCTGAGTCTGCGATGGGCGCAAAACCACTTTGTTGGTTTTCTCGTGTCGCGGCTCAATTATCATTTTGGTTCTGTGATAAACAATAATTATTTCAAATGCAGGAGACTGCATAAATGTGGATTGACGTGTTTGTTTGTATTCCAGAAAATCTACATGCTTTTGTACATTTACCAGAAAGTAAAAAAAGCGAAAAATATGAAGAACTTATGTTAAACAAACTGGGTGAAAAACACACGCTTGTGATGTGTATGCTACTTGTGTCAGGTGGGAAACCTTAAGAAATACGTGCTCTGTTATATCTGCTGCAAAATATTAACTAGTAAAAAGATATTTTGAATGGAGAAAAAACACGTTTGTAATTATTTGGTAAATGGTCCACCAGGGTATAAAGCTTTAAGTACATGCCTATCTATGATGGTGATTCTTTGCATGATTAAAAACGTTTGACATTTATGATGATCAAAAGCTCGTAGAGATTTATGCTAGATGATACTGGAGGGAAACTGCACACGTATGAAGTGGGTGGTAAATGACTCACTGGGGCACGAAGCAAAGAAATATAGCAGGTAATTAAATTATTTCAGAATGAATGGCAGGTTAACTGTAATTTGTCTGCTGTGACGTTCAGTTATAATAAGAAATATCACACAAACTGGGTAAGTTCGATCATATTTATTTGGGTCAAATTCGACATCGACACTCGACAGGTTGTAATAGTATGTTCAACATCTACATATAAGTAGTCTAAGTAGTAAACCCTGAAAATACACAAATACGATCCTAAGAACCCAAATGATAACCACATTAATTTATCTAATGCATGATAACGATGACATATAAATAAGCTAATGAAAACAGACTAACTTCTCAGGTTAAATCATATATAAAATAATAAATGGCATTTCTAGTGGTCACTGTATATGTATATGTAAAACAAGCTAGAGCCGGTCACAATCAGCAATACAAAACTCCTCTATTAAAGACGACAGTTTGCTTCCCTGGCAAAATGTAATAGTTACTAATACATACACATGTAAAGACGCAACTTACCAATATGTGGTATTGAGTGTCTTCTTCACTCGTCTACACCCTGGCTCACATGGCTTTCATGGCAAGGCCATTCATTCTGTGAGATGTGTGTTAAACTGCAAGGGTAAAAAGATGTGCAAATACAAGGAAAGTATAAGTGACAATTAGTAAATTCAATGCTCAAATTTACCGCCATTTTCTAACAAAAGAACAGACAATCGACTTGCAAATTCATCAATAAATCATTTCACCGATGAAATACAGCCATCTCAATCACTGCACAATCAATGCAATAACTACAGGAATATTTCAATACATTACCTGAGAAGATAGATAAATAACTAAAACTTTCTGACAAACCACAAAATGTCTACTTTTGAAATTGAGAAAAACAGCTGACTGACTAAAGCGCCACCTACTGCTAAAATTATCACACCAAAACGAACCTAATGTGACCGAAATGGAACAACCATTACCTCAGCTACAAACTATGGTCAAAGGGAAGTAACTATGTATCTATAAACTGGAACCACTAAAAACCGAACCTGCTACAGACGTCACGCCCAATACCGGAACATCACTATCCCTTTTCGCACCGTCGGGCGTGGATAGGACAGTGTTGGAAGACACCTGACGGCACATAGAATTTCAAATTTTTATCAGTTTGATGATTCAGAAACGAATAATACTTTTGCCTTCTTATTTATTGAATTCATATTGTTTAATATTCGGTACTCGTTCATATAAGGAGACGCACTCGCAAGCTCGTGTTCGTGCGTCCTTCATATGAACTTGTACCGAAAATTTCACAATATTAATGCAATAATCTATGACTAACGATTCCAATAATGGTCTTTGGCTGCCGGGTGTTCATAGGAGAAGCAGATCCCTTCTTTTTTAAAATCCTCTTCTTGAAGCACGATCCCTTGCATCGGTAGATGGGAATTTATTTTTCACTTTGGTTATCTCAGTGGCAACCCAGCAGGCACATGACGTCGTAATGACGTCACATTGACGTCAGTGTGACGTCATTTCGACGTCGTGTGCCCGCTGGGATGTAGCTAGCTTAGTCCTGATGATTTGCTGTTTGCCGTTCAAAGCATTATGACCGTCCTTCAACATCGTGATATTTTTTGGCGTTATAAGTTCTAGCCACAAGTGAAAAGCCTTTCATATTTCTGGTTAATTTGCGAGAGCGATAGCGTCTTTCCAGTCTGGAGCATTGATACAAACGGTTTATTCAGCTTCTCCATTGTTTTTTCACCAAAAGCGTTTCAGTTCTGCATAGCAATCATTGTCTAAGGTTATCTGAGCTTTTTTTCTCTTTAAGACACCTTTTAATTCTTTGTTTTCCTAAAACAGTTCCTCTTTGAATGCAAATACTTTGAGAAATAAAGACATCTGGCATGCTAAACAATTGTTTTGACCACGTGGTTTTGACATAGCGGTTGCCCAAGGCGAATAGCTGAAATACATCATAACTACAGTTGTAACTATTTTCTACAAATATAAACGAGAGTTCAGCTACTCAAAATAAATAGAACTACGGTAAGAGATTTGGTGAATCTGGAAAAAAAGTTCGAACTAACCGTGGGTGTGTGTGGGTGTATGGTGTGTGATTCAGTATCATATGCAACATGTAATAATGCAGCAGTCGGGAAATAGAATTGATAGAGTAATAAGCAGTTATATGGTGGTGATTATCACTGATTTGGGGTGGAGACGAAAGTTCTGCATAAAATGCTGAAAATGCAACAGATCTTCCCCCAAAATAAGCATATAAATAAGCGGTTATCTTCTTGAAGTTGTTTCTCACTATTAAAATCTCAAAATGCAGGACTTGTTGATGTTAAACAGGTCTAGGATAGCCGTAAATTTATAGACGGTCTGTTATTTTACAGACTCTATAAATTTAAAGATAGGCTACTTTAGTCTATAAATTTACAGATTCTTGAAATTTAATCTGATCAAAAATCCTCAATCACTTGCATATTTTTTATTTCATCACATTATGATCAACATTTTGCAGAAGGTTGCATCCATTTTCTTGTGTGTTTTCTTCCTTTTGCATAATTAGAAAACTTAAATATAGTCTAGTCCAGGCATAGTTCTTTCCCTTTGACCGCAAAATCAAATGAAAGGACAACTTAACTCAAGTTTCAGGGCTGGACCCAGAGCACCTGAAAACGCGGGGGGGGGGGGGGGGGGGGGGGTGCACAGAATGCCGGAGGTATGATTTGAGCGGCGTGAGCCGCGAGGGGGGAGTGTATGAGGGGGCTCTCCCCTAGGGGGTTCCGGGGGACCTCCCCCGGAATAGAATTGAATAGAATTGAATCTTTCTACTCTGGACTACAGAAGAAGGAGATTTGATATAATTCAAGTGTTCAAAATAGTCCATAACATTGATGATATTGACATGAATTGGTTTTTTACATTCACTGAGGACAGCCAGTTAAGAGGTCACAATTTCAAATTAAACAAACCTTGTGTTAATAAATCCATCAAACTGAATTCATGTGCAATGAGAAATATCCCAGTGTGGAATGCATTGCCATCTGAGGTTGTTAATTCTAAGTCAGCCATTGAGTTCAAGACAAAACTGGACAGGATGTGGATCAGCAAAAGATATGACATATCGGAAGTTTATCAACTCTTGTAATAAAACGGAAGCAACGACAGAAAATCGAGTGCTGAGGGAAATAACAAGCCTTTAGAGCTTAAGAAGTTTTCCTAAAGTCAAAAAGTAGTCAAAAGGTAGTACTATTGTAGGATGAGATGTAGAGACAATAGGGCAGCTCCCCCGCTCCCCCCCCCCCTCCCCCCAATCAACCAAAGTATGCTGCATTAATAAGAGCATCTTAACAGAAAATGTATTTCATCCTCGACACCATCATTACATAATTTACATGCTTTCTTGTCTGCACTAATGAAAGGAAACAATGCTAATGATGTCGGGACGTGGTGGTGGCTTCTAGTGGTCTGTTTAAGAGCCCTCAGCCTAGTTTAGAATGCTTGTGCATACCTGGATTTTGTAGGAGACACGAAAAATAATACTGAAATAAGTATACCGTACATTTTTGTACTAAATTTAAGATATTGTCGTCAGTCGAGATATTATTACATATTATCCAAGTAAAACCGCCATGTTTCTCAGTAAACTACAATATCGTAAAAATAATAAGTAATTACTTATAAGTAATTCCTTTACTCTATGTAAAAAGAGCATTTTGTTTCATTTTCGCGGACACTAACGAAATGTGATCTTAACGTTCATACTGGCAATACTAAAGGACGGCACACCAGTATACCCACCCCCTTTAAAGTTTTATATTAATTGTGTTCTTATAAGGCGGTGATGCTTGCCGGGGGTATAACTCAGTTCCTAGTTTGAACTGTTGTTGTGGTGCTTACTGCTGGCGAGGACCTGATCATGCATGTGCAAAGAGTTCGTGCCTGTGCCCTTGTCAATGTTTCTTTGATTTAAAGATTTCGTATTTATGATTTTGGTACTTGGATCACTGTTACTTGTATAATATGTATTTTCACAGTTTCTTCTAGGGAATTGATGAGGCAGACAGCACTTTAAGATTTCGACACGTGTGCAGGAGGAATAAGTTTCAAAAGTGTACAAGTTGATTTCCAAGGAGATAAACGTGAACTTTTGATGTTTACGTTGTAAGTCTCAGCAGGCAGAAAACTTGAAGAGACCCATGCTTACTCATAACAGAAAGAAACTCCATGCTTTAGAGATCTTTCGTAACAGTTAAAAGGCACACGCTATTTCATGTTGAACATAAAGCATATGCTTTTGATGTCTGCGCTAAATATTTATAAAGTGGACTACACACTTGCTTATTCATACATGAAGTAAATTATATGCTTTGTCGGTTCACGATGGCAGGAGATGCTTATAGTCAAATGTTTATTAACTTTGTAGACTCACAGCATGCTTGTACTGCGTGTGGGAAACAGTTTTCACAAGCAGAACATTTACAGCAGCACTTGCCAGTTCATTCTGAAAGTAAAAATTATATATGCCGTATTTGTGAAAAGAAGTTTACCCGATTAAAACAGCTGAGAAGACACATGTTTTGGCATACAGGAGAGACGCCACATGTTTGCGATGTCTGTGATAAACGGTTTTCCACTGCAAGAAACTTGAATAAACACAAACCTGTTCACACTGGAAAGGACTCACACGCTTGTAATATCTGTAGTAAACAGTTTACACTGGCTAAAGACTTAAAGCATCACATGTTTATTCACACTGAAGGGAGATCACACGCTTGTGTTATCTGTGGAACACAGTTGGCCACGGCAAAAAACTTGAAGAACCACATGCGAATTCATTCTGGAGATCAACCATATGTTTGTTACATCTGTGAAAAACGTTTTACCAGGGCAAAATCCTTGGAAGAGCATATGCTAATTCATTCTGGAGATAAACCATATGTTTGTTATATCTGTGAAAAACAGTTTACCATGGAAAGAAAACTAAAAGAACACATGCTTTGTCACATTGAAGAGAAACTGCATGCTTGCAGTGTTTGTGGTATAAAGTGTGCACAGGCAGGAAGCTTGAAGAATCACATGCTTATTCACTCTGAAGGTAAACGATATGCCTGTAATATTTGTGAGAAACAGTTTACACAGGTCCGAGAGCTAAAGAGACACAAACTTTTTCATACTGGAGAGACACCACGTGCTTGCGACTCTTTAAGTTACCTGGCTGTGTCAACTGGTGGTAACCAGTTGACACAGCCAGGGGACTTAAAGAGTCAATTGCTGTTGCAGACTGGAGAGACAAAACATGAGTGTGATGTCTGCGGTAAACAGTTTACAGCGGTAAGAAATTTGAAAGAGCACATGCTTTTTCATGCAGAAGATAAACCATATGCCTGTAGTTTTTGTGGCAATCAGTTTACACGAGCAGGAAACTTGAAGAGGCACATGCTAATTCATTCGGAGGATAAACCATATGCTTGTGATGTCTGTGTTAAGAAATTTCCAAGCGCTATGGATTTGAAAATACACTCACGCATTCATACCGGAGAGAATTTTCATGCATGTGATGTATGCGGTAAACAGTTTTCACTGACATCAAACTTGAAGAAACACATGCCTATTCATACTGGAGAAAAACCACATGCTTGTGATGTATGTGATAAACAGTTTACTCAGGCAATAAACTTGAAGAGACACATGCTTCTTCATACGGGAGAGAACCCTTATTCTTGTGAGGTATGTGGTAAACAGTTTACAAAGGCGTCATACCTGCAGAGACACGTGCATATTCATACTGAAGAGAAATCGCATACTTGAGAGTTCTGGAACAAACAGTTGGCACAGGGGAGTGGCTTAACGGACAGACTGTCATTATTTTTTATAATCATAAATGAGCCACGACACGAGAAAACCAACAAAGTGGTTGTGCGCCCAGCGCAGACTCAGATCAACCTGGGCATCCGCCTAGTCTGATCAGAGTCTTAGCTGTCCGCATGGAGGTAGCTTAGACCCTTAGCTAACCATTAAGTGCTTAGCAAAGAATCTGATCAGACTGAGCGGATGCCCAGGCTGATCTGAGTCTGTGCTGGACGCACAACCACTTTGTTGGTTTTCTCATGTCGCGGCTAATTTATAAATGAAAGATTGATACTGCAAGCAACTGAATATCAAAATCCGCATTAAGTTGTCATTAATGGCTTTGGAGAAATTGAGAGCTGAATTTGTTAATTTTACGCCGTCTGACATTCATTTGTTTCAGATGCCCCATTAACATTTATTAGGTCTTCAGTGATGTCATCGACGAGTGTTGATTTTTTTTTTCAAATTTGAAACCGCCAAATAACCTTTAATTTACAAAATGTTAATGTTTGCATTTTGCTATCCTTTAGCTTATTGACTTCTCCAGATCCAAAGTTTATTTGGAACTTAAGCAGTTGAATTTCAAATTCAAATATTTAATCAAAGTTATTTAAGTTTCAGTCTTTTGTGCTTGTTAGAACATTTAACTTAATGTAAATGTAAAATTTTTTAAAGAGGTCTCTGATAATGACTGTTTTAATACATAAAGAAAACTTTTCAAAATGTGTTTTTACACTTTTAGAAAATATATTTAAAACTTATGTAATCTTTTAAATTTTAGCTGCATATTTCCAATGTTTTAACCAAACTTGTGAATAATGATTAAAATAATCAGGTCTGGAGTGTTAAGACAACACCAACTTTAAGTAATGGTAAATGCTTAAATTTAAAACTTAGTTCACCAATAAAATCATCAATGGCATCAAAGAATAGTGCACAGTGGTTAAAAAAAACATTTAAAAAGTGAGAAGGGAAATGTGTCTGTTAAGTAAATCAGCATTTCTGATGAACGAATGAGAAATATTTGATGCGGATTTTTTTAATATAATTCTCACGATTTCTTCTATTGCGGCAACAAAACGTAACAATTTCAATATTTCTTTCATTATTGCCCTATATAGAGACACGTGTGTTTAAACGGACACAGTTGTGAGAAAAATTACATTCCGTAGATAAACCAAAATTTTATAAGAAAAAATACTCACTGTAGATAAACCAAATGCTTGTGCTGTTTGTGGTCGACAGTTTACAAGGAAAAATTCTGGAAAAGACAAATGTTGATTCAGAATGGAGAGGAATCGCAGGCTTGTGATTTTTTTTTTGGTACCATAGACAATGTACAAGGGCAAGATCATTGAGAAGATTCATACCAGCACATTTAATCTGCAAGTGCATTGAGACGTTTCATGGCCACCACACCCTAAGCCTCTTCCGCGTTGTAAATTTTCTCTATAAGCTTTCAGCTTTCGTTCTAATTTTAAGATAATATTGTATAATATATATATATATATATATATATATATATATATAAATATATATATATATATATATATATATATATGTATATATATATATATATATATATATATATATATATGGTAGGATTAAATCATCAACAGTGCAAAACAATATTTACTGAGCGCTTTCGGCTTTCGCCTTCTTCAGAGTTTACAGGTACAAGAAAAAAATCAAAATTTCAACATTTCTACAGGTAAATCAAGAAAAAACAAAATAATCATGAAAACGTTTCTCAATTTACTATTCAAATTCACATTAAACGACCAAAGAAATTGAAAAAAGGTCGTTTAACAAAGCAAAATTGCTACAAGGCGGCCGTTTCACGGCCCCAGTTCGAATTTGAAATTGCAAATGGCTGCCAAAATGAGAAAAATCGTATTATGCGATTTGTAGCGGTGTATTTATAGCGATATACATACATTCTGTATACTGGCCATTCAGCTATGATGCAAAACTCACCATAATGAAGGAAAAAGAGAATTTTACATGTGATTACATCGCTACAAAAGCAAGAGTGGAACACTGTATGTCTGGAATAATGCAAGATGCCCCTGCAGAAATAGACTGAAGGTGGGACCGAGGCTAATCTCCTATGTTAATGCCGCTTGGATTCAAAGTGTTAAGACGACGTATCCAGTAGCTCTCACGACTTTTTCTGGCATTGTCTTTCCACTCTGAATTGCTTTCTAAGCAGCAAACAGAGGCATGACTGAGAAAGTCATGTCCTTGCAAGCAAAAGTGCTCAGCGGTAGGAGATCTTTCAAATCTCTTGTGTCTCCAGTCATCTCTGTGACCATTCATTCTGATATTCAGAGGGCCCTTGGTTTCCCCAACATACTGCTTTCCACACTTGCCACAAGAGATCAGATACACAACATTCTGTGTCCTACAATTGGTGTCACCTTTAAGCTTGACACGAGCACCACTGGACGATGTGGCTGTCTGAGAGGGGGTTATCATTCTACAGGTCTGACATCTTGATCTGCCACAGGGTTTACATTCTCCAAGAGGTTCGTCATCGGTCGGATCTGGCTTCAGTCTAGCCCGCACAAGATGGTCTTTGAGGCTTTTTGGTCGCCTGTAGGCCATGATTGGCTTCTGCGGGAAGACTGTGCTCAGATGGTCTGATGAGTCTATGATGGACCAGTGCTTGTCGACGATACCCCTGGCTTTAGGAAGGTCTGGATG
The DNA here is from genome assembly GCA_963989385.1 of Ctena decussata. Lineage (NCBI taxonomy): Eukaryota > Metazoa > Mollusca > Bivalvia > Lucinida > Lucinidae > Ctena > Ctena decussata. The sequence goes on from OZ022505.1 coordinate 59,607,300, forward strand.
ATATGTCAAGACAAATGGCAGAACAGCTTTGTTTGCTGTCGGCTTGGGCTTGTACGACAAAAGATTTTGTCTTTCCATGTGCCTGACCTTCTCTATGGCTTGGTCAATTATTGACCAAGCCACATCGTCCAGTGGTGCTCGTGTCAAGCTTAAAGGTGACACCAATTGTAGGACACAGAATGTTGTGTATCTGATCTCTTGTGGCAAGTGTGGAAAGCAGTATGTTGGGGAAACCAAGGGCCCTCTGAATATCAGAATGAATGGTCACAGAGATGACTGGAGACACAAGAGATTTGAAAGATCTCCTACCGCTGAGCACTTTTGCTTGCAAGGACATGACTTTCTCAGTCATGCCTCTGTTTGCTGCTTAGAAAGCAATTCAGAGTGGAAAGACAATGCCAGAAAAAGTCGTGAGAGCTACTGGATACGTCGTCTTAACACTTTGAATCCAAGCGGCATTAACAAAGGAGATTAGCCTCGGTCCCACCTTCAGTCTATTTCTGCAGGGGCATCTTGCATTATTCCAGACATACAGTGTTCCACTCTTGCTTTTGTAGCGATGTAATCACATGTAAAATTCTCTTTTTCCTTCATTATGGTGAGTTTTGCATCATAGCTGAATGGCCAGTATACAGAATGTATGTATATCGCTATAAATACACCGCTACAAATCGCATAATACGATTTTTCTCATTTTGGCAGCCATTTGCAATTTCAAATTCGAACTGGGGCCGTGAAACGGCCGCCTTGTAGCAATTTTGCTTTGTTAAACGACCTTTTTTCAATTTCTTTGGTCGTTTAATGTGAATTTGAATAGTAAATTGAGAAACGTTTTCATGATTATTTTGTTTTTTCTTGATTTACCTGTAGAAATGTTGAAATTTTGATTTTTTTCTTGTACCTGTAAACTCTGAAGAAGGCGAAAGCCGAAAGCGCTCAGTAAATATTGTTTTGCACTGTTGATGATTTAATCCTACCATATACTTATTTCAATCATTTTGAATCCATTTGTTGGATCCAGTGCTACCGGGAAGATTTTTGTTTGATGTTTGTCTCATTTCTCCCTATATATATATATATATATATATATATACCCGAAGTCTACATATTGGGTCGAAAGCTTCCATAAAAATATATTGCTTAGGTCGAAACGAATATTCGGTCGAAAAAAACGTTTTGACCCAATATTTTGACGTTGACTGCAACGTTTTCTGTTAAGATTTGCTCATTCATCTAAATATATATTATACCTTGAACAATTTACTACCAGACTGAAAAAAGTTTTTCTAAAATACGCAAAAAATAAAAAATTATGGCATTTTTTCTGGCTATCGCATTATATTTTCCACCTGCAAAAACCTGCGAAAGCGCTTATTAGGTCTAAATTTTATTTTTTTCGATATAATGTGTTTATTTATCGATAACTTTTCTTAAAATAAAAAATTATCGTAGATTTTGCTGCTATTGATATCATAAGATTGAAACATCTGCGATATCTATGGCGCTTCATCAATCTATATTTGTTCGAATCTTACTTAATTATATATATTCCTTCTTTTCTAGTGAATCTGTATATATTCTACTGTCGGTACCCCGCTTCAGTGTAGGAACCAGTAAGGTGATATAAAAGGAATATTAACACCGCAAGAGGAATTGCTAAAAGACGGGACATTGGAACAGGACTGTCAGCCTATAACGTAACTGCAACAAAGCGAGGTATTGCTTATAGCGAGCACTCGCTTGCTACGCGCCTGCAATTCAAGGCTCAGAAGGAGCTTTGTAAGAGTGGTAGAAGATTGGTAAGGCATATTTTTGCCTACAAAATACATTATGAGCGTATTTCCAATGAAATTTCTGTCGTAACGACACCAACTTCTGCTTCTGTATTATACAGACTGGCCTGTTTTGAATAGAAATCTACAAAATAATTAAGAAATAGAGGTCGGACAGTCTTGCTGTCGCTACATTACGTCATGACGTCAAACGTTCCGTTTGAGAAAACAAGATGGCGTCAACTTTAACCGCTTCTGTGGCGGTAGATCACTACATGATCAGTACACAAAATCCAAGGAGCATGAGCATGGGGAGAAATTAAAAGGAATTAGAAAGCGACGTGGAGAAGAAATGAAAAGAATTACAGCCCGTTTACCGTGAGGAAACGCTACTGGGAGAAAAGCTTTTCTCTGACAGTTTCTCATCAGTTTGTCAGACGGAATTCGCTGCTGCTGAGTTGCAATAATTTTATTGCAAATTTATTACGACAAAAACACCACCTGCTGTACAAGAATTTATATGTTAATTCTGCAATGAAGAAATAATACAATTCTGTTATTCTACTCTGTAACTCTGGAGAGCATTGTTAAGAGCGATGTGCTCGCCTACAACGTTAGCATTTGACTTCATTGGTATTTTGTTGTCAAAATAGAGAACCCGTGGTTGGGTTTCATTAATTGTTGCAGATTTACAAACTGCAAGCTACCGATGCATGGGAACGTCTTCGCACAGTTGAGGAATACACCTTGGTTTAAACTTCTTGTAAATACATGTACTGCTTTGTTATACCTTGCAGATTTTTGTTGTTTGTTTGGGAGGGTATACTGTTTTCACTTTTGCCTATTTGTCGGCGACTCTGTGCGATGCTATTTTTTTCGAGTAGAAAGTAAACGACAAGAACCCTTGAGGAAGCACAATTTACTCGCTGACCTTGACTAGCATCCTACGTGATTCTCGTCACTTGCCGTTTCAACCCTACTTAAAGTGACATTTACTGGAATGTGAAGTCGCCTTACCTGTTGAAAATTTGTCACTCAACGCGTATACGAGTAGACATGAATAAGAAAATTATCTTGCATTCTAACAACTGTTTCGACATATTTTAGTATCATATTCTGTATCTTCAGTTTCTTATTTTAATTCTTGTGTATCTTATTGAAATAAACAATTGTCTTCTTGCTTCCACATCATTTAATTATGATTACTATCATACCCTATATGTTTAATAGGAAAAATAAAGAAACACGTATGTCTCCGGTTTTATCCCTAAATATTTATGCTATTTTTCCTTCAAACTAGCTATACTGCTAAATCCCAAAGTTTTATTTGATATATTCTTTTTTAATTTATTGAGTCTTGTTTCTTCCTTTTTCATTACAAAATCGAGAATTATGCGAGAGCGGCATAAAATAGTCTTAGTCCGCACAGTGATCTCATAGTGCATATTTCGATCAGTAAGTTCCTATTACATGAAGAATTTATTGGACAAAAGAATCAATTAGGTTTATACAATATTTTATTCAAAGATTTTATATATACATATGAATAATGGAGTGAAGCAATACAGGATCTGACAGTAAGCGTTTTATTATATTTATAACAATCTTGACAAGAATGTTTCTTTCTGAGCCAACCTACTTTGGGATTAATCTTGAAATTTATTACTCACATTTAATGATATCATAAACCATTCAGTTTTAGCTCAGTCCAAAAAGGTGTTATTAAAGGTATTTGGTACAATTATTCAAATACTAAACTATATGTCTGTCTGTCTAATACCTGGTCCGCGTAAACATGTCTTTGGAGCCTCCGACCAGAACAAACCTGTCTACATTGTCACTTAAGCTATTTCAATGAAAGGACATTTGAGCCGCGACACGACAAAACCAGCAATGTGGTTGTGCGCCCAGCACAGACTCAGATCAGCCTGGGCATCCGCCCATTCTGATCAGAATCTTCCCTGTCCGCATGGAGGTAGCTTAGTCTCTCAGCTACCCTTTCAGCGTTTAGGAAAGAGTCTGACTAGACTGGGTGGATGTCCAGACTGATCTGAGTCTGTGCATGGCGCATAAGCACATTGTTAGTATTCTCTTGTCGCGGCTCATTTACAAACTCCATACAACCCACATAGTGAGCCTCTATGACGCTGATTAAACTGCCTGGACATGAGCTTTTATTGTTCACCAGTGAATAAACCAGATTGTGTCATGAAGCGGTCCATATTATATCTTTTTCTGACTCGATCCATTTTATTTTATTCAACGTTTATGTGTTTGTCATGGTCATCTCATTGCCTAGAAAGGTAAATAAATAGATGTAAAATTCAAAGCTTCGATTTCGACTCAATCCAATTTTTACTCTCTATATGTATATGTTTGTTATTGCAACCTCAGTGGATAGATTAGATATAGATCTTTCTAATCTCGAATCATATTAATATATTCAATTTCTACTAAATCCTCATTATTTACACTCAAAATATATTTTTGTCATTGTAATCTCATTTTATAGATAGATAGATAGATAGATAGATCTTTTTAATCTCGAATCATATTAATATCTTCAATTTCGACTTAATCCTCATTATTTACACCTAAAACATATGTTTGTCAACGAAATCTCATTGACTGGATAGATAGATAGATAGATACATACATACATACATACATACATACATACATACATACATAGAAACACTGATAGATAAATCTTTTTTTTTTCTCCCAATCATCTTTATACTTTCAATTTCAACTCGATCCAATCTTTTTCTTCTCAACTTATATATTTTTGTCATCGAGTCTCATTGATTGGATAGATAGATAGATAGATAGATAGATAGATATTTTAAATCTCGAATCATATTAATATCTTCAATTTCGACTTAATCCTCATTATTTACACTCAAAATAAATGTTTGTCATTGCAATCTCATTGAATGGATAGATAGATAGATAAATAGATAGAACCTTTTCTTCTCGAATTATGTTAATATCTTCAATTCCGTCTTAATCCTCACTATTTACACTCAAAACATATGTTTGTCATCGAAATCTCATTGACTGGATACATTGATTGATTGATTGATTGATTGATTGATTGATTGATTGATTGATTGACTGATTGATTGATTTGATTGATTGATTGATTGTTTGCTTGATTAATTAATAGATTGCTTGTTTGATAGATAGATAATACATACATACATACATACATACATACATACATACATACATACATTACTCTTCTTTTTTTTCCCAATCATCTTTACATTTTCAATTTCAACTCAATCCAATCTTTTTCTTCTCAACTTATGTATGTTTGTCATCGAATCTCATTGATTGGATTGATTGGATTGGATTGTTTCATCTCGAATGATCTTCATGGAATGGTTTTCGACTTAATCCAGTATTTTTACACTCAACATATAAGTGTTTGCCAATTTATTCTCATTTTATAGATAGATAGATAGATAGATAGATAGATAGATAGATAGATAGATAAAAAGATAGATAGATAGATAGATAGATAGATAGATAGATAGATAGATAGACCCCATTTTAATCTCAAATCATATTAAAATCTTAAATTTCGACTTAATCCTCATTATTTGCTCTCAAAATATATGTTAGTCATTGCAACCTCTTTGATTAGATAGATAGATAGATGGATAGAACACTTTCTTCTCGAATCATGATAGATAGATAGATAGATAGATAGATAGATAGATAGAACCCTTTCTTCTAAAAAAAAAAATAAAATAATCTTCAATTTCGACCTAATCCTTTTTATTTCTAATCCTTTTTATTTATACTTAAAATATCTGTTTGTCATACCAATCTCATTGATTTGATAGATAGATAGATAGATAGATAGATAGATAGATACTTTTTAACCTCGAATCATTTTAATATATTCATTTTCGACTTAATCCTTATTATTTACACTAAAAATATATGTTTATGATTGTAATCTCATTGAATAGATAGATAGATAGATAGATAGATAGATAGATAGATAGATAGATCTTTTTAATCTCGAATCATATAAATATATTCAATTTCGACTTAATCCTAATTAGTTACACTCAAAATATATGTTTGCCATTGCAATCTCGTTGAATAGATAGATAGATAGATAGATAGATAGATAGATAGATAGATCTGTTTAATTTCGAATCGTATAAAGATCTTTTATTTCGACTTAATCATCATTATTTACACTCAAAACATATGTTTGTCATCGAAATCTCATTGACAGGAAAGATACATACATACATACATACATACATACATACATACATACATACATACATACATAGAAAGATCGATAGATAAACCTTTTATTCTCCAAATCATCTTTATATTTTCAATTTCAACTCATTCCAATCTTTTTTTCTCAGCTTATATATGTTTGTCATCGAATCTCATTGATTGGATAGATAGATAGATAGATAGATAGATAGATAGATAGATAGATAGATAACCTATTTCATCTCGAATGATCTTCATGGAATGGATTTCGACTTAATCCAATATTTTTACACTCAACGTATAAGTGTTGCCAATTAATTCTCATAGATAGATAGATAAAAAATATAGATAGATAGATAGATAAAACTAATTTTCTCCCAGTCACCTTTTATTGACAATTTAAACTCAATCCAATCTTTTTGTTCTCAAGTTATATATGTTTGTTATGGAATCTTATTGACAGATAGATTGATAGATAGATAGGAAACCTGTTTGAGCTCGTATGATCTTCATGGAATGGATTTCGTCTTAATCCAATGTTTTCACACTCAACGTATAAGTGTTTGCCAATTAATTCTCTTTTTTATAGATAGATAGATAGATAGATAGATTCAATCCGCTTGATCTTCATTCAGTTACGACTCGAAAAATGTTTACACTCGACCTTAAGATATGTTTGCCATAATAATCTAATAGATAGATAGATAGATAGATAGATAGATAGATAGATAGATAGATTTAAAACTTGTTTTACTCGAATCACATTCATATCTTCAATTTCGGTTCAATCCAATCTTTTTACCCTCAATATATGTATGTTTGTCTTCGCAATATTATTCATAAGATAGATAGATAGATAGATAGATAGATAGATAGATAGATAAAACTTCTTATACTCCCAATTATCCTCATATTTTCGAATTCACTTCAATCCAATCTTTAATTCTCAACGTATATATGTTTGACATCGAAGCTCATTGATAGATAGATAGATAGATAGATAGATAGATAGATAGATAGATAAAACTTTTTCATATCGAATATCATATATATATCTTCAATTTGGATTTAATTCTTATTATTTACACTCAAAATATATGTTTGTCATTGCAATCTCATGGATAGATAGATAGATAGATAGATAGATAGATAGAACTTTTTCTTTTCGAATCATATTAATATCTTCAATTTCGACATAATCGTCGTTATTTACATTCAAAATACATATTTTTTCTTTCGCTATCTCATTCATTAGATAGATAGATAGATAGATAGATAGATAGATAGATAGATAGATTCACCTACATATATTCAGTTTCGGTTCAATCCAATCTGTTTACCCTCAATATATGTATGTTTGTCTTTGCAATATTATTCATTAGATAGATAGATAGATAGATAGATAGATAGATAGATCGAATCACCTACATATATACAATTTCGGTTCAATCCAATCTGTTTTCCCTCAATATATGTATGTTTGTCTTTGCAATATTATTCATTAGATACATACATACATACATACATACATACATACATACATACATACATACATACATATATTGAGGGTAAACAGATTGGATTGAACCGAAATTGAAGATTTGAAGATGATTCGCTTTATCTATCTATCTCTATCAAAAGATAGAGATTGCAATAAAATAACATACATTTTGAGTGTAAATAATGAAGATTATGTCGAAATTGAAGATATTAATATGATTCGAAAAGAAAAAGTTCTATCTATCTATCTATCTATCCACGAGATTGCAATGACAAACATATATTTTGAGTGTAAATAATAAGGATTAAGTCCAATTTGAAGATATTAATATGATTCGATATGAAAAAGTTTAATCTATCTATCTATCTATCTATCTATCTATCAAATCAATGAGTTTCGATGTCAAACATATATACGTTGACAATTAAAGATTGGATGGGGGCTTATTCGAAAATATGAGGATGATTGGGAGTAAGAGATAGACAGACAGATAGATAGATAGATAGGAAACCAATTTCACCTCGAATGATCTTCATGGATTGGATTTCGACTTACTCCAATGTTTTTACACTCAACGTATAAGTGTTTGCCAATTAATTCTCATTTCATAGATAGATAGATAGATAGATAGATAGATAGATATAATGAAATATAGAGCGAAGACAAAATGCATATTTTGAGGGTAAAATGATTTATCGATACAAGAAGATTTTTTCAGTAATTTTCTTATCCCCCACATCGACCCCACCCATTCCCCTTCCTTCCCCGGAATACTGTTGTGTCATCTTAAAAATTTGAATTTATTGCTGCAATATTTTTTCAATATTTTTCTTATACGATAATAAATTTTAAATTGAGACGGTGTGGCGAAATAATACAAAACCAAGCATTGACGGGCTTTTAACCGTCTGTATTTAACCGTCTTATTTTTTATGCTCCCCAGCTGATTTAAGAAGGGCAGTTGTCAGTTACTGGCGGAAGTATGTGCACTTAGTACTGGTTAACCGCTTAGGAGGTCTAAGCCTGCCCAGGAATAGTGTGGTTATGTTAACTGACCGTCCCGACATGACCATAGATGTTTACCGTGGACGTTAAGCAATAAATCAATCAATCAAATACTCCCCAGCTACCTATTTTGAGAGCTTGCCCTCAAGTTCCCTATAAAATGCATATATAGAAATTTCCCCGAAAGAATCGTTTCAGTTCACCATAGTCCTAGGAAGGGAAGGCGAAACATCATGTTTTAAAATAATCTTTATTATCGGTTTCCATAATGCTTCACCTCAGTTACTCGCTATCATAGGAGTCTTGTAGCCGACAGTCAAGTATCACCATGGAAAGGAAGACGGAACCGGAATGTATTCTGTTTTTCCTTTCCGAGCATGCTGAGTGGAGCGTAATCGTGGATTGGTTGAAATAATTTACGTTGCAAAAGGTCAATGTCTATATTGAAAACAGGAATTCGAAAGAATAAAATCTTTACCAAATACAATTTGACATGGGTGGGGCGGCGAGGAAGAAATATTTACCTATGGGAGGGGGGAATACTTGTATATGAAACTGGTATATATAATGATTTTCCCATAGACTTCAATGTATTTTCGTGTTCACTGAAGTTATATTTTAGCACTTCTGTTAAACAGATTACAATTATTATGGTACTGATAGAAAGATAAGTGAATAAGGCATGCAATGTATTTGTTTCATTTCAGTTTTCACCATATGCTGAAAGTTGCAGTGAAAGGAAAAAGAAGAAGATGTAGACATAAGAAAATATTGGCGTTAACTTTATCCCACCCCGATTAAATATAATAGCGCAAGACTGGTACGTCTACGTTGACGTCCTTGGTGTTAAAGGTAACGTCTTCTGTCCCAACATTATTACTCAGAAATTCATAATGCATAAAATAATGTAGATATGGAGTAATTGACAAAACATGTGATTTCATTCCCGCTCTTCAATTTTAGTTGTACATTTTCAGGCCCTCTTCCCGAAAATGTAATCAAAATAGGGCTTTTCGATGTCATTTTCAAAATATTTGACTGTAAAAATAACGTCGATTTTGCCACATTTTGCTCTCGACGTTGTAGTTGCATTCTATATAGTAAACTCACGTTTTGCCCCTCTGTCTTAGATAAGACATTTCATTATAAGAAAACAGAGAACATCTTTTACTTCAAAAGCTTACACAGTGTGACTCTGTGCTAGACGTTTACATCAAAGCCAAAACATTAGTAGGCCACCAACTTGGTTCTCATACTAGAGTGCATCCAACGACGGGTTAAGTCCGAAATTTTGACAGAAATGTTGACGTCGCTAGTGACGTTTCTAATTGCTTTGCGTGCCACGATATAACAACGGCTTTGTGTGCGCTACCTTACTTAAGTGTGCGGGCTCACTCTTGTAACAAAAATTAAGTGACTGACCAGGCGTTCTCTTTATGGTTATCCTTAATATATCCTAATTAATTTCTGTACCTTTTAAAAATCCCCATCTTTCACGTTGGACAGATTTTAAACTTATGATAGGTTTGTTGTTTGGATTGAGTTTCATTTCCCTAAGACAGTACTTGATTTTATATCGAGTCGTTCTCTAGAGAGAGGAAAAAAATGAAGACAGAAGAGAGTACAAAATATCCAAACAAGGTATTTTTGCATTCACTGAAAGAACAGAAGGTCTGTGCCCAACCTGAAGCCTATATCAGAAAAACATTCATCATGGCGTCTTCGCCCAGCATGCTATTTTCATTTTTTTAAGAATCTTAATGGATCAAGAGTGGTTCAGTTATTCGCCCTAAACTTGAGAAACATGAATTCGCGAGCATCCACGCGCGTGGTGAAAAAGAAAAGAATTTAAAGCATCTTAAAGGTAATTTTCGTTTCTTTCTTTTATTGCAAAAAAACAAAAAAAAAAAAAAGAAAAAAAAGGTTAGTGCGACCTGTTTGTTGATGCTACCGTGTGAACCCTAATTATCAGTCAGCAACCTGATCTGACTACTCTATAACGATGTCTGACCTTCTTTTCATTTAACTGTTAGTTCGTGTGGAATATGTACATTGCTGCCTTCTTCCCTATCCTCTCTCTCTCTGTCTCTGTCTCTCTCTCTTTCTCTCTCTCTCTCTCTCTCTCTCTCTCTCTGTGTGTTATTATTATTATTATCATTTACAAAGAATTCTTTTTCGAAGCTCTATCCACTAATGCAGAGACATTCGGTGTACCTGACAAAAGAAGCTAACCGCTAGGATATGCGCTGGGTAATGTATATAGATGAAGATGATAGTATTTGTTGTAAAGTAGCCATTGTGAAGCTAACAAACATGGTATACTGAGTCTTAAATAAAATGTAAACAAACATGCGATGTATGGCCCCTTCAATATGCATGTAATTTCAGTTCGTATTGATCATACAGAGGGCTGATAATGAAAGGCTGTGTGCAGTGGAACCTTGTTTACAGTTTAAAAGAATTCAACCTTCTGCTGGATACAAACCCGGACCGACAGCTTAGCAGGTCGCCGTCAAGCCCACAGAGCTACCGGCTGCAGCATGTAAATGGGTTCACACCTCTGAAATAAGGTCAGCAGATCGATTTTAGGATAAATGTTGCATATATTAGCAGGTTTATGGATGTCCAATGCCGACATTGGGCCTTACTCAGACTAGCATTCGAAAAAACAGGGACAAATTGTTGCTGAGTGAAAAACGTCAGGCCAGAATCAGAGTTTTATACCAAAAGATCGCGAACCATCGAATCAATCAATAACTTCTTCACAAAACATTCAAACTGAACTAACGTCTTATCTACATGAACATACGCAACTAAACCGAATTTGCTATTTTCAGACTTTGACTGATACATCTCCAAAGATTGGCTTTCCAGATTATTTAGAGATCGCATGAGGAGACGTTCTCAGTTAAGCTGGGCCATTTGCTATTATTTTTGTCCATCGTATTACCTTTCTTTTAATTACAAAATAACGGTCTGTTTGCCTTCTGACAAGTTGCTTACTGTTTAAAGAAGTAGTTAAAAGTACCAAGGCATGCATGCGGTTTGTTAGACAGTTCAACACTGGTTTGAATAATGATACCCTGGTATAAAAAGCGGCGTTTTTAAATGTTGCAATATTGCCGTTGCATAGATATGAATGCCGCATGGATAAAACAGATAAATCACTGCTTAAAATCTAGTTCCATTATTAAATTCAGATGATTCATTTCTTACATATTTCTCCGTTTAAACAATATCTAAAAGATAAGTTTTGCTACGAAATGAGACCAAGAACTAATGTCGCAAATTTTATGTAACCTACGGCGGTAAATTCATGATACATGTATTAATTGAAATAGCGCGGCATTATAAAACGTACAAGATCACACGAAGAAATATGTTTTCCTCAATATTTTATAAATATCATGTGTACAAATTTGTTCCATTACGGGCTTTTCTTAAAACTGAGAAAAGCATTCGCTCTGAAAATCATATCCGAAATCCTGCCTCGTGACAGGTACAAGATGGTGTGCTTAGATTTCATAAACAAAAACATTAAACTGTACAAAAAACGTTAAAATCCGTGTTCTGTAACCTACGCCACACAAAATTTACGTCACAACGTCCAGTAAATTCTATGTCATAAAAATTGACGTCAGCTGATTCAGCGTCGCTCCACAGAAAAAGCCAAAAGACGAAGGGAAACTGAGAGATAGATAGAAGCAGGTAAGAAAAATGTGAGATATCATTCATTTCCAGTAACCAAACGTCGAGTAGTAAGCTCAGTCGCATGAAAACAGACCTTAAGCCATGTGCGTAAATATTCAAATCCTTCTGCACATTTACACAGTGAATCAGATTCATTGCTTACACTTTATTGATTCTTCAGGGTTCAGTAGCTATCCGTGCGAGCAGGGACGACACTGATTAAATCTCGCGGATGCACAGACTGAATCGAACATGCAGTGCCGTTTTCAAATGACGTTCCGCTCTATTCTATTCTATCACATAACCTTACTAGGTCGTTGGGGCACCACAGATGATCGAAGCATCCCTTTCTACCTTGTCCTGTTTTCAGCTGCCCTAGCTGAGTTGGCAAAACCCATCCCTATCCACTCTTTAATAGTCTTCCAACCTTTTCTTCTGTCTATCTCTTCTTCTTTTTCCTTTCACCGTGCCATGTAGAATCGACTTTACTTGACAAGAAGACATTGAGACATGGCCAAACCACCTTAGTTTCCGTTTCTTGACCAGCGTAAGGAGTTCTTCATATTCTCCAATGGCTGCTAACCTCCTCATTGGTTATGTCGTCCTTGTACGAGATGTTCAGTAACCCTCGGTAACATCTCATCTCAAAGTCCTGCGTTCTTTTCTCTTACTCTGCTGTCAAGGGCATACAGAAATATGGAAATGACAAGGGGGCGCATAATTTTCACCTTTGATCCAAGAGATGTGTTGTTATCTCTCCACGATTTCGATAAATTTAATATGTCGGTGCCTATGTATATGCCTTCATCTTCAAGTTTTTTCCGCTAGTGAAAACAGCTTTGTGACTCCCTGTTGGAGTTCCTGAATGAAGAATCCCTGCAAAATAGGACCCACTCTTAATTAAAATAGGGCCGTCGCCGCCAATAAAAAAGTGGTTCGACCATGTCGGATGCTATTACCGAAGGCCGAGAGGGGGCCTCGTAAGGGTGATCGGGGGATTTCCACCGAGAAAATTTAAAAACTTATTATTACTGTAAATGCGTTTTCACTCCATTCTGATGGTATTTTCCCTCTTTAAAAAATCTCAAGAATAAGCATTTAGATAGTATTACCTTATATTTTTTTCTTAAAACATTCATAACGATACTTTATTTACCTATGTTCATGTAGATAAGGATGAGTACTGAGGATAATTTCGTGTTAATTTTTCTTTCTTTTTTTCGAAACGAAAACACATACCGTGACTCCTCATTAGAACTTTTCGCGATGAAATGGCCCTAATTAGGGGTAATAACTGTGGAGAAACATGAAAAATTATCTCTTAATTACCCCTGTAACCCCTTTGTAATTGGAGCACTTCGACCTCTGCAAATAACTCTTTGTCTTTAAGGTGTCTCATCTAGCTATCCTTTAATAAGTTAATTCGCTCAATCAGGTATCCCACGTGAATCAGAATCAGAATTGTTTACTGGTGATACGTCCAAGGACAACCATTCACCAGGACCTGTGAATCAGGGAAGCTAGTCCCTATATTATGCCCCAGAACTTCGGAATAAATCTTTAAATATACTTTCACGAATCACTCGTAATTTAAGTTGTTAACATTAAACCTAAGTTTAGTTAACAATATATATGTGAACATGTGATGTTAAAGAGTTCGTGACTGAACTATTCATTATTGTTGTTTTTTCAATTAGTCGTCACGGATGGTCCACCAGGGCTAACAGCCACGAGAGCATCATATCCACCCTGGGGTATCCGAGTCTGTTCGTCGGGTCTTTTGTACGTGGGTTCCATCGTCGGTCGGGTAACTATTCATTATCTTTTATATCTCTCTTTTAACATCTAATCTAAGGTTTGAAGTTAATAGCTTACATTAGTTTGTGAACGAATATATAAAGATTTAACATTGCCATAAAAATATGCAAACATATACCCTGAGTTTTAACAAAGTTCGTGAACGCACTGCTCATTATTCTTATATATATACCCGCTCTCGTTAAACTTGTTTCGTGAACGCACTGCTCATTATTCTTATATTCATACCCGCTCTCGTTAAACTTGTTTTACGAAAATATAAACTGTAACTTAATGTTAATAGCTTAAATAAATTCGTGAACTAGTGATTCTAGTCTTAAACAAAGTTAACTTAACAACTGGATCAAAAACAGAACTTCCTATGCTAAGCAGTAGGACATTTTAAAGTATCAGGCACTGTAGCTGCTTTAAAATATTCTGTTTAATATTCTGTACTAATATTTTGTAAGCAGTAAAGAGAGGCTATCAGTTGAAGACTATGGCTCATAGGAATTAAATGGTTTGTTTCTGGAAATGCTACAACATACTGAAGGAATAATTAGATTCATATTTTTAGTAGTTTTAAGTTTACAGGCGTTATGTATGTACTTTGTCAACTACACATAACAACTCTGCTTGTAATAGTGAAGAGGATTCAGAAAATAAAAGGATTGGAAATATTTATTGTTTTCTCTGTTCAGATTCTAGATGAAAAGTCCTAAATCTAACGGCATAAAACCTATCCCTTACAAGAGAGGTAAAGGACTTTATGATTAAGGCGAGGATTTTCCTCATTAGACCGACGCGACAGGTCCGAATTTTCAAAAGTATAAAGTGTGCACATTTTTCATAGCAGAGCTTCCACAAGTATGTCAACCGTATGAAATCAGATAATTTGTGATTCAGAACCAAAGACATGGGGAGATAATCCAGTCTGACCTTACCTACCATAAATTCAAGGTTTTCGCATACTTCATTTTTTTTAGGTAATGACAATATTGAAATCAGTCATTCATTTCATAATTTTTTGTCATAAATGCATGCACAATACAAAGCATTGATTTTCTTCTTGTTAGGCCTGACTGGTATTTAAACATGCAATGCAATAGTGATACTTCCGGTCAAAACGGCCAAAAGAGAACGTTTCACTATAACTAAAATACAAGTACTTCCTCCCCCCCTCCCCCACCCCCACCGTGACCCAGCATTTCCTTCATGCAGCAGACTTATGCGATGCAAGCATGCAATGTATATGAGTGGGAAGCTGGGTCAAGAGGGAGGGGGGGGGGGACGATACTCAGTAAGCCAAAGAAGAATGGCCAACAGTAGCACTGTGACCTTCAAGGATTATATTGTGTACCATGACCTTGAAATGAGGTCAAGATCACATTCATATAATCATGTCTGTTATGTAAGTAATGCAATTCAAACAAGAGCTGTCGTCTGACAGCACAGTTCGCCTGAATAGGTGCTTGCCCATCACACAGTTGCTTTGGAGGTGTGGACTTCTATGCATAAAACTTCAAGCAAGCATGTCCATAATGACAACACATTTATAAACAAAAGCTATCTAAGAAATAAGTCTTAAAATAAAATCAAAATTAAAAAATCCACATGAAATTTTAAAGTCCATGAGTTTGAGGTCAAAGAACTAAGAAGTAGGGGCGGGGAGTGGGGGGGCTAGGATGTAACAAAACCATGAACCATTATCTAACATCAGTCCAAGTATTAGTATCAACTGAGTCCATCGTGGCACTGTGAAATTATGTCTTCATAAATATAAAACTTTCAGACAAAATTCTAAGTCAATGACCTTGACTTCAAGGTCATCCAGTTGGGTAAGTATATAATGTTTTGTAAAAAACTCAAAAAAGTGTCTAACGCCAGTTCAAGTGTAAACTTAATCTCTGCCAAGCATTATGAATCAGTATCCAATTACAAAACTTAAACAAAGAACAAATATCCAAAGTCCCTGACCTTGACATCAAGGTCACTGAGCGGGGTTGGGGTAGTACTCGGCAAAACTTTGGGCTAATATCTAACTAAAGTGCAAATATAAATAGAATTCATCACTGGGTTCCGGAGATATGTGTCTTTAAAAGACTTTAACCAAAATATCCAATCAATAAAAAGACAATTTTCTAAGTCCATGGCCTTGACATCAAGGTCATTGAGTGGGGTGGGGGTAGTACCTTGGAAAACTTTGGACCAATATCTAACTACAGTGCAAGTATCAAAGGAATCCATCCATGGGTTAAGGAGATATTGGGCTTTATAAAACTTTAGCCAAAACATCCAGTCCAAAAATACTCCCAATTTTCTAAGTCCATGACCTTGACATCAAGGTCAAGGAGTGGGGTGGGGTGGTACCCTGTTAAACTTTGGACCAATATCTACCTACAGTGCAAGTATCAAAAGAATCCATCCATGGGTTAAGGAGTTATAGGTCTTTAAAGAAAACTTTAACCAAAACATCCTATCCGGACGCCGACGCTGACGCGGACGCGGACGCAGAAGCGGACGCTGACGCGGACGCCGACGCCGACGCCGGGGTGACAACAATAGCTCTTCCTGAATTTCGTTCAGGCGAGCTAAAAAGGGTGAAATATATACAGTAAATTATTATTTCAACGATCAGTTTGAGGATAATTTACAATTTATCTCAACATTGACGTCAACGTCAACGTATGTTTAACGTACTTTACATAGACACAAACACTTGAAAATTCATTTGTCATGCAAGTTACATGTCATAGTCACAAAGCAGAAGTCAGTGATCCGTATAACTTTTTAATCATGGGGACAATTCACGCCTTAAGCATAGAAGTCTTTAGTAACTGAATCCTCTGCGCATTCATCAGCAGAAATAATGGAAGCTTCCAGAGAATTCCTATCTCTAATAGTCTGGGGGAAGAAACTGGACTTGTAAATGTCAGTCCCAGCCAATGGAGTTTGAAATGTCAGGGAATGATGATTCCTGGTACGCCTACTTGGGGGAACAAGGTCATTTATGGGTATACTGGCTGCATCCTTCAGACCTTTGTAAAGCATTATGAGTCTACTATCTTTCCTTCTCTTTTTCAGTGATTCCCACTTAAGGTTCTTCAGAATGCCAGTCATACTCCCAGTTTCATATGTGTAATTTCCCGTTACAAATGTAGCTGCCCTTTTCTGCCCTTTCTCAAGTTCATCTTGAAGAAGCATACTTTGAGGGTCTCAAACTGAACTACCATATTCCAGGATTGCGTGCACCAGTCCCTTGTATGCAGACTCTTTTACCTCTTGTGGACATGCTGCCAAGTTACGTCTGAGGAAGCCAAGGGTCCTATTAGCCTTTGTGCAAATATTGCTGACGTGTCGTCGGTTATTATATAATATAATATAATTATTAGTAATAATATAATAAAAGGAGAAGAGAGAGAGAGGGGGGGGATAAAGAAGAAACTAGAAAATGTGTTTATGGATCACTATGGCCCCAGCCGTATTCATGCTTTTAAAGAAGGTTTATCCCATAATGTATAAATTTAATGAGTAACTACACTTCAGGAACTGACTGAATCGGATCCCAAACCCTATCCCCAACATCAAAGGAAAAGATTGTCAAAGACATCCAAACAAACAATAAATTACAAGTGATAAGCCGAGTCAGCAGCTCTTTCCCAAATAGGTGGCAACTCAGCTATCTTTACCAAACTAAATAATTTAGAGAACCAGAAGGGTTACAACAGACTAAGCAAATTATTCGAAAAACATTTAACAACTATTTTTACCTATTTTCAATTTTTATCACAGAAGGGTTAAAATGATAACACAATAAACCAAACAGCACCGAACATAAAACAAATGCAGCCGCAACGAAAATACCGCCTTGGGACGGCCAGTAATAACTACTGGGGGTGGGGGGGGGGGGGGTTAAACCGGTTTTATTGGGCCCAAAACTTCACCCTCACCCTCCGCCGCGGCGCACACAATTAGTTGGTAGTTTGGTTCGTATGGAGGTCCCCTAACTCATCAGAGAGTCATCACGGGCAACAATTAAAATCAAGAAAAGACTGTGATGAAGCAAGGATGAGGGCTCGACAGCCAAAACGGGTTGAGACACTTGGAGATCCCTTGGGCGTCAGCAACACCACTGGAACATTGGAGCAAAAGAAGACCACCAGTTGAACCGAGGTGGGCCAAGAAACAGACAAACATCCGGCCCCAACCAACTAATATGTAGCTTTATGTAGGGGCTATCATAGAGTCTGAACCCAGACCCACCGGCGTGCAATTAAAGACGACAGCAAAGTTGTCAACCGTGATTGGGTTAACCACTAAGCATGCAGACTGTCGCATTACATCTATGTTATAGCCGATGGGGCCAAGTCAGAAAGGGGTATAACTCAAAGCAGTATTCATAGAATAGGCTAAAAAGCTAATCAGGTCATCTAAACTTTGGCCTGTAACTGTATGCCAAATATACAGATCACAGCATAAGCGGTTCTTCAGATATTTTGTTCACAAGCATAATTCCTATACGGAATGCTGTACGAAAAAGAGGAATAATCAACCTGAAATTTACGACATATGCTCAAAAGTATTCAGGTCATCTACACCTTGCTCCAAACCTGCAAGCCAAATATAAACATCATAGCTTATGCGGTTCTTCAGATATTTTGTTCATGAGCTTGTTCCTATACAAAATGTCCATGCCCGAAAAAGGGGAATAACTCAACCCAAAATTTACGATACATGCTCGAAAGTTATTCACTTCATCTATACCTTGATCCAAACCTTCAAACCAAATATAAAGACAATAGCATATGAGGTGCTTCAGATACTTGTTCCTATACAATATGCCCATGTCCGAAAAAGGGGAATAACTCAACTGAAAATTTACGATATATGCTCAAAAGTTATACACTTCGTCTATATCATAATTCAAACCTGCCAGCCAAATATAAGGATCCAAAGAATCTGTCCATGAGATTCTTCAGCCTTTTTGTTTACAAGCTTGTTCTTATAAAATTGCCTACGTCAGAAAAAGGGGAATGACTCAACTGATAATTTATCAAATATGCCCAAAAATCAATTACTTCATCTACTACACATTCGTCCAAACCTGTACGCCAAAGATAAAATTCCTAGCTTATGCGGTTCTTCAATACTTTGTTCATAATGTTCATAAGCTTGTTCCAATGCAAAATGCCTTTGTCCGAAACAGGGTGTTAACTCTACTGAAAATGTATGTAATATGCTCAAAAGTGAATCAGTTCATTTACACCTTGGTTTGTAATTGTCTACCAAATATCAGGACCCTAGCATAAGCGGTTCTCCAGATATTTTGTTCACAAGTTTTTATCTCTATAAAATGACAAAGTCGAAAACAGGGGCATAACTCCTGAATGGCAAGATCAGCAAAGGAAAATAATACGGGTACACTAATTTTTCATTTACATGCCATATATAAAATTTCAAGAACCTAGCATAAGCGGTTCTTGAGTTTCCCAGCTGCCAAAAAGTGTTACGGACCGACGTACGGACAGACCCAAGTCAATATGCCCCCTCAACTTCTCCGAAGTTGAAAGCATAAAAAGTAAGATCCATATTATGCTTGTCAAAAAAAGTGGTTCGGCCATGGCCGGTCCGGCCGGACTGGCCGCGACGGCCTTGTTTCGGAAAGAATTTGCTCCCTCTGAAGAACCCTAGGAGCAAAGTCTTTCAGGTAAAAGTTGACACCCTGTTTAGAAGAGAGACAAACTGGAAATTATAGAGCTGCTTCCCCTGAAAGTGTAACCGAGAACAATATATTTGTCAGGCGATATCGCGTTTTCTCATTATCACCCATTCCACTATGGGCCCCACAAATATTCAAAATCATCAAATCTACTTTTAATCAACAACACACATGATTAGGAAATGAAATATGGGTAATTGGCTGTCAGAATCTATGTTAGGGAACAACCATTGTTTACCAGCGGGCGGGGAGGTTGAGGGGTGGAGGAGCCGGGGGTGGGGAGGTTGGAGCTGTAATTTTCGGAGATCGGAAGGATTTTCCGGAAATCCACATTCTTTACTTATGATCCCTCACTTAGGTTTCATTTGTCACCCCACCCCACCCTCCAACCATCATGAAAGATAAAATTTACCAATCCCCCCCCTCCCACTCCCCCACACGCCCCAGCAAAAGTACACAATATATAATCAGCGCAAACCACCAAGTTCCTTGCCATGTGATCTTGAGTATGCCGACAGAAAACTAGTAAATATGTAAATATATAATATTAATCAGTGGCAATGAAAGCGCTACAGGTGTGTTACAAGAAGCGACAATAAAATAAAGATGAAATAATAAGTACACTATCTAAGGGAATACTCTGCGTGTGTGCGTGCGAGCGTGCGTGCATGCATGCGTGCGTGTGCGCGTGTGTGTGTGATAATGCGTCCATTCGTATGTGATATTCATTTGAAGTTATATTCAGCAAGTTACACTTAAGAAAACATGGCAGTAATTACGTAGAAAGAGTTGGGGTGGTTGGTTTGGGGTGCTCTCCCCACCCCCTCGCTGCCGGAAGCCAAAATATATTGGAACCTCAAATGTACCAGAAAGCATATCATTTCATGGCCCCAAAGCCTCAATCCACAAAAAAAAAAACAGGGACCCCACGCCTCCAATGGCCCTCCCGGGGCAGAGCACAAGATTTCAAATTGCACTTCCCCCATTCCCACATGTCCCCTCCCCTCCCCCTTGCTGATTAATAATGACTGTTGTCTTATCCACACAATTTGGCAAAACGTTTGAGATACTCATGTTGCGAGAATATTGTTTTATTCTACTAAGTTGATAAAAACAAATTGTTGTAGTCCCTTACGTCGAATAAAAGCACCGTTCCGGATTACGTCAAACGTAAAAAAACGCATTAGTAATGTATAGAGTATGGTTCTAAAAGACGTTGTCATTTATTGATTTAAATCTGAAAACATTTCAAGGATTCAAAGCAGATATGTTGAGGATTATGACTTGAGAATTATTTTCGAAATTTAGCAAGGTCACATATATGGCCATTTTTGGCCGCGAATGGCCAAGATTAACTGAGAACGTTTCCAGGTGTCATTCAGAATAGTGCACCGTACGTAAGAATTAACTCAGTTCTGAATAATTTTGCGTAAGAATAAGAGGCTGTACAGAAAAGTGCGAAAATTAATGAGAATAATGAGAATTTTATTCGTTCGAGTTGTAGAAAACAAATTAATGTTTTGTCGGATTTGTGCGACATTTTGTGAAATATATTTGATTGAATTAACTGCAAATGGAGCTACAAAGCTACATTTTTGTTCTGTTAAGATGTAACTTGTATTCTTATTTCAAACACGAAATTTAGTTTAGAACTACAAAGTATCCAAGTCTGCTTTCTTTTATGCATTATAAACTCTTGTGTAATAATTTTTGAACAGTAGACGTTAACTTTAAACACCAAGGACGTCAAATTAGACGTACCATTACCAGTTTTACATAACTGTATTTGATATGGGGGAGGGGAGATAATGTTCACACCAATAGCTAAAAAACGAAACGATAAACCCCTAATGGCCATTGTATTGTTCCACAAAAGGTTATTTACAGAACACAATGTTGAAACTTTGTCATTTTTTTAACGGGCCGATTTTTTCTTATTTCGATGTTAAACCAAGTTAAGGTGTTTGTTTTTTTCATATTTTTCCAAAACAAGTGTTTTGTAACGTTGAAGCAAAGTTAGGTTTTTTTTTATAAAGCTTTCAAAGAGCTCAGTCTGCTTGTACGTTTCAAATAAAATTTGATTTTCTCCCTAAATTATTGACGTCTGAATCGGAAAAATGGTGCGTTTTTGCACCTTGCTAATAGCGTCGAAACTGCAAAACCGTCACTTTTCTAGACGTCACATCTGACTTCGTATTACGTCCAAAATTTAATTTCAGTTTCGCATGCAGATATGTTTGAAAATTTATAAAATGCTTTGTTCATGATCAAACACTGAATATTTCAAAAATCAAGTTAAAGTATGGTTCCACCTTTATATTCTTAATAATTAGAGCTACCAAAGAGGGGGAGAAGATCAAGGGCAATTTCGGCTGAGAGGCTGTGAATTATATTAGTTTGAGGAACCTGTATATCTCGCTTGAAAAATGGAAACATGGAATCAGTCGGGGTATCCATTGATTGCCTTATAACAGCCCAAGGGTACTCACTAGCTTCCAGCTGAATTTTATTACTCCAAGTACTGTTATTTTTTACTTTCAACCATGTTTTTCCACGAGTCTTTAGAAAAAGTAGTCTCTAAAAGGTCTACTGTATCTAGTAATTCATAAAGTTCCAGGATCTTTATCACATACACGATCCAGCTTCTGAATTTACTGTTTTTAAGTAAAATTTGACGTTATGCTAGATCTCCCTCTCTCTCTATTCCTTCATTATTTATTTTTCTCGGTGACTGGCTATTATTTCATATTCTAACACTGGTCGCCGATATAACAAATGATTATATCCGGTGTTATTGCGTGGCAAATCTCTAGGCGGACTAGCGTGATGTAACTTAGCGCCATTCGGACGTCATTTTGATTCGTTTGGTGACGTCAATTTTCATTTCTATGAGGATAGACGGTGTAACGTAGTTTTCTGGCATCAAAAACTTACCAAATACATATAAACGCCTCTGTTACAGTCAGTGCATGCAATCAAGGCGGAAAACTTGAAAAATCTGAAGGAAACACCTGCCTTTTCGTCTTTTCTTGCGTGTTAGAATCGAAACAAGTTCTTGCTAACAAGGTGAAAAGCAGGGACTTTTCAACAACAACAACTATACTTTACTTAACCTGTTCGCAACCATGATCCGAGATCCCAATTTAGTTGAATATGAAATAGCTCAAAGACAAATAGTAACGAGAGATTTATACCAAAACAGTATGTTCACTCATATCCAATGCATGATTTTTATGGTTTGCCTTCTGTATTTGAACCGATGTGCAATAGCCCACCAAAGCTCCAGCTTAACCGCAAAATATACGAGATGGAAATCAGATGTCACAAATAAATCTTACACCAAGTACATAAATGCTGACGTGCTGAAAGTAGGTGCATCGCATCATGTTTGGTCTACTATTTTCTATTCCGTCCCATAACATTACAAGGTCGTTGGGGCACCACAGATGACTTCTGAACGAGAGATAGATAGAACTATTTCCACCTTTTGCTGTTTTCAGCTGCCCTATTTGAGCTGGCAAAGTTCATTCCTGTCCATTCGTTAATATTGTCTTTCCACCTCTTCTTCTGTCTGCATATTCTTCTTCTTCCTTTCACTGTGCCTTGAAGAATCGTCTTTGCTAAGCAAGAAGATCTTGAGACAAGCCCAAACCACTTTAGTTTCCGTTTCTTGGCCAGGGTCAGGGGTTCATCATATTTTCCAATGGCTGCTTGGATCTTTCTGCGAGCCTCCTCATTGGTTATATGGTCCTTGAACGAAATGTTCAGTAGCCTTCGGTGGCATCTCAGCTCAAAGGCCTGCGGGTTTTTTTTTGTTTTTTTTTCTCTAAATCTGCTGTCAAGGTCCACGATTCACAGGCATACAGAAATATGGAAATGTCAAGGAAGCGCAAAAGTTTCACCTTTGATTCGACAGGTATATTGTAATCGCTCCTAATTGCTTCAGCTTTGTAAGAGCTGAAGTGGCTTGTGCAATCCTCGAGAGAACCTCCTTTTCAGAGCTATCATCAGAGACAATTACTCAAAGGTATTTGAAGCTTGTTATAGTACCAAGCTTCTGCTCTTTTACCTTGATCTCCCTCTGGATGCCATTGGCTCTGTTTGTCTTTTTTTTGTCTTCTCAGCAGTGATCTCCATCTAATACCTTGTGCAGGTTTTGTCGGGACTGTCAACTAGGGCTTCTAGTTCCTGCTCTTCCTCCGCTAGAGCTTCAATATCATCGGCAAACCGCATATTGGTAATATTTCTGCCGCCTATGCTAACCTTCCCGTCAAGTTCTCCCAGAACTTCAGACATGATCCGTTCGAGAAAATGTTGAAGCGGGTGGGTGACAGAAGTCATCCTTGCCTTACTCCAACTGTTGTTCTGAACCATTCTCCATGCTGCCATCAGGACTGCATTTGTAGCATTGTCGTAGAGCTGCTCAATGGTGCGAACTAGATTTGCATTGATATTGTACTTCCGCAAGATGGCCAATAAGGTCGCATGCCAGACCAGGCTTTTTTGAAATCAATGAAGACATGGTACGGATTTTGCTGAAGTTGGAGATACATTTCACATAGGATTCAAAGGTTGAAGATCTGTTCTTTGGTGCTCCTTCCAGCTCTGAACCCAGCCTGTACTTGAGCGATTATCTCTTTGGTTTGGGGTTTAAGTCTGTACAAGATGACTTTCATCATAACTTTGCTTTGCTTGAATGACTGATGAAGCTGACGGTTCTGTAGTTCTGGCAAAGCTGTCTGTTATCCCTTTTAGGGAGTGTAATAATCAGCGATTGAGTCCATGGGGTAGGCCATTCTCCTGTTCTCCATATCCTATTAAGGATTTTTGTTAAAACATCAATCATGGTCTCCACACCAGCTTGAACAAGTTCTGCTGGTATACTAAACTATTCTGGAAGACTTCCCCTTCTTCGGTGCTGCAACTACAATCTCAACTTCCTCACGAAGGATCGGCTGTAGATCTTCTGGTGGCTGATTGCAGTCCAGAACCGCATTGTCATCATCACTTTTCTAGTTGTATATTTCTGAGCAATATTCTGCCCACCTGCTGAGAATCTCTTGTTCTTCTGTATGACGTTTCTCAGCCCTGTCAAGATTAGCTGTGGCCCTACCCTGTTTCTCTGAAGTTAGATCCTTCACCAGCTGGTATGCTCTAATGCTGTTGTTTTGTGTTCAGGCAAGTTTCGATCTCCTAGCACTGACTAGCCATCCAGTCCTCCTTAACTTTCTTCATTGCCTTCTGAGTCCTCATTTTATCTTCCCTGCATTTTTTTACTCCTTCTGCTTCATATCACGCGCTTCTTCTTCAAATCGCTCCATTCATCACAAAGGTCCAGAACATCACTGGTGACCCATGGCTTTTTGTCTGTGACATTCCTTCCCAAGTATCTCACTGGCTGTATCAGTCACTGCTGTGTTGTATGTGGTAATCATTGTATCTATGCCCATGATTTCATCCCTTAGACCAATGAGTGGTGCGAACTTCCAACCTATTGATGCTTAAAAAGTGCATGCCAGATCTGGGTCCCTTAACTTCTCAAGATCAAACTTCAGTCTTGGCTGGATTGGCTTTCTCGCCTTCTTTAGACAAACTCGGAAGGTCATCGGCACCAGGTCATGGCCACTTCCTATGTCTGCTCCAGGAAAGCTCCTTGTCCTATAGATGTTAACTCCTGGTCGGAAGCGCTTCCTCACCAAGATGGAATCAATCTGATTGTGGTGTTTCCCATCTGGGCTGTGCTAGTCCATCTTCTGGATGCTTTGTTAAACCTCCGTCACACTAGACCAAGTTCCCACTACGTCCACGAAAAACCAGACGGGCGCAGTAAGAACTTATACAACGCAATAGGAACGCAGTAGAAACCGATAGGGACGTGATAAGATCTTTATGGTCATGGAGGGCGTGGTTGATCTTTGAACGTGTTCAAAATTTGCGAGGTGAGGACGTAGCTGGATCAGAACGCAGTAAGAACTTAATAAGGACGTAGTAAAAGTAAAAAAAAAAAAAAAAAAAGATGTAGTAAAGATGGCATTGACGCAGTTCCGACATAATATAAACCTAGTATGGACTTCAGTGCGGGTGGCAAATATTGCATTCCGTTCCCACTGCGTTGTCACCACGTCAACGGAGTTTGAATCGCGACCGCTCCACGCCTATTCGCAGTAAGAACGTACTAGAACATCCTGGACTTGGTTCGAGCGTGATCAAGCTCGTGATAAGAAATTAGTAGGAACGTGTTGGACGTAGTGAGAAATTGACAGGGTCGTAGAAAAGACTTAGAATGAGCGAAAACAGCACTTTATATTTTGTATTCACCCCGTTCTTGCTGCGTTCACCATTTTTTTTCAGAACGCAGTGCCGTCTTTGTGGTCTTCGTCTGAGTGTGACGGGGACCTAAGGGCCAAGGGTGTTTGTCTGTATTAGGCTGTTAAATGTTGCAAACTCTAGAAGTCTGAGACCTCTCTAATTTGGCTCGGCATTGCAGTAGGGTCTACAAATGTCCGGCCACAGTCTGCTTGGGCATCCTTCCCAACTTTAGCACTCCATCCCCTTGTACAACCAAATGTCCTTCTCTAGTGTTTGGTCTATGATTTCCTGGAGTTGCTGGTAGAAGTGGTCGTCTTCATTGTCATCATGCCCAAATGTTCGTGCATAAACCTGCATGATGGTGATGTTAAAAGGAGTTGCTCTCAGACCAGCCTCCTGTCCAAAGACAGCACTCACCATGTCATTATGCACAAGAAATCCAACCCCATACCCATGTCTGTCCTCTTCTCCACTGAAATAAATTTGTATCCATCATCCGTTGATGTCTCACCAAAGTTTTTCCAGCGCATCTCACAGTTACCCAGGTTGTTTATAGTGGTACCTGTCCGTCGCATGAGTCAGCTCTTCAAGTTTCCCAGCTGACCTCAGAGTCCTGACGTTCCAGGCTCCGATTGAAATGTTCTCCCTACCTCTAATCTTCTTGACCTGTGTTAGGTATGTTCTACAGTCAGAAATAATGTTCACGACAGTAGAAGGGCACAAATAAAGTGTAGGTTGCTTACTGGAACTTACATCTTCCGCGCTAATCGTGCTGCCTTTAATCAATTCTCTGTAAACTCTGTGGCGGCCGTAAAACGTCTTCCCGTACATCATCCATAGTGCAGATTATATTTTATTTTCGTCTTTTGAGATCGAAGGATATCTTCTGAGAAATCTAAAATTTGAGACTGATTGAGACTGGTTTCTACATCATCGTCTTTTATATTATTTTGATCCTTTTTTTATATTAATCAGTCTTTGAATTGATTGCCCAATTAAAATTGAGAAATTACAAAGTGCTTTTGTCTGGTTTCGTCACCAGATATTGTCAGGGTCTCTGACGAGGCTTTATTAGCCGAAACTACGTATGCTGGCCCATGTTCCTTCTTCTGAATATATTCTCTGTTCTTGAAGGAACTGTTTAAGATTTTAATTGTATACTATGCTCAGTACTACCAGAGACTCGCCGGCATTTCATCGCCGAGTGCGATTTTCTCGAACAGCACAGAAAAGTCTGTGCCAAGAAGCTGACAGACAGTGCAGTTCGATCCGGTATACGACGAAACGTAGAAAGACAAAAGAGAGAAGCGATCGGTTCCATCAGTCAATGATATTATCCAGCTTCAGGACCCAGAATGCTTACTCAGTTAACGTATTGGGCCATTGGTTGGCCAGTTAGCCACAAAATCTTCAAAAGAACTCAGTTGGTTCAACAAAGTTAAAGACCTCTGGCCATGCCTTCAGCATCTCTGTTGATGGACAAAACCCCTACAAATAGTAAATGGAAGAAGATGGTTAATTTCACTATTAACTCGGCTGTGGAAGCGCAGTGGAGAGAGAATATTTCTTCAAAGCTTTCGTTGAAATATAGACTAGACAGCACTTCCTAGCAGAGTGTCAGTTCCTTTGAACAACATGTTCGACACACTTTCTACAGGAAAATTCAGCAAGTTCCTGGTCTCATCTCACTCAATAGTACGTCCACTGATGATGTGACACAACTTATAATTGACCCTAGTGTGTTCACAAATAACATACTTGAACTGTATAGCGCAGGCCCGGATTTAGAGGGGGAGGGGGCACTCGGGCCAGGGAGAGGGGGCACTCGGGCCGCACCCCCCCCCCCCCCAGCTAGCCTGCATGTCACTTTTTTTTGAAAATTGACTTTTCGTGAGAATTGACCTTTCGCGGGCCCCAAATTAAGAAGTTGCATCTTAGTGTCTGCCTGCTGTTATGTGCCCCACTCCCACCCCCCGGCAGTGACATTTTTAATCTTTTAACACCTACCGCGCTAATTGCTCAGTTTTGGAGACCAGACGCGTATCGATCGAAACACTGCACTGCGCCCAGTGGAAGCTTCAAGGATTAATTTGATTGGGCGAGTAACTGCCAGCTTGATCTATCGAAAGATTGGAGAGAACGGAACATGGTTTGTCCTTGTTTTGCTCTTGTCGGTACGTTTGATGTTTGGCCAAACAACGAAAATGATTAATAACTGCTGTAAAAACATCATGCCATCAACTGATAATGCACATGTATCTGGTAATTACATGCCATTTAATTAAAATAAAGCGTGGGCTATGATCACGTCGCTCTTGCCTTCGTCGAAACGAACTTTTTTTTTTTTTTGCCTTTTTGCCTTTTTGCCCTTTCATTCCTGTAAGGAAGGTCACAGGGTTGGGTAGGCGCCCTGTTTTAGAGGTTGTTCATAAGTGAAGGGGCGGAACCACACAACAATATTGTGTGTGTGCCCTGTTTTAGAGGTTGTTCAGAAGTGGTGGTGGTGGGGGGGGGGGGGGCAAGTGCACACATTAATATTGTGTGTGTTTGTGGGGAGGGGGCACACTGTATTACCTAAGAGTTTTTCAAGACACAGAAAAGCAACGAAGGGCCATGTGGGAGTTTGGGGGAGGGGGGGGGGGGGGGGGGGGGGCGGCGGCTGATGTACACTTTATGTTTGGACCCGGAATAGAGAGAAGTTACTTCTTCATATACTAAGGGCTAAAATTGATCAGGTGATTTGTATATCCAGGTACCAATTTAAGTCTTACGATATTGATGTTTATTACAAATATAGGTGCAATAACAGAATATAAATTTCACAAAATAATGTTCATCAGAGCCCTCCAAAGACATCTACAAATACTGAAAATCATTTTCCGGCGGGGGCTTCGCCACCTGGACCCACAGGGGCCTATGCGCCCCCTTGACCCCTCGCCTACCCCCCCTCCCCCTCCCTCCCCCAACACCTCTGGATCTGAATCCAGCTCTGTAGCGGAGAATATATCATCCTCACATAGGACGCGCACTTTAAAACTCTTGCTTGGTAAAGATAGACAACAGGATCCCCATTACAAAGTTTCCTCGAGGCAGTTCCAGCAAGCGACAGGAACTCCAAATCCAGATAAAGAAATTGCAAGAAAACGGATCAAGAAGATCAATGCTTCCTACACCTTAGAGGGAACGGTCCTCAGTAATGTAGAAACTATCAAGTATCTCGGCATAACCATTACCAATGATTTGAAATGGAACATACATATCAGCAATATTTGCACAAAGGCTAATAGGACCCTCGGCTTCCTCATACGTAACTTGGCAGCATGTCCACAGGATGTTAAAGAATCAGCATACAAGGGACTGGTGTGTGGCAGTTCAGTTTGGGACCCTCAAAGTATACTTCTTCAAGATGAACTCGAGAAGGTGAAGAAAAGGGCAGCTAGATTTGTAACGGGAAATTACACGTATGAAACTGGGAGTATGACTGGCATTCTGGATAAACTTAAGTGGGAATCCCTGAAAAAGAGAAGGAAAGATAGTAGACTCATAATGTTTTACAAAGGTCTGAGATGTGCAGCCAGTACACCCATAAATGACCTTGTTCCCCCAAGTAGGCGTACCAGGAATCATCAGTCCCTGACATTTCAAACCTCATTGGCTTGGACTGACATTTACAAGTCCAATTTCTTGCCCCAGACTATTAGAGATTGGAATTCCCTGGAAGATTCACTTATTTCTGCTGCTGAGGGTGCAGAGGATTCAGTTACTAAGTTTACTTCTCTTATAAGGGCTAGGGACTGGTTTCCCTGATTCACAGGTCCTGGTGAATGATTGTCCTTGGACGTATCACCAGTAAACAATTCACTGAAACAATTCTGATTCTGATTCTGAATCCCTCTACGCCACAACGACGGTTCACCGATAAGTAACCGGCGGAACACAACAAGAACAACAACAACTTTTACAAATTTATGTTCGAGCGGCATTTCGATATTTCAACGATTCAATGATATTTTCGGTAAACTTTTGACAATATTTAAAGTGTCTTCTTGGATTTTGTAAAAGTGCCGTTTTGGGAGTGGATGGAACCGAACATGTATTACATGATGTAAGTATTTATTGCTTCGTTTAAGTCTTTTCGAAGCCAAGACTGTTAGAGAGACCTGACCAGTCCGCGGACACTACCAGTACGCGGACACGTTTTTGTTTGTCGTCAAATAAATGCTAAGATACTTTCCAAATTCTACTGACTTTGTAACATTTTATCAATGCGCTATTTCTTTATAATTTTTAATTCGTTTTTTCACTTAAACAACAAAAATAAGAATTTGCAGGGTTGATGTAGACCGATATTCGATAAGCCCCACGAATATGGTGATGGATTGTTGTACATAATAATGCCCCTTATAAACTTTAATTTACAAACTTTTTACCAAGGTTGGGCGGTCGAAACCACCCCTGGTTTTAACCAGTGGTTTTAACCGGTTATAACCGTCCTGGTCAATACTCCCCAAAGTGGTCAATACTGGTCAATACTAGTCAGAATGGTCAATTGGAAATTTTAAGTGGTTATTTGTGTTTTAATGGTGGACTGATATATTTGGTCAGGTTTTAATATGTTCTATATATTGAAAAAAGAAAAAAATGAACTGTTTCGTCCCTGCCAAGGGTACTCATCATGTGTGATTTCAGTCTCAAGGCCTTAGCACTGACTTCTGCATTACAGTCCAGGCACCTAACAACAGGCTTTTTTTCATCATCAAGGGCAGAATAGAAGTTCCATACAGGGTCTTTGGGCTTCATTTTGACACTATTATGACACTTTGATTAACTTTAATTATTAACTTCACTGATAACAGCAGATAACAGAATGGCCACTCTTTCACACATCTAAATAAACACAGGTGTCACAAAATTACCCTGTGCATTTTAAGCCCAGTGATTGGATAATTCTCGTAAACTGGACACACCTTCTTCAGTTTGAGAGACTGGCCCAGTATTTTGACAGTTTTATTTGTTCTGGGGCAGTTAAAGTTAGAATTACCCCTTGTTTAACAGTTAGTGTTTTCATTACAATTTTCACACTTTTGTCTTCTTACCGTAATCGACCCATTTACCGCACTGTGCGCTTAACTTTTTCAAAATTGCAACAAAAAGGAGTGGTTAAAATGTATTTAATAACCGCACACTCAGAACAATGAAATGCAGGGTGACTGGAAAGAGGCAACATGGGTAGGACTGGAAATACTTTGTGTTTATACTTTTCATGAGTTCCCTGTTAATTATTGGGTTTTGTGACAGTTTCAAAGAAAAAGCAGTGTGCGCTTGTGCAGTTTGTCCGGAAATGGCCTTGGTGTGCGGTTATAGGGGCATGTGCGGTAAATGGGTCTTTTACGGTATGTAAGAAGCCGGACCAATTTGCATTTTAGCTAATAGAGCATCACTAATTTGAACAAGATGATCTCTTTGAAGTAAATTGTTTCATTTATTTTGTACTTTCATTCAGTTAACTGCTTCAGTTAAATTAGTTACTGAGCTAAATATTTTTAATGATGATGAAAAAGCTACTTTTAAAATTTATTAATTTTTATTACTTGCATTTACTTTCCTATTTATTTTTATTAATGGTTACAGAAAATCTAGTCTGAACTGAAAGTTGGGTGGTAATGTTTCAGTCTGATTGAGACTGAAGATCTGAAACTATTAACATTCAGATTTTGTATGTTTTACGGCCTCTTAAATACAGGTCTGAGCAACAGCAACTCATAAAACACATTTTCAATTAAGCCTGTATTATCTTGTATTGAAACTATTTTAACTCTGTTTATAGACTCCAGTAAAAATGGGATAACAAATGCTAAGTATCTTCAACTGACCATGGTTATTTCAATCGACCACCAATCGACCAGTAATAACCGGTTATAACCAGTAATGACCACTGGTCTGGTCAATACTCATATTGACCGGTCATTTGCCAACCTTGCTTTTTACGGATGTGCATAATATACACTGAAAAATTTTACGACGCTGAGTCATCAGTGGTTGTTCCAAGAGGGACGGTAAAGATTTACAACAAGAACAAGATATTGTTGTGTTGGTTGGTTGGTTGGTTGATTTGATGCTTAAACGTCCACGGTAAACAACTAAGGTCATGTCGGGACGGTCAGTTAACCTAACCACACTATTCCTGAGCAGGCCTAGACCTCCTAAGCGGTTAACCAGTACTAACTACTAAGTGCACATACTTTCGCCAGTAACTGACAACTGCCCTTCTTGAATCAGCGGAAGGAGAAACAAAAGTATGTGGCCAGACCGGGATTCGAACCCAGGACCTCTGACTTACGAGTCAGGTGCCCTACCAATTGCGCTACCCGGCCCGCTGTTGTTGTGTCAAACTTGGAATTTGAAAAATCTCGAGATTGCTCACTGTCAATCTTGGAATTCCAAGTTTATTCGAGCAATCTTGAGATTCTTCTTTTACAGATTCTTACAGATCCTCTTCTGGTAGAAGGCCCTGCTCATGGGCTGTTGGACCAGCTCTAATTCTTCATTATATTGTTTTAGGTCACGTCCGGTCAGTGCTTTGATGTCCTCTCTGTACTGGAATCTTTGTGGTTGGTCTCTCCATAACTTGTCGAGTCTAAATTAAAATGTTCTGACTGTATTTGCCTCCACCAGAATCAGAATCAGAATTGTTTACTGGTGATACGTCCAAGGACAATCATTCACCAGGACCTGTGAATCAGGGAAGCTAGTCCCTTGCCCTTACAAGAGAAGTAAACTTAGTAACTGAATCCTCTGCACACTCAGCAGCAGAAATAATGGAATCTTCCAAGGAATTCCAATCTCTAATAGTCTGGGGGTAGAAACTGGACTTGTACATATCAGTCCAAGCCAATGGGGTTTGAAATTGCCAGAGAATGATGATTCCTGGTACGCCTACTTGGGGGAACAAGGTCATTTATGGGTATACTGGCTGCACCCTTTAGACCTTTATAGTTAGCATTATGAGTCTACTATCTTTCCTTCTCTTTTTCAGGGATTCCCACTTAAGTTTCTCCAGAATGCCAGTCATACTCCCAGTTTCATATGTGTAATTCCCCGTTACAAATCTAGCTGCCCTTTTCTGCACCTTCTCAAGTTCATCTTGAAGAAGTATACTTTGAGGGTCCCAAACTGAACTACCATACTCCAAGACTGGACGCACCAGCTCACTTGTATGCAGACTCTTTAACGTCTTGTGGACATGCTGCCAAGTTGCGTCTGAGGAAGCCAAGGGTCCTATTAGCCTTTGTGCAAATATTGCTGACATGTGTGTTCCATTTCAGATTATTGGTTATGGTTATGCCGAGGTACTTGATGGTTTCTACGTTATTGAGGACCGTTCCCTCTAAGGTGTAGGAAGCATTGATCTTCTTGATCCGTTTCCTTGTGATTTGCATTATATTACATTTGAACGGTTGAAATCTCAT
This sequence comes from Ctena decussata, assembly GCA_963989385.1. Taxonomy (NCBI): domain Eukaryota; kingdom Metazoa; phylum Mollusca; class Bivalvia; order Lucinida; family Lucinidae; genus Ctena; species Ctena decussata. The sequence goes on from OZ022505.1 coordinate 59,640,813, forward strand.
GCACCAGCTCCTTGCCCAACACCCTAAACAACCTATATCCTCCTGAAGCAGTGCTGGAAACGGCCAGTGGCCCAGTTGCCAAATGCTCCTAATTTTTGTTTCGGGCCACCAGAAATCTCCAAAGTATGACCTGTAGTGGCCCAAATTTATCTTTCTGGCAATACTAAATGAATGGAAACTTCAGCTAGTGGATAATTTGGGCCACTTAAAGTTAGGCCTGCAAAGCTTTTGGGCCACCACATTAAACTAGCGAGTTTCCAGCACTGCTGAAGTTTCAACGTGTCTTCACTATCTCTGATTTCACGATAGCAAACACAGACAGTCGTCAGCAAAAAGTCTTAATTCCGAGTTAATAGTTTCTGTTATATCGTTAATGTACAACGAGAACAACAGTGGTCCAAGCACGGTGCCCTGGGGAACACCCGACAACTCCAGGGCCCAATCCGATTTAACTCCATTAACTACAACACGCTGCTGCCTGTAACAGAGAAAAGAATCTATCCATTTCAGAATCCTACCACCAATACCATAGCCATATAGCTTACATTTAAGTAATTCATGAGGGGGAGTGTCAAAAGCTTTCTCGAAGTCCAAGATAAAAGTGTCAACCTGACCGCCCTTATCCAAGATTTTAGCCCAGTCATTTATAACCGTGATCAACTGAGTTTCACAACTATGTTTCTTCCTGAACGCATGTTGTCTGTCCGACAAAAGTTTATGTTCATGTGCCATATTATTAGAGCAAACGTAACTTGCATGTTAGAGAAACCGGTAGGTAGTTGCAAGCCAAAGACCTAGGCTATCACCTTTTTTGAAGAGCGGGCATACATTTGCGAGAGACCATTCCTTGGGGATTTCACCCGTATCAATAGATTGTTGGAAGAGGTGAGCAAACATTGGTCCTAATTCAGATGCTAGTTCTTTTAAGACTCTAGGATGCAATTCATCAGGCCCTAAAGCTTTCGATGGGTTCAAGCCCTTAAGATGTTTCGTTACACCTTCAGCCGAGACATGAATGTCCTCCATGAAAGGAGCCGAGCGATCAGGAAGGGGGACTTGGGTGTGTTCACTTTTATTAAACACATCCGAAAACTGAACATTAAATTCATCTGCCTGTTCCAACTCTGATTCGGCAACACCACCACCATTTCTCTTCATCAGTGGTGGAATACCTTGGAATACCTTGAGTATCTTTCTTTTGACTATTAATGTACCGGTAGAAGTCTCTGGGATTAGCCTTTATGTCACCAACCAAGTTATTGACGTACAAATCGTGTTGCTTTTTCACATCAGCTTTAATTTCCCTTCTCAAAGATTCAAATTTTGACCTAAGTTTGCTACAGCCGGTCTTTTTGGCCTTCGCATGTGTCCTATTTCTTCTACGAATATTTCTTCTTATCTCAGGGGTTATCCAAGGAACAGAAGAGGTTGACCTACTGGTTTTTGAGGGGATATGCTTTTCAGCAGAGTCCTGAATAAAGGAGGTTATCAAGTCAAAGTTTTCCTGAACCGAGCGATTGTCCGAATAACCATTGAAGTACCTATCTTTTGCGAAGTAGGACGCTTCTTTCCTCATCGATTCAAAATCTCCCTTTTGGTACAAAAACACTTTCCTCCGAGGTTTCTTTTTGGGGGGGATATAAATTTTCAATGTTCCTGAAATCACATCATGATCACTAAGTTTGTCTGGGGCATGTATTTCCTGAAACTGACCAGGCAGCGAAGTGAGAATTAAATCCAATGTGTTTTTCTCCCGAGTCGGGAAATTCACCAGTTGTTCTAAACCATGGTCATTCATGACATCAATCAACATTTGTCCCTCTGACTGACTTAACACTGATCCTGACTTATTAAGTTGGTCTGGCCAAGCAATATCTTTGAAGTTAAAGTCCCCTAGTACATGAACTGAGGGGAGCTTATTTCCCTTGTGCTTTGTCCTAATATGATCTAACTGATCAAGAAACAATTGAAATTCCTCACCTGAGCCACCAGGTTGGCAATACCAACTTGCTACATAATGGGAAGTTTTGTTTGCCAAAATTTTAACCCAAACCGATTCCGAGTCGTTTTCTATTTCTGACAAGGGCATGTGCGGAATGTCCTTATGGATGAAAAGCATCACTCCGCCACCATGAAGGTTTCTGTCCTTCCTGAATACATTACAGGGGAATGTTTCAGGGAACAATTCCCAAGTTGCAACTGAACTGTCAATTTTTGTTTCCTGAATAGCCACAACATGAGGTTTGTGGACATCAATGAAGGCTAATAATTCCAATTTCTTGTCCCTAATACTATTTAGGTTCAAGCTGACGAGCTTCAAACCGCCAATAGTATTTCCATTAAAATTTGGCCCATTTTAACTGTTTGATGAAAGCCTAACATTCTTATCGTTTGACAGTGGATTAAATCGATTTTCAGTCATTAGATTCAACTGATCATCGAAGAAGGAGTCTGAAAAATTGAAAAATTCACATTTTGGACAAATCCATGTGCACCCAGAAGTCAATACATTTTCATAATCAGCGTCCGAAATAAAGGAGCATTCATTGTGAAGCCACAGTTCACAACCATCGCATTGAACTGCTTTATGACCATTGAGAACCGCACGAGTGCACAGGCCGCAATCCGCCTTGCAGTTTGCGCAATACCAATCACTACTGCCTGTCTCAATTGCTGACAGCTCGTCATCACCAAGTTTTGAGCATTTTGCATGCAAGCGTTTTTCGCAATCAACGCATTCAATCATTTTGTCCGATAATTTGCAGATTTTTAGCTCACCTGGCCCGAAGGGCCATAGTGAGCTATTGTCATACCAATGCGTCCGGCGTGCGTTGTGCGTCGTCACAGAATGTGTCCGTCAACACCTAGAAACAAATATTCAAACATCTTCTTCTGTAAAACTACTAGTCCCATGGTTCTCAAATTTCACATGGAGCATGACCTGACGCCAGGGTCTCAGAATTGTAAAATTGGGTCAGGTTGAAAATCCAAGATGGCCGCCGTTACTAAAAATAGCAAGAACAACAAAATAAACTTCTTCTCCAGAACCACTGGGTATATTTGTCTGAATTTTGGCATGGAACATCAGTGAAACTTTGATATTCAAAATTGTAAAAATGAAAAAAATCTGTAGCGGAGTTTTGTCACAGTGACCTACTTTCTGTTTACGTATGTAATTTTGCTCAAATGCCAATGTCAAAAATGACCTATTTAAACAACTTCAAACAACTTCTTCTCTAAAACCACTGCACCCATGGGTTACAAATTTCACATGGAGCATGACCAGACTTCAGGGTTTCAAAATTGTAAAATTGGGTCAGGTCAAGAATCCAAGATGGCCGCCGTTACTAAAAATAGCAAAAACAACAAAATCAACTTCTTCTCCAGAACCATTTGGTATATTTGGCCGAAAGTTTGCGTGGAACATTAATGGGACCATGGGATTAAACATTGTAAAAATGAAAAAAATCTATAGCGGAATTAGGTCACAGTGACCTACTTAGCGTTTACAAGACCGATTTTGCTCAAATGTCAGTATCTCAAGAAAACGCAATCGATTATGGTCAGATTTGGTCAGCAATGGTCCTTAAAAGGAATTATTTCAATTTTGTGCCAGTTGACTATCCAAGATGGCCACCATGGGGGCCGTTACTAAAAATAGCACAAACATAAAAATGACAATTACTCAAGAACCCTTGAATGGAATTCGACCAATTTTGTGTCAGAATGTTCCTTGCATGAAGCCGTTTCGAGTAATTACAATTTGGCTTTCCAAGATGGCCGACATCTGCCGTTACTAGAAATAGCACAATCATAAAAATGACAATTACTCAAGAACCCTTGAATGGAATTTGACCAATTTTGTGTCAGAATGTTCCTTGCATGAAGCCGTTTCAATTAATTGCAATTTGGCTTCCAAGATGGCCGACATCTGCCGTTACTAAAAATAGCACAAACATAAAATGACAATTACTCAAGAACCCTTGAATGGAATTGGACCAATTTTGTGTCGAAATGTTCCTTACATGAAGCCATTTCGATTAATTGCAATTTGGCATTCCAAGATGGCCACCACCTGCCGTTACTAAAAATAGCACAAAACATGAAAATGACAATATCTCAGTAACCGCTGAATAGATTTTGACGAAATTTGTGTCAAAATGATTTTTGCATTGAGATGTTTCATAGACAAGTCATAATGGCCTTTGTTACTAAAAATAGAAAAATGTGAAAATAAGAAAATCTCAGTGGAATTGGACTAATTTTCTGTCAGAATGATCATTTCAATAAGCTTTTCGATTTTCTGTATTTTGGCATTCCAAGATGGCCGCCATCTGCCGTTACTAAAAATAGCACAAATCATGAAAATGACAACATCTCATTAACCACTGAAGCGATTGAGATGAAATTTGTGGCAAAATGATTCTTGCTTTGATGTGTTTCACAAATTAACAAATATTGACCCGTCAAGTTGGCCTCTGTTACTTAAAATAGCAAAATTTGAAAATTAGAAAATTACAATGGAACTGGACCAATTTTGTGTCAAAATGGTCCTTGCATGAAAGCTTTTCAATTTTTTGCATTTTGGCATTCTAAGATGGCCGCCATCTGCCGTTACTAAAAATAGCACAAAACATGAAACTGACAATATCTCAGTAACCCCTGAATTGATTTGATGAAATTTGTGGCAAAATGATTCTTACCTTGAGGTGTTTCAAAAGTAAATATATAAAGACCAGACAAGTTGGCCTCTGTTACTAAAAGTAGCAAAATGTGAAATTGAGAAAATCTCTGGAATTGGACCAATTTTATATCAGAATTGGGACCATTCGGATACAAAAGCCAGGTGAGCGATATCAGGCCCATTTGGGCCTCTTGTTTTTGCAAAAGCCACACTTAGACCTAGGACCTGGGTTTGTTTCGATGTCCCCAGCCAGGATAATCAGAAGAGCTAGGTTAGTGCCTTTTGATGAGGAAAAGCATCTTAACCTCTCCGAAGTTCTATGATTCCCAAGTTTCCTAAATATAGTAAGACACTGCGAAGATCTGTCCGCAGACACTTCGCAACCAATTCTGCATTCCAAGTTAGGGTTCGGAGAGTCTGAACCATGATTTGACCATTTCCATAGTATAAAACCAATAAAACATGAATGGGGGTCTTCTAACATGCATCTTAGACATTTCCTACCATTAATGAGACCAGCAACAATCCTGATTCTGAACTTGGGAGATAACAGAGCACTGACAGTTACAAAGAGCTAGTCAGATACTCTGTCCTAATTTTCTTTGAATACCTAATTCTGAACTTAATACAGAGTACTGACAACTACAAGGAGCTAGTCAATACTCTGCCTTAAATTTCATCAAATGCTATGGGGTTTAGTAATCAAACAATTTACCCCACCCACTGGATGTAGTGAATGGCGGGAACAAGATGAGTGTCAACAAAGTTTTTCAGAAAAAGAAAGCAAAATACACAAAATTACAAAAACCAACAACTAAAGGATGTTGGTTTGATCTTGTCTGACTAGAAATTCAGACAAGATCACAAGGGGAAAGTATAAAAAAAAGACTTCTCTTTTAAGGTCTTTTTGAGAGGCATCCGTCCAGGTCCAACGGAACACCGAACACCACCACTTTATAAGGTAACCTGTTCCATAATTCCACTGTTCTTACACTGTAGTCTTCGATTACAGCATGGACTTTAAGATAATATAATCCTGTTAGTATTGTGTGAAACAGCTACAGATTGCATATGTTAGTGGTTACTAGTAAGTGTATGGAAATTTATTGTGGTAGGGGCCATAATAAAATGAATACAACGACGGCATGTGTCTGTACTTATGCGCAGTACTAATTGTGTGTGAAAACGAACAATTGATCCTATATGGATTTGCCTTTCAGTGTGTATGCCTCATAGCTAAACCTATAGACAAACAGACATCAAAACATATGCCTCCTAGAGTGCTTACGGTAAAACTTTTACCCCTTGGTGTATACCAATTGCACTTCCGTGAGTCATATAGTGGTAGGTTCGATCACTGGATATAAGTCGCGCCTGCACAGTGAAACTAAAGAATAATTTGGTTTTTCTAATATTAGATTCTGTGAATTTATTTACAAAGTAATTTCAGTATGAATAATGGCAAAATGAACAGAGTTAAATTTTTAAAGCAAATTACAATTTCATCTTAAAGTTTTCCAAGTTAAAGAGAATTATATTAATATCAGCTGGATGTAAATATGAGATGAACCCAAAGAGTTTCCTTTTTCGAAGGGTCAATTTAGAAAAACAAAGAAAAAGCCTAAAAGGGGAAATTACTTTCAGTACCTGAGTATCGACCATTACAGTATCTGTGTACCGACCATTATGGGGGATAATCACAGTTTCCTGCGATGTACTTAAATGTACGTCCTCATTGCAAACGTCGAGGAGACTGGTAATACAGTGTTATGGGACAGGTTATATGGGCATGTTCAAAAAAAATGTGACCGAAGCATTTCAGAGCATTTTAAAGAAAACAGGGCTTTAATAGTACATTCTTTTTGTTGGTGAAGATGTATCATGTCATCTTGAAGATACCTGCCAAAATTCATTGAAATAGTTTGAGTAATGAAAAAGTTACGGTCAAAAATATAGCCAAAAAACTCAGGAGTGTAACGCTTTTTGTGTGACATTTTTTGATTACTGAATTTTCTGCTTGCATTTTTACAAAACTCTGCCAGTTACCATACCTATTAGCCATCTGTTTGACTTTCCAGTCCTTTGGGCTGCATGAAAATGTAAGATTTATGTCCTTTCATCATCACCCATGGAATAAGTAAGGCTAAACTCAACAGCACTATGCTGAATTTCTGGTGCACCAAAAACGAAGAGGTTCTCATGTAAATGGATGTCATTTTTATATGATGCTTCTAATCTCTATAACATGGTCTGAAACATTGAATAACGATGGTATATCATATTGCAAAATTTCCAGTTGCTGTACCAGCATCCATCTCAGAATGTAAACCACTTCTTCTCAAGTACCCCTTCAACTCAGGAGTGTAACATTTGTCATTTGAAACTCCATAACTTTTTCCAGGGGTAGCTGTATTCAACTTTCATGCAATATATGAAAAGTCATTGACCCATCATGGTAATTAGTACAGAGGAAGTCTTCATCTTGGCTCTTGTTTTCTTCATTTGTACCATTTAAGTCACTCAGGAGTGTAACACGGTTTTGGAAAAAGTAAAAAAATAGCTTATTTCTTTACCACAAGCAGTTTTATTTTCATTTATTAGGCACATACATGAAGCCCAAGCACCCCCTCAAGCAATTTTGGAACATAACTCTAACTTCTAAATGTAAATAAAGCTGTACTGCCATGAAACCGACCAAAAGTTGATGATTTTGAGATTCCATTTTCTTCATATCTATCGCTATGAGGCATTCCAAATAATATCCTTACATGGCTATCAAGTGTTTTGTGAGAAATAATAAGATAAAAGTGACCAAAATAATGATATTATGCGATTTAATTCGGGTTTTGCTATGACGTGTATTGTGCAAGGTGTTACACTCCTGAGCACACAAGTTTAATGCCATTTTGGACACTTTTTCTTCCCCAACATCAACATATTTGGATTAATTCATGCTTAATATAATATTTCCAACATCTGAAAATGTTTTTAGATGCAGTGCCATCTGTTTTGATAAGATTTTGAGGTTAATGATATTTTAGGAAGGGCCATTTTCTACTGATTTATAATGTGACCATCAGCTTCTGAAACTGGTATGGAACTTTATTTCTGTAATGTCTTTTGTAAACAGGTAATGATATTCAGGTAAAGAAAACTGTTCAATTTCCAAAAGAAAGAGTGAAGAAGAAATTAATTAAATTCAGTATTTGTTAGATTTGTGTGCATTTAGACAGCCAAATAGCAAATATATTGTGGCACACCCAAGCATGAGTTCATTGAGTTGAAAGATATGATTTTGGTTTTTGCTATAGCAATGAGTGCAAGTTGCATTTATAGTAAAGACAATATCATAATGAAATCTAAATGCAGAATATTCAACCTTGTTTTACAGTACCAACAAATGGCTGAAAAGTGTTACACTCCTGAGCAACAGACCAAGTTTTCTTGTTAAAGAGGCCAATAAATTTGGAAAAAAATAATGTAAACAACATGCAGTCAGTATTACCTTATTGCATAGAACATTTAATCAATGATTTAAGTTCTTGTGATGCTAATTCCAGCAGTTTGAAAATAATGCTCAGGAGTGTAACACATTCCTTGAAACTTTTAGCACATTTTTGACAATGCATCATCACTACTAGTATGTTTTTATATCAACAATCATTCTCTAGGTTAGTTCTCTATTCATATGCCATCATCCCAATGCACATTTTATTGAGGCACAGCCAAGTAAAGAGAAGATATGGAAGTTTTTAAATCTCTACTTCTAAAAAAGTGTATCAAAATGAAGTTAAAATTTAAGTTTTCATTTCATTCAGGGGTTTCTGCTAGAAAACAGCACTTATTTACATAATTTGGAAGTGCCCTGCATCAAATAATAGAAACTTAAAGTGATATGATCATGATTTTAGCTTCCAAAGCTATCATAAAATTTGGTCATTTTAACAGATTTTTTATGTGAATCTCTTCACAAAAATTGTCATAAAATTTTTATTAGTAATGCTATTATTAACATTTATACAGTTTTGTAAACTGTAAGCACTGTAGGTAAGTCTGGAACAAAAATTAAACCTATGGCAGAGTGTTTATTTTTTACCTCCAATGTCACACTTTGGCCACATTTTTTTGAACATGCCCATATGTGAACAGAATTTTAAAACAAAGTGTAAAAAACTAAAAATCAGTCTGGCAACTTAAGCTACTTATCTAACTAAAAGTTTATCATTAGCTGTCATATATAAATTCAGTTTCAAATAAAAAGAAACTATCAATGAAATTTAATTTTCATTTCATTATTCATCAAATTACTTCCAGTATTCAACTTACTGATGTAACTTGAATTGGACATAATGGTTATGTTTATATAATTACTTCCCTTGAGTAAATAAAGATAACTTTTTAACAAGAAGTAGCTTTGGTCAAAAGCTCACCCTACTACATTCGTCCAATTTTTCTGATAAAAAATATGTTAATATTTTTGAAGGTAAAATAAACTTTAAAATACGAGCTGCTTTACAAACACTTTCAGAATATGATAAAATTCAAAATTTCAAAATCTGATATTTCAAAATTCTTCTTTCTTCTTGGTCTTCACCCATCGTTGATCACATCTGGCTGGGCAGTCTTCAGTGGCATTTGTTAACATCAGTGGCAGATGGTGGGTACCATAGTCAGATCATCTTCTGATCAATAGTATTGAATACCATTTAACATCTTTTGTCAGCAAAGTTCTGCTCCTTTAGCATAATGGTAGATTGATCCAGCTAATATTTGTGCTGATCTTAGTGTCTATGATCACAGACTATGTTCAAACAAACATACATTTTTAGCTCACCTGAACGAAAGTTCAGGAAGAGCTATTGTTGTCACCTTGGCGTCCGCGTCCGTGTCCGTGTCGGCGTCCAGATTGGATGTTTTGGTTAAAGTTTTTTAAAGACCTATATCTCCCTAACCCATGGATGGATTCTTTTGATACTTGCACTGTAGTTAGATATTGTTCCAAAGTTTAACAGGGTACCACCCCCACCCCACTTCGTGACCTTGATGTCAAGGTCATGGACTTAGAAAATTGGGAGTTTTTTTGGACTGGATGTTTTGGTTAAAGTTTTATAAAGCCCAATATCTCCTTAACCCATGGATGGATTCCTTTGATACTTGCACTATAGTTAGATATTGGTTCAAAGTTTTCCAAGGTACTACCCCACCCCCTCAGTGACCTTAGTGTTTCCCCCAGCCTGAAAAAAGGGCAGGGTGCTGGCCAGAAAAAGGGCACTTTTAGCGCGTGGCACGCTCCTTAAAGGGCACTTTTCTGAAGCTATTATTTTCAGAGACAAATTTAACTAAGGGCATCAACACTTTCTATCAGGAAAATCACCTTCTTTTAAGCAGGGAGATACAAATATTTGCATGATAAAGAGCCTGTTTTACTCAGAAAGCTATATATTGTGAAAATATAACATTAATATGAATGAAATTACCTTCCACAAATGGAGGGCAGAAGGGTAAGGCCAAAAGGCAGAAGGGTAAGACCAAAAGGCAGAAGGGTGCAGCACCCTTCTAAACCCCTGTAGGGGAATCACTAGACCTTGATGTCAAGGTCATGGACTTAGAAAATTGTCCTTTTATTGATTGGCTGTTTTGGTTAAAGTTTTTTAAAGACACATATCTCCTGAACCCATAGATGAATTCTTTTTATATTTGCACTGTAGTTATATATTAGTATAAACTTTTACATAGTACTACCCCAACCCCGCTCAGTGACCTTGATGTCAAGGTCAGGGACTTAGGAAATTTGGTCTTTATTAAAGTGTTCTAATTGCATACTGATCCATAATGCTTGACAGAGATTTAGTTTACACTTGAACTGTCACTGATGTTAGACACTTTTGAGTTTTTACAAAACACTATATACTTACCCCACTGGATGACCTTGAAGTCAAGGTTATCAACTTTGAATTTTGTCTACAAGATTTTGGTTAAAGTTATATATTTATAAGACATAATTTCACAGGGCCAGGCTCATAGACTTTGAAATTTCATGTGGATTTTTTTTATTTTTATTTTATTTTAAGACTTATTTCTGAGATAGCGTTTGTTTATAAATGTGTTGTCATTATGGACATGCTTGTTTGAAGTTTTCTGCCTAGCAGTCCACACCACCATAGCAACTGTGTCATGGGCAAGCACTTATTCAGACTAGCTATGCTGTCAGGCGACAGCTCTTGTTATTCTTCAATTTAAATTGATGACAGTTATTACTTAGTTGTTATTCTTTTATCTAGAAGCATTAAGTCTGTTACTTTATGTACATCAGCACTAATCTATGCTGCCATTAACTCATAAAACTAGTCAGGTTTGTAATCACACAGAGAGTTGTCACATGTTCTAATCTTTTTCACTGTCCCAAACAAACAATACACAATAATAAGGTGGGTGCTATAACTTGACTTCTTTGTACTCAGTTTCTCACTGCTAAGCAGTGTTAGAAATAAGCAATTGCCCACTTGCGCGACACAGGTAGGCTGGGGGGCAAGCTGATAGTCTTGGAAGGTTGCCCCCTGGACAACCTATAATTCTGGGAGATAAAATTCTGGACAATAATTTTGTTTCATGTCTTTTTATACCCCGCCACATGTTAGTGGCGGGGTATTATGTTTTCACGTTGGCCGTCCGTGTGTCCGTCCGTCCGTAGTACGTATGTTGGTCCATCTGCCCGTCCGTCCGCACTTCGTTTCCGTTCAATAACTTAAGCATTTATTAACAGATTTCCTTCAAATTTTGCATATGCATTTGTATCAAGAATGTCTCGCTTGGGATTGTTAATGGGCAAATTTCGATAATTTCTGACAGAGTTATGGCACTTGTCAAACTACAAAAAATGGTTTCTGGCCTCTAGTTCCTTTACTACATGGAGTATCATGATGAAACTTCACAAACATGATCGAAGTAACAAAAGCTTTGTATGAGCACAGAAATGTTATCATCAGGGGTTATCTGCCTCTGCCCTGGGGCTATATACATGTATAAAATCATGAAAAATTCCATATAAACACAGTTTGAAGCAGTTTTTCTGAAACTTACAGCAAATGATCAGAGTGGTAAAAGCTTCCAGTGATGCTCAAATTTACCCCCATGGGAGTTATCTCCCCCTACCCCCGGGCTAAACATATGCATAAAATGATGATAAAATCAATATAAATTCATGTGAAACAGATTTTCAGAAATTTACATCTGATGATAGAAGTACCATAATAAAAGCTTCTTGTGATGATTGAAATTTGACACTTTAGGGTTTATCTGCCCCTGCCCCATGGCCACATGTTTAAAATCACTAAAGTTGTATTTGATTAGAGTGATAAGTGATTTATTGGAAGCCAGAGTAATGAAGTGTCCTGTCATGACAAAGACTTTTATCCGTGTTCAGTGGGGTTAGGCTGCCCTGGGGTTATACAGAGAAAAATTGGTGTGTGAAAAAGGTTTGCAGTGGCGGGGTATTACGCAGTCGTTTGCGATGCTTTTATTTGAAGTTTAGCGTGAGAAGTTTGAAACCCACCAATATAGTGTTTTGAAGAAAAATAAAACGAATCCCAGTCAAAGTAGCGCTTAGGCAGGCAGCTGTGATCAAAACTGTTGGTAAGTTATCTCTGAAGTTCATGAATTCATGCTTAGCATCTTAGAAAGGTAGAGCATTTTTGGATTATGTTTACTTGCATGACTTCAGAAGAAAATGACATGTAAGCAGTTTAATTGCAATGAATACAGGGGGGCAAGTTGAAATCTTGGCGGACAAGTTGAAATTTATTTCAGGTTGCCCCTTGGGCAAGTTACTGTCTGTGCCTTATTTCTAACACTGCTGCTATCTGTTCTTTTGTCCACTGTGACAATGTAGGTGTACAATTTGTACCTATCATTGCTCTCTGTAATACTGAGCAAGAATTTAGATGAAAAAGATAATGTGACAATTTCCTGTTCAGAGTTTCCATGTGATATTTTTTCTGTACATGTGAGGTTAATTGTGTCACTAGATGGCCATTCTGAGTTCTCAAAGCACAGGGCTGACCTTCCGGACGCAAAATCAACCCTATCACTTTTACTAGTTCAGTCTCAGTAGTTTCTTTCAACTCCGTGCTCAGCCTAACTGAATTTCATTTAGACTTAAATCTATGTCATCTAGCTCAGTGCTATGCCAAACTGAGTTTCTATTTTCCTTTTAAAACTCAATTTCATTTTGGTCACTTTTTATAAATGCAAATTATAATTGCTTTCTCTGGTTAACTGTTTCTCTCTGGTACATTAATATGAGAAGTCAGTCCTATTTTACTGTAGTCCTTAATGTTTGAAGGCTTTCTACTGTGCCTTAATCTTATAACATGATTTTGATTCATGGAAGTTTTTGCTCCTACTGTAAGGACAATATCTGTTATGACTGGCTAGGGCCTGTGTATTGGGAGGCACTAAATACCACAAACCACCACAAACTACCACAAACCACCATAAACTACCACAAACCACCACAAACCATACCACAAACCACCACAGACCACTACAAACCACCACAAACACCCTTAAAACTTTTACTGGAACTCAAATTTCAGAAGATAATGCTGTGGGTGTAAGGCATGGGGGCATAACTTGGGTATGCCTGCCCCATATCATTATCAGTATAGATGCATGGTAACAAAGTTAAGTACTTGCGATTAACTATCATACCTTTACATTTCTAAATAAGAAATGGCAAGTACTAACAACATTTAGGTATATTTGCAAAATTTTCAAATACAATTTTAAAAAATTAAAAATTTTCAGAAGCAATAGTAGAAAACACACCAAATATCAAAGCATGCAAAAGTATCACAGCTAAAAAATAATTCTAGCCCATTTCTGAAATCTGTTCTCTAAAACAGTTTTCTGGTATTCAGTTTCAGTCCAATGAAAATTTTAATATGGTTAATAGTAAGGTTTTTAAATTTTTAAAAAGAAATCAATGTTCAAATTGTAACCATGCATTAAAAATTATGCTTGCCAACAGTAAACTTACTGAGCTCAGCTGAACTAACTGAGCCCAAATGAACTATTTTACTTGCTAAGTAAAGATTGTGATTAAAATCAAGAAATTATTGAAATAGCAGCTTTAAGGCTATCATATAAATTTATTAAATTTCAAATGAATTTCAAATTCTAATTGTATGAATGGGTCAGTCGGTTCATTTGATCCAGTATTGCCAAAGAGAAAACTCTGTCGCCAAATGTGAGCAACATTACTTTATAATACTTGTACATGTAGCATTCTGCACTTGAAACTAACAAGTAAATGAAATTATTTAAGCTTGCTTTCCTGATGCCTCTTACTATTCTGGATTTGAAAAGAGACAGATGTTACTGAAGTATTTTCAGACAAAATATGTACATCTAAAACTGCAAAAATTTATACCTCAAAATAACCTTCTTGCAAAAATTCATGTAGTCATTGATCACAACTTTGCTTTCTGATATAAATTATCTTGCACTATGTGACAAAAAATGACAGAAGAACTGACATCACATTAGACCATATTGAAAAAGTTTCCTGAGCCTGAAGATCCTATTGTTGAAGTTTGGGTATGTTTGTTTTTTGTTTACTCTTAGGTCTACAAATTAAATAAGGTTAAAGTTTTATAAAGATCATTATGTCCCCCCACCCCACCAAAGTTAAGGGGCTTGGGGAGGGGGGACATATTGGTTTCAGTGCATATCTTGTTGGTGTCCATGTGGATATGACAGCTGCTTTAACCCATGATATCTCTGGAACCAAGTGGTGGAATTTCACCAAACTTGCATTGGGACAAGCTCAAAAACTGGATTGATTTTTGGTGACCTTGACATCATTTTCAGGGTCAGAGGAGAACTTACATACATGAATTTATCACTAAAACTGAGATATCTCTTGATCCATTGGCTTTTCTTATTTACTGGATTTTATATGTTAACATGCTTAAAATAAAATAAAACATTGCAGCTGCTCATAGTATGCAGTTACATGTATATGTAAACAAGAAGTATGTTAAAAGTATGTTAGCCTTAGTTTTATACACAGAGGGTCTATAATTACCCCACCCACTTTTCAGTTTTTCAGCTGTAGACTATCGACTATCTCCCCCCCCCCCCCCCCCCCCCACTCCCCATGCCTCAGCTCGCCACTTATCTATAATGTGTATATTGACAGTACATATATGCATGCAAAGTGGCTTGCTGAGGCACGGGGTGGGTGGGTGGGGGGGAAGCATCTTTATAAAACTTTTCCTATTTTCCATACATCCAATTATAAAAACTTGCTTTTTGCACCAAAAATCTGAGTCTGTGCACTATATAACTGAACAATTATTTTTGTGACAAATATAGGGACTTGTTGCTATCAACAGAATAATCTTGGCCATTAGGAGTAACCACAATAAGTTTCTTTGGAGAACTGAAGAAGACTATCCTAGAATAATTATTATGAAATACTCCACTTATGTCACCTGGAAACTTTGGACACATTTCTATATTATATATTCTTTTTTACATAGAATGGCATAATAAATACTAAAGTGTTTGCCTGTTCATTCTTAGGATGCTACACTTCTTAAAGGAGCATTTATTTTACTTTCATGGAAAGGAAATTTCATGCTCCTGTCTTGGATTATGAACTACTGCAGCAGTGCCACTAATAAAATTAATTAAGTACATCGTGCTGATTAGGCACAGAATTGTCATATAACTATTATCAGTTATCACTTCCTGGTTTGGACGGACACACGGCGCCAAGTGTGTGCAACTATGGTTACGTACCGTTGAGCCACTTGGGTAACGTCGATAAGAGAATTGAACTGAACTGAACTGAACTTCCTGGAGATAACAGTCAAGATCTGCACCTGTCATTTAGTATAATAAATTTTAGCTTAAATTATCACTGTAAACACCTATGTCTTATGATTTTAAATCATTGAAAAAAAAAGTTTTCTAAAAACAAAAGAAGCACTAACCCATCTTGTTTGCAGATTTAGAATAAGTGAGTTTCCACCTTATCATAAATATGCAGCATGCTGGGAAGATGAATTAATTAATTAGCAGGTTCATGTGTGCAGTTACTGGATAATCAGACATTATTACATGGTATCTGTTAATTTCACATAGCAGTAAAGCTAATTAATAGGCTGTTACATCTTATAGATAAGAATGATAAGAACACAATGTCATGTATATTAATTTTTCATCTAAAGATCAAATGAGAACAAACTTTCAAAAGAAGTGATTTTGCTGGAGCAATAGAGGACACAAAGGGGATCATAGTGAGAAAAAAAAAATTCTTATGCATCCAAAAGTTATGTTGATTTATTTAACACAGAGGCTTATTTTCATACATGTGTTGTCTTTCTTACTTTTTACTAGATTTTTAACCACAATGTATTCGTTTTAAACAAATTTTGAATTTAGAAGTCATAACTTATTGTAAACATGTAAAACATTATTATGTTACACTATTAATTATCTTAATCATAATAAAGTTTGAGAATGTTTGGGAAATGTGCATTTCCAATTTATTTAAGTTTTACTCCAATTTTAAATAAAAGTATAACAATATATTTTAAAATGCTTCCTCTAATTTTGTATAAAATCCATGATGTGTACATCCTCTTAGAGAAAAATAACCTAAAATTTATGCCTAACTGATAATCAGACCAGATGTTTTCGCCATCCCCTAATTATCTGGACACTGCAGGTATCAGCTAAACATGCTCTGTGAACTACTTTTGCCATTAACACTGGTTCCCGGTTAATTATACAGATAATTTAAGCATAAAGTATTTTTATCAGCGGTGCTACTGAAACCTGATTCACGGTATTAGTGCGCCGATTAAAGAACGCTCTCATAAAATACTCTAGAAAATCACATATCCAATGATAAAGTTTTGTCTACTTTTATTGTGAATACAGTCAGTGGGTTTGAAGTATCACACGAAAATAAGTTTGCAATACAATTGGAACTATTTTTTTATAAAGGCTGTAAAAGAGGGAATACTGTTTCGCTGGTTCCCGTACCAGTATAAAATTGTTATATTACAAAACGCTTAAATTTTAATGTAGAAATCCGTTCAAAACGCCTAAACAACATAACTTTTAACCAGGATTTCGATTTCCTAGTTAATATCAAGATTAGGATGCGGGATATTTATTTTTTACTTTTAACTAGAGAAAATCGGTTAACAGCGTTATCTTCACCACCTGGGGCACTGCTGCGAAGTTGCATAATTATGTATCATTTATTGGTATACCGGAGGATTTTACGACCAGTTTCATTAGAAACACATGTGAAATCGATACCCCGAGTAACCCGAGTTTATATAGCAGTAAGTCGGGTCGGTCGGGGTCAATTCTCTAAGAGCATGTACACCGCATGAATCACTGTCAGAGAGGTCTTAAACAAATTTAAAAACTACAAGAAACTACTACCGCTAGCATGTAAAATGAAATTTAAATAAATATAAAACAAGAAATGTTACAGTATGTTACAAATGTCCCCAAAGGCCCCTTAAACTGACCTTTGACTCCTGACTGTGACCTTGGCCTTGAGCAAGGAATCCCAAATCTTGCAAGTGAGACACCTTTTTATCATGCTTTACCTTTCTGTGAAGTTTGATGAAATTCACAATAGTAGTTTTGAGTCAGTTTGGAGACATAATCTGACCTCTGACCCATGATTCTGACCTGGCTGACCTTGGGAATGCATGCTGGGAACCTTAATTTTGCTTGTGACATACCATCTCATAATTTTTTACCATTTCAAGAAGTTTAATCCAATTTTCTTAAGTTTTTTAGTAATTGGGAAGAAAAAACATGAACTTCAACCTCTGACTGTGACCTTGAACTTGGGTGTGAAAGCCTATGTCTTGTGTGTGGCTTTCCTTCTCATTAAGCTACATGTATATCTTTCTGTGAAGTTTAAGGAAATTAGCTTTGGCACTTTTCTGATCAATAGCTAAGACATGATTTGACATTTGACCCCAGATTGAGACCTTGACCTTGGGTTTGGGAGCATAAATATTATATGAGACAAACCTACTCATCATGCTTTACCTTTCTGTGAAGTTTGATGGAATTCACTCTGGTAGTTTAAAAGTAATTGCAGAGACACAATTTGACCTCTAACCCCTGAAAAAGACCTTGAACTTGGGCATGGGACCTAAATCTTGTATGCCACACACCTTCTTATTGTGCTTTATCTTTCTGTGAAGTTTCATCAAATTTGCTTAGTTTATAAGTTATAGCTGAGACATAATTTAAGACATGAGTTGACCTTTGACCCAAGTGTGGCCTTGACCTTGGGCACGGGAATCTAAATCTCACTTCCTTGGTCTTCAAAATCCTTCCTGTTAATCTAAGAAGGACAGATTCTTTCAATGCCATTTTTCACAAATATAGATCAGGTTCAATGTTGTGCCAGTCCCAGTTACTTTTAGTAACATATTTTGAGCTCAATAATTTTCATCAGATTATCACAAAATATAAGAGGAAAATCATTTTTGTGCAATCTTAAATGATCTTTTGCAAAATTTTAACATTTACATTGTAGACCTAAGAGTAAACAGTAAGCAAACATACCCAAACTTCAACAATAAGATCTTCAGGCTCAGTAAAAGAAAATTCAACATGGTCTAATGTGGTGTCAGTTCTTCTGTCATTTTTGTCACATAGTGCAAGATAATTTATATCAGAAAGCAAAGTTGTGATCAATGATCACATTAATTTTTGCAAGTAGATTAGTTTGAGACTATAAACTTTTGGCAGTTTTAAAATAAGTTTCCTACGTGTGCATATATTGTCTGAAAATACTTCAGTAACATATGTTGCCTTTCAAATCCAGAATGATAAGAGGCACCAGGAAAGCAAGCTTAAATAATTTCATTTACTTGTTAGTTTCAAGTGTAGAATGCTACCAGTAATGTAAGCAAGTAAAGTAAGTCAGCAGGACTCGGTAAGTTTACTGCTGGCAAGCATAACATTTAATGCATGGTTACAAAATGAAAATTAAATTCTTTTTAAAAATTCAAAAACCTGACTGGCATCTTATAATCTTTATGGTACTGAAATAGAATACCCGTAAACTGTTTTACAGAACAGAATTTAGAAATTGGCTAGATCTATTTCCAAACTGTGATTCTTTTGCATGCTTTGATATTTGGTATGTTTTTCACCAATAGTTCCTATGAAAATTTTTAATTTTTTAAAATTGTATGTGAAAATTTTGCAAATATACCTAAATGTTGTTAGTACTCTCCATTTCCTATTTAGAAATGTAAAGGTATGATGGTTAATCGCAAGTACTTAACTTTGTTACCATGCATCTATACTGATAATGATATGGGACAGGCATACCCAAGTTATGCCCCCACGCCTTACACCCACAGCATTATCTTCTGAAATTTGGGTTCCAGTAAAAGTTTTAAGGGTGTTTGTGGTGGTTTGTAGTGGTCTGTGGTGGTTTGTGGTATGGTTTGTGGTGGTTTGTGGTGGTTTGTGGTAGTTTGTGGTGGTTTGTGGTGGTTTGTGGTATTTAGTGCCACCCTGTGTATTTGTTTTGAGCTCTCCTTGTAGTACATTGCACAATTTCTGTAAGTATTTAAGACTAGACTCTGTATATACTGATTGTGCAGTGCCATTGTGTGGGATTATATCTATGTCAGTTACCTTTTCAAGCATTTTCATGGCAATGAAATTTTCTGATAGACAAAGTGCCACTTCAACTGACATGGGTGCACAAGTCTCAAGTAGTGTTTTATTTCAGGATCCAGCAACCCTATGATAAACTGATCCAACACTAAATTATTTATTTCAGAAATGGGGCTACGTGTGAATACTTCTCTTGCAAGTGTCTGTAATTCATTTGCATAACTGCTAAATGTTTATGACTGCAGTTGTTGGCAGCTGTGAAACCTGGAGATCAACTGATCTCTCAGCTGTGTGTCATTAGAGTGAAAAGCTTCTGATATGATCGTTTTTAAAGTACTGAAACTTGTGAATTGATGGTATGTAAGAGTGTTTAAAGGTAGGTTCCTGTATTTTGGAATGCACCATAATTTTGATGATCTTTCATCCAGGTTGTTGGAAAGCACTTATAAAAGGGAATGAATAAGTTTCACTAAAAAGTGTAAATCAAAAAAATACTAGAAAAGTTGTTTTGCAAGGGATTTCCTAACTCTGCTTCGCACATCAGTTAGCGCTATTTTTAGTTCACGCCAAAAATAGATAACGCAGCTGAGGTCATGCTGCATTGCATTTTGGGATAGTTTTAACCCATCCACCATGCCAGGACCTCTAGGAGAGCTCACAACAAGGGAAAATTGACCCTTGGAGAATGGCATCAGAAATCGCGCACTTATGGACATAATATACATTGTTATTTTTAGAACTGGAATTCCAATGAAAGAAAATAAACCAAAAGGGAAAACGACTATTTTCTTCAACATCTGACGAGTTTCTCAGTAGCAACAAATTCAGAAAAATAGAGAATTCAATACTGCTCAGAAAAAGACGAAATTATTTTGTGGACATAATTGTTATCGCTGGTACAGGAACCTACCTTTAATATCTTTGGTGCTTCTCGTCGAAGCTTAGTTGCAAGTACTTTTGCCATCTGAGATTCTGGCCATTGATTCATTTCAGAAATGATTTCAAAGTATTTCAGGTAGCCAAGCCATTCTAACTGTGAACGTACGTACGAAATGGTTTCCGTTCAATATCATTTGAAAGCATTGGTGTATTGAATTCATATTTCATGCACAGCTATATAATCATAAAATACAGGTCAAGTTCGATGTTGGGTAAAATCCCTCGATTATTGTGGGAGTTATGGCCCTTTTTCGACTTCATTTTGTATGAAAAATTGGTTTCCGTTCGATATCTTTTGAAAGCATTGATGTATTGAATTCATATTGTATACACAGGTATATAATCATAAAATACAGGTCAAAGTTGATGTTGGGCAAAATCCCTCCATTATTGTGGGAGTTATGGCCCTTTTTCAACTTCATTTTGTATGAAAAACTGGTTTCCGTTCGATATCTTTTGAAAGTCTTGGTGTATTGAATTCATATTTTATACACAGGTATATAATCATAAAATACAGGTCAAATTTGATGTTGGGCAAAATCTGTTGATTATTGTGGGAGTTATGGCCTTTTTTGGACTTCGTTTTGTATGAAAAACTGGTTTCTGTTCGATATCTTTTGAAAGCATTTGTGTATTGAATTCATATTCTATACACAGGTATATAATCATAAAATACAGGTCAAGTTCGATGTTGGGCAAAATCTGTCGATTATTGTGGGAGTTATGGCCCTTTTTCGACTTCATTTTGTATGAAGAAATGGTTTCCATTTGATATCTTTTGGTGTATTCAATTCGTATTTTATACACAGGTATATAATCATGGAATACAGGTCAAGCTCAGTGTTGGGCAAAATCCGTTGATTATTGTGGGAGTTATGGCCCTTTTTCGACTTCATTTCATACAATAATGGTTTCCATTTGAAGAGTTGCATGACATCCATTTCTGCGATAAGATACAGAATTTCATCACATATCGGTAATGACACCCCCCTCCGAGCTAGTTTTTCATGGGGGCGGGTCAAAATATTATAGCTACAATGTATAATATTTTGATCCCCCCACTCATAGTCATCATAAGTATTTTAAGTATTATATAGCAATGGAACAGAGAGTCTGATTGTGTTTAAATTTTTATTTTATCGGGACGGGTTATAATATTAAAGCTATAATATTTTGACCCCCCCCCCCCCTCTACCCCCCACCCCACCCCACCTGCCTAACAGATTTTTCAAAATGAGGATGAGCAGCGAATTAAAATTGTATTTGATAGTTGTTGCTTGGTTATTGTAGGTCTTACATTTACTTTCCCTTATTTCCATTTTTTTTCATGGGGGCGGGTCAAAATATTATAGCTATAATATATTGGGGCCCCCCCCCCCCCCCCCCCCCCCCACACACACACACACACACTCAAGTGCATCATCAGTATTTTAAGTATTATAGAAATGGAACAGAGGATCTGATTGTGTTTAAATTTTTATTTTATCATGAAGTATATAACAAATAAATAGTACCATGAAAACATTAAAACTTTTAATTTCAAGTGGGGCGGGTCATAACATTAAAGCTATAATATTTTGATCCCCCCCCCCAACTCATGTTAATCATTAGTATTTTAAGTATTATAGTGATGGAACAGAGGATCTGATTGTGTTTAAATTTTTATTTTATCATAACAGATATAACAAATGAATAGTACCATGAAAACAAAACTTTTAGGTGGGTCATAATTTTATAGCTGGGCACTGACTTTCACATTAGAGGTACAGAAAATGTGTGTTATGGGCTTCATTTCTTCACAGAATAAGATATATTGTTCAATATTACATTTGCATTCAATGCATATGGTTGTATTCTACAAACAGTGAAAATTTGATGAGAATCGGTCCAGTAGTTTTTGCATAATCTGCCAAAATGTCTGTTTTTTTTGGGACCAAAAATAGTTTCATTCTGAAATAAGCATAATTTGTTAGTTTGATATATAGAAATGATGAAGATTAGCTGTCTATAATTTACCATATGTTGTAGTTTCAAAGCTTCAGTTTCACTGAAAAAAAAATGGAAACTAATCTTGCGAGTTTTCAAAAAAAGCACCATTTTTTGTAAATAGCCAAATTTGTCCCAAAAATGTCCCCTCCAGGACAAGGGGTTCAAGATTGGTATAGAATACATGTACATTAGTAAACAGAAGGTTTTCTATGAAACAGGAAGTCCAACATGATATTGATTAAAATTTGTAAACCTAGTATATATATGTAAATGCCTCTGGTAACATGATGTGATACACAGATTAGCAATACCCTCATTTGTCCCTCAAAAATGTCCTCTCCAGACTTGTTTTTTTCTCTCAGATTCACTGATTCTGAAAGAAATCATGATTAGGGGGCAATAAGTATTGAGATTTGGTGCCCCTTTTTCTATGGTTTGTAGCATTGGGTAGGTTTTTGTGCAAAAGAGATGAAAAGAAGACTGAAAAACACAAATGTCTACTCCAGGACACCTTACCTTGAGTCATAATACCCAAGAAATACTACATGTAGTTGCTAAAAAGTGGTCCTAACTTTTTTAGCTCACCTGTCAAGGTGAGCTTATAGTATAGCCTTGGTCCGTCGTCGTCGGCGTCGGTGTCCACACTTTTTAACATCTTCTTCTCATAAACCACTGGGCGGATTGAAGCCAAATTTCATATGGAGCCTTAACAGGATGGGGGAACGAAAGTTTATATATTTGGCCCAGGTCACATGACCAAGATGGCTGCCATGCCCATATATGGTAAAAACCTTTAAAAATCTTCTTCTCCAGAACCACTGGGCCGATTGCCATGAAACTTGGTATGTAGCATCTTGGACTCTAGTACTACAAAGTTTATATTAATCATGACCTTGGGTTGACCTTGACCTATTTTATGGCAAGGTCAAATTTGGTCCCTTAGGCTTTTGAATGGGAAAATCTGAAAAAGTGCATTTTTCTGTTGCTTTTGTGCTCTGTGCTATAGAAATGTAGTCAATTTCAACTCCTATGGATATTAGAGGTCAAGGTCATCTAGTGACCATGACCAAAGGTCATTTGTCCATTGAGTGTCAACATTTTCAAACATCTTCTCCTCAGAAACCATTGGGCCGATTGAAGCCAAATTGCTTATAGAGTCTTTACAAGATGGGGGAACAATAGTTTATATAATTGGCCCAGGTCACATGACCAAGATGGCTGCCATGCCCATTTATGGTAAAAACCATATGGTCACCTATGGCTATGAGAGGTCAAGGTCATTTAGTGGCCTTGATCAAAGGCCATTTGGCCATTGGGTGTCATCATTTTCAAACATCTTCTCCACAGAAACCATTGAGCCAATTGAAGCCAAATTTCATATTTGACAGGATGTGGGAATGATAGTTTATACATTTGGCCTAGGTCACATGACCAAGATGGCTGCCATGCTCATATAATTATGGTAAAAACCTTAAAAAATTTTCTTCTCCAGAACCACTGGCCCGATTGCCTTGAAACTTGGTATGTAGCATCTTTGACTCCAGTACTCACTGGGTGGGAGCGTACAGTACAAGTGACCGGTTGTCCCGATCTGTATAGTGGACGCATCTTTGTTCCAATATGTCGGGTAAGTTTCAAAATTGTTTATTTTTGTGTTTTAAAATCATTGAGTGTAGGTAGAACAGCTTGCTTGACAAGCCTTAATACAGATCTTTTCGACATGTCACCTTAATTTTCTGTAAATTGTTATGATATGCTTTATTTTCACATTTAATTTGAGAAAATCACTACTCCACTTTCGATTTCGAAATCTGCGCCGGTACCATTTCTTCAAATTTTGCCATCAATTCTATATGAAACAACCGTGTTTTCTTTAGAAATATTTTATGGTGTATTTAGGTTCAGGATTATTTAATCTTGTTAGCTATCATGCTAGGTAAGGCCAATTATTTTCAAAGAAAACAAAAGAGGGGTCAAACACTATTCTGTATCGTGGGTCGTAAAACCGATTGTCAGTGAGACATCCCATACAGTCAGAAAAATTTGGGGATGCTCAGCTTTGCTTGTCTTGTGGATTCGTCCCGTACTTAAAGGATACTTATCATGGGTAAATCTCTTAATAGATCATTAATCTATCTTAAAAAGGGACTAACTAACATTTTTTTCGAATTAAAACGCTAACTCGGCCGATTTTCTGGTTACACGTGACGTGATCTGATTACAAACACCAGTGATTTGCAGATGAAAATACGAATTTAGAGCAAAGAAAGCAACATCTAGCCATCTCCAAAGATGGCCATAATGGAAAACATAAATAGAGAAAACACTCTTACCAAGTGGTTTACATCCAAACAATAAAAGAAAACACATTTCACACAAACACACCCTGAAGGTCATAACAACGGACAAAGATTTGCCCACTATACACATCGGACAACGGTGCACATGTACTGTACGCTCCCAACCAGTGGTACTACAAAGTTTATATAAATGATGACCTTAGCTTGACCTTGACCTGTTTTATGGCAAGTTCAAATTTGGTCCCTTAGGCTTTTGAATGGGAAAAGCTGAAAAAGTGCATTTTTCTGTTGCTATTGTTCTCTGTGATATGGAAATTCAGTCATCGTCAACCCCTACTAATTCTAGAAGTCAAGGTCTGTGTCGTCGTCATCAGTTGTCAACATTTTCAAAGGACTTCTCCTCAGAAATTACTGGGCTGATTGAAGCCAAATTTCATAAAGAGCCTTAACAGTATAAAGAAACAAGTGTTTATATATTTGACCCAGATCACATGACCAAGATGGCCACCATGCCCATATATGGTATAAAACTTAAAAATTCTTCTTCTCAAGAACCACTGGGCCGATTGCTTTGAAACTTGGTATGTAGCATCAAGGACTCGAGTACTACAAAGTTTATATAAATGATGACCTTAGGTTGACCTTGACCTATTATATGGCAAGATCAAATTTGGTCCCTTAGGCTTTTGAATGGGAAAAGATGAGAAAGTGCGATTGAGCTCTGTGATATGGAAATGCAGTCAACTTCAACCTCTATAAATACTAGAGGTCAAAGTCATTTAGTGATTTTATAGAAGTGGCCATGGTGGAACAGTTTGCACACTCACTATCCAATCCTATAGAATTGCAGCCTGTTTATTAGCCTGCCTGAGCCGAAAGCTTTCATTTTGGCCACTTGACCTGAGCATATACTGGCAGGTGAGCGATCGTTGCCCTTTGGCGACTTGTTTGTTTAGCCCATAGATTATCTATGTCTAAATGAGTGTTAAGTATAAAACAGTGCCTTTTGTACACATCAGTGGTACCAGTTTGCTTATTGTTCAGAGATATGCCTAATGCAGACTAAGCAGAGAAAACATTGGAACCATAGAAAAATTGTAACACTGTATTATTGTCAATTAAAAAGTGGAATCTATACTCAGCTGTTCATCATAAATGACAATCCTGTCCCTTAATGACATGTGACATACTATAATTATAAAATATTTGTATGTAGATACACAAAGAAAGTGTCCTGGAGATGACATTTTTGTGGGACATTTGTAAATCTGTATAAATTTAGACTTTTGCTACCATATGTTTATTGCTCTCCCCCACTAGACTCATCCCTGGCAATGAAGTCATAACTTTGTGATTGACAATCAGATAGTGTTTTTAATTTAAATTTTATCACAGCAGATCTTTAGACACCAATGGAATTATAGTTAAAGGCCTATTTAACTCTGAAAGGGGCAGGTCAAAATATTATAGCTATAATATTTTGACCCGCCCTGTCTCTGAGCCACATATTAATAGCAATAGGAAATGCAATCAGATGGTATTTAAATCTCAAATTCTATCACAATCTATATAAACAAACCAATGCCACTACGGTTAAAGACATGTAATTCTGAAGAGAGGGGGGAGGTCAAAATATTATAGCTATAATATTTTGACCCGCCCCCCCTTCTAGACTCATCCTTTGCAAATGAAGTCTTATAGCTCTGGGAATGACCATCAGATTGTGTTTTAAATTTAAATTCTGTCACAACAGATATAAAGAAACCAACAGAAGGGTGGTAAATGGCCTATTTTACTCTCAAGAGGGGTGGGTCAAAATATTGTAGCTACATGTATAATATTTTGACCCACCCTCTCTCAGATCCATCTTTATCGTATGTAGTACTTATAGCTATAGGAAAGACAATCAGATGATAGAATAGATGCATGGCATAGAAAATAAATCCATGTTCTTCTGGCCTGACAAGGAGGATACATCGAGGGAACCTACATCTGAAATGAAAGCAGTGTTAAATAACCCTGTCTTAAGTTCAAGCCGGGCCGGGTAGCGCAATCGGTAGGGCACTTGACTCGTAAGTCAGAGGTCCTGGGTTCGAATCCCGGTCTGGCCACATACTTTCGTTTCTCCTTCCGCTGATTCAAGAAGGGCAGTTGTCAGTTACTGGCGAAAGTATGTGCACTTAGGTAATGGTTAACCGCTTAGGAGGTCTAAGCCTGCCCAGAAATAGTGTGGTTAGGTTAACTGACCGTCCCGACATGGCCTTGGTTGTTTACCATGGACGTTAAGCATCAAATCAACCAACCAACCAACTTAAGTTCAAGGAGCAGCAGCAGAAACTTACTATTCTATTTTGATTGACATTTATTGTTATAAACAAGTAAAATACAAAGCATTTTGTATTTATAAGAGACAAGCAGAAGTAGCCCTACCCTGATGACCCTAAGTTTTGGGATGGATGGACCTGGCTAAACAGTGCAGACCCAGATCAGACTGCTCCAACAGAAGCAGTCTGATCAAAGTCTTTGTTGGTTGCATCGTTTGGAGGCATTACACTATCGTAGACCTGCATTGTCCATTTTAGAGTGATTAAAGCACATTTGAAGGGTGTTCGAAAGTTGGGGCAATTACGGTACATTTCTAGTTTAATAGTTGCATTTTTTTTTTAATTTCATTTGCAGGACAGTGAGGGATGAGGTACATCAAGAAATGTTTCTGCCTTAACCTTTTTGCTAACAGTTTAGAATTTAATAAAACTTGTCCCATACGGTTGTCCACTCCAGGACCAAAGAGTCAGGGTTTGTTATGCATTGGTGAGCATGTGGTATTTGAAAGTATTGAAGCCTCTTCTTGAGCACATTGTCCATACAATTAATGTGTCATTGATGGTTTCAAAACTTAGAGAATATGGAAGTGTTCTCGATAATAACGGCTGTATAAGTCACTCAGTTACCGCACAGGTATACTGAAATATGAATCAGACTGGTATGTCGTTTTTTTCCTCAGCAAATTGCTACATATTTAGTGTTATAGTCAAGATTTTTGAACATCCTGTAAATATGTTGCCTGTTCTTGTTCATATTACATTGTTTCATGGAACAGTTCTATGTCCTAAAAAATGTCCCCTCCAGGATAACTATTCTTATACATGTATGCATCTATATCTTGAAAAATTACTCCATGAAAACTTGTATTTAAAAGTTCTAGTCATAGCATTGGATGAAACAACAGAAATTGTTTTTGTTTACCATGAAAAAAAGGCTTTTCATATTCTTTACACTTTTTAAAATAGACATAGATTCCAATGCCCTATCTTGATATCATTATTTATCAAGTGACCTACCTGAGTTTGTTTCAAATCTCAACAGATACAATTGTATCTTTAAGGTGGTGATTTATGGTAAATGTAAAAATCTGCATAAAACCATAAAAAAGTAAGGTATCTCCCTGAAAGTTAGCAGACTTCTTATTTTTGTTGTTCTTTACAGTTTAGAATACAAAATAGACATACATGCTGCTTAAAAAAGTGTTTTTATAAGGAAAGATCAAAGGGTATTTTTCTGCGCAATAATCAAAAAAATTAACATGGTTATTGAAAATTTACGTAGTACTTAAGGTGCGTTATTGCATAATGAAGAGCGAGCTAGCAATTATTTATTCCAACTCTTTCTCAAATTGTAATGTAGACCAGATGAAAATGGTAGCTTTTTCTCAAATGTTCAACTATATGCAAGGTAATGTACACTGGATGCATTTATTAAATATAGGGTAGGCAAGCATGCCTATATAACACCTACAGTATAAATAATACACTACTTACATGATCAGTGGTGTGTAGATGAAATTGTTCAACCTTGTTAAAATAGTCTCACCTGTTTCACCTGTGTGTTTTGACAAAAAAAATGGACACAGACCACATCTTTTTTCATCTGCTCAGCCTGATAATGTGTGAAAGAGTATGAAAAAATAATTGCTAGCTCGCTCTCCATTATGCAACAAGGAACTCTCAGCACTAAGTATATTTTCAATAACAATGTTATTTTTTCAGATTATTGCGCACAAAATTACCCTTTGATCTTTCCTATTAAAAACACTTTTTAACATTAAAAAATGCTGCATTTTGGGAGTCTGAATTGTGAGAAACAACATAAAGAAAGCATATGCTAAGTTTTGGAAAGATCAGTGGTATTTTTAGTGTTTTATGCAGATTTTTGTCTTTGCCCCAAATCAATGATTATCACCACCTTAAGGTCTGAGTAACATCTAACAATTTCTTTTTTAGTTAAAACAGAATTGAGGGTCAGAGATGTGTGTCCCAAAGAATATGTCCACTCAAGTACAAATTATGGATATTTCAGTCAATCATTTCTGGAAAATATTAAAATCTTGCAATGGTTTGATTTAACAAATTTGGATACTGCATACCAGACTTGCAGAAAATTCTATACTGCTGAAAACAAATTTGATATGGATAAAAGTTTTTACTACCTGCTTAAATGTTTTTCTTCCACTGAATTAAGATATCAAATGATAAATGTCAACTTACACAATTTTCTACATTTTTTTCAGTATAATTGTTTGCATTATATGTTTCAAATTTAAAGAAAAACTAATTTTGAAAAGTCAAAACTATGTGTTTTTGGTTTTCTTTGGTCACAGTCCTTCATTAATGTCCTCTCCAGAACTTTGTACTGGAGAGGACATCAATTTGGGACACTCTCCAGTTCAATAAACATTTGCACTTTCCAAGAAATGTCTAGCAGATCTCAAGAGCCATGCAGCCTTGTTCAGTAACACAAAAATCATTAGCCTTAAATCACCATGATGGAAGTTACAGAAAAAGAAAGGAGGTAAAATCAAAATAGAAACACAGACATTAACTTCCAGATTTAATTTCAAGAATTATCATAGGCATAGCCAGCTTAAAACCCTTTCAAAACAGACATGTGACCCATAGCTTCTTTTTAAACGCTCTTACTTAAGCAAAATCTTACATTAGTCCTAGTAGCTTCATAGGTGAATAAAGGTTCAAAATGTCTTGAAAATACACAATTTCTGTGTTCAAATCGCTCAAAAAAAATCTAACAGTCATAATCTGGCGTTAAAAAGTTTTTTTTGTAAAATTCATTATATATGTTATATGGAAAAACATATAAAAAACATGTAGAAGGGTACTTTTTTTCACCCCCCTATGAGACTGTTTGCTCTAATTTAATGTGAAGGTGCCCAGCTATAATATTTTGACCCCCCCCCCCCACTCCCCCCAACTCATGTCTATCATCAGTATTTTATAAGTATTATAGCAATGGAACAGAGAACCTGATTGTGTTTAAATTTTTATTTTATCATAACAGATATTATATTTTAACAAATGAATAGTACCATGGAATATGGAATATTAAAACTTTTAAATTCAAGTGGGGCGGGTCATAATATTATATAGCTATCAAAATGAGGATGAGCAGCGAATTAATATTGTATTTGATATTTGCTTTGTTACTGTAGGTCTTACATATACTTTCCTCAATTTTCATTTTTTTACATGTGGGCGGGTCAAAATATCATGGGCTGTGTGTGTGTGTGTGGGGGGGGGGGGGGGGGGGGGGGGGGGGGGGGGGGGGTCAAAATATTATTATAATATTTTGACCAGCGGGTCATAATATAATGACCTGCTATAATGACCTGCGGGTCACTTTTTAGGTGGGTCAAAATATAATATGACACCGGGCCAAAATTGATCGCGAGCAAACTTGGAATTTTCTGTTAAAGTTTGTTGGCATTTGACTATTAATTCTTACCTATTTGTTAATAATTTTACATATACACAGATAATATACAAAAATATTCTTCTTCAGAACTGCTTGGCTGAGATGCTTGAAATTTGGTATGTATTATTGCATAGTGGTCCTTTAATAAGTTTGTTCCATTGGTGGCCCCAGGTTACAAAATGGCCCCATGGCAGGGAGTCCTAGGTTTGAACCATGGAAATACGTAGAAAAACATGCATTTAAAAATCTTTTTAAGAATTTGGTATGAAGCATCAATATAATAATTGTCTAGTGGACTTCTACCAAGTTTGTTCAAATGGCGGCCCCAAAGTTCAAAACTGCCCTTAAGCAGGGGATTTTGGGTTTGAAAAATAAAACATACAAAGTTTAAAAATCTACTTCTCCAGAACTGCTAGGCTCAGATGCTTGAAATAGATTTTGTAGCTTTTACTAGTTTATTCAAATGGTTAAGATCATTCTTTGACCTTTAATCAATGTCTTTCATATTTTGACAGCTAGTTTCAAACTATCAGATTCGTTCAAATGATGACCCTAGTTTGACCTTTTTGCTCAAGTGAGCGATTCAGGGCCTCTTGGCTTTTCAGAGTAGAGCACAGAATTACTATTTTCAAATTTTCTATGGCCACTTAGCCAAAATTTGAGAAACATTTATGATAAATAAGAAATCAGGACCCTTAATTTTCTGAATGAGACCCTTAAAAACAAATCAGAGGACCAACGGTCCTATAGCTCACCTGACACCTTCTGTCAACAGACACAATTTGTCATTTTGCTCATATGTTACAAATTTGAAACCAGTGGCTTATAAGGAGTGCATATTTTAATTTAAAATCTCAGTGACCTTGAGCAAAGTTAAAAAAATTGACCTTGATTTTGATGACCTTATGAAAATTCAAGATGACCACTGTTACTAAAAATAGGGAAATGACATGATTAGCATTTTCTCTAGAACCACTTGGTATATTGGGCTATAACTTTGCATGGAACATCAATAGGACCTTCTGTTTGAAAAGTATTAAAATGAAAAAAATCTGTAGCCCAATTAGGTCACAGTGACCTACTTTTGGTCTACAAATCTGAATTGTGCTTGAATGCCGATAAATGGATAATCAGTGAATGGATTTTCCTCAGATTTAATCCGAATTGAAAGGAGTTTGTTTTTAACTCACCTGTGGTGAGCTTATAGTAAAGCCTTAGTCTGTGGTCTGGCGTCGGCATCCACACTCAGAATCCACAGGGTTAATTGAAGCCAAATTTCATATGGAGCCTTAACAGGAGGGAGAACGAAAGTTTATATATTTGGCCCAGGTCACATGACCAAGATGGCCACCATGTCCATATATGGTAAAAACCTTAAAAAATCCTCTTCTTCAAACCAATGGGCCCATTGGCTTGAAACTTAATATATAGCATCTAGGACTCTAGCACTACAAAATTTATATAAATGGTGACCCGTGGTTGACCTTTACCTATTTTATGGCAAGGTCAAATTTGGTCCCTTAGGCTTTGAAAGGGAAACGCTGTTGCTGTTGTGCTCTGTGATATGGAAATGAGTCATTATCAACCCCTATAAATACTAGAGGTCAAGGTCATTTAGTGACCTTGACCAAAGGTCATTTGTCTGTTGTGTGTCAACATTTTTAAAGGACTTCTCCTCTGAAACTACAGAACCAGTTTTAATTATTTTTCATATGCAGCCTTCAGGCGAAGCAGGAATTTGTTTTACATATATTTGGTCCAGGTCACATGACCAAAATGCCTACCATGCCCATATATGGCAAAAACCTTAAAAATCTTCTCCAGAACCACTGGACTGATAGCCTTGAAGCTTGGTATGTAGCATCTGGTACTCTAGTACTACCAGGTTTATATAAATGATGACCTTGACCTGTTTTGCCACAAGCTCAAATTTGGTCTCTAGTGCTTTGAATGGGAAAAGCTAAAAAAAACCATTTTTAGCTCACCTGAGCCAGTAAGGTAAGGCTCTGTTGTCCATTGTCCATCCATATGTCGTCCGTCCACAATTTCAAACGACTGCTCCTCTGAAACCGCTGGGCCAATTGTAACCAAATTTCAAATAGACCCTCCTGGGACCTTAGGAACGAAAAGTTCTTCAAACGGTCCTGGTCACATGATTAGCATGGCTGCCATGTCCATATGTGGTAAAAACCTAAAAAAATCTTCTTCTCCAGAGCTGCTTAGCTTAGATGCTTGAAATTTGGTATGTAGCATTGCCTAGTGGTCTTCTACCAAGTTTGTTCTAATGGTGGCCCAAGGGTCCAAAATGGCTCTGCACCAGGGGGTCCTGGGTTTGAACCATAGAAAAACATAGAAAAATGTGGAAACATAATAACTCTCTTTTAAGGGATATAGAGTACCTGAATGCAATAAATGATAAATCAAACAAGTAAAACACTGTTTAAAAACAGCAGTATGCCCTTCCAGTTTATAATCTAGAAAACATAGACAATATACCTAATGAGGAAATACAGTTTATTGTAAATGACCAACTTTTTCTCGACAAACTTTTAATGGAGTTATGGTAAGTCAATTTCCTTTTCATTATTTAGGAAAAAACAAAAAGACCAGAAAGAAACAGAACTAAAACAAAATATCCAAACAATTGAGGCAAATCTAACTGAAGACAAACAAGATGAATTAGAAGATTTAAAGTCAGATCTGGAAAAAATGAGACACGACAAAATGAAGGGGTATGTAATAAGGTCAAGAGCTCAGTGGATTGAGGAAGGGGAAAAGCCAAGTAAACTTTATTGAAATTCGGAAAATAGAAATTTTGTGAATAAAACAAAGTACAAATTAAATTCTAGTTGGGGAAAAATAATTAATGATCAGTTTTAAATTTTAGACGAGGCTAAGACCTTTTATTCTAATTTGTAAAAAATAATGATAAAGATTTACAGGATTTGCTTTCTGAAATACATACTTGCAAGATAATACAATACCAAAGTTGACTAATGAGGAATCAAATACTTTGGAAGGGGACATAACTTTAGAAGAGGCATCAGTGACCCTCCGTAATATGAAAAACAATAAATCTCCTGGGTCTGATGGTTTTTCATCAGAATTTTTCAAAGTTTTTTTGCAAAAATTAGACCATTTTATGGTATGTTCATTGAATTACGGTTTCCATAATGGAGAACTATCCATTACTCAGAGAGAAGGCATAATTACAGGTATCCCCAAAGAAAATAAACCTAGGGAATTTCTTCAAAATTGGAGGCCTATTACTCTTTTGAATGTAGTTTTTTAAAATTGCCTCAGGCTGTATTGCAAATCGTATGAAAACCATATTTAAATAAGCTGATACATACTGACCAAACAGGATTCATATCTGGTAGATTCACTACTTACAATGTGTTATTGCGGTATCCTGCATGCGTATGTAAACGTTATGGTGTTTGCTGGTTTTACAAGGAATTGTGGGAAAGCGTCATTAGCAACCGTGTAAACTTGTAAAATTTGATAATTAAGGTATGTATGCCTTTATTTATAAGAAAATTTGCCTGTAATAAGTTTTATCATAAGAATGCATATATTCCGGGCCGATGAGTGCTTTATTCTTCCTTAAATCAGCTTTTATAGAGAAGAACGTGAAAGTAGACTTTTCATCATATATTTGTAGAATATAATCCATAGTCGGGTGCTTAAACGTAATAATGTTGGCCGCCAACCTTAAATCTCTTTCCGGAAAGTCACTTTTGTGCCGTAATTTGCCTTTTTCATCATTTCTTGTTATATTTTTTGTCGGTAGCTGTTACCGTATTTCTTCGGCTATAAGATGGGGATTTTTCCCGCCGAAATGACCCCAAAAATTTGCACCCGTCTTATAGGCGAGGCTTTGGACACCATGGCTATTTTCCACAAAGTCCCGGAATGCAGCTGGTCACTGTCCAATGCGTCAGTCTATTCCCCCTCGCAAGTTATGTCCAGGTGTTTAGACATAAACGATACATCAGGTACCAATCACATGAAATAATACCTTATGCGAACAGTGACTGCATCTGGCAAACCCGAATTTTATTACTGTGTGCCTTGATTAAACTCTTCTTTTTAAATCCAAATCCGCAAACAATGTGTAACAATATCATTCCTTGTTTTTATTTTCCTTAAGTTAACATTCTCAGGTATTTTTCTGCAACCTAGATGTAAACATGTATAAGGCACTTTTTCACTTTACTTATCGGTAATCCCAACTTGTCAAACCTGTCTGGCTCAATTATGTAATTTGAGATGGGGTATTGGACTAGAGTACACAAAAAGATCAAAGCAGTCAATGACCTTGAGGTGACACAATTTGTTTGTTGAAGTACTGGTGTGTTAGATTGACCAAGTGCTAGTAGAGGCTTGCCTGTATTTACGCTAAATATTCGGCCCGTGGAAAAAATCTGTTTGTTATCGATCCTTTCATCTTCAAATTGCAAATTGGAATACATGAATATATTTTCTCCAATTGTGTACATCTGAGTTTGGCTGCAAAGCTTAATGTGGATAAATTATGGAAATATACATACGGCATAATGAGGTACGTAATCCAAGATATTTATGCATATATTACGGTAACTGCATAACCGGTTTAAATATATGTAGACATCGGCGACTGGTGATGACCTTTGGGGAACTGGCAAAAAGATAGGCACGTCTTATAGGCGAGGCTAAGCTAAATATTTGCCCAGACCGTCCTAAAACTACCCCCGTCTTATAAACGACTCACCGTATAGCCGAAGAATTACGGTATGTTAAAAACCTTAAAAAATCTTCTTCAGAACCACTGGGCCAATTGCCTTGAAACTTGGTATGTAGTACTTGGACTCTAGTACTACAAAGTTTATATAAATGGTGACCCTGGGTTGACCTTGACCTATTTTATGGCAAGGTCAAATTTGGTTCCTTAGGCTCTTGAATGGAAAAAGTTAAAAAAGTGCATATTTCTTCAGCTGTTGTGCTTTGTGATATGGAAATGCAGTCATTATCAACCCCTATGAATACTAGAGGTTAAGGTCATTTAGTGACCTTGGCCAAAGGTCATTTGTCTGTTGTGTGTCAACATTTTCAAAGGACTGCTCCTCTGAAACTACTGGGCCAATTTTAATTAAATTTCATATGCAGTCTTCATGCAAAGCGGGATTTTTTTATATATTTGGTCCAAGTCATATGCCCATATATGGCAAAAAGCTTAAAAAATCTTTTTCGCCAGGACCACTGGTCCGATTGCCATGAAAGTTGGTATGTAGCATTTGGGACTCTATTTCTACCAAGTTTATATAAATGATGACCTTAGGTTGTCCTTGACCTGTTTTGCCACAAGGTCAAATTTGATCACAAATGGTTTTGAATGGGAAAAGCTAAAAAAATGCATTTTTTGTTGTTGCCATTATATAGTGCTCTTTGATATGGAAATGCAAACAACTGGAACCCCTAGGAATTCTAGAGGTCAAGGTCATTTAGTGACCTTGGCTACAGGTCATTTGTCTGTAATTTGTCAACATTTTTATAGGACGTATGTCGTGTCCTCTGAATCTACTGGGCCAATTTCAATTAAATTTCATATGAGCCCCCTCTAAGTGAAGGGGGAAACAAAGTTAATATACTTGGTCCAGGTCATGTGTCCAAGATTGCCACGATGACCATATATGGCAAAAATCTTAAAAAATCTTCTTCTCCAGAACCACTGGGCCATTTGCCTTAAAACTTGGTATGTAGCATCTGGGACTCTAGTACTACCAAGTTTCTATAAATGATGACCTTGGGTTTACCTTGACCTGTTTTGCCACAAGGTCAAATTTGCTGTCTAATGGTTTTGAAGCTTAAAGTGGCCATGGTGGACAGTTTACACACTAACCATCCAATCCTATAGAATTGCAGCCTGTTTATTAGCCTACCTGAGCCGAAAGCATACATTTTGGCCAGTTGACCTGAGCATATACTGACAGATGAGTGATCGTTGCCCTTGGGCGATTTGTTTCTGAAACTTTCAGCAAATGATCAGTGATGAAAGCCTCCAGTGATGCTCAGATTTACCCCATGGGAGTTATCTCCCCCTGCCTCCCGGCTATATACATGCATAAATCTGGAAATATCTGTGTGTGAAAAAGGTTTGCAGTGGCGGGGTATCATGCAGTGGTTTGTGGTGCTTTTATTTATCACATAGCTATATAAAAACTGATCCTTGTATCAATGACATAACATTCACAATCTGCTTTAAAAGAATAGTACCCTCACCCTACTGGCAAATTCATGGGCGGTAAACATTGGAACGGGCTCCAAAAGGAGGTTTCGGTATTTTGTTCTAACGGCACATCCGGGAACGTTAGAGATCGCTCCAAAGGACAAAAACGGGTAAGCAAAGGTAAGTGTCAGTGGCTTTTATGAAAAAATTTGAAGTATTAAGCGACAGATGGTTAATTATCGCGATGTTGTTGCGTGTAGAAATAGTTTCTCTGTGTGTGTGGTCCGAAAATTCGACAGAAATCGAAATAGTTTCCACATGAATCCCACAACCGAGTCGAACACGAAGCTGGTTTTCCCCCAGCTTTTTGTCAACAAAGAGACCTCTGTGCATGATTTATCGCTATACACTAAAATACAGGTCTGGTACGCTAGTCCTGGTTGAACAAGCACTCTATATCACCTCTCAGGTCAAAAAAAAGGCAATCATGATAATTATTTAAACAAATGATGGAGAAAATATGATTGGAGATCGTTCCAGCGGCCAGAGCTCGTTCCAAACTGAATGAGATCGTTCCCAGGGCTATCTTTTATGATTTAATAAAATCAATTCATTATGACTTTGACTCTCTCGGTTTTCTTTTGAAGAAACTACAAAATTTTGATGGCAATCGATGCTAGACACTACTATACCATGCAATTAAGTATCACAGGAAACAACAGGCCGGGTCATGGCAGATTTACATCATCTAGTTGAAATGTGGAACGAACTTTCTTAATACAGTTGAAAAATGAATGCATTATTTTCGGTTATTGGAAACAAAAATATTCAAAAGAAAACCGAGAGAGTCAGTCATAATGAAATAAGGCAGCCTCTGGAAGACATCAAGTGACTAGGGATTGTCTACAAACAAAAATCACAAAATAAGAAGTACTCAAGAGCGGAGTAATCTGCTATTTGTTGATTTTATTAAGTCATAAAAGATAGCCCTGGGAACGATCTCATTCAGTTTGGAACGAGCTCCGGCCGCTGGAACGATCTCCAATCGTATTTTCTCTTTCATTTGGTTAAATAATTCTCATGAGTGCCTTTTTTTGACCTGATGGCATGTTTTATATCAGTATAAAGATAAAAGATTGTTCTTTTCATTCTTGCAAACCGTGGTAAGCTATCACGTCTGTGAGCAAAGTTATGAGTCCTGTGACCGAACTTTTTGGACAATTCCTCGTATGATATGAAAATGCAATTGATCTCAATTCGTTTGAATTTAAGAGGTCAAGGTCATTTAGTGACCTTGGCCAGTGGTCACTTGTGTTGAATATTTAAAGATCTTTTTCTCAGAAACTATTAGGTCTGGTTGGTTTGCTTATCACCATTTTGGCACTGTTATTTTATGTCTACAAAAGATCGGTAAATTCATAGCGAAAACTTGTTGCGTTGTCACCAATTTGCTTGAAATGACATCTTCTCTGAAACCACTAGGCCTAGTGCTTTGATATTTGGTATGAAGCATTACCTAGTGGATGTCTACCAAGTTTGTTCAAATGGTGGCCCCAGGGCCCAAAATGGCCCTGGGGCAGGGGTCTTTGGTTTGAAACTAAAATATACTTTAAAATCTTCTCCAGAACTGCTTAGCTCAGGTGCTTGAAATTTGGTTTGTAGCATTGCCTAGTGGTCCTCTACCAAGTTTATACAAATGGTGGCCCCAGGGTCCTAAATGGCCCTGAGCCAGGGGGTCTTGGGTTTGAAACTAAAATATACTAAAAATCCTTTTTCTTCAAAACTGCTTGGCTCAGATGCTTGAAATTTGGTATGTAGCATTGCCTAGTGGTCCTCTAGCAAGTTTGTTCAAATGGTGGCTCATGGGTCCAAAATGGCCCCGGGACAGGGAGTCCCAGGTTTGAACCATAGAAATAAATTGAAAAATATTCAAAAGTTTTCTTCTTCAGAACCACTTGGCTCAGATGCTCGAAATTTAGTATGTAGCATTGCCTAATAGTCCTTTACCAAGTTTATTCAGATTGTGGCCACAGTCCAAAACGGCCCCTTGGCAGGGAGACAAATGTTTGAACCATAGAAACGTAAAGAAAATTTTTCAAAAATCTTCTTTTTCAGAACCACAAGGCTAAGATGCTTGAAATTTGGTATGATACATTGCCTAGTAGTCCTTTACTAAGTTTGTTCAAATGGTGGTCCTAGCATCCAATATGGCCCCTGGGAGTCCAAGGTTTGAACCATAGAAATACATAGAAAAATATTCAGAAATCTTCTTCAGAACCACTTAGCTTAGATGCTTGAAATTTAGTATGTAGCATTGCCTAGTGGTCCTATACCAACTTTGTTCAAATGATGACTCCAGTGTCCAAAATAGCCCCGCCCCGGAGGTCCTGGGTTTGAACCTTAGAAAAACAGAGAAAAATATTCAAAAATCTTCTTCAGAACCACTTGGCTCAGATGCTTGAAATTTGGTATGTAACATTGCCTTTTAGTCCTTTATCAAGTTTGTTCAAATGAAGGCCCCAGGGCACAAAATGGCCCTGCAGCAGGGAGTCCTGAGTTTGAACCATAGAAATACATAGAAAAATATTCAAAAATCTTCTTCTTCAGAACCACTTGGCTCAGATGCTATAAATTTGGTCTGATGCATTACCTGGTAGACTGCAAGGAATGTTGCGTAAATGGTGGCCCTGGGATCCAAAATGGCCATGCGGTTCGAAATTAAAACATACTTAAAAATCTTCTTCTCCAGAAGCCCTTAGTACAGGTGCTTGAAATTTGGTATGATGCATTGCCTAGTGGTCCTTTACCAAGTTTGTTCAAAAGATGGCTCCAGGGTAAAAAATGGTCCCGCTCCAGGGGGTCTGTGGTTTGAACCATAGAAATACATTGAAATATATTCAAAATCTTATTCTTCAGAACCACTTGGCTCAGTTGCTTGAAATTAAATATGTAGCAAAAGACCTTTTTCACATTGTTTCTGCACATGCGCATACCGCTCAGGTAACACCTTATGTTCTGATAATCAGCGAGACGTTACACAGATGGGGCATAAAGATTTTCCGCCTATGAGACTTTACATGTAATGAATTATAATTTCCCTGTTTTAATCATTAATATTCTTATTAATTATTTAATAAAATTCATATCTTTATTTTCTGCAATCTTATACATCAAAATGTGTGAAGACTTGTCTTTATTTTACAAATAAAGCCGTTGATCCGCCTAAACTACGCAAGCTGCAATTACAAAGCCGCAGTCTTTATGCTGTTTTCTTTTGAACTTTAATTAATATAATGAATGGCTTGAAAAAAATATATAGCAACACAAAACTCAGAAACAGGTATAAATCCAGACATAAATTATAGAAAAACTGAGCCAACTGTATTATTATGGCGATTGCTATTGACAACCGGTTGTCAATAGCAAACGTTCGCTATTGACAACCGGTTGTCAGTAGCAATCGCTCTATTTCTCTAAGTCTGTGACCTAGACCTATCAGTCATGTCCAGCGGTGGGGATGCGGTTGAATAATATTTCTAACCAATATCTATCATCAGAACAAATATATATCAAATTGATCAAAGGCTTAAGAAACTATGAGATCTTAAAAAACTTTATTGTAAAACTTTAACATAAAATTGCCAAGTCCATGGCCTTGACCTGTAGGTCGTCCAGGGGTGGGAATGCGGCTGATAAAACATCCAACTAATATCTATCATCAAACCAAATATAATTCAAAAAGATCAAATGGTTAGAAACGATGACAACTTAAGAAAACTTTAACATAAAATTGCAAAGTCCGTGACCTTGACCTATAGGTCATGTGCAGGGGTGGGGATGTGGTTAAACAAAATTTCCGAACAATACCTATCATCATACCAAATATACCGGTAATTCAAATCGATTAAAGGGTTTAGAAAATCTAAGATCTTAAAAATTTTAACATAAAACATAAAACTTTAACATGAAATGTCTGAGTCCATGACCTTGACCTACAGGTCATGTGCAGGGGTGGGGATGCTGTTGAATAAAATTTTAGACCAATATCTATCATTATACCAAATATAATTCATATTGATCAAGGGTTTAAAAAATATGACATCTTAAAAATTTCAACATAAAACTTTAACATGAAATTTCTACGTCTGTGACCTTGACCTATAAGTCATGTCTGGGGAGTGGGGATGGTGCTGAATAACACTTAGGACCAATATTTATTATCATG
Organism: Ctena decussata; assembly: GCA_963989385.1. Taxonomy (NCBI): domain Eukaryota; kingdom Metazoa; phylum Mollusca; class Bivalvia; order Lucinida; family Lucinidae; genus Ctena; species Ctena decussata. The sequence goes on from OZ022505.1 coordinate 59,681,609, forward strand.
CCAAATATAAATCAGTCAAAGGGTTTAGAAACTATGAGATCTAAAAACTTTTACGTAAAACTTTAACATTTTGCTAACTCCAATGCCGCCGCCAATGCCAAAGCTGATGCCTGGGGTAGTGCAATAGCTCTTCCTGAATTTTGTTCATGCGAGCTAAAAAGAGCAACCTACAGCTCTGCCAGAACTACAGAACCATCAGCCTCATCAGTCATTCAAGCAAAGTCATGCTGAGTCATCTTAAACAGGCTTAAACCACAAGCCGAAGAGATAATCACTGAAGAACAGGCTGGGTTCCAAGCCGGAAGGAGCACCACAGGACAGCTCTTCAACCTTAGAATCCTGTGTGAAAAGTATCTACAACATTAGCTAAATCTGTACCATGTCTTCATTGATTTCAAAAAACCCTTTGACAGGGTATAATGGCATGCAGCCTTACGGGTCACCATGCGGAAGTACAATATCAGTGCAAATCTAGTTTGCACCATTGAGCAGCTATACGACAGGGCTACAAACTTGTGCAGTCCTGATGAATGGCAGCACAGGAGAATGGTTCAGAACAACAGTTGGAGTAAGACAAGGATGTCTTCTGTCACCCACCCTCTTCAACATTTTTCTCGAACGGATCATGTCTGGTGCTCTGGAAGAACTTGACGGAAAGGTTAGCATAGGCGGCAGAAACATCACCAATCTGCAGTTTGCCGATGACATAGACCCTCTAGCTGAGGAACAGCAGACACTAGAAGCCCAAGTTGAAAGTCTCGACAAAACCTGCACTAGGTATAAGATGGAGATCAGTGCTGAGAAGACCAAACTGACGACAAACAGTGCAGATGGCATCCAGAGGAAGATCAAGGTAAAAGGGCAGAAGCTGGGTACTGTAACAAGCTTCAACTACGGTGGAGCAGTTGTCTCAGCTGATGGCTCAAAACAGGAGGTTCTCTCAAGGATTGCACAAGCCACATCAGCTCTTACCAAGCTGAAACCAATTTGGAGAGGTATCTTGGATCAGAGGTAAAACTTATGCACTCCCTTGTCATTTCCATATTTCTGTATGCCTGTGAATTGTGGATCTTGACAGCAGAGTTAGAGAAAAAAACTCAGGACTTTGAGATGAGATGCTACCAAATGTTACTAAACATTTCGTACAAGGACCATATAACCAATGAGGAAGTTTGCAGCCATTGGAGATGATGAACTCCTGACGCTGGTCAAGAAACGGAAACTAAGGTGGTTTGGCCACGTCTCAATGTCTTATAAAGAAGAGGTAGACAGAAGAAGAGGTGGGAAGACAATATTAAAGAGTGGACAGGGATGGATTTTGCCATCTCAACTAGGGCAGCTGAAAACAGGACAAGGTGGAAAGGGATTGTGTCGAAGTTATCTGTGGTGCCCCAACAACCTAGTAAGGTTATGGGATAGAATAGAGAATAGAATGGTGTACCAGTGACCATTTCTGCCTCTATCCTTGAACAAAATTTGCATCTTTTTTATTGTGACGCGTAGCAAATGTAACCTCACCTTGACTTGTCGGCTGAAAACCGGCTATGTGTGCATGATACTGCTTTATACTCAGATTCTTTTGAGCAGCTGTACTAACCCTTTCATCTAGCATCTCATTACTTTCAAGGGAAATTTTTATTTCCTAATCCAGTAATCAGTATCAGTGTTAGCAGAATTATTCTCTTCAATTTCCATTACTGTGTTTTCGGTTTCTTAGGTTTGAATATCTTCTGTTTTATGAACGTAATTTTCATTGTCTATCTTCTGTCTTTTATAACTTGCATTTTTAGTCTGTCTGTTACATTTGAAGTCCTTAAGTGATAATGACTTTCAGCTTTTAGAAAGCTGCCAAAAAGGTTTGCTTGATCTGTTTGGTCAGCCAATCCTAGACCTCACAATAGGAATATTAATTTTTGGCAGGTCTTCAGACTCTTCAATTGTGCATGTACATGTATTGTCATTAACATTTTCAGTCAGTTCAGACTCACTTTCTGCAGCCTCTGTAAGTAAGATCAGACAATACAAGTCAAACAACAATATACCTGAGCTGCTTTTCACACCAATTTCCAGTAGAGTCATACAAACCAATTAAATCATCTGAAGAAATGTCATGTAACAAAAGATGGCCAAATTACCAATTAGTGTGGATCGAAATACTTTACTAAAAACAAAATCTTTCCATATGTATGCTAATAAAATATAAGAAAGTGATAACTACCCTTCATACATATGTGTATGAATATAGCCTTAATCGAAGAATTGTATCATGACATCTCCATATTCACATTTTCTTGTCAAATATATTACAAACTTTTCATATTACCAAATAATTTCTTCAACATTCAGTAGATCTTAACTGGCCAATCTTAATTTGATAGGGAATATTCCAGCCGGTTGTCAATAGCGAACGTTCGCTACTGACAAGCGGTTGTCAATAGCGAACGTTCGCTATTGACAACCGGTTGTCAATAGCCACTTCCTATTATTATATTTTGAATTTAAGATATTAAAAACACAGAATATTTTTTATTATCCCCCGCTGAAGGCGGAAGGATATAGGTTTCTCCATGTCCGTCTGTCCGTCCTTCCTTCCGTCCGTCCCTCTGTCCGTCTGTCCGTCCGGAGCCATAACTAAGTGACCACTGGACGGAATTTCATGAAACTTATAATAAATATATATCACTATAACCCCCTGATGCACGTCAAGTTTCATCAGACTGGCTTCAGTAATGCATGAGTTATTGCCCTTGAATTGTTTTAAAATCAATAAAATCAGCCATAACTAAGTAACCACTGGACGGAATTTCATGAAACTTAAAATAAATATGTATCACTATATTCTGCTGATGCATGTCACATTTCATCAGACTGGCTTCAGGGATGCATGAGTTATTGCCCTTTAATTGACACAAAACAATAAAATGAGCCATAACAATTATCAAAACTTCATGAAACTAAAACTTAATGTATCACCATAAGGTGGTTATGCACATAAAGTTTCATCAGAATGGCATCAGAAATTCATGAGTTATTGCCCTTGAATGAATTTAAAATTGACACATTTAGCCATAACTAAGTAATCAATGAATAAAATTCAATGAAACTTTAACTAAATACCCATCACCATAACACATTGTGGCATCTTAAGTTTTGTCAAAATTTCTTCAGTTAGCAATGAGTTATTGCCCTTGATTTGGTTTAAAATCAACAAATTGAGTCATAATTAAGTAACCAATGAATGGAATTTCATGAAACTTCAAATAATTATGTATTGTCTTGACAGAGCAATACACATTAAGTTTGATCATAATTGCATCAGTAGTGCATGATTTAATGCCCTTGAATTAATATAAACTCTACATACATGTATTAGCCATAACTTAGATACTTGACTGAACAAAATTTCTTGAAACTGAATTAAAAATGTATCATCATAGTGCAGTGATGCTGAGGCAAGTGTTTAAGAACAGCTTCAGCTTATGCCTCACTTAAGCCAGAGTAATAGTCCTTGATTTGATTTACAGTCCACAAGTTCAGCCCAGTGAACGAAATTATATGAAACTTAAAATAAACCATAATAAACGAATCAGGGCCACTTCGGTGGGGGATATAAATTCACCGAATTTGCTTGTTCCATTTGATTTTGCTCTTTCAAATATACCTTTTCCAATCAAACCCCCTTTAATAAAAAGTGCTAATAGAAAAAGTCATCTCTAAATCACCTCATTATTAGTCATGAAACAAGTGATAAAATTTTGTTTCACGGCTCCAGGCTGCATAGACTCTAAAGACTTTAATTACATTGCGAATCAACGTTTTGAAAAGCATTGATAGGCAGTGTGATGACATCAAACATGTTTTTCACTCCTTCTGAAAACAGAGAATTTAGTATCGACATGTTTATACAAGGGTTGACAACACATTTAGTTTTGTCGGTTTAAGATGCTATTTGTGTATTTGTTAAAGTAAATATCACTTTTTATTTCCAAATCATGTAACAGCTAGATAATGGAATAAAATGAAATAAATAAAATAAGTGAAAAGGGATATATGTGTTGTAAATAGCACAAAATTGCGATTTCTCTTAAAATAAAGGTAACGTTTTAGAAAATGATTTAAACATGTGAAAGACTCATTTAACAGCATCTTTTAAACAGAAACTGGAAGTAATTTGGCATTTTCGGCATTAATAACAACAAAATTAACAAAAAAAAAACGTATTTTTTTCTTTCCAATAATTTTGAAATCTTTTAAAAAACATCCATTCGATGATCTTAATGATGAAACAGTACTGTTGATTATTAATCAGTGACAAGCTGAAACTACGAATCAACTGTGCTGCACTATGGAAAATGAAAGAACTTCCCTGCATGTTCTCTATTTTCAATTTATTATGTCGGAAAACAGATGTTTCAAAACAGCAGATCGCATACACATTATAAAAATAATTAAATATTAAACGGTAAACGATTTGAACGACAGTAATCTGAAATCGCTATGTAATTATAAATATTTAATTAGTTTATCATCAAACGGCTTATAAATTTATATTGTTGTATCCAAACATTGCCCCACGCCTGCAAGGTAACGCGAAATCTCGCCAGTTAACGGGCCGCGAGACTAGGGGAGATAACAATGTGAAAAAGGTCTATTACCTAGTGGTCTTTTACCAAGATTATTCAAATGATGGCTCCCTGGTCCAAATCCCCTGCGAAATTTGTTCTAGAACTAACATAAAGTTCTTGCATGTCCAAGAACTTTTGTTGAACCTTTAGAACTGTTCTTGAACTTATAAAACAGTTCTTGAACTGTGGTTCTGGAACCCGAATAGTTCTTGAACACTGGTTCTAAAACTATGAGACCTGAAGAACATTAATTCTAGAACTAAACCAATTCTTGAACTCATTTGCAAGTTCTAGAACTGTTGGCCAACATTCAAATGGGTCTTGAACAGTTGTCACAAAATCACAAAAGTGGAAGAACAAAAATTTTAGAACTACCATAGTTTTTGAACTGACTTGTAGGTTCCAGAACTGTTGTCTTATTATAAAAAATTGAAATCAATGTTCAATCTTCAGCACCTGACTGGAAGCTCTGAAAAACCTGGTTCTATAACTGTACTAGAACTGAAGTTAGAGTAGCCTCCCTTTAAACTTAAGTGCAAAATTCTAGTTATTTGAATTAATTACTTCCAAACAATTAATTATTCAAAATATCTGAGTAGACAAGAAAACAATAAACACCATCTCGGTTTCCACCTATACAGAACTTACAATTTGGCAATTTTAATTATAATTTGACAACATCTCTTTGAATACCCATTAGTTATGATTTTTCAGAATATTATGTACAAAATGCAACAGGACAATATCAAAATTGGACGGACACATGGCGCCAAGTGTGTGCAACTGTGGTTACATACCGTTGAGCCACTTGGGTAATGTCGATAAGAGAATTGAACTGAACTGAACAATATCAAAACAATATAGTTTGTTTATATGGGATCTGTCTGTAAGGCAGAGGGCCTAGAGACATTCTGTCTATCATAATCATTATAGATGGACACTCTTGGCATACTATGTCATAAAATATAAATGACATGCATTAAGAATGGGATGACTATGCATTCAGTTTGGTTCCCCTGTGAGGAATTCAAGAAATCATTCTAGAACAGTTCTTGATCTAGTTCTAGAATTGTTCTCGAACATTAAATGGCAGTTCTAGAACTGAGGAATTCAAGAAATCATTCTAGAACAGTTCTTTAACTAGTTCTAGAATTGTTCTTGAACATTAAATAGCTATTCTAGAACTTGAAGTTCTAGAACTGCCATTTAATGTTCGAGAACAATTCTAGAACTAGATCAAGAACTGTTCTAGAATGATTTCTTGAATTCCTCACAGAGGAAATGGCCCTGCCTCAGGGGGTCCTGGGTTTGAACCATAATATTCAAATATCTTCTTCAGAACCGTTTGGAAATGGTTGCAAACTATCAAGTTTGTTCAAATAATGACCCTAGTTTGACTTTTAACCTATTTGCTTAGGTGAGCTATTCAGGGCCTCCTGGCCCTCTTGTTTCTCAACATGACCTAGAGCTGCTACTGTTGAAATGAAATGCCGGTGTGACATAGCATTCCGCGGAATTCTTATTATCATATGGGCATGGCAAACAAGGTCATTGTGCCTTTGATTCTGGAGAAAAAGATTTTTTAAGGTTTTTAGCTCACCTGAGCACGAAGTGCTCAAGGTGAGCTTTTGTGATCGATATTTGTCCGTCGTCCGTCCGTCCGTCCGTCTGTCCGTCGTCAACAGTTTCTTCAAACGACATCTCCTCCTAGACCAGTAGACCTATTTCAAAATAATTTCACACAAATGTTCCTGTTATAGCCCTGAACCAAAATTGCTAAAATGGTTCCGCTCCGCTGAACAAAATGGCCGCCAGAGCTAAAAATAGAAAAACCTTTAATCGACATCTCCTCTGAAGCCAGTGGCTCAATTTCAAAAATATTTCACAGAAATGTTTGACTCATGGCCCTGAACCAAAATTGCTAAAACGGTTCCACTCCGCTGAACAAATGGCCGCCAGAGCTAAAAATAGAAATCTAAAAATAGAAAAACCTTAAAACGACATCTCGTCTGAAGCCAATGGCTCGATTTCAAAATAATTTCACAGAAATGACTCATGGCTCTAAACCAAAATTGCTAAAACGGTTTCGCTCGGTTGAACAAAATGGCCGCCAGAGCTAAACATAGAAATAAATCTTAGAATGACACAGAGGGCTCAGTTTTGACCCAATCTTCATGAAACTTTGCCAGAATGTTTATCTTAATGAAATCTAGACCAGGTTTGAAACTAGGTCATGTGGGGTCAAAAACTAGGTCACTAGGTCAAATCTTAGAAAAACCTTGTGTACACTCTAGAAGGCACAGTTTTGACCCAATTATCATGAAACTTTGTCAGAATGTTTATCTAAATGAAATCTAGACGAAGTTTGAAACTGGGTCATATGGGGTCAAAAACTAGGTCACTAGGTCAAATCTTAGAAAAACCTTGTGTACACTCAAGAAGGCACAGTTTTACGATTTTAATTGACCCAATCATCATGAAACTTTGTCAGAATGTTTATCTGAATGAAATCTAGACCAAGTTTGAAACTGGGTCATGTGGGGTCTAAAACTAGGTCACTAGGTCAAATCTTAGAAAAACCTTGTGTACACTCTATAGAGCACAGTTATGATCCAATCTTCATGAAACTTTGTCAGAATTTTTATCTTAATGAAATCTAGACCAAGTTTGAAACTGGGTCAAGTAGGGTCAAAAACTAGGTCACTAGGTCAAATCTTAGAAAAACCATGTGTACACTCTGGAGGGCACAGTTATGATTCAATATTCTTGAAACTTTGTCAGAATGCTTATCTTTATGTAATCTAGACCAAATTTGAAACTGGACCATGTCAGGTCAAAAACTAGGTCACTAGGTCAGATCTTAGAAAAACCATGTGAATGCTCTAGAGGGCACAATTTTGTTCCAATCTTCATGAAACTTTGTCAAAATGTTTATCTCCAACAAATTTAGACCAAGGGTGCAACTTGGTCATGTTGGATCAAAAACTAGGTCAGTAGGTCAAACCTTAGAAAAACATTGTGTATACTCTAGAGGGCACAATTTTGGTTCAATATTCTTGAAACTTTGTCAGAATGATTATCTTAATGAAATCTAGGCCAAGATTGGAACTGGGTATTGTTGGGTCAAAAACTACCGGGTTAAAAACTACCGGTGGGTCACTAGGTCAAATCATAGAAAAACTTTGTGTACACAATTCTGTGTTTATTGTGCATTGAATCTTCATGAAATTGTCAGAATGTGTATCTTCATGAAATCTAGGTAAAGTTTGAAACTGAATAATGTCTGATCAAAAACTAGATTGCCTGGTCAGATCTTAGAAAAACATTGTGTACACTCTAGAAGGCACAGTTTTGATCCAATCTAAATGAAACTTTGTCAGAATATAGATTAGAAAGTGCAAAACTGCTCCAATTGAACCATCATCAAATAGATGATCTTCCATGTTATTTCATCATAACTCAGGTGAGCGATTTAGGTCCATCATGGACCTCTTGTTATTCATATATGGGCATGGTGGTATTCTTGGTCATGTGACTATGACCATCTGAACAAAGTTTGGTTCTTTGACCTAATGAAGCTCCATTTTATTGCTTCTGTTGGCCCAGTAGCTTCAGAGAAGAAGATGTTTGAAAATTTAAGAAACATTTAACAAGTCAAATAAGAAATCAGGACCCTTAATTTTCTGAATGGGACCCTTAAAAACAAACCAGAGGACCAACGATCCTGTAGCTCTCCTGACACCTTCTGTCAACAGACACAATTTGTCATTTCGCTCGTTTGTTACAAATTTGAAACCAGTGGCTTATAAGGAGTGCATATTTTAATTTTTAAATCTCAGTGAGCTTTAGCAAAGTTAAAAAAATTGACCTTGACCTTTGATGACCTTACGTCTCCAATTTTTAGCTCGCCTGAACGAAAGTTCAGGAAGAGCTATTGTTGTCACCCTGGCGTCGGCTTCTGCGTCAGCGTCGGCGTCGGATTGGATGTTTTGGTTAAAGTTTTTATGCCCCCGTGACGATAGTCAGGGGGCATTATGTTTTACCCCTGTCCGTCTGTCTGTCCGTCTGTCTGTCGCACATTTTAGTAGTAAGTTTGTGTAATTAACTTCTCCTACAGCTTATGATGGATCAATTTGAAACTTCGCACACATAATGCAGACATATTGAAGATGTGCATGAAGATTTCTTATGGCCAAAAAATTATTTTTGACAAAATTACGGGCTTTCGGACTTAGACATTTTTAGTGTTGCTTACTGACATAGGGGTAGCAAGTTTGTGTAATCAACTTCTTCCAGAGTTTATGATGGATCGATTTGAAACTTTGCACACATGTTGCAGACACATTGAAGATGTGCATGAAGATTTGTTATGGCCAAAAAATTATTTTTGACAAAATTATGGGCTTTCGGACTTAGACATTTTCAGTGTTGGTTAGTCATATAGGGTAGCAAGTTTGTGTAATCAACTCCTCCCACAGCTTATGATGGATCAATTTGAAACTTTGCATACATATTGCAGACTATTGAAGATGTGCATGAAGATTTCTTATGACCAAAAAAAAATTTTTTGGCAAAATTACGGGCTTTTGGACTTAGACATTTTCAGTGTTGGTTTGTGGTGTCAGGTAGCAAGATTGTGTAATCAACTCCTCCAACAGCTTATAACAGATCAAGCTGAAACTTTGCACACTTGTTGCAGACATATAGAAGATATGCATGAAGATTTTTAAAGGTCACAAAGTGTAATTTTGACAAAATTGGTTTTCAAACTTAAGTCATTTTCAGTGTTTGATATCAATGTGTAATCAGCGTCTCTCACAGTTTATGATAGATGGCTTTGAAACTTTGTACATGTGTTACAGACGTCATAATAAAGATCGTCATGAAGATATTTTATGATAAAAAAATTGTTTTTAGCAAAATTGCAGTTTTTGAATTAAGAAATTTTCATCTTTTGTTTTTTTATAACAATATAGGTAACAAGCTAATGTTCTCAAGACATATTACAGTTTATGACTAATCAGTTTTCACAGTTTGAGACCATGCACACTTCTTTGAATTTGTGGTGGGGGTGGGGTGGAGGGAGAAAGGGGTGCAAGGGTTAATTGGGGAGCACGGGGGCATCACCTGTGTCTGACAGACACAATTTTCTAGTTTAAAGACCTATATCTCCTTAACCCATTGATGGATTCTTTTGATACTTGCACTGTAGTTAGATATTGGTCCAAAGTTTAACAGGGTACCACCCCCACCCCACTCCGTGACCTCGATGTCAAGGTCATGGACTTTGAAAATTGGGAGTTTTTTTAACTGGATGTTTTGGTTAAAGTTTTATAAAGCCCAATATCTCCTTAACCCATGGATGGATTCCTTTGATACTTGTACTGTAGTTAGATATTGGTCAAAGTTTTCCAGGACACTACCCCCACCCCCATCAGTGACCTTGATGTCAAGGTCATGGACTTAGAAAATTATCTTTTTATTTTTTCAATGTTTTGGTTAAAGTTTTTTAAAGACACATATCTCATGAACCCATAGATGAATTCTTTTTATATTTGCACTGTAGTTAGATATTGGTCCAAAGTTTTACACAGTACTACCCCAACCCCGCTCAGTGACCTTGATGTCAAGGTCAGGGACTTAGGAAATCGGTCTTTATTAAAGTTTTCTAATTGCATACTGATTCATAATGCTTGGCAGAGACTTAGTTTACACTTGAACTGATGTTAGATACTTTCTTGAGTTTTTACTAAACACTATATACTTACCCCACTGGATGACCTTGAAGTCAAGGTTATTGACTTTGAATTTTGGTTAAAGTTTTATATTTATGAAGACATAATTTCACAGTGCCACAATGGACTCAGTTGATACTTATACATGTACTTGGACTGATGTTAGATAATGGTTCAAGGTTTGATACATCCCAGCCTCCCCCTCCCCCCCACCCCTACCCCACTCCTCCCCCTACCCCCTTAGTTCTTTGACCTCAAGTTCATGAACTTTGAAATTTCATGTAATTTTTTTTAGCTCGCCTGAGCACGAAGTGCTCAGGGTGAGCTTTTGGGATACCCTGATGTCCGTCGTCCGTCGTACGTCCGGACGTCCGTCCGGACGTCCGTCCGTCAACTTTTGCTTGTGTACACTCTAGCGGGCACAGTTTTGATCCAATCTTTCTGAAACTTTGTCAGAATGTTTATCTCCATAAAATCTAGGCCAAGTTTGAAACTGGGTCATGTCGGGTCAAAAACTAGGTCACTAGGTCAAATCTTAGAAAAACCTTGTGTACACTCTAGAAGGCACAGTTTTCATCCAAAGTTCATGAAACTTTGTCAGAATGTTTATCTTTATAATATCTAGGACAAGTTCGAAACTGGGTCACGTCAGGTCAAAAACTAGGTCACTAGGTCAGATCTTAGAAAAACCTTGTGTACAATCTAGAAGGCACAGTTTTCATCCAAAGTTCATGAAACTTAGTCAGAATATTTATCCTCATAATATCGAGGACAAGTTCGAAACTGGGTCACGTCGGGTCAAAAACTAGGTCACTAGGTCAAATCATAGAAAAACCTTGTGTACGCTCTAGAGGACACAGTTTTGATCCAATGTATATGAAACATTGTCAGAATATATATCTCCATAAACTCTAGGCCAAGTTTGAAACTGGGTCATGTTGGGTCAAAAACTAGGTCACTAGGTCAAATCTTAGAAAAACCTTGTGTACACTCTAGAAGGCACAGTTTTCATCCAAAGTTCATGAAACTTTGCCAGAATGTTTATCTTTATAATATCTAGGACAAGTACGAAACTGGGTCATGTTGGGTCAAAAACTAGGTCACTAGGTCAAATCATAGAAAAACATTGTGTACGCTCTAGAGGACACAGTTTTGATCCAATCTTTATAAAACATTGTCAGAATGTTTATCTCCATAAACTCTAGGCCAAGTTCGAAATTGGGTCATGTCGGATCAAAAACTAGGTCGCTGGGTCAAATCTTAGAAAAACCTTGTGTACGCTCTAGAAAGCACAGTTTTGATCCAAAGTTCATGAAACTTTATCAGAATGTTTATCCTCATAATATGAAGGACAAATTTGAAACTGGGTCATGTAGGGTCAAAAACTAGGTCACTTGGTCAAATCATAGAAAAAACGTGTGTACGCTCTAGAGGACACAGTTTTGATCTAATCTTTATGAAACTTTGTCAGAATGTTTATCTCCATAAACTCTAGGCCAAGTTTGAAAGTAGGTCATGTCAGGTCAAAAACTAGGTCACTAGGTCAAATCTTAGAAAAACCTCGTGTACGCACTAGAAGGAATAGTTTTGATCCAATCTTCATGAAACTATGTCAAAATGTTTATTGTCCATATACATATGCCCCTTATGAAACTGAGTCACGTCAGATCAGAAACTAGGTCACTAGGTCAAATCTAAGAACAACTTTGTGTACACCCTAGAGGGCACAGTTTTGATCCAATCTTCATGAAACTCTGTCAGAATGTTTACCTTTATGAAATCTAGGTAAAGTTTGAAACTGGTTTGTGTCGGATCAAAAACTAGGTCACTAGGTCAAATATAAGAACGACCTTGTATATGCTCCAGAGGGCACAGTTTTGATCCAATCTCAATGAAACTTTGTCAGAATGTTTATTCTTACAATATCCGGTTTGAAACTGGGTCATGTTGGGTCAAAAGCTAGGTCACTAGGTCAAATCTAAATTAAGTTATGTTGCAAGAATCAGAACTAACATTGCAATGATGCCAGCCACAAACTCCTTGGAATACATTAGTTTCACCACAGTGAGATAATGATGCTACCATTCTATCATCTGTGTTTGCCTAGTTAAGTCTAGTTCAAATCCATCAAAGGAACTCAACATGAACAGGAACTTTTCGGAGAAGCGACTCTACCATTTTCAGCTCACCTGAGCCTTACAGTATTGGTGTTAGCTGCCTCTTTCATCCATCCATAAACATTTTCAAACATCTCTGAAACCACTGGGCAGATCAAATTTCATATGGAGCCTGCACATGGGTCAAAGGATTGAAAGTTCTTCAAATGATCTTGGTCACATGACCAAGGTGGCCGCCATTCCCATGTATGGTAAAAACTCTTATAAATCTTCACCAGAGCCAGTGAACTGATTAATGCTCAGGTGAGCGATTCAGGGCCACCATGGCCCTCTTGTCTTATTTTAATTTTATTTTAAGACATTTCTGAGATAGCTTTTGTTTATAAATGTGTTGTCATTGTGGACATGCTTGCCTGAAGTTTTATGCATAGCAGTCCACAACACCATAGTGACTGTGTGATGTGCAAGCACCTATTCAGGCGAGCTATGCTGTCAGGCGACAGCTCTTGTTATATCTAGACTTAAAATGTTTCCATGAAATCAATGGTTTGAGCATTTTCCCATTTAAAAACATGGAAGTGTCTGCTGACAACCGGTTGTCACTAGACCAAAAAGTCTGCTGACAACCAGCTATATTTTATGGGTCTAAATGGGTTTTCAGTTATCTGAATTAGTATTAATACGTTAAATCAATTTTATAATAGCAGTATTCCTGGTACAAAAAAGGCAAATAACCATTTTTACGTCCGTTCTTACATTTTTCAGCACTCATTTGCATATTAATGGGAATTCTTGGTACTTTAAAATTTGAAAACAATTTTGCTTTTAGATTTAGTCCTTAAATGCTTGTTGACAGGGTCATACAAGCACCTCAAGATATACTATACATTTTTTATTTAAAGACGCAATTTCTGAATATCAGTGGATTTCAACCTACCATGTTTGTGCCTACGTCACATGAGGTGGTCCAGGTACTTTTAAGGGCAACAACAAATATGGGCACTGACTTACAATTTCTACCTATATAAATAATTATGAAACCAGTATATGTAAATGCATATAGTAGTTTGAATTTGGAACTTGATAACCATGATAAAGATCAAATATATGCACAACTAAAGTACAGTTTTAAGTTAAATGAAGTGCCAGTTCAAAAACAACATGGTAATGCTGAATTGCTGATGGCAACAGGTTTTGCCACAACAAAGTGTACAGTATTGCATTAATACAAATTTAGATAACTGAAGACCCATATGGAACCATTTATTGAATAAATATAGCTGGTTGTCAGCAGACTTTTTGGTTTAATGAAAACCGGTTGTCAGCAGACGTTTTTGGGCCAAAAAGTCTGGTGACAACCGGTTGTCAGCAGACCTCGCCTAAAAACATAGCACAGGGCTCTTGATCACCAAAATTTGGGGCAGAAATTCGGCCCCATTCCCAATGCTTAAAAGTATGTTATTTTCCCAATTCCACATAAAAAAAATTTCCCAATCTCAGACTAAGTCTGTTTGGTCCAAGAATACTGCAGTTGTATCAATGCCAAAAGTACATAAAAACTGGAGTGTGCTTAACTCTTGAATTGCGTACCGTATTACCAGTCCCATACCAGCACAGGTCATATGGGTTAAAAGTTTCAAAATCACAAAATTTTAAACTCTCAGAATCTTAGCTCTGAATGAAAGTAACTTTCAATGCCTTTATCTATAGTTTCATAAAAAAACAGTTTGATTAAAGACTTGACTGCAGTTCTGATCTGTTTTCAGTGGCTGACAATATACCATTGCTTGCATAAAGGAGTGACCAGGAACTCAAGTTTGGCCTTTAGAAATCAGCATAAAGTGGACTGTAGCTGTATTACCATTGTTCAAGCCTGAATATTTAAAAGCTCTATATGTTTAGAGACCTGCTCTAAACATTCCACTGGATGTATCAGATTGAAGTGTTGGCAATGAAATGAGCCAGGGCACAACAAAATCAACAAATTGGCATGTGGTCCATGCCAAGACTTAGACCAGCCTGTGCCCAGTCTGATCAGTCTTCACTCTGCACTAAAAGGGCAGCTGAGGGTTTAAGCTACTTCCATGTGAACAGCAAAGACTCTGATCAGACTGGGCAAATGCGCAGGCTGATCTGAGTCTTCACTGGAAGCATATGCCACTTTGTTGGTTTTTCTTGCTGCTGCTAAAATGATAAACAACATTTGACACATTGCAATTTGACCTTTTTCATGTAGCAGTGGGCCATAGTTTTAATATTTAATTTACACTTTATAAGCAAGTTATATGTATTATTGAAATTCGATAGTAACTGATAAAATTAGTACGTTAGCATGTTATGCCTTCCATTTTGCTTCCCTTATAGGGGTCAGCTCTTTTAATGAAAAGAATTTGCTTCAATAGGAGCAAATCCTTAGTGGAGCAAATTCTTTTATTAGAGTAGACTCCTTTTCGGAAAGCTAACATCGTCAGCGGGAAGACGCAAAAAGCTCTTTCTCTAGGGAAAGAGACTAACAGCGGCCCACTCACCCATTGCCCCTAAATATTGGGCTGGCTTCTGAATTTTTGGAGAAACTGTCCATACCCCTAATGCTAAGTATTGAATGTTGGCAGTCTGGACCCCTAAATGAAAGTTGCAAGTCTGTATGTATGTTTCTCTCTGTAATAAATGCAGAAAACTTAGAGGTGTACAAATATACCATAAAGTAAGTAAGTAAGCTCTTTATTATGCCCCCAACTTTGAAGAAGTTGAGGGGGCATATTGCTTTGGGCTTGTCCGTCGGTCCGTCCGTTCGTTACGTCCTTCCGTAGCACTTTTGGTATACTCTGTAACTTAGGAACTGTAAAGGCTGGGGTCTTGATATTTCATAGGTGGATAGATAATAAAAAATTAGTGAACCAGTATTTTTTTTCATTTCCGTCAGCCATGTACTTCCAGAGTTATGCCCCTTTTTCGAAAAATTAAAAGTAAGTTTGTTAGCAAAATTTTGGAAAAAGTATTTGAGCTAGGTTGTTCATATTTGACATACTGGTAGGGCCTAAGTTGTAGATCACCTGATTAACTTTTGGGCTAATTTCATAGAAAATTGACTGAATTATGCCCCTTTGTTAACTTTGGCATTTTTCCAACTTTTGAACCGTTTGACCTAGAGACCTGTTTTTTGGTATACTTATAGTATTTGATGTGTTGATTATTTTGATGATACTTACATTGTGTTGAGTTCATTATTAACAGAGTTATGCCCCTTTTTCTGATTTATACAAAACAGAGTAGGTATGATCCATTACTCAAGAACAGTAATTGCTGGAGCCTTGATAATTCATAGATGGATAGACCATAGAAAATAAGCAGACCCATATCTTATTTCTTTTCCATTGACCATGTAGTTTTAGAGTTATGGCCCTTTTTCGAAAAATTAGATGTAAGTTTGTTAGCAAAATTTTGGAAGACTTATTTGAGCTAAGATGTTCATATTTGGCATACTGGTTAGGCCTAAGGTGTAGATCACCTGATTAACTTTTGGGCTTATTTCGTAAAAAAATTAAGTGAATTATGCCCCTTTGTTAACGTTGGCATTTTTTTCAACTTTTGAACCCTTTGACATAGAGACCTGATTTTTAGTATACTTATAGTATTTGATGTGTCCATCATTTTGATGACAATTACATTGTGTTGAGTTCTTTGTTTGCAGAGTTATGCCCCTTTTTCTTATTTGTACAAAACAGGTTAGGTAGGATCCCCTACTCAAGACCTGTAACTGCTGGAGCCTTGATAATTCATAGGTGGATAGACCATAGAAAATAAGCAGACCTGTATTTTATTTCTTTTCCATCAACCATGTAGTTTTAAGGTTATGGCCCTTTTTCGAAAATTAAATTTGAGTTTGTTAGCAAAACTTTGGAAAAAGTATTTGAGCTAGGTTGTTCATATTTGGCATACTGGTAGGACCTAAGTTGTAGATCTTCTGATTTACTTTTAGGCTAATTTCGTAAAACAATTGACTGAATTATGCCCCTTTGTTAACGTTGGCATTTTTTCAACTTTTGAACCGTTTGACCTCGAGTCCTGATTTTTGATGTAGTAATAGTATTTGATGTGTTGATCATTTTGATGATAATCAAGCTTTGTTGAGTTCATTATTGACAGAGTTCTGCCCCTTTTCGAAAAATAAGTATAAGTTTGTTAGCAAAATTTTGGAAAAAGTACTTAAGCTAGGTTGTTCATATTTGGCATTCTGGTAGTGCCTAAGGTGTAGATCACCTGATTAACTTTTGAGCTTATTTCGTTAATATTTGACTGAAGATGCCCCTTGATTGACTTCGGCGGTTTTTCAACTTTTGAACTGTTTGACCTAGACATTTCGTGTTTGGTATGTTAATAGTATTTGATATGTCGACCAATGTAATGATGCTTACCTTATGTTGCATTCATTATTGACAGAGTTATGTCCTTTTTCTTGTCTGTACATAATAGTTTAGAGATAATCTATTACTCAAGAGTTATAACTGCTTTGACTTTGATATTTTATAGGTAAGTGGAAAATAAAAAATTAGCTGACCTGTATTTTTGTTTCTTTTCATTGACCTTATTAGGGTCATTGACCTTGTTAGAGTCAAACATATAGTTGGGGGCATAGTGTTTTACAAACACATTTTCTAGTTTAAACAGGGTAACTCAATTGGCGAACTAATCTTCCTTCATACAACATATTTAAAGTGCAATTTAGAAACCAAAAATGACAATGCATCTTACAGATCTGTACTGATAAGCACCAGAGGACCAGTGGTCCTGTAGCTCACTTGACACCTTCTGACACAATTTGTCATTTCACTCATTTGCTACAAATTTGAAACCAGTGGCTTACAAATTAGGAGTGCACATTTTTCAGTTCATAATATAAAAACTTGACTTGATGAAATGATTCTTCTGTTAATAATACAAGACTTGCTTTGCAAATGGGCACTAGCAAAGTTATTGCAAAGTAATAAATTCTTGAGGTACATAACTGTGTTTTGTGATTGTTTTAATTTGCAAGAAAGTAAACCTGCAAACTTTTGTAATAATAAAATTATCTCAATACAGTCACTCTTGATATATCAAAGTCAAATTTTATCTCCGACTACATAATCTCAGAATAAATTTTCTGGTCCCAGAAAATTTGCTTTGAGATACCAGTAGTTTGAGAAAACTGGGGTTGAAATGTAAGGAAAAATAAAAAGAAATGTGTCCAGACTATATTGTTTGATATACACAGGTACTTTGAGATATCAGTATTTGAGATAACAAGAGCCAACTATATTAACTTGTTTTACAGTAATCTGATAGATCTTATTGACTTTATTTCAGCAAAGAAATACGTGATCCAATGCTAAACTTCTCCATGTGTCCCATGTGTGACTATCAGTGCCCTTACTGGTACCTCCATGACAGCTGTATAGTTGGATGTTGGACAACAATGCAATGTCGTCTTTGCTTTGTTTATGTCCTTATGGGGTAAGTTGAATCTGTGGAGATTGATGATGGTTAGGAATCCTGTGAAGTTGAAACAGGGGTCCAAGAATAGAGTTCATGTAGCTTTTAGTACACCTGTATGAAACTGTAGGAAGCCTGTTATTGTGACCTTGGCACTTGTGTTAGCATTGGCATTTACATCTGCATTTGCATGTTTTTGTTCAGTCTGAGGTCATCATTTTCATAAAGCCTTCAGCTTTCGCAAGTATGAGATAGCATATCTTTGGCAGTGTAGCTCACTGTGCAATGCCCTTTTAAAGAGATTAAACCTATATAAAGCAGCAATACACCATATTAAGTCATATTGGCATGTAGCTATTACACATCTCACTGTGGTCAGTTTGTGAATTTTGTGAAATTTTGTTACAAATTACATGTACATGTATAACATTCAAATTGTAGCTTTGTGGTAAAGTATGCTTTCATTAGGCGGTGGCACTGGTCGGGGGTATACGTGAGCCCCTGCTCACTTGCTCTAGTTTTATCTTCCATTTATTGTGTCAATTTGGCTCAGGCTGTCCAAATATTTTCTGTTGAAAAATCATTGTTTGCCATGACTAGCCTGTTGACAAGCAATAGCCATTTTTCTGCCATATTGTGAAAGACGTAGTCTTCCTACTTAGACCCAAAGAAGTTTCTCTTTGGTCCCAGATAATTTGTTTCTGTACATTCAATCTTACACTGGTACAGTGTGACAGGTTGTAGTCTGGGTGGTCTTGGTCTGACTCCCAATATATTTAGCTCTGTATTGTATATTAGTGTTTACTATCAGGTTAGCCATAATGAGATGTAATCTCAAAAACATTTAAAAAATAAAAAAAAAATAAAAAGGAAAAGAAAGGAATTTTTCACTGGAGATTATTTTACAAATGATATTGCCGGGCCGGGTAGCGCAATCGGTAGGGCACGTGACTCGTAAGTCAGAGGTCCTGGGTTCGAATCCCGGTCTGGCCACATACTTTCGTTTCTCCTTCCGCTGATTCAAGAAGGGCAGTTGTCAGTTACTGGCGAAAGTATGTGCACTTAGTACTGGTTAACCGCTTAGGAGGTCTAAGCCTGCCCAGGAATAGTGTGGTTAGGTTAACTGACCGTCCCGACATGACCTTAGTTGTTTACCGTGGACGTTAAACATCAAATCAACCAACCAACCAACAAATGATATTTAGGTGCCCTGACAATTGTAACCTCAGATTATCTCGGATTATATTACAAATAAAAATTTATATCCTGACCATGCCAATGCATGTCAGTTCAGATTATTTTATAATTGTTCTCTGAGCTTGCTGAAACCATGTAAGCTCATTTCAAGTAAACAACTCATGTTAGACAGTTGTTGGTCTGTAGAGAAGTACATACTGGTTGCATGTGGGTACAGTTATATTGACCCAGATATGTTATACTGGGTAGTTTTAGGCCTTGCAGAGGCAAGATTCTTTTTTATGTTTACCCCTATAACTTGTATCTATCTTGTAAACTAGAAGTCATTTTTAGTGTCAGAATGGCATTAAGGTGGTGATAATCACTGATTTGGGACAAAGACAAAAAGCTGCATAAAATACTCAAAATAACACTGATCTTTCCAAAACTTAGCAGATGCCTTCTTTATGTTGTTTCTCATAATTTAGAATCCCAAAATGCAGCATTTGTTAATGTTAAAAAGTGTTTTTAGCTCACCTGGCCCGAAGGGCCATAGTGAGCTATTGTCATACCAATGCGTCCGGCGTGCGTCGTGCGTCGTCCGTCAACACCTAAAAACAAATATTCAAACATCTTCTTCTGTAAAACTACTGGTCCCATGGTTCTCAAATTTCACATGGAGCATGACCTGACGCCAGGGTCTCAGAATTGTAAAATTGGGTCAGGTTGAAAATCCAAGATGGCCGCCGTTACTAAAAATAGCAAAAACAACAAAATAAACTTCTTCTCCAGAACCACTGGGTATATTTTTCTGAATTTTGGCATGGAACATCAGTGAAACCTTGGTATTCAAAATTATAAAAATGAAAAAAATCTGTAGCGGAGTTTTGTCACAGTGACCTACTTTCTGTTTACGTGTGTAATTTTGCTCAAATGCCAATGTCAAAAAGTGACCTATTTAAACAACTTCAAACAACTTCTACTCTAAAACCACTGAGCCCATGGATCTCAAATTTCACATGGAGCATGACCAGACTGCAGGGTTTCAAAATTGTAAAATTGGGTCAGGTCAAGAATCCAAGATGGCTGCCGTTACTAAAAATAGCAAAAACATTAAAATCAACTTCTTCTCCAGAACCATATGGTATATTTGGTTGAAAGTTTGCATGGAACATAAGTGGGACCTTGGTATTAAAAATTGTAAAAATAAAAAAAATCTATAGCGGAATTAGGTCACAGTGACCTACTTAGCGTTAACAAGGCCGATTTTGCTCAAAGGTCAATATCTAAAGAAAATGCAGCCAATTCTGACCAGATTTGGTCAGAATTGGTTCTTGAATGGAATTATTTCAATTTTGTGCCAGTTGACTATCCAAGATGGCCACCATGGGGGCGGTTACTAAAAATAGCACAAACATAAAAATGACAATTACTCAAGAACCCTTGAATGGAATTGGACCAATTTTGTGTCAGAATGTTCCTTGCATGAAGCCGTTTCGATTAATTGCAATTTGGCATCCCAAGATGGCCGCCATCTGGTGTTACTAAAAATAACACAAACATAAAAATGACAATTACTCAAGAACCCTTGAATGGAATTGGACCAATTTTGTGTCAGAATGTTCCTTGCATGAAGTCGTTTTGATAAATTGCACTTTGGCATTCCAAGATGGCCCCCATCTGCCGTTACTAAAAATAGCACGTAACATGAAAATGACAATATCTCAGTAACCGCTGAATGGATTTTGACGAAATTTGTGTCAAAATGATTCTTGCATTGAGATGTTTCAAAAATATCTAACTGTAGACCATTCATATTGGCCTCTGTTACTAAAAATAGAAAAATGTGAAAATTAGAAAATCTCAATGGATTTGGATTAATTTTGTGTCAGAATGGTCCTTTCATTAAGCTTTTACGTTTTTTTTTTGCATTTTGGCATTTCAAGATGGCCGCCATTTGCCGTTACTAAAAATAGCACAAAACATGAAAATGACAATATCTCAGTAACCGCTGAATGGATTTTGACGAAATTTGTGTCAAAATGATTCTTGCATTGAGATGTTTCAAAAATATCTAACTGTAAGACCAGTCATATTGGCCTCTGTTACTAAAAATAGAAAAAGGTGAAAATCAGAAAATCTCCATGGAATTGGACCAAATTTGTGTCAAAATGGTCCTTGCATGAAGGCTTTTCGATTTTTTGCATTTTAGCAATCCAAGATGGCCGCCATCTGCCATTACTAAAAATAGCACAAAACATGAAACTGGCAATATCTCAGTAACCCCTGAATGGATTTTGATGAAATTTGTGGCAAAATGTTTCTTGCATTGAGGTGTTTCAAAAGTAAATATATAAAGACCAGGCAAGTTGGCCTCTGTTACTAAAAGTAGCAAAATGTGAAAATGAAAAATTCTCAGTGGAATTGGACCAATTTTGTATCAGAATGGTTCCGTTGCACAATAGCCAGGTGAGCGATATCAGGCCCATTTGGGCCTCTTGTTATAAGAGGGGCATGTTCAAAAAAAATGTGACCAAAGTGTGACATTGGAGGTCAAAAATAAACACTCTGCCATAGGTTTAATTTTTGTTCCAGACTTACCTACAGTGCTTACAGTTTACAAAACTGTATAAATGTTAATAATAGCATTACTAATAAAAATTTTACAACAATTTTTGTGAAGAGATTTACATAAAAAATCTGTTAAAATGACCAAATTTTATGATAGCTTTGGAAACTAAAATCATGATCATATCACTTTAAGTTTCTATTATTTGATGCAGGGCACTTCCAAATTATGTAAATAAGTGCTGTTTTCTAGCAGAAACCCCTGAATGAAATGAAAACTTAAATTTTAACTTCATTTTGATACACTTTTTTAGAAGTAGAGTTTTAAAAACTTCCATATCTTCTCTTTACTTGGCTGTGCCTCAATAAAATGTGCATTGGGATGATGGCATATGAATAGAGAACTAACCTAGAGAATGATTGTTGATATAAAAACATACTGGTAGTGGTGATGCTATGTCAAAAATGTGCTAAAAGTTTCAAGAAATGTGTTACACTCCTGAGTATTATTTTCAAACTGCTGGAATTAGCATCACAAGAACTTAAATCATTAATTAAGTGTTCTATGCAATAAAGTAACACTGACTACATGTTGTTAACATCATTTTTTTCCAAATTTATTGGCCTCTTTAACAAGAAAACTTGGTCTGTTGCTCAGGAGTGTAACACTTTTCAGCCATTTGTTGGTACTGTAAAAAAGTTGAATATTCTGCCTTTAGATTTCATTATGAATTTGTTGTCTTCACTATAAATGCAACTTGCAGTCATTGCTATAGCAAAAAAAACAAAATTATATCTTTCAACTCAATGAACTCATGCTCGGGTGTGCCACAATATATTTGCTATTCCGCTGTCTAAATGCACACAAATCAAACAAATACTGAATTTAATTAATTTCTTCTTCACTCTTTCTTTTGGAAATTGAACAGTTTTCTGTGCCAGAATATCATTACCTGTTTACAAAAGAGATTACAGAAGTAAAGTTCCATACCAGTTTCAGAAGCTGATGGTCACATTATAAATCAGTAGAAAATGTCCCTTCCTAAAATATCATTAACCTCAAAATCTTATCAAAACAGATGGCACTGCATCAAAAAACATTTTCAGATGTTGGAAACATTATATTTAGCATGAAATTAATCCAAATATGTTGATGTAGGGGAAGAAAAAGTGTCCCAAATGGCATTAAACTTAAAGTGCTCAGGAGTGTAATACCTTGAACAATACATGTCATAGCAAAACCTAAATTAAATCACATAATAGCATTATCTTGGTCACTTTTATCTTATTATTTTTTCACAAAACACTTGATAGCCATGTAAGGATATTATTTGGAATGCCTCATAGTGATAGATATGAAGACAAGAATTCCGCGGAATGTTGCACCTGCATTGCATTTCCACAGTAGCAGAGATCATGTTGAGAAGAATTTAGAATATAAAGAGAAAAAAAATAGTTTCTGGCATTATTCTGACACAAATTTTGTCAAAATCTGCCCAATGATTCTTAAGGTACTGCCATTTTCATGTTTGTGCTATTTTTAGTAACGGTGGATGGCAGCAATCTTGAATGGCCAATTTGCCAAAAACCAAAATAGCTCTATGCAAGGATAATTCTGACACAAAATTGGTTCAAATCCATTCAGGGGTTCCTGAAATATAGTCATTTTCATGTTTTTGCTATTTTTAGTAACGACATTGGCGGCCATCTTGGATGATACATTCCCATAAATGTGAAAAAAAAGAGAAAAACTCCTTTCAATAATCATTCTGATTAGATCTGAGCAAAATCCACTCAGTGTTTAAAGATTATAGGCACCCAAGCAAAATTGAGACTCGTTAACCAAAATAGGTCACTGTGACCTAATTCTGCTACAGATTTTTTTATTTTCATAATTTTCAAAAAGAATGTCCTTTTGATGTTCCATGCAAAGTTTCAGCAAAATATACCTATGATTCTAGAGAAAATGTTAATTATGTCGTTTTGCTATTTTTAGTAACAGGCGGCCATCTTGAATTCTCGCCCAAGCTGAATTTCTGTAATCTGAATTCCTGTAGTCTGATCATGCTCCATATGAAATTTATGAACCATGGCTGCAGTGGTTTTGGAGAAATTAACTGTACAAATCTTTAACGCCAGGGTTGACGCAAATGTGAACGGACGGACGGAATGACGGACGGAAAACCGGACGCCTATATCGCACCTTGCTAAAGCAGGTGCGACAAAAATGTAATCTCAAAATCTTCAACTTTTGGTCAGTTTCATGGCAGTACAGCTTTATTTATGTTTAGAAGTTAAATTTATGTTCCAAAATTGCTTGAGGGGGGCTTGGTCTTTATGTATTTGCCTAATAAATGAAAACAACACTGCTTGTGATAAAGAAATAAGCTTTTTTGTCTTTTTTCAAAAAAGTGTTACACTCCTGAGTGGCTTAAATTGTACATAAGAAGAAAATAAGAGCCAAGATGAAGACTTCCTGTGTACCAATAACCATGATGGGGCATGGCATCAGAGTTGACTAAAGCTACCCTGGCAAAAGTTATGGGGTTTCAAATGACAAATGTTACACTCCTGAGTTCAAGGGGTACTTGAGAAGAAGTTGTTTACATTCTGAGATGGATGCTGGTACAGCAACTGGAAAATTTGCAAAACAATATACCATCTTTGTTCAATGTTTCAGACCATGTTACAGAGATTAGAAGCATCAAAAATAAAAATGACATTTATTTACATGAGAACCTCTTCTTTTTCGGTGCACCAGAAATTCAGCATAGTGCTGTTGAGTTTAGCCTTACTTGTTCCATGGGTGATGATGAAAGGACATAAATCTTACATTTTCATGCAGCCCAAAGGACATGAAAGTCAAACAGATGGCTAATAGGAATGATAACTGGCAGAGTTTTGTAAAAATGCAAGCAGAAAATTCAGTAATCGAAGAAATGTCACACAAAAAGCGTTACACTCCTGAGTTTTTATACGCCTGTTTGAAAAACGGGACGTATTGATATGGCGCTGGCGTCCGTCCGTCCGTCCGTCCATCCGTCCGTCCGTCCGGCGTAAACTTTTCGTTTCCGGATAACTCCTCCTACAGTTTACATCCGATCGAGCTGAAGCTTGGTATATAGTAAGACTATGAGGTGGACCAGCGCATATCGTTTCGAGGTTACGCTCCAATGATTTTTAGCAGAGTTACAGCCCTTTACTTAGAATTTTTGGGGTGTTCGTTTCCGGATAACTCCTCCTATAATTTTCATCCAATTAAGCTGAAACTTTATCCTCCTATAATTTTCATCCAATTAAGCTGAAACTTCATCGTAAGACTACGATGTGGAGTAGCGCATATTAGACGGAAATTTTGCTCCCATGATTTTTAGCTGAGTGACAGCCCTTTGAAAAAACGCGTTATGGCAGTTTGTATGGCAATTCTTAAGCATTCCATAACTTGGTTACTCTTTGGAATATCATGATGAAACTATATAACAATGTATATGAGGTTAAGACAACGTGTCTCATACAAGAATGGTTACTCCCCTTGACTTAGATTTTGAGTTACCTCCCTTTGATTATTTTGTCAGACTATATTTGTACACCTCATATCTAACTAACCCTTTGGACTATTGTGATGAAACTTGATAGTGATGTATATTAGGTTGACACAATATGTCACATATAAAAACGATTGCCTCCCCTTACTTACTTTTGGAGTAACCTCCCTTTGAATATTTTCTAAGGCTATTCTTATGCAAGCGATAAGTAGGCAACCGTATGGAATATCTTGATGAAAATTTATAGCAATGTGTATTAGGTTGAGGGTGTGTGTCTTATATAAGAATAATTGCTCCCCCTTCCTTATTTATGGAGTTACATCCCTTTGATTAATTTCTACGGCTATTCTTGGGCAAGTCATTACTAGGTAAGCGTATGGAATATCTTGACGAAACTTTATAGCAATGTGTATTCGGTTGAGACAGTATGTCTAATAAAATAATTGTTTCCCCTTCCTTATTTTTTTTTTAGTTACATCCCTTTGATTACTTTTTTAAGGCTTTTCTTTTGAGAACCTTAGTGTTTTGAATGTCTTGATAAACTTGATAGCAATGTAGACAAGGATGAAACGGTGCAAAAAAAACCATTCAGAAACGGGCGTATATTGCCTCGCTTGCGGAGCTCTTGTTTGGCTATATTTTTGACCGTAGCTTTTTCTTTACACAAACTATTTCAATGAATTTTGGCAGGTATCTTCAAAGCGACATGATACATCTTCAGCAACAAAAATAATGTACTATTAAAGCCCTGTTTTCTTTAAAATGCTCAGAAATGCTTCGGTCACATTTATTTTGAACATGCCCATAGAAGATCAAAGGGTAATTTTCTGCGAATAAATCTGAAAAAATAATATCATTATTGAAAATATACTTAGTGCTTAGAGTACCTTGTTGCATAATGGAGAGTGTCCTAGCAATTATTTTTTCAAACTCTTTCACACGTTATCAGGCTGAGCAGATGAAAAAAGATGCTGTCTTTGTCCAAATTTTTTTTGTCAAAACACACAGGTGAGACAGGTGAGACTATTTTAACAAGGTTGAACAATTTCATCGAAACACCACTGATCATGTCAGTAATGTATTATTTATATTGTAGGTGTTAACTTAGGTATGCTTGCCTACCCTATATTTAATAAATGCGTCCAGTGTACATTTACTTTGTACATGGTTGAACATTTTAGAAAAAGCTACCATTTTCATCTGGTCTACATTACAATTTGAGAAAGAGTGGGAATAAATAATTGCTAGGACGCTCTTCATTATGCAATAATGCACTTTCAGCACTACGTAAATTTTCAACAACGATATTATTTCTTCAGATTTATTCGCAGAAAATTACCCTTTGATCTTTCCTTATAAAAACACTTTTTTTAAGCAGCATGTACATCTATTTTGTATTCTAAACTGTAAAGAACAACAAAAATAAGAAGTCTGCTAACTTTCAGGGAGATACGTTACTTATTTATGGTTTTATGCAGATTTTTTCATTTACCATAAATCACCACCTTAAATCAAGACATGTAAGGGGAGGAATGAATTCCGCCTTTCATAATCTGTGCCAAAGATACAGTGGGCCTTTCACCCCCACTGCCCCTAAGGCCTTTAGGTCTTGGGAATCTTTACCTTATATAGTGTTCAGCAGTTTTGTATGAGTTTTCCTACTATAATATTTAGGTTTCCTGTTATACATTGACAGGTTAACCTGTATAATTGGCAAGAATTCTGCAGAATGCAGCATTTTGACTGTTTGTGCAGTGACACAAAATAAAGTTGACTAAAATTTTAAGTCAACATGGGAAAGTTGTTTCCTATGTCTTATTTCTGCTTGTATAGCAGGTGAGAAAAGCTGTCATATTCACTTCAAAATTATTATAGTAAAACTTATGTAAGAGTTGTACTGGGCCACAGGAGCCTATATCATATCACTTTTCAATGTTTAGACACTTTGTTCATGAAGATAAATGTTTGTACTGAGAAATTATCAGGCTCAAACAAAATAAATAAAATAAAATAAAGATGATCTATAATAAATAAAAAGACATATAATATAATAATAATAAATAAGTAATAAAAAAAAGGGCATGAATCCTATAATATTATGCCAGAGATTTGTTTTACATAGTACATGTCTACATACATGAACATACAGCAGCAAATGTTGATTTCTTCCTTGTAGATAATTGTTTTAGATGGTTGATGCATAACATCACAATATTACCAGTAAAAAATGAATTATATAATCAGAAAGTTGTGATAATGCTTTCTGTTCTTATTAAAGTTGAAAATGAGCTCAGTCTTTGAGACATTTTTAGCGCGCCTTTGCACACAAAGGAGAGCTTATGCGATACCCCCGGCGTCGTAGTCCGAGTATCCGAAGCAAAGGAGAGCTTATGCGATACCCCCGGCGTCGTAGTCCGAGTATCCGTTAGCGTTAGCGTTCGCGTCAGCGTCCTCGTCGGCATCCTTGACAGGTTAACCCAATGTTAACTTTAGCGTTTAACTCGATGTTTAGCTCTGTATCTTACAAACTACAGTAGCTACAGTCATCATACTTGGTACATATATACATCCATATGACTGCAGCAGCAGCATCACACAATTGTATGTCCTTGACCTATATGTCACGGTTGACTGACTTTGCTGTTTGGCACTGTTTTTGAGGAGTTTTTTTAGCTCACCTGAGCCGAAGGCTCAGAGGTGAGCTTATAGGATGGGAGGCGAGCTGTCGTCCGTGGGTGCGTGGGTGGGTGGGTGCGTCAACACTTTCAAACATAAATATCTCAGAGACCAGTGAGCCGATCGCAATCAAATTTTATCTGAAGCATCATTTGGGTGGGGGAAAGGCTGCAATAGGTTTTGGTGCAGATCAGCTCAGAACTCTGGTTTCCATGGCAACAGATAGCCCCCATAGGTTTATAATGGGGAAAATGGCGTCATCACGTTTTCTCGACTGTTTTTGATTAGATCCTTATCATACTTGCAGGTAATGATGACATACATAAGAGCTTGGATGAGTTCGAAATTTGGCCGGATTCGAGCACAGACTACGGAGTTAGCTGCCCTTGAGCGTTTGAAAAAAAATCCCATAGTGTTATAATGGAGAAAACAATGTCATCACATATTTTTAGAAAAACTTTGTCATCGCTCTATTGCCTACATTTCTCAACAGATTTTAAAATAACTTCACACAAATGTAGGGCATGACGATATCTCGAGCAAGTTTGACTTTCAGGATGCTGCGCCCAAGGTAAAGGTCACTGGCTATTTTTAGAAAAACTTTGTCAGCGCTCTAGCACCTACATTTCTCAGCAGATTTTAAAATAACTTCACACAAATGTAGGGGATGACAATATCTCGAGCAAGTTTGACTTTCAGGGTGCTGCGCCCAAGGTCAAGGTCACTGTGGCTATTTTTAGAAAAACTTTGTAAGCGCTCTAGCACCTACATTTCTCAGCAGATTTTAAAATAACTTCACACAAATGTAGGGCACGACAATTCTCGAGCAAGTTCGACTTTCTGGATGCTGCGCCTAAGGTCAAGGTCACTGTGGCTATTTTTAGAAAAACTTTGTCAACGCTCTAGCACCTACATTTCTCAGCAGATTTTAAATCAACTTCACACAAATGTAGGGGATGACAATATCTTGAGCAAGTTTGACTTTCAGGGTGCTGCACCCAAGGTCAAGGTCACTGTGGCTATTTTTAGTAAAAACTTGGTCATCGCTCTAGCGCCTACATTTCTCAACGGATTTTAAATCAACTTCACACAAATGTAGGGCATGACAATATCTCAAACAAGTTTGACTTCCAGGGTGCTGCGCCCAAGGTCAAGGTCACTGGCTATTTTTAGAAAAACTTTGTCAGTGCTCTAGCACCTACATTTCTCAATGGATTTTAAAATAAATTCACACAAATGTAGGGCATGACAATATCTCGAGCAAGTTTGACTTTCAGGGTGCTGTGCCCAAGGTCAAGGTCACTGTGGCTATTTTTAGAAAAACTTTGTCATCGCCCTAGCACCTTCATTTCTCCATGGATTTTGAAATAACTTGACACAAATGTAGGGTATGACAATATCTCAAGCAAGTTCTACTTTCAGGATGCTGTGCCCAAGGTCAAGGTCACTGTGGCTATTTTTAGATAAACTTTGTCATGGCTATAGCACCTACATTTCGCAACGGATTTTAAAATAAATTCACACAAATGTAGGGGATGACAATATCTCGAGCAAGTTTGACTTTTAGGGTGCTGCAATCAAGGTTTTCGATTAGATCCTTATCATACTTGCAGGTAATGATGACATACATAAGAGCTTGGATGAGTTCGAAATTTGGCCGGATTCGAGCACAGACTACAGAGTTAGCTGCCCTTGAGCGTTTGAAAAAAATCCCATAGTCTTATAACGGAGAAAACGACGTCATCACATTTTCATTTTTCATCGGATCCTCTTCATACTTGCAGGTAATGAGGATATGCATAAAAGCTTGGATTAGTTAGCATTTTGGCTAGATCCCACCACTGACTATGGAGTACCTGCCCTGAGCATCCAAAAAATCAGTGTCACCACTTTTTCTTGGTTTCTACTGATCCGATCCTTTTCAAACTTGCAGGTAACGAGGAAATGCATAATATCTTAAACAAGTTCAAATTTTGGCCAGATCAGGCCAACCACTACGAAGTTAGCTGCCCTTGACAGCTCTGTGTATTGTGCTCTTGATCAGATACTTTTTAAACTTGCATATATTAAATGAGGGCATACATAATGTTTTGGATGAGTTTAATTTTCAGCCTGATTGGACCACTGACTTTGGAGTTAGCTGCCCTTGAGCATCTTAAATATCCCTATAGGTTTACAATGTCTCTCAGGTGAGCAATTGTTGCCCTTTGGGCTACTTGTTTAGTTTTCATGATACCTTTGACACAAGAGACTTGATACTTGGTCAAATAGCATTTCCCTATAATTGCAGCAGCTGCAAAGCTTCCATGCTGACTCCTGGTGCCTTGACCTTTATTCACGGTCTACTGATTTTGCCTTCAATCTCTAGCACTATTTGATGAATTAAGATTATACCTGGCATAGTGGATCAGTCTGACATTGTGAATGACCTCATACTATTTGTAGATCACTATGACACCCACCTACCCCTCCCCTTTCATCCACCCACCATCATATCTATAAGTATGAGTAAGAATCCTTGTCCAGGGTGGGGCAAGAGGTGAATATCTGGGATGATCTTGATGTTAAAGTTTAAGGCTCGTACCTCCAAACTCTTTCGAGGTACCTGCTTCGTATTTGGTCAGGAACTTCCCTGGAGCATTGGGTTGCAGCAGCAGCAAAGCATCCATGCAGACTTGTTTGTCCTTGACCTTTATTCATGGTTGAGTGATTTTTGCCTTGTACCTTTAGCACTATTTAATAAGTATGCAATATGACTATGCATTTCTCTTCGAGCTCATAACTTCGATACCTTTTATGCTACAAAGTTTAAATGCAGTATGATACTTACCCGAGACCAGGCTTTGACAACTGGTTCAGGCTAGGGGTGAGGTTATGGGATGGGACCAAAGGAAACATGAGAAGTCTGCAAAGGGTAAGGAAGTGTCAGCAGACCGACTTAGTACTGGGTAAAGGTGGTGTGAAAACCCATACTAGGAACCACCCTTTGTCACCATGAGGCATTATAAGTTAGACTGAGTTGGTATCTCTCCGTCTGGTGCACGAGGACCCGACCCTCAATGTCCGCAAAGTGTCCAGATAGTGGCATACAAGTCGGCCCTGTATGCCAAAGGGAACAACTGACTTAGTCTAGCTTCTGATGCAAACTTCATTTGTGCACTAGCTACCACATTCACCCCTGGTTAATTATGTTAACAATGTTTTGAGTCAGGATACTTTGTAACCTTGAGAGTCAGGCACCCATTAGGCGCGCTTTGTTGTCTTCTGACAACTCTTGTCTCAGTCTGGACTAGAAACAGAGATGTTAACAGTTCATTTGTACTGTTACATCATTGAAGATGAAAAAAAATAAATAAATAATAACAATGATAATAATGATCACAAGAATAAAAATATCCAGGTATTTGGAATAATAGTTCTAAAATAATCAGAGATGTTTAACTGTTATTATACACAGAGACT
Source organism: Ctena decussata (assembly GCA_963989385.1). NCBI lineage: Eukaryota > Metazoa > Mollusca > Bivalvia > Lucinida > Lucinidae > Ctena > Ctena decussata. Next base: position 59,712,985 of record OZ022505.1, read on the forward strand.
GACACTTTATGTTGACAGCTGATGTGTAAAGTTCAAAAAAAAAAAAAAAAAAAAAAAGTAGAATACTGAAGGTGGTAATTTCCATCACATGGAACTCATATTGTTCAATGCGATTTCCATTCTATGTATTTTTGTGTTTGAGAAATAATATTGGCCTTCTTGCCACAAACAAGACAGTATTATAAAGTCCTGATGGTTGTTTTTACTGTTTGGTGATAATTGATCAAAAATCTTTATTTAAAATACTATATTTGTCTGTTCATTATTACAACAACGGCAGTATATTTTTTCTCTAGAATGTGATGGATAAAAAAATATTGTTTCAATTTTGGTTTCATGACAGTTTGGTTTTATAGAAAATTTTTGCATGTTTTGTCCAAATGTTGAGAGTAATTATGGTAGTCAAATGCTTCATTGCATTTGATATACCATACAATATGAACCAGAAGATTGGTAATAACTATTATATACTGTACTGTTCAATGTTCCTGTAAAGATAAATTTTAAACTTGAAGTAGTTATTTAAGGAACCTGCAAGTATTCAGCAAAAATAAATAAATATATAAAGCAGCTTTTAAGCTGTCAGAAGCTACTTATATTATTCTTAGTGGCTGAATCTGCAAGATCTGTGTGAATCAAAAACATCACAAGATCTTTTCTGTCTCAAGGAGGAGACTCCATGTGCTTTAGTCATAAAAAAAATGTAAATGAATGAATAAATAGATAAATAAATGAATAAATAAAAATCTAATCAGTTCTGTCAGCATAACTGCATATGAATTTATGCCTGTATAGAACTTGTTTTTTATTTTTTATCACTTCAGGCAGTAAATTGCTGTTGTCTTTGCAGACTCAGTCCTTTTCATTCAAGTGTATTATTCTCAGAAAATAAATTACATTATACTTGCTCATAATTATTATGTCTCCCCCCTTAAGGGTCGGGAGACATATTGTTTTTCCCCAGGCGTCTGTCTGTCCGTCTGTCTGTCACAAATCGTGTCCGTTCTATAACTTGAAAACCGCTCAAGCTATATTCGCAAAACTTCATATAAATATCAATCAATATGAGACGACGTGCAGAGTGCAATAATGGTAACTCTGGCATTTATACTTTTTGAGTTATTTCCCTTGGAACTTAGTCCATCACAAAATTGTGTTTCAATTGTGTCCGCTCTATAACTTGAAAACTGCTCAAGCTTTATTCACGAAACTTCATACAAATATCAATCAACACAAGGCGATGTGCAGAGTGCACAAATGGTAACTCTGGCATTTATACTTTTTGAGTTATTTCCCTTGGAACTTTGTCCATCACAGAATTGCGTCTCAGTCGAGTCCGTCTATAACTTTAGAACCATTCAAGCTATAATCATGAAAGTTCATACAAATATCAATCAACATCAGACGACGTGCAGAATGCACTCTGGCGTTTATCCTTTTTGAGTTATTTCCCTTGGAACTTTGTCCATCACAAAATTGCGTCTCAGTCGAGTCCGCCTATAACTTTAAAACCATTCAAGCTATATTCATGAAAGTTCATACAAATATCAATCAACATCAGACGACTTGCAGAATGCAAGAACCATAACTTTAGCATTTATACTATTTGAGTTATTTCCCTTAGAACTTTGTCAGTCACAAAATTGTGTCTCAGTTGTGTCTGCTCTATAACTTGAAAACCATTTGAAAACCATTCAAGCTATATTCACGAAACTTCATACAAATATCAATCAACATTAGAAGAATTGCATAGTGCAAGAACCATAACTGTTGCATTTATACTTCTTGAGTTATTTCCCTTGGACCTTTGTCAGTCACAAAATCGTGTCTCAATCGCTTTATTACTTGAAAACCGGACAAGCTATATTCACGAAACTTCATACAAATGTCAGTCAACACTAGACAACCTGCAGAGCACAGCATTTATACTATTTGAGTTATTTCCCTTGGAACTTTGTCATTCACAAAATCGTGTCTCAATCGTCTAAGCTCTATAACTTGAAAACCGTTCAAGCTATATTCATGAAACTTCATACAAATATCAGTCAACATATAAATAGACGACGTGCAGAGCACTGTAACTCTTGCAATTATATTTTTTGACAATAACTAAATATGAATATCAGGGGTCCCTATAAAACTAGAAACGGAACCGAAACGAAACGCAACGAAACGGAACGCAACGAAGCGAAACAAAACGCAATGGAACAAAACGAAATGCAAGGAAACAAAACAAAACGCAACAAAACGAAATGGAACGCAATGAAACGAAACGGAATACAAATCAAATGAAGCAAAATAAATCTGAAATTTAACAGCACAGCATACATTTATATTTAAAATCCCTATATACCATTGCAGCAACAGTTACCTCCGACTATCACCTTTTAAGTACAATTTCCAGCTTTAATAAAGTAGAACATAAGTCTCCTGTAACATTGTGACTTTGTCAGCACAGCAAGGGCAACTGAAGGCAAAAGACTCTGTCAGTGGTGCCCAAGCAACCTTACAAGGTTATGGGATACACTAGACTACTCACTAGACTAGATTGAGTGTTAGTCTGTTGGCAAATAAAGGGGGGACGGATACAGAACGCGGTAAAGTGGTGGAGAGGAGATGAGGGGTGGAACCACTTTTAAACCTCAATAGATATTGTTTTAAGAAAAAAATGCGGGTTGAAGAAAAGATAAATTTCAAAACGTCACACTCTACCTCTTGCCTGCACATTAAAGGTTCATTTGGTAGTTTGTAAGAGGACATGGAATTTGGGTACGGGTTTATTTTGCAGTGGGATCCCGAACATGACAACACTGAAACCAAGGGAAGGATAACTTAAGTTTCTGGGAACCAGGGAACATTTTCTGAAATCATTATAGTTCGGGAAATGCAAAGACATTTTTTTCTGCGCAGCATAAAAATAATTGTTGGGGACCGAGGCAAGAACACTATTTCAGGAACCTGGGTCATATGTATGGAGCTGGTAGCCCGAAAAATGTCGAAAAGTTCACACGACGCTCCACAACAAAAAAAGTAAAAATAAATATTAATTATCTTTAAATAACAATCAAAAACTATAGAGATAATAAAGAAAATGCCCAGACCAAAACACCCTAAGACCGAATGAGACCCCAAAATGGTATGTCAGTTTATCAAATTAAACAATTCAGCCAAGTATCTGTTTAAAAGTTAATGTATTTGATTTAACAAATACCCAGTAACTTGGTAACTTCATATAGCAATGTATAGGGATAAACATGGTGCTTTTTTTAGTCTTCCTTTTGCATTAATATGTGGTGCTGTTCTGTTGTGATCAGGGCTACAGAAATCCGATTTTTTGTCAGTCCAGACCGATTTTGAGTTCGAAAAACCGATTCAATTGGCATAAGGCACATTTTTTTCGGTCCGGAAAAACACTATTTGCAATGTATGATGACATAATTACCTGGATTTTAGCCATGTGTTATATTATTAATCCAATAATCACGCACTGCTGTCAAAAGTTATCACAGATAAACAAAGTGTCGATTGTCTTGCCAAGGTGTGAACAGAAATCTTCAATAATAAGCACGTGTCACAATTTTGGCCAGCTGCGATGGTTTTGCCAAACTCGTAATACACACATATGCCGATGCACGGAAAAAGGCTGTGCAACGTAAAGTTACTGACTCTTGTATACTTTCAAAGATAGCATAAGGAAAGAATTAGACTAGCAAAAAGAAAATTTAAACCGCACTTGATTATGTGCAGTCTGGTCAGGTTTTTTTTTAGCTGACGTCATTTCTCGCGCAGAATTTTTTTTTCTTCGTCCGAAGGCACCTTTTTGCATATTTCAAGGGAATAAACTCGAATACAGTAAAATACGTCAATCGTAATACTTCAGCCAATTCCATAAATGAAGATCGACAAGGATGTCCGATTGTACCAATGTATGTGTACTTTCACTTTCGGTCGGACTGTCTCTGAGCTTTAAAGCGCATTTTTCACGATAAGTAATAACATGTGGACTAAATGGCTACTTCAGCGATGACATCCGCGTTATAACGGCGCTCCAGTGTAGTCATTAGTTTTCGTGATTTTTTTGGATTGTGGAATACACAGTGTAGTCATTAGTTTTCGTGTCTATTTTGGATTCGTATGACGTCATTGGCCCTCCGGACCGATTTCGATTTCAAAATTTCTGTAGCCCTGATTGTGATACTTTCATGGTATTTTTCAGATTTTGCTCCATTTCGTTTTTAGCTCACCTGGCCCGAAGGGCCATAGTGAGCTATTGTCATACCAATGCGTCCGGCGTGCGTCCGGCGTGCGTCGTGCGTCGTCCGTCAACACCTAAAAACAAATATTCAAACATCTTCTTCTGTAAAACTACTGGTCCCATGGTTCTCAAATTTCACATGGAGCATGACCTGACATCAGGGTCTCAGAATTGTAAAATTGGGTCAGGTTGAAAATCCAAGATGGCCGCCGTTACTAAAAATAGCAAAAACAACAAAATAAACTTCTTCTCCAGAACCACTGGGTATATTTTTCTGAATTTTGGCATGGAACATCAGTGAAACCCTGGTATTCAAAATTGTAAAAATGAAAAAAATCTGTAGCAGAGTTTTGTCACAGTGACCTACTTTCTGTTTATGAGTGTAATTTTGCTCAAATGCCAATGTCAAAAAAGGACCTATTTAAACAACTTCAAACAACTTCTTCTCTAAAACCACTGAGCCCATGGATCTCAAATTTCACATGGAGCATGACCAGACTGCAGGGTTTCAAAATTGTAAAATTGGGTCAGGTCAAGAATCCAAGATGGCTGCCATTACTAAAAATAGCAAAAACATTAAAATCAACTTCTTCTCCAGAACCATTTGGTATATTTGGTTGAAAGTTTGCATGGAACATAAGTGGGACCTTGGTATTAAAAATTGTAAAAATAAAAAAAATCTATAGCGGAATTAGGTCACAGTGACCTACTTAGCGTTAACAAGGCCGATTTTGCTCAAATGTCAATATCTAAAGAAAATGCAGCCAATTCTGACCAGATTTGGTCAGAATTGGTTCTTGAATGGAATTATTTCAATTTTGTGCCAGTTGACTATCCAAGATGGCCACCATGGGGGCCGTTACCAAAAATAGCACAAACATAAAAATGACAATTACTCAAGAACCCTTGAATGGAATTGGACCAATTTTGTGTCAGAATGTTCCTTGCATGAAGCCGTTTCGATTAATAGCAATTTGGCATCCCAAGATGGCCGCCATCTGGTGTTACTAAAAATAGCACAAACATAAAAATGACAATTACTCAAGAACCCTTGAATGGAATTCGACCAATTTTGTGTCAGAATGTTCCTTGCATGAAGCCGTTCCGATTAATTGCAATTTGGCATTCCAAGATGGCCGCCATCTGCCGTTACTAAAAATAGCACAAAACATGAAAATGACAATATCTCAGTAACCGCTGAATGGATTTTGACGAAATTTGTGTCAAAATGATTCTGGCATTGAGATGTTTCAAAAATATCTAACTGTAGACCATTCATATTGGCCTCTGTTACTAAAAATAGAAAAATGTGAAAATTAGAAAATCTCAATGGAGTTGGATTAATTTTGTGTCAGAATGGTCCTTTCATTAAGCTTTTTCGATTTTTAGCTCGCCTGAACGAAAGTTCAGGAAGAGCTATTGTTGTCACCACGGCGTCGGCGTCCGTGTCCGCGTCCGCGTCCGCGTCCGCGTCGGCATTCGAATTGGATGTTTTGGTTAAAGTTTTTTAAAGACCTATATCTCCTTAACCCATGGATGGATTCTTTTGATACTTTCACTGTAGCTACATATTGGTCTGAGGTTTAACAGGGTACCACCCCCACCCCACTCTGTGACCTTGATGTCAAGGTCATGGACTTAGAAAATTGGTGGTGTTTTTGGACTGGATGTTTTGGTTAAAGTTTTATAAAGCCCAATATCTCCTGAACCCATGGATGGATTCCTTTGATACTTGCACTAAAGTTAGATATTGGTCTAAAGTTTTCGAAGGTACTACCCCCACCCCCCTCTGTGACCTTGATGTCAAGGTCATGGACTTAGAATATTGTCTTTTTATTGATTGGATGTTTTGGTTAAAGTTTTTTAAAGACACATATCTCCTGAACCCAGAGATGAATTCTTTTTATATTTGCACTGTAGTTAGATCTACAGAGTACTACCCCAACCCCCCTCAGTGATCTTGATGTCAAGGTCAGGGACTTTGGAAATTTTTGTCTTTTTTAAAGTTTTGTAATTGCATACTGATTCATAATGCTTTGCAGAGATTTAGTTTATACTTGAACTGATGTTAGACTCTTTTTTGAGTTTTTACAAAACACCTTATACTTACCCCACTGGGTGACCTTGAAGTCAAGGTCATCGACTTAGAATTTTGTTTTAAAGATTTTGGTTAAAGTTTTATATTTATGAAGACATAATTTCACAGTGCCACTATGATGGACTCAGTTGATACTAATACTTGGGCTGATGTTAGATAATGGTTCAGGGTTTTGAAACATACTAGCCCCCCCCCCCCCCTTACCCGTCAGTTTTTTTACCTCAAGCTCATGGACTTTGAAATTTCATTTCATTTTTTTTATTCTAATTTTATTTTAAGACTTATTTCTGAGATAGCTTTTGTGTTTTCATTATGGACATGCTTGCATGAAGTTTTATGCATAGCAGTCCACATAGCCCCCCCCCCCCCCCCCCCCCCCCCCCCCCGTCAGGGTTTTTTTTACCTCAAGCTCATGGACTTTGAAATTTCATTTCATTTTTTTTATTCTAATTTTATTTTAAGACTTATTTCTGAGATAGCTTTTGTTTATAAATGTGTTTTCATTATGGGCATGCTTGCATGAAGTTTTATGCATAGCAGTCCACACCACCATAGCGGCTGAGTGATAAGCAAGCACCATTTCAGGCGAGCTATGCTGTCAGGCGACAGCTCTTGTTTTTCATTTTGGCATTCCAAGATGGCCGCCATTTGCCGTTACTAAAAATAGCACAAAACATGAAAATGACAATATCTCAGTAACCGCTGAATGGATTTTGACGAAATTTGTGTCAAAATGATTCTTGCATTGAGATGTTTCAAAAATATCTAACTGTAAGACCAGTCATATTGGCCTCTGTTACTAAAAATAGAAAAAGGTGAAAATCAGAAAATCTCCATGGAATTGGACCAAATTTGTGTCAAAATGGTCCTTGCATGAAGGCTTTTCGATTTTTTGCATTTTAGCAATCCAAAAATAGCACAAAACATGAAACTGGCAATATCTCAGTAACCCCTGAATGGATTTTGATGAAATTTGTGGCAAAATGATTCTTGCATTGAGGTGTTTCAAAAGTAAATATATAAAGACCAGGCAAGTTGGCCTCTGTTACTAAAAGTAGCAAAATGTGAAAATGAAAAATTCTCAGTGGAATTGGACCAATTTTGTATCAGAATGGTTCCGTTGCACAATAGCCAGGTGAGCGATATCAGGCCCATTTGGGCCTCTTGTATTTCTATTTCGTTTCGTTGCGTTTCGTTCCGTTGCGTTTTGTTTCGTTGCGTTCCATTTTGTTTCGTTGTGTTTTGTTTCGTTTCGTTTTGGTTCCGTTTCTAGTTTTATAGGGACCCGAATATCAGTCAATATTACATGACATGCAGAGCATAACAACTATAACTCTTGCATTTATACTTTTTACTTATTATGAATCCCTGCTTCAGGGTAGGGAAACATATTGTTTTTCCCTTGGCGTCTGTCTATTAGTCTATCACAAAATATCTTTACTGGATACGAGCTCATTGTTTGCATGAAAAATGACCAGTATTTGCGTTAGAAATTGTATTTAAAGTTTCCGTTTGAAATTGTATTTAATGACTGATCCTTTTGACATCAGAAAGGGGGGAGACATCTGTTTTTTCGTAGAAAAACAATTCTAGTTATTTCTATTGTTAGTAATCATTATTGTCATTTAAAAAAACAAAAAAAAAACAAATGAAAGTTAAATCTGTTGTACCAACAGTGGAGACATTAATTGCTGTATGCCTATTGTACAGGCTTTACCTATTCAGGATTCCCTCTTTGGCTGACCATTTGGGGCTAAATGTGAGACCTGAATGGGTATGAATTTAGTCCTCAGTTTGAAAAGTAGAGCTTATCAGATTCTGTGTTTTCTATTCATTACTGGTGCACAGACAGATGTATATGTATTTATAAGCTGTACTTATTAGATATATAATTTACTTTGGAAGTTTATTAAAAGTTACAGAATTTAAATTTATAATGAATAATAGCTAGTTTATGTAAAACAATTTATGATGAATAAGTTAAGAATTGTAAAATAAATAAAATGATTTTGTGTATTAGATGCTGCTGAAAATCAGTCATTTTCTGAAAGAGGTAACAGTTGTATCTTTAGATTTTCACACACACACACACACACACACACACACACACACACAAAAAAAAAAAAAAAAGTGAAATCTCTGAATATAAAGTTTTGTGAAATTTTTGCATAATGCAATCGTAACATATTACCTATTTTATATTTGTGTGGGGAATTTACCAGTATTGCCTGTGGTGGGAAGTTCTGTCACTGGTTTTCCACAAACATGTTTTATAGTGTTGACAATTTTTCTAATTTTAAGATAGTTCTATGGTCTTTAATTTTCCATTATGATGTTATTCTTTTAAATGAAAACATTAAGACAGTTGCAGCTGTCAGTATTTTGCAGCAGAAAAAAAAAAGGTTCAGAAGTGTTCCTGGACATATTGTTATCTTCTAGCAATATCCTGATTTTGAGATTTTTATAGTTTTTAGCTCACCTGAGCAGAAGGCTCAGAGGTTAGCTTATAGGATGGGAGTCGAGCCGTCGTCCGTCCGTGCATGGGTGCGTGGGTGGGTGCGTCAACACTTTCAAACATAAATATCTCAGAAACCAGTGGGCTGATTGCAATCAAATTTTATCTGAAGCATCATTCGGGTGGGAGAAAGGCTGCATTAGGTTTTGGTGCAGATCAGCTTAGATCTCTGGTTTCCATGGCAACAGATAGCCCCCAAAGGGTTATAATGGGGAAAACGGCGTCATCACCTTTTCTCGACTGTTTTTGATTAGATCCTTATCATACTTGCAGGTAATGGTGACATACATAAGAGCTTGGATGAGTTCGAAATTTTGCCGGATTCGAGCACAGACTACGGAGTTAGGTGCCCTTGAGCGTTTGAAAAAAATCCCATAGTCTGGCCCATGTTCCTACTTCTGTATGTATTCTCTGCTCTTGAAGGAACTTTTTAAGATTTTAATTTTACCTCACTGCAGCTGGTGTTGTGCCGTGTGGCGGCCGTAAAACGTCTCCCCGTACATCATCCATAGTGCAGATTATATTTTATTTACATCCTTTGAGATCAGACGATAGATTCTTAGAAATCTAAAATTTGAGATCGATCTAGACTATTATTCTAGATCATCGTCTTTTATATTATTTGGATCCTTTTGAAACTAATCAGTCTTTGAATCGACTGTCCAATTAAAATTAAGAAATTACAGTATGCTTTTTTCTGGTTTCGTCACCAGATATTGTCAGGGTCACTGACGAGGCTTTATTAGCCGAAACTACGTAGTCTGGCCCATGTTCCTACTTCTGTATGTATTCTCTGCTCTTGAAGGAACTTTTTAAGATTTTAATTTTAATGGAGAAAACATCACATTTTTTTTTTTAGAAAAACTTTGTCATCGCTCTAGCGCCTACATTTCTCAATGGATTTTAAAATAACTTCACACAAATGTAGGGCATGACAATATCTCGAGCAAGTTCGATTTTCAGGATGCTGCACCCAAGGTCAAGGTCACTGTGGCTATTTTTAGAAAAACATTGTCAGCGCTCTAGCACCTACATTTCTCAATGGATTTTAAAATAACTTCACACGAATGTAGGGCATGACAATATCTCGAGGAAGTTTGACTTTCAGGGTTCTGCGCCCAAGGTCAAGGTCACTGTGGCTATTTTTTGAAAAACTTTGTCATCACTCTAGCGCCTACATTTCTCAACCGATTTTAAATCAACTTCACACAAGTGTAGGGCATGACAATATCTCGAGCAAGTTCGACTTTCAGGATGCTGCGCCCAAGGTCAAGGTCACTGTGGCTATTTTTAGAAAAACTTTTTAGCGCTCTAGCACCTACATTTCTCAATGGATTTTAAAATAACTTCACACGAATGTAGGGCATGAGAATATCTCGAGCAAGTTTAACTTTCAGGGTGCTGCACCCAAGGTCAAGGTCACTGTGGCTAATTTGTGAAAAATTTGTCATGGCTCTAGCACCTACATTTCTCCATGGATTTTGAAATAAATGCACACAAATGTAGGGTATGACAATATCTCGAGCAAGTTCGACTTTCAGGGTGCTGCGCCCAAGGTCTAGGTCACTGTGGCTTTTTTAGCTCACTTGAGCCGAAGACTCAAAGGTGAGCTTATAGGATGGGAGTCGAGTCGTCGTCTGTCCGTCCGTCCGTGGGTGCATCAACACTTTCAAATATAAATATCTCAGAGACCAGTTGGCCGATCGAAATCAAATTTTATCTGAAGCATCATTCGGGTGGGGTAAAGGCTGCACTAGGTTTTGGTGCAGATCAGCTCAGAACGCTGGTTTCCATGGCAACAGATAGCCCCCTTAGGGTTATAATGGGGAAAATGGCGTCATCACGTTTTCTCGACTGTTTTTGATTAGATCCTTATTATACTTGCAGGTAATGATGACATACACAAGAGCTTGGATGAGTTCGAAATTTGGCCGGATTCGACCACATACTACGGAGTTAGCTGCCCTTGAGCGTTTGAAAAAAATCCCATAGTGTTATAATGGAGAAAACAATGTCATCACATTTTCTCCGCTATTTTTCATTGGATCCTTTTCATACTTGCAGGTATTGAGGATATGCATAAAAGCTTGGATTAGTTTGAAATTCAGCTAGATCCCACTACTGACTATGGATCAGGCCAACACTACCAAGTTAGCTCCCCTTGAGCATCCGAAAAAATTCCCATCGACTATAATGGTGAAAATAACTTCATGTTTTTTCCGCTGTTTTTTATTTGTTCCTTTTCATACTTTCAGGTACCAAGGACATACATAAAGCTTGCGTGCATCCACACTTTCAAACGTGAATATCTAGGCAAACAGAAAACCTGTATTTTGGGTTTCCGGCCAGTTCAAAAATCAGACTGTACAGTCACAGAAAATGATAAGAGGCTTAAGAAAGTAGATAGTTTTTATTATCTATTTGGCAAAAACAAAGACACTGATGAACTACGTAATTACTGTGCAGCTGATCTGCACCTTTGTTTTCACATATGCAAATAACTGTTTTTTCATGAAGTGGCTCATTTCAGAAAAGAAGGTATTAAGAGCTATGGAAGTTCAAAGATAGCCTCCATATTGTGCACTAGGTCAAAGCAACAACTAAATCTTAATTCAGTACATTCGTAAATCCATGCTCATGAACACACATATTAAATGATGATTATCTTGGTTCTCTGCAGTGGAATGTTTTGATAAAAACTTGTGAGGGGTAATTAAACTCCCTTTAGAAGTTAACATCCCTGAGAGATTAGGAATCATGCTGTTATCCCTCTGCAGAAAGTCCAGTGAGATGAAATTTGGCTGCTGGTGAAAGGTTATAGTACAAGCTGACAGCTCTGTCTGTTGTGCTGTTGATCGGATACTTTTTAGCTTACCTGAGCCAGCGGCTCAGGGGGAGCTTATAGGATGGTAAGGCTCCGGTGTCCATCCGTCGTCCGTCCATCGTCCGTCCACAATTATGTCTCCCCCCTTCAGGGTCGGGAGACATATTGTTTTTCCCCGGGCGTCTGTCCGTCTGTCCGTCCGTCCGTCCGTCCGTCCGTCCGTCCGTCCGTCTGTCCGTCTGTCACAAATCGTGTCCGTTCTATAACTTGAAAACCGCTCAAGCTATATTCGCGAAACTTCATATAAATATCAATCAACATGAGACGACGTGCAGAGTGCAAGAATGGTAACTCTGGCATTTATACTTTTTGAGTTATTTCCCTTGGAACTTAGTCCATCACAAAATTGTGTTTCAATCGTGTCCGTTCTATAACTTGAAAACCGCTCAAGCTATATTCGCGAAACTTCATATAAATATCAATCAACATGAGACGACGTGCAGAGCGCAAGAATGGTAACTCTGGCGTTTATACTTTTTGAGTTATTTCCCTTGGAACTTAGTCCATCACAAAATTGTGTTTCAATCGTGTCCGTTCTATAACTTGAAAACCGCTCAAGCTATATTTGCGAAACTTCATATAAATATCAATCAACATGAGACGACGTGCAGAGTGCAAGAATGGTAACTCTGGCGTTTATACTTTTTGAGTTATTTCCCTTGGAACTTAGTCCATCACAAAATTGTGTTTCAATTGTGTCCGCTCAATAACTTGAAAACCGCTCAAGCTTTATTCACGAAACTTCATACAAATATCAATCAACATGAGGCGATGTGCAGAGTGCACAAATGGTAACTCTGGCATTTATACTTTTTGAATTATTTCCCTTGGAACTTTGTCCATCACAAAATTGCGTCTCAGTCGAGTCTGTCTATAACTTTATAACCATTCAAGCTATATTCATGAAAGTTCATACAAATATCAATCAACATCAGACGACATGCAGAATGCACTCTGGCATTTATACTTTTTGAGTTATTTCCCTTGGAACTTTGTCCATCACAAAATTGCGTCTCAGTAGAGTCCGTCTATAACTTTAAAACCATTCAAGCTATATTCATGAAAGTTCATACAAATATCAATCAACATCAGACGACATGCAGAATGCAAGAACCATAACTTTAGCATTTATACTATTTGAGTTATTTCCCTTAGAACTTTGTCAGTCACAAAATCGTGTCTCAGTCGTGTCTGCTCTATAACTTGAAAACCATTCAAGCTATATTCAGGAAACTTCATACAAATATCAATCAACATTAGAAGAATTGCATAGTGCAAGAACCATAACTCTTGCATTTATACTTCTTGAGTTATTTCCCTTGGACCTTTGTCAGTCACAAAATCGTGTCTCAATCGCTTTATTACTTGAAAACCGGACAAGCTATATTCACGAAACTTCATACAAATGTCAGTCAACACTAGACAACCTGCAGAGCACAGCATTTATACTATTTGAGTTATTTCCCTTGGAACTTTGTCATTCACAAAATCGTGTCTCAATCGTCTAAGCTCTATAACTTGAAAACCGTTTAAGCTATATTCATGAAACTTCATACAAATATCAGTCAACATATGAATAGACGACGTGCAGAGCACTGTAACTCTTGCATTTATATTTTTTGACAAAAACTAAATATGAATATCAGTCAACATTACATGACATGCAGAGCATAACAACTATAACTCTTGCATTTATACTTTTTACTTATAATGAATCCCTGCTTCAGGGTAGGGAAACATATTGTTTTTCCCTTGGTGTCTTAATGACTGATCCTTTTGACATCAAAAAGGGGGGAGACATTCTGTTTTTTCGTAGAAAAACAATTCTAGTTTCAAACAACTTCTCCTCTGAAACCGGTGGGCCGATTGCAACCAAATTTCATATATAGCCTCCTGTGATCATAGGAACGAAAATTTATTCAAACGGTCCTGGTCACATGACTAACATGGCCGCCATGCCCATATATGGTAAAAAGCTTTAAAAATCTTCTTCTCCAGAACCAATAGGCTGATGGCCTTGAAACTTAGTATGTAGCAACTGGTACGCAAGTACTACCAAGATTGTTCAAATTATGACCTTGGGTTGACCTTGACCTAATTTATGACACTTTCAACTTTGGTACTTTACGTAGGGTTTTATATGCGACAATGCTTAAACAGTGGATTTTTCAGAAACCATTTAAGTTTAAGGTACAATATTTGGTATATATGGTTGACTCAATGACCAGATGAAGATATTTTGTCGTTAAAGGTCAAGGTCATTGTTTGACTTTGTACAAGGTCATTGAGATTCTCTCACCCGTCAACATTTTCAAACATCTTCTCAAAGGCCACTGGGGTCAGTTGAAGCCATTTTTCATATGGAGCTTCACCGGCTTAAAGGAACCATAGTTTGTTGAGATGGTCTTGGTCACTTGACCAAGATGGCCCCCATGCCCATATATGGTAAAAACTCTTCAAAAGTCTTTTTCTTGAGAACCGAAAGGCCTATTACCTTGAAACGAGGTATGTGGCATTGGGCACTCTGGCCCATCTTAGTTTATACAAATGATAACTGTATTTCATATGGAACTTTAATATTTAGGGTCAAAGGAATCAAAGTTTGTTCAGATGGTCATGGTCATATGAGCAAGGTGGCCGCCACGCCCATATATGATAAAAACCCTTCTGGAATCTTTGTCCAGAACCAAAGGCTCAGTGAACTTGTGGCTTGGTATATAGAATGAAGTCAAAAAAGAATGAAGTCAAACATAAATTGGTTCCTAATGTGAGAAAACATGACGCTCATAAACACTTGGAAAAGTTTTCACTAAATGTTGCCGCATGGAAGCAGGGCTACAGCAAATGTGTAGACACCCCCAAAATTTGACGTGACACAAGTGATATAAAAATCATAATTTTTGCAATTTTCATAGTTCGTTGTCAACAATGCCTCTAATAGTGCGTATGATGTCCAGGGGCATCAATTACAGCACGACATCGCATGTGCATGCTCCTTATCAGTGTCTGTATCTGGTTTTGGGGAATCTGCCTCTATTCAGCCACCAATGCATCCTTGAGCTCCTGTAGTGTCCTAGGCTGCACAGGTCTCCCTAAAACTGCACGCTGAAGCATGTCCCAAGCATGTTCAATCGGATTCAAGTCCAGTGATCGAGCAGGCCAGTCCATACGTACGATTGCCTCGCGTGCCAGGTAGGGGTCAGTGATATGTGCATGGTGTGGACGGGCATTATCGTACACCAGAATAAAATCCCGACCGACAGCACCAGCGTAAGGTCTCACAAACTGATTCAGAATCTCATTAAAGTATAGCACAGCCGTCATTGTTCTGTTTCCAGTCACATAGACAGACTCGACCAGTACATGGACACTACCAGTACACAGACACTTTTGTGTTTGGTGTCAAATAAACGCTAAGATACTTTGTAACCTTTTTTTCAATGCGTCATTTCTTTATCTTTTTGTCATTCACTTTTACACTTACACAACACAGTTACGAATTTGCAGGGCTGATGCAGACTGGTATCACGATCGATGCTTCATTTTGGCTACGGCAAACACGCAAACAGGCAAAGCAAACAGCCATGTGTCAATATTAAATTAGAACAACCCTCAACGATGTTTATACATTTTTGCTAACTACATGTATCAATAATTTAATTAGTAATGCAGCGTATAAATGTCATCTTAGTTTACTCAGATTCTGAGGTGTCCGCGTACTGGTATGATAAGCCTGTTTGATACAGCAAATAGTATGGTCTCAACAGCGTTACGCTGGGCATGCGCAGATGAATTTTTCATGTGTACATTTTTCCTATATTAAGCACCAGGGTATTCCTGAAATTGCATGCCCATCTGGTAGTCTGGAACACATTTGAGTCTTAAACATTAGGTAAAACACCATTAAAAGTGTCCGCGTACTGGTCGAGCCTGTCTACAGGTCAGTTTTTATCTCCCGATAAAGGTTCGGGGGATATAGCGATGAGCCTGGTGTCCGTCCGTCCGTCCGTAAACATTTTCTTGTCCGCTCTATATCTTGAATACCCTTTGGAATATTTTCATGATACTTCACAGTTATGTAGAACAGGTCATGACGATGTGTTGCGTACAAGAATGGTAACTCTTCCTATTGTACTTTTTGAATTATCTCCCCTTTCATGATTTTTTGGCAGATTCGTGTCCGCTCTGTAACTTGAATACCCTTTGGAATATTTTCATGATACTTCACAGAAATGTAGAACAGGTCATGATGATGTGTCGCGAACAAGAATGACAACTTTTGCTTTCTTACTTTTTGAGTTATTTCCCCTTGATAGTTTTAGGTGTGATTTTTTGGCAGATTCATGTCCGCTCTATAACTTGAAAACCCTTTGGAATATTCTCATGATACTTCACAGATATATAGAACAGGTCATGACAGTGTGTGGCGAACAAGAATGACAACTCTTGCTTTCTTACTTTTCGAGTTATTTCCCTTTGATGATTTTAGGTGTCCACTCCAAAGCTTGAATACCTTTTGAAATATTTTCATGATACTTCACAAATATGCACAACAGGTCATGATAATTTGTCTCATACATGAATGATAACTCTTGCTTTTATACTTTGTGAGTTACTTCCCTTTGGTAGTTTCAGCTGCTGTTTGAGTCTCTGCTCCATATCTGTATAACCCTGGCCAGCTCTAGAATTTGAATAACTGTGTACCTTTTAGAATATTGATGATAATTCTGTGACATCTTATCAGTGTTCCTAACTCTCTCTGACCCCTCCACATTCCCGTGTCCCCCCCCCCCCCCCCACACCCCCCAAATTTTTTTTTTTTTTCCAGATTTGGATTCTTTGTCCAAATTCACTTACTAGAGAGCTCAAAATTAGGTTTGTAGGTCTTGTACTTTAAAAGTTATTCACACATTTTGAAAGTTGAATATGTCGTATGCTATACATTTGTGTATATGGTGGCTGTTTTAGATATTACCTCTTTTTAGCAGTCACGCATACTGTTTTAGTCTGAGTATTAGATAATCATGCATCTGTTAACAGTTAATGCCAATCAGAAGCACAAAAGAAGCACAATATATTACTAATATGTGTTTTGAAGTGCACCCTTTTTACCAAGGCCTATGGGGGTCTTGGGTTGGGGGATTTGCCATCTCCTCTGATGGCTATTTTTCCGTTGACACTATCGCCTGCCCAGAACATGATTGAACCCTTGCCATAGCGCACATGTTCTGCCACATTCAAGTAATGAAATCTCGCTTTTGACATTCTCCACACTAATTGAGGTTTGTCAGTGAAGTCTAAACAGAATCTGGACTCATCATTTAACAGCTCTGGCGTCCAATCACGGATTGTCCATCTGACATGAGTTCTGGCAAAGGCCAATCCGTCTTGAACATGCTGTCGCGTTAACGGAATGTGCATAGCGGGTCTCCTAGCATTCAGTCCGAACTCATGGAGTCTGTTCCTCACTGTTTGTGTAGAAAGGACGGGTCTCCATAAGGTCCATTTCGTGGCTAGAATAGATTTCCTTCAATCTTTGTATGTGATAAGTACTATGTATTGGCTCTTGATTGACAAAATCTTAGATTGCACAGAAATCAGTTGAGCTTGATATGCATGATATAAGTGGGTGGGGTAATTCCACATGATTCTAAGGTCTATCTCTATAATGCTGTTTCATTTTATATGAAGCTGTAGCCAAATATCAATTATTATAGAATGGTAATGATATGTGTTTACCAGTTAGTGGTTGCAGAAGTTTCCCAAAAATGCTCATAAATGATTGTGTATACTCACTAACAAGTCATACCTAAATTTTGGCCATATTTTGTCTCCAAATTTACGAAAAACCACAATTTTTCTACATTTTCAAAGCAATTTATTAGATATCATAGAAGTATAAAGTGGATACAATGGACATTATAAAATTTTGAGGAATCATATATACACTTAGTTGTTTCAGAGTTATCTGCCCCTGAATAAGGAAAAAGTTATATTTTCCAAGAAAAAAGTTCCTTGAGGGCCCACCCGTGACGCGAATAGATTTCCACCAAATGCTGTGCATTATAAATACTTTGTGTTGATTGACAGCTATTTGTTGATATAGTAAACTGACCAGTAATTAGTTACCTGCAGTTTACAAGTAAGCTACAGATGGTCGGGATAATATTACATGATTAATTTGCCTCTATTTCTTAGATGTTGTACATTATTATCGGAAATTGTGGGCAAACATCGATTATCATGTAATGGTACAGATACATAATGTACATTTATCAAATAGCAGATGCATAAGTTTTTAACTCCCCTGAGTCAGAGTCCTCGGGGGAGCTCAAAGAATGGTAGTCTTCCGCGTCCTTCATCTGCCATCCATCCAGCCAACATCTTCAAACAACTTTTCTCTGAAACAACTGGGCCAAATTAATTTATATTTCACATACAGCCTTTAGGAAAAGGGGAAAGAAAATTTTACAAATTTATTCTAAATCACATGACCAAGATGGCTGCCATGCCCAAATATGGTACAAACCTTAAAAATCTTCTTCTACAAAACTACTGGTGCGATTGCCTTGAAACTTGGTTTGTAGCATCTGGGACTCCAGAACTACATAGCTAATATAAAAGATGACCCTAGGTTCACCTTGACCTATTTTATTCCAAGGTCAAAATTGGTCCCTCAGGCGTTTGAATGTGACAAGCTGAAAAAAGTCCATTTTTCTGTTCTTATTATGCAACGTGATATGAAAATACAGCAGAATTCATCCGATATGAATTCTAGAGGTCAAGGTCATTTGGTGACTCTTGGCAAAATGTCACTCATAGTTTTCAAAGGACGTCTACTCTGAAACAACTTGGCCAGTTTCATGTGAATTTCATATGCAGCCTTCAAGCAACGAGGGGAAGAAAGTTTACATAGTTGGTCTTGATCACATGACCAAGATGGCCACCATGCTCATAAATTGTAAAAAACTTAAAAAATCATCTTCTCCAGAACCACTGAGCGAATGGCTTAAAACTTGGAATGTAGCATTTAGGACTCTATTACTTCAAAGTTTATATTAACCATGACCCTGGGTTGACCTTGACAGGAAAAGCTGAAAAAGTGCGTTTTTATGTTGCTATTAGACTCTATGATAGACTTTGTGGTTTTCCAGTTAAAAAGCATAAAGGACAAAATTTGACCTTGCCATAAAAGAGGTCATGGCTTTTTAAGTGCAAGATGACTGGCAACCCTGTGATATGGTTATATCTGTCAGCTGATATTTAACAAAGACTTACAATCATGCTTTCTGAGCTTTTCAAAGTATGTGAGGCAGCTATGTTTGTGAATGAATACCTGTAGTGTATTCTGTAAAACTACAGCTTGGATAACAAAAGTTTCCGTCTTTCAGAATGGCTAAGGCAGTGCCAGAAGAATTCAACTTTGTACCACGATCATGGATTCTGCCAGCAGATCACAACATTCTACAAAACTATGTGAAAGATTTGAAACAGAGGAAAATATATAAAACTTTCATTGTCAAGCCATCAAATGGAGCTCAGGGACATGGGTAGGTGCTCATTGTAGATATAGGGATCATAAATGTTTTACATGCATTGACATTTACCGCTTGACCCTGCTATTATACTCTTTTTGTCATGCATGCTTTTCCAGCCATAGAGCCTTAAGAGCAAGACTGACACTCACTAAAACATAACAGACAAGTGACATATTCACACTAAGAGCTATAACAGATATGTTCCCTGGATGCTTCTTTATGACAGAATTGTTAAAAACAAACTACAGGTAACAAAATTGTGAACAAACAACATTAATATTGGCTGGGTTTAGAGACAGCATACAAAGCAGCAATGTTTCCTCATAACAGACTATGCCCAAGAATATTAATGGTCACAAAATGATATTCAAACAGCGAAAAATGCCAAAATTTGAATGTGTGACCATGGCATCAAACAGCAATGTACATACTGTATTAATCCTAGTAAATGCCCCAGCTTCTTTTCCAGAAATAATGTTTTATTAACTTGAGTGAATTTCTGTTTATGTCTCTGGATGAGGTAGTTCTCTGAAATGGGTCTACTCTTAAAGGAAAGAATTTTAGCAACTATTTTCCTTTAAGTGTTGACCCCTACTGACAAGGGAGGCAAAAAAATAATTGAGTTGCTTCATCTGAAGCTATACCCATTCACCTTTTATTGTGTGTTTGAGATATTTTGGAATTTATGACCCTTAAGGCTCTAAATAATGCCATCTTTCATAAAATGTGATGCCCCTGAGGCGGTTAATAGGATAAATTTGGTAGGCATCTCTGCAAGAGAATGGATACACTTTCAGAGGAAGCAACTCTGTCACTTCCATTTTTGCCTCACTTCTCAATGTGGGTCAGTTCTTTAAGGAAAACATTTGCTCCCCTAGGAGCATACCCACCTCTTATATGAAGATATACTTAGAGAACATGGTTTGTAATACAAGAAACCTTTGAAATAGGTCAGAACAACTGCTTCAAATGAAACTTTTGAATGTTTTCAAAATGATGATATTTAATGTTTTGTAGTACTTAGATTAGTATTGCATCATAAATTTGTCCTCCAGCAGTCATCTTCTTCTTTTACAGAATTGCTTTGTTCAGAAACACAGAAAAAATTCCACCAACTGAACATTTCATTGTACAAGAGTATGTGGAAAAGCCTCTACTGCTCGATGGATACAAGTTTGATCTGCGTATATAATAATGTTCTATCACATCATGTGACCCACTGAGAGTATTCTTGTTTAATGATGGGTTGGTGAGAATGAGTACAGAAAAGTACCTTCCCCCACAAGAAAACTACTTGGTAAGATAAAAGTTTTTGTGCAAAGAGCCTTTTTATACCCCACATACCACATGATAGTGGTAGGTTATTATGTTATTCCATTCATTACTGGCCTATCCATCTGTCCACCTGTTTGTTGATTCAGCTGTCTGTCTGCACTTGGTTTCATTTATAGATATATGCATTTGGTTTGTGAATGCAAATAAAATTTAGTTGACAAATTACCTCACAATGTCCCTTCAAATATGACGGGGCTTCAAGGAAAATGTCTGTGATCAGGTTAAATTTAGTTCAGCTGCTACATGACAAAACCAACCTAACCACACTATTCCTGGGCGGGCTTAGACCTTCTAAGTGGTTAACCGCTTAGGAGGTCTAAGCCTGCCCAGGAATAGTGTGGTTAGGTTAATTGACCGTAGCTATTTACTGTGGACGTTAAACAATACCACAACAACAACCAACAAAGTAGCTTGTGTGCCCAGGGAAGACTCAGATCAGCCTGCGCATCAACGCAGTCAGGATCATTGTTGTGCACTTAAAGGATAGCCAAGGTTCTATGCAAATAGGGAAGACTCTGCTCAGACTGGGCTGATGCCCAGGCTAATTTGAGTTGTTGCTGGGTGCACATGCCACTTTGTTGGTTTTGTCATGTTGTGGCTCAGTTGAAAACATTGCAAATATAGAAGTACCATTGCCTTTATTAAAAGGTCGAAGTATGATCCTTACTGACATAGTATAGCTACACTCAGGGATAAAGTATCAACTCAGATACCCTGAAGGTGAATGGACATACAGGGGAAACAACTCAGCCATTTTCAGTTTTGCTTCCCTTCTCAATTGGGGCCAGTTCAGAGAAGGAAAAAATTGCTCTAGGTGCAATTTCTTCCCTATAAGAGTAGACCCCAGGGAAGCAGGGAGCCACAAATGTTGTCTGCTTTACTACACCATATTATCCTATTTTAACGCCCTGGGGGTGAAGGGGACTGTTGTTTTGAGCCTAAAGAGAAGTTAATTAGCCACTGCCAAAATACTTCTAATGAACAGTATTAAAGTGAATGGATATACTTCTAGCTTAAGAAATTTATTCTGTCTCCTTTCTCAAAGGGGTCAACTTTTAAAGGAAAGAATTTGCTCCTCTTGGAGCAAATTCTTCCCTTGAAGAGTGGTTCCCATTTGAAAGAGCTACTTTCTCCAGAGAAGCAAACAGGAATTCATGTTTTCCCTTTTGAAAAACTGATGGAAAAGACAGAGGTTGGCTGGAAAAGACAGAGGTTGGCTAGTTTATATAACATTAATTTAGGAAAAGAGGCAGTGGGGGGCATTTATTAGAGCAGGGGCATTTATTAGGATAGGTATATGGCAGAAAAATACCAAGGTGTATTCATTTCCCTTTGATATACATACAGCTGGATATATTGTTGTTCTCAAGATGAAAATTAATAGTCTGTCAGATTTTCATATTGTTTCATTTCCTCTCTTTCAGTTCCACTGGACTGGTATATGCATTTAACAAACTATTCTGTGAATAAACACAACAAATATTATGAGAAGGGAGCTTCACTGGATTCTGGGAGTAAAAGATCTGTCAAAGCTTTCAATGATTATTTACGGAAAAACGACTATGATGTAGCACTATTGTGGAGAAATATCTCAGACATGATAGTGAAAACATTGCTAGTTGCCGAACCCCATATTCTTCACGCATACAGAATGTGTAGACCTGGGGCATCATCAAGTCATGATAGTGTGTGTTTCGAAGTTCTTGGATTCGATGTGTTTATTGACAGGAAATCATGTCCTTGGCTGCTTGAGGTAAAATGGTTACTGTAATATTGCTTCGTTTGCATATATTGTATCATGATTTTGTCTCACTTGCAACTAGCAGAAATCAGGGCTCCAGATAAGAAGGGGTAACAGGGATAATTCAGAGATCATTTTCTTATTTCTCATCCAAAACATATGTTGTGACCCCTCATTAGAACTGTCTCTGGATAACAGGGATAATTCAGAGATTATTTTCTTATTTCTCATCCAAAACATATGTTGTGACCCCTAATTAGAACTGTTTTTGTGAGACGGTTCTAATGAGGGGTCACAACATATGTTTTAATTGGAAAATAAGGAAAATTATCCCTAAATTATCCCTGTTGCCCCTTCTTATCTGGAGCTGTGAAAAATGAGACATAGGTATTGCTTCTCTTGTGTTACTGGTGGCATAAATTTGGGTCAAATTTTCTGGTTTAGCTCTGTTTTTTTTTTGACATTGCACAGACAGGAAAGACACCATGTACCTACTTCCCTGCATAGTTCTTTTGAAATAATATAAACCCTTTAAGGTGGTGATAATCACTGATTTGGGACAAAGACAAAAATCTGCATGAAAAACTCAAAATAACACTGATCTTTCCAAAACTTAGCAGTTGCCTTCTTTATGTTGTTTCTCATAATTTAGAATCCCAAAATGCAGCATTTTTAATGTTAAAAAGTGTTTTTATAAGTGAAGATCAAAGGGTAATTTTCTGCGAATAAATCTGAAAAAATAATATCATTATTGAAAATATACTTAGTGCTTAGAGTACCTTGTTGCATAATGGAGAGCGTCCTAGCAATTATTTTTTCAAACTCTTTCACACATTATCAGGCTGAGCAGATGAAAAAAGATGCAGTCTGTGTCCAAATTTTTTTGTCAAAACACACAGGTGAGACAGGTGATACTATTTTAACAAGGTTGAACAATTTCATCTACACACCACTGATCATGTCAGTAATGTATTATTTATATAGTAGGTGTCAACATAGGTATGCTTGCCTACCCTAAATTTAATAAATGCGTCCAGTGTACATTTACTTTGTACATGGTTGAACATTGAGAAAAAGCTACCGTTTTCATCTGGTCTACATTACAATTTGAGAAAGAGTTGGAATAAATAATTGCTAGGACGCTCTTCATTATGCAATAATGCACCTTCAGCACTACGTAAATTTTCAATAACAATATTATTTTTTCAGATTTATTCTCAGAAAAATACCCTTTGATCTTTCCTTATAAAAAAACTTTTTTAAGCAGCATGTACGTCTGTTTCGTATTCTAAACTGTAAAGAACAACGAAAATAAGAAGTCTGCTAGCTTTCAGGGAGATACGTTACTTTTTTATGGTTTTATGCAGATTTTTACATTTACCATAAATCACCACCTTAAGTGCTAATAGTCTGACTGCAAAATTTATGTCTGTAAAATTTAAAAACATTTTGTCCAAGCCATGTCAAGTTGAAATTTCAGTGAGTAGAAGGCAAACAGTGAAGATTTAAATAAGGTGGCTCATTATGAGCTGCCTCATCTTGATCTATGCCATAAGCAAATTTAAATTTTTGTTCTTGAAGCTTTGAATGCTAGAGATGTGTTTCATGAAAATTTCTAAAGTTACTGGATATAAATAGACAAAACCTCAGTTTTGGAAGAATGATACTACAGTGGACCCTCTTTACAACGATGGCATTTGTTCCCAAACATTTTAACGTTAAAACTGAATTTGCTGTTGTGAAGAATACACATTTAGAACAATTTAGCCTTTCCATGCAAATCAAACTGACATTATAAAGAATTTTTCTGTTGTATTGAGTGCCGTTGTAAAGAGGGTTGACTAATTTACAAAGTGTTGCCTCTATGCTGTTAGTTGATCTTTGACCCTCAGTTTAGAAATATGTCTATAGAAAATTTTCGAAAGTTACAATAATAGGCTTACATCAGCTGATGTGCGAAAGTCCATAGCTCTGTATGTAGCTCTGTTTTTGATTGAGCTTGTGTTCCATTTTACACGTTTATCTCATGTCAGTATATTGTTAAAATTGTGAACATTTATACACAACAAACATTTATATATATATATTTTGTCTTTAGATAAATAGATCTCCAAGTTTTGGTACAGACGAAAAGATAGATTTTGATATCAAATCAGCACTAGTACAAGATACTATTAGACTGTTGAATATCAAGTAAGTGAGAATGTTTTGAATTCATAAAGTACAGATTTTTATTATACACATTTAGAAGTTCAGTAAATGTAATTCAAGTCTGTGCCAAAAGTCTGGATAAATTCTAGTCCAAAGCTGAAACACAATAAATTAGCATAGCTGGATGGTATATACACATGTAAATAAGTTGATGGCAGATAGGGCTCACTACAGATAAGGGTTCCACTCTATCTGGTAAATCCTGATACAGACATTTACTGCAAAGTTGGTTTCTGCTGTTTTTAGCTAACCTGGCCCGAAGGGCCATAGTGAGCTATTGTCATACCAAAGCGTGCGTCGTTAATCGTTTGTCGTCCGTCAACACTTGAAAACAAATATTCAGACATCTTCTTCTATAAAACTACTGGACCCATGGTCCTCAAATTTCACATGGAGCATGACCTGACTCCAGGGTCTCAGAATTGTAAAATTGGGTCAGGTCGAATATCCAAGATGGCCGCCGTTACTAAATTTAGCAAAAATAACAAAATCATCTTCTTCTCCAGAACCTCTTGGTAATATTTGTCTGAATTTTTGCATCAAAACATCAGTGGAACATTGGTATTCAGATTGTAAAAATGAAAAAAATCTGTAGCGGAATTTTGTCACAGTGACCTACTTTCTGTTTACGAGTGTAATTTTGCTCAAATGCCAATGTCGAAAAACAACTTATTTTAACAACTTCTTCTCTAAAACCACTGAGCCTATGGGTTTCAAATTTCACATGAAGCATGACCAGACTGCAGGGTTTCAAATTTGTAAAAGTGAGTCAGGTTGAGAATCCAAGATGGCCACCATTACTAAATATAGCAAAAACCACAAAATCAACATCTCCTTCAAAACCATTTGGTATATTTGGTTGAAAGTTTGCATGGAACATAAGTGGGACCTTGGAATTAAAAATTGTAAAAAACAAGAAAATCTATAGCGGAATTAGGTCACAGTGACCTACTTAGTGTTTACAAGACCCAATTTGCTCAAATGTCAATATCTCAAAAAACGCAAATGGGTTCTCATCAGGTTTGGTCAAAAATGGTCTTTGAATGGAATTATTTCAAATTTTTGCCAATTGACTATCCAAGATGGGGGGGGGGGGGGGGTGCTGTTGCTAACAATAGCACAAACATAAAAAATGACAATTTCTCAAGAACCCTTAAATGGAATTGGACCAATTTTATTTTAGAACGTTCCTTGCATGAAGCCATTTTGATTAATTGCAATTTGGCAATCCAAGATGGCCGCCATCTGCCATTACTAAAAATAGCACAAAACATGAAAATGACAATATTTCAGTAACCACTGAATGGATATTGACTAAATTTGTGGCAAAATTATTCTTGCATTGAGGTGTTTCAAACGTAACTAAATATAGACCAGTCATATTTGCCTCTGTTACTAAAAATAGCAAAATGTGAAAATTAGAAACTCTCAATAGAATTGGTCTAATTTTGTGTCAGAATGGTCCTTTCATTAAGCTTTTACGATTTCTTGCATTTTGGCATTCCAAGATGGCTGCCATCTGCTGTTACTAAAAATAGCACAAAACATGAAAATGACAATATCTCAGTAACCCCTGAATTGATTTTGACAAAATTTGTGTCAAAATGATTCTGGCATTGACGTGTTTCAAAAATTAATCAATATAGATTCGTCAAATTGGCCTCTGTTACTTAATATAGGAAAATGTGAAAATTAGAAAATAACAGTGGAACTGGACCAATTTATGTCAGAATGGTCCTTGCATGAAGGCTTTTGATTTTTTGGATTTTGGCATTCCGAGATGGCCTCCATCTGCCTTTATCAAAAATAGCACAAAAAATGGAATGACAATATCTCAGTAACCACTGAATAGATTTTGATGAAATTTGTGGCAAAATGATTCTTGCATTGAGATGTTTCAAAAGTAACCAAAGATAGACCCGTCAAATTGGCCTCTATTACTAAAAATAGCAAAACTTGAAAATGAGAAAATCTCAATGAAAGTGGACCAATTTTGTGTCAGAATGTTCCCTGGCAAATTAGCCAGGTGAGCGATATCAGGCCCATTTGGGCCTCTTGTTTCTTTGAGTTCTTTTTCAACAGCAAAACAAATACATTCAAGTTAAGAATGCCAAGTATACTTCATGTGGCTATGATATCTGCTTGATCCTGTTTTGGCCTAGTAATGGCAGCGTTAAAGACTCTTGTATCCAGGTTATTCTGTTTTCTTAGAAAAGGATGTTTATCTCATATAATAGGATGTTCTCAAAGGTTTCTAATTTGATGTGACAAGTTGAAAGGGTCATGGTCAACAAAAGAGATCTCCGTTAAGTGCTAAGTTTTTGACTGGACCTAGGTGTTTTGAGTAATGCTGGCTTAACAAAGTGGTTAGTCAAGGATTCATTAAGTCTTCTAGTGCACATAAAATCAAGTGTGCTTATAATTTTTGCTAAAAAATGTGTGGAGTCTTTGCACTTAAAACATTTCATGTCTTATAGAATGAGTGACAAAAGAAAGAATATAGACCCCCAGAAGCTTTAAGCCCAGAAGCAATTATTTCAACCGTCTTAACGTGTGACAGACACGACAGATGTCACAGAGTTTGAAAAGAAAAGACTGAGCATTGAGAGACGGAAAGAAGAACTGGTAATTAGTATCTATTTTTAAAGACTTTTCATTTCTGATGTGGGTTGATCTAAAATCCATCATGGCAGCCAAATCAGAACAACATTCAAGGGTCTACTGGTTAAGAGCATTGACTTTTATACATTAGATCTCTATCTACTCAGGGTTTAAGCCTTGCTAGTGCACAAGTGAGAAAGCTAAGTTCTGCTTGTGGAATGTTAGGTGGTTTTTCCAGAGAGCCCCAGTTTTTGCTCTTTTCGGCTTAACAATCTACTTGACATGCAAGGGCCATGAAATAATATAAAAAGAGAAGAAAAAAAATGATTTATTCTTACTGTGTATCTCATGTTTTAGTGCAAACATATTTTATTTCAATTTTATACAAGTTATGTACAAGTTACAAATAGTATACAATAGCAAAAGAATCTGAACGAAAGTGAAGGGCTTATTTAGTTCATCTCACTGTGTTTTTGATAAACTGATGGGTTGCAGATCAAATGCCTAAATACCCAAACAGTGTGCATCTAACCTCCAACTCAATCTCTTTAGTTAATTGTGGTAATCTAAGGTTGTAACAAGACAAAAATGAAATGAAATAAATGAATGTGTAGGCTTTTAGAACAGTGTCATAGCTTTCCCAATATTAAATTGTACAAGTTGCCAATATAACTGTGCATGTGGCATGCAAGAATGACAACTCTGGCTGATGTCTTCAGTATTTTCGGTTCTTTTTTGGTCTGTAACTCAGTAATGCTTTCAAATATTATAATGATACTTGGTAGGACTATAGGAGAGGTAAGCTCAGAATTTAGCAGGCAAGAATGACAACTCTGGAACATATTGGGACTGGACACAAGTGAGCCACAACACGAAAAAACCATCCACCCAGCCTGATCAGACTCGTCGCTGTCCGCAGGGAGGTAGCATAGACACTAAGGTACCCTTTAAGCGCTTTGCGAAGAGTCTGATCAGATTGAGCTGATGCCCAGGCAGATCTGAGTCTAAGCTGGGGGCACAACCACTTTGTTGATTTTCTCATGTCGCGGCTCAAGTTACAACATTTGATAGTTATATCCCTAGATTGTAGGAAAATTATGGTAATTGGTTGAGGTATCCCAGTTTCTATGTTTAGGGTAAATGAGACACTATATATATGGGTGATTTTCAAAAAAATGAAGTCAAAGTGTGACATAGAGGTCAAAAATTAAATGACCTTTGAGTACAATAATTTCCATGTCAATTTCTTCCTACGATGTTAAAGTGTCGGAAATTAACATTAAATACTGTATGAAACCATCTAAATTTTTGTGATTTCTATGTTTCAGAAAATATTTGTTGTATTTTCAAAACATGGTATAGACCCCTTATGAGAAGCACTATACTTGTTTTGGCCATTTCTAAGTTAATAATTTGGTATGGTTTGACAAGACAGACATGGAGACAGGATTCTGTGCCATTGATTTGAATACTTTCTGTGATTAAAAAAAAATTTTGCCATTTTTTTGATAATTTTACACTGAAATTGCTTTCTCTACCTACAAAAGTTTTTTAATTCACTTGAATTACTCCACTATTTATTCATAAATTATTTCATATCAAAATTCAAGGCATTCTTGAAACACCCTATAAATTTCTTTTCAGTCAAACCATTATTTCATGTTGTAGTGGGTCTATAAAAGTGGTCGAAAACTGTGCTGCACTTGGGACAAAAACAGTTAGTTTCTTCTGATAAGTCAGGATATTGCTTATTTTAGCACTTGTTGTGCCATTTATATTTCAGATAACTAATCAACATGAAAAACTATGAGCATAACAAAAATAAAAAATTCCTTTCAACAAACAGTATGCATTTTTCAGTATGGATAAAAGTATTTATGCTACAGGACAGTATACTTAATATAAGCCAGTGTTTCATAAACTAAATCAAGACAGAACAGTTTTAATCATTTTGAATTAAAGAAAAATGGTTTCTAATGAAGGTTAATCAGATGTACATATGTACAGTGAAACGTTGCACTTGGGACAAAATCAGCCAAGTGTTTTCTCTTCTATTATTGGAAGTTTTACACCAATTTCACATACTGAGATAATTCATAGCCACAATCAGTTATGTTAAACATTAGAATCTAAGTAGACAAATGTAAGTTCAATACAAAATGATAGTTGTATACGTTTTAGCACCTTAAGAATAATATACATCTTAGGGTTACAAAGAAAAAATGTTATGTTAGATAACTGTTTCTTGTTGTCATTTATTAGCAGTTATACAAGTCTAACCATGTTGCTTTATATCAGTTCAATTTCTGGAAAAAAATAGTTCTTGCAGTAATATTATTCATTTTTAGCTCGCCTGAACAAAAGTTCAGGAAGAGCTATTGTTGTCACCCTGGCGTCCGCGTCTGCGTCCCTGTCAGCGTCCGCGTCGGTGTCCGGATTTGATGTTTTGGTTAAAGTTTTTTAAAGACCTATATCTCCTTAACCCATGGATGGATTCTTTTTATACTTGCACTGTAGTTAGATATTGGTCCAAAGTTTAACAGGGTACCATCCCCACCCTACTCCGTGACCTTGATTTCAAGGTCATGGACTTAGAAAATTGGGAGTTTTTTGGACTGGATGTTTTGGTTACAGTTTTGTAAAGCCCAATATCTCCATAATCCATGGATCGATTCCTTTGATACTTGCACTGTAGTTAGATATTGGTCCAAAGTTTTCCAAAGTACTACCCCCACCCCCCTCAGTGACCTTGATGTCAAGGTCATGGACTTAGAAAATTGTCTTTTTATTGATAGAATGTTTTGGTTAAAGTTTTTTAAAGACACATATCTCCTGAACCCATAGATGAATTCTTTTTATATTTGCACTGTAGTTATATATTACTCCAAAGTTTTACAGAGTTCTACCCCAAACCCGCTCAGTGACCTTGATGTCAAGGTCAGGGACTTAGGAAATTTGGTCTTAATTAAAGTGTTCTTATTGCATACTGATTCATAATGCTTGGCAGAGATTTAGTTACACTTGAACTTATGTTAGACACCTTTTTGAGTTTTTACAAAACACTATATACTTACCCCACTGGATGACCTTGAAGTCAAGGTCCTTGACTTATGATTTTGTCTTAAAGATTTTAGTTTAAAATATATATTTATGAAAACATAGTTTCACAGTGCCACAATTGACTCAGTTGATACTAATACTTGGACTGATGTTAGATAACTGTTCAAGGTTTTGATATAGCTTTTGTTTATAAATGTGTTATCATTATGGACATGCTTGTCTGAAGTCTTATGCATAGCAGTCCACACCACCATAGCGACTGTGTGATGGGCAAGCAACTATTCAGGCAAGCTATGCTGTCAGGCGATAGCTCTTGTTAGACTTTTGTGTCCCAAGTGCAACGCTTGAAGGTTGGTTGAAAAATGACTGCTTATGTCAAAAGTAAACAGTTTAACTGAAGGGTTTTGAAAGATTTCACATCTGCTCTCAATAAATAATAAATAATGGAAAGAAAAATGGCCTTAAAAAGTTTGTATTCTGTAAAAAAGCTCTTCTGACATTCCAGTTAGCAAAAAACACATATATTTTCAAATATTTACAGAAAAAGGGCTTATCACAATATTTGAAAGGCATTTATTGTCTATATATATATATATTCTTTAGCAATACTGATAAATGATAAAATTGGAGGTAAAGTGTATTGTTAGGCAACTGTATTACACTAATTAAACATGGAAAACTGTGTTGCACTTGGGACATCAGTTCTGGCAACCTATTGGAAACTCATGCATCACTGCATGATAAGGATTGCTTTAGATGGTTTTGCCCTGACTTGCTGCTTCTCAAAATAAACCAAAACAAACTATTATACAGGAAATGATTGTATGGTGGATAAAAAACTACAGAATGTTGCACTTGGGACAAATCTGGGTAACACAATAAAGGAGCTATTTTCTAAAATGTTACGAAGAGTTCAAACTATTAAACAGCTGGTAATTTACCCAACAACATTACACTTTGTCATTAACAACATGCAATACATCTAGTGCTAATAATTTTAGAAATGTTATTTATGTAAAGTCAAAAGAAGTTATTTTCACTGTATTTTTTTATTAGGGTATTATCATAATTCATTATCTTTGAACAGGTAAACAGAACAAAATACATGCAAATTATATTGTAAACTCTGAGTTACTTAATGGTATTTGACAGCTATGCATTTGTTTTTGATATAATGAAACATACGCTTTTTGGAAAGCATTTGAAAATGAGGAAACGGAAACATTTCAAATGTCACGCAAAAACTGTTTCACTTGGGACAAATTTGGGTATACTTTGCATCATAACTTCTGATCAACTGTATCAATTTTGATGAAACTTTGCATCAAGATTTACACCAATATGACTCATATTTTAGGCACAAACAAAACTTAAAAAGTTTAAAGCTAATCAGTTGGGTTTGAATGAAAAAAAAAAAACTTCATTTTTTTTAAAATCACCCATAGAGGATCTTACATGAGTGCTTATATATTATTGAATTTATTAAACGAGGTGGGGAAAAAGATAAGACGCGAGGCTATGCTGAGCATCTTATCATTTTTTCCCAACAAGTTTGATAAATTCAATAATATAGGAGCATGAATGCAAGATTCTATTTATCATATGACACTGAAATTGCATTTTATCAGTAGATTTTGCACTAAAACGTCACAGTTTCGCCATTAGAAAACATGACGTTTTATGGACGTCAATGCATAATCATAAGATGTAATTTGCATATTAAATCCACTAGTTGATTATCGTTTTTTCTGCATGGCTTTATTATGCTCTCAGATGCAGCCTCATATGATAAACACCTTTTCTCTTACTTTGGGCTGTAATGTTTTACAGAAAGAATTGTTGGCCAGAGTGAGAAAAGCATGATCTAGGGAAGAGTATGAAAATAGAAACCGAGGTCGGTTTATCAGAATATTTCCTACCAATGATAAAATATGACAAGAACGCTACATTCAACTGCTCTAGGTGGCCTATACTACCTTCATGGCTGGGAGAGCTCCATCTATGCACAGAGAAATACAGCTGGTGTACAGTAATAGACTCAAGGTATGTATATGCATGGTGTTTGTGGATAGGGAAAGGGGAGGGGATGCATGTGGGTATAAATTGCCTTATCCATATGTATAATTTCAGTCAACACTCAGTACAATTTAGTCAGTGTTCATTGGGCTTAAAATCCACAATGAGGCAGTAAATTTCCTGCTGTCATGGACATCTTGAATGATTAGTACATGTATTCAGGCAAAAGACATTGTTCCTGTAAAATTGATTTTCAGAATCTGATATTGGGAGAAGAAGTCCAAGGGAGTATATATAGATAGCATATATGAAATTGTTACTCCAGGGCTCCTGGAAATTTTTTAGGCAAAAGTAATATGTAAAGGCTTCCATAGTAGTAAAATATGTATTAAAGGGCTGGCAGATACTGGCCGATAATCACTCAGTAACTGGATATTGGTGTTCAGCTGCTGTACATATCACGATGCAAGGGAAATAGTAAACTATGTAGATAAATGGAGTTATGACAGTAATACAGTTATTGAACAAAGTTTGGTGGCATAAACATGATCACACATATACTAGCCAAAAGTTCTAATCAACCACTTACATTTTATCGATTTTCTTTAGAGCCCCAAGCAATCTTGCAGTTCTATTTACATCCCCAAATAGGCAGATATTCCAGTCAACTCGTCATTAAAATGTTTGTTCTAACAAGTTGCGCCTATAGAAGCAATGGAAAGTTTCTGTGTTTTATTCTGCAACAATTCATTGTCTCGGAGCGCGTGAGTCTAACTGCTGACGTCACTTGCATTACTGACGTAATTTTGTGACGTTTGGAGACGTTAGACGGTGTAACGTCTCTTTTTCTTTCTAAAAAACACCATATAACGTACATTTACTTTAGATACAATTAAGAATATTGGCGGGAGCATGAACGCGCTGGCAGGAAGGCTGGGAGAGTTTGAATGAAAAAAATACTTTTTCAACGTTTTTGAGCGTTAGAATCTAAATAGTTCAGTTCTAGCATTGAATTGTTGAATAATAATTCACTGTCGGTCAGTTGTAAGTAGATATATCACTCGCACTCTGCTCTCATGATATGATCTACTTTACAACTGACCTCCAAACAGTGAATTATTACTCAACAATTCACTGCTAGTGCTGATCTATTTCTTAAACAAAATTCTTTACATTACATCCAGGATGTACCAATGAACAGAAGTACCCCCATTTTTTAAATTCACAAAATTAAGCATTTCGTTACAATTTGTGAAAAATCACTTTTTGAAATATCCAATTTACGTAAGCAAAACCAGTTCATTACTAAAGCAAATGACTGAATGAACAGATTTATGCAGAAATGAACACTCTTCCTGCATGACAGTGACCGCTTTGGGTCAAAATGTTAAAACTTACCCCACCACTCAATGCAAATTCTTGTTAATATTGAAAATGGGGGTAATCGTATTCATCTGTGACTCCTGGATACAGTGAACTGAATAATGGTTAACCTTTTAGTGGTATGGTTTACTGACATATTCGCCTATCTGTGGCTGTAAACTGAATTGTGAGATTGCGAATAGCATTGACGAAAAATGATGAAAATTAAGTGGTCGGTTAGAACTTTTGACTAGTATATTTGCAGTTTTCATGCTCAACAAGTTTCAACAAAATAAATTTGAATTTCTATAACTTTAATACTTGTAAACAGACTTATATGAGTTGCACCATGCAAAAAAGATTTTTTAGGCAAATGTAAACAGCAGTGGCTCAGACCAGCCTGTGCATCAGCACAGTCTGGTCAGGCACTTTTCCCCTCTCACACACCATGTGTGGATCTTCAGAAATCTACTGGTGCAAAAGAAAAGCTTTAGCTAGTCTGCAGGGAGTCACAGACTGGTTTGAGTTTTTTTGCTGTTTGGAAATATGTTCAGCTACTTTTTAGCTCACCTGAACACGAAGTACACGAAGTGCTCAAGGTGAGCTATTGTGACAGATATTTGTTGGTCATCCATCAGTCTGTCCGTCCATCTGTCCGTCATCAACAATTTCTTTAAACGACATCTCCTCCTTAGCCAGTAAGCCAATTTCAAAACAATTTCACACAAATGTTTCTGTTATAGCCCTGAACCAAACTTGCTAAAATGGTTCTCCTCCACTGAACAAAATGGCCACCAGAGCTAAAAATAGAAAAAGCTTTAAACAACATCTCGTCTGAAGCCAATGGCTCGATTTCTAAATAATTCACAGAAATGTTAGACTCTTGGCCTTGAACAAGACTTGCTAAAACGGTTCGACTCTGCTGAACAAAATGGCCGCCAGAGCTAAAAATAGAAATAAAGCTTAGAATGACACAGAGGGCACAGTTTTGATCCAATCACCATGAAACTGTGACAGAATGTTTATCTTATTGAAATCTAGAACAAGTAAGAAACTGGGTCAGGTGGGGTCCAAAACTAGGTCACTAGGTCAAATATTAGAAAAACCTTGTATACACTTGAGAGGGCACCGTTATGACCCAATCTTCATGACACTTTGTCAGAATGTTTATCCTTATGAAATCTAGGCCAAGTTTGAAACTGAGTCATATGGGGTCAAAAACTATGTCACTAGGTCAGATCTTAGAAAAAACCTTGTGCACACTCTAGAGGGCACAGTTTTGATCTGATATTCATGAAACTTTGTCAGAATGTTTATATCCAAGAAATCTAGACCGGGCTTTGTCAGATCAAAAAGTAGGTCCCTAGGTCAGATCTTAGAAAAACCATGTGAAGTCTCTGGAGGGCACAGCTTTGGTCTAATCTTCATAAGACTTTGTTAAAATTGTTATCTCCAACAAATCTAGACCAAGAGTGCTGCTGGGTCATGTTGGGTCAAAACTAGGTCAATTCTTAGAAAACATTGTATACACTCTAGAGGGCACAGTTTTGATCTGATATTCATGAAACTTGTCAGAATGTGTATATCCAAGAAATCTAGACCAGGTTTGAAACTGGGTCATGTGGGGTCAAAAACTAGATCATTAGGTTAAATCTTAGAAAAACCTTAGGTACACAATAAAGGGTTCATTTTCCATTAAATCATTAAGAAACTGTTGTACGTATCGATGTCTCTGAGGTTAAGTTCACAGGATACTCAGGTGAGTGATCCAGGGCAATCATGGCCCTCTTGTTCAAATTATGACCCTGGGTTGACCTTGACCATTTTATGCCAAGGTCAAGTATGGGAAAATCCTAGAACATAAGATTTCTTGGAAAGTTTTGAAGATTTAGGCCTAAAAGTTCTTATCTACAGTCATCTGAATGAGTACATGAAGATTTATGAGTACAAGAGCTCAAGGTCTTCGGCTTTTGACCCAGAACTCTCTCATTTTGACAATTTCAAACAATCTCCTCAAAAGCCAGTGGGCAAATTTTGAAACCAAAGGACGAGTTACACTTTACTATTGCAAAGTGCCCACTGAAACGGCCGATTTTCAAAGGTAGGCAGATAACCACATAAATATGCAGAAATGTTAGCTATATGTTTCTAGTTTATTCTTTACGATTTCATTTTCCGGTATTTTAATGCCTTTTAGGTTAAATTTGCGGTTGAATACATGTACTGTCTGCAACATTTAACATTGAGCCTATGGGAATTTGAACTACCAACGTCCCCTATGCATCCAAATTTCACTTCATCCTACGCTAGTAACCACTACAATTTTTATACATAATTACTCCTCATATACATATTCATCATAATCGGGTTATATTTCAGTGGTTACGAGGGTAGGAGTAAACGAAAAAATAAAGTTTTTGGGTAAATTTTCATGTATCCAACACTAGGACTAAAGGATTTATAACAAAATTACAGTTTATTTTGTAATTGATAGAAAATAGAGGCATTATTCGACACAACACATCTTTTTCAAAGTGTTCATCTATGTAGTATGTGTTACTAATGCCCGCAACAAGGATTCCATGTGTGTGTGTGGGGTGGGGTGGGGGGGGGAGAGAGGAGGTGGGCACAGCGCTGGGCATGTGTATAGGTATGGCGTTATGTGCGTATGTAGGGCGTTAGACTGAATATCCTCCATCATCATGCTGTGATATAACCTCTGATGTTATAATGTTGCGACGTGGTCAGACGATGTATCCCTTGAACTTTGTTCCACTAACTTTGTATGAAAAGTTACTTGGATGAGCATTTTGCTTACCTCTTTTGATATCTTTGGGGAACGAGTGCTGATATTTGATCAGATCATATCCTTAAAATGAAGGAACTGCAAAACATCCCTGCACACTGAGTCCTTGAACTAGATCCATGGACCAGGATTTTCACCAATATCTTAACACGGGTTTTGGATTCGCAACATAATTACAAATAGTTGGTCAGTCAAACGATGCAAAAAATCCTCGTACTATTTGTAGGTTACTGTGACATATATTTAAATGTTCACTGTCCTTTTCCTTATATATTCAACATTATATATGCATCGTACTAAAGACAATGGTTCAGTCAGACTTTGCAAATGACGTCATACTATTTGTAAGTCATTGTGATTTGTATTTCATGATCCATTGAATTAATGTTTTATTTCGGACTAGTATTTAATTGAATCTTCATCGGACTTTGAATAGTAAGTCACTTCAGCGCTGCGTCTAATTTGGTATTACATGTAGGTCCCTGTGACCTATATTTCTTGGTTCACTGATTTTGTCTAATATTTTAAACATCTGTACCTTTGTAGCATCCACAAATGCGTAATATTTCATACGCGATTAATATTTGATATGATGAAGCTTTCATTATATGTATAAATTGTGAATAATACTTAAAGGCAGGTTCCTGTACTTTGGAATGCATCATAATTTTGATCATCTTTCATCCAAGTTGTTGGAAAGCACTTATAAAAAGGGAATGAATAAGCTTCACTTAAAAGAGTAAATCAAAATATTATTAGAAAAGTTGTTTTGCAAGGGATTTCCTAACTCTGCTTTGCACACCAGTTAGTGCTATTTTTAGTTCGCGCCCAAAATAGATAACGTTAGCTGACGTCATGCTGCATAGCATTTTGGGATAGTTTTAACCCATCTGCCATGCCAGGACCTCTAGGAGAGCTCAATTCAAGAGAAAATTTACCTTCGGAGAATGGCATCAGAAATCGCGCACTTATAGACATATACAAGGGTTGATCCAGAAGTAATGTCACTGTGTCCATTGCGCGCTTATTCATCGTAGCATTATTATAAAAATTATATCAAGCTACACTGTAATTCAGTTCTGATTTACAGAATAAGTATAAAGTTGGAATCTTTTTCCGTTCCAAATATATAGACGTTCAAAGTATGCCACCGACGCCATCGCGCCGCACGTTAGAATAACGTTGATTACATGAACATAAGTTTCAAGGGCAATCACAAATCAAAATCAAACTAACGCGCCAAATCAGATGAAAATTTGATACGATGACGAAATATATTCCTGCCGCCAACTGTTGGAATTTTAATATCGTCACTGCAGATAAAAGTTCGCTATCTAGTGCTAATGCTTGTTACTGCCGAGAGTAAAAGTGTTTATTTCTGACAAACGCGTCAGCGGATATGTTTGCGGATTTGCCTCAAATTTGGAATATCACCATTAGAGACTCTAGAGCTGTTAAGTTGGCATGTGGTGATATAACAGTTATTATGAGGCTTGTGTAAAGGTGCAATCAGCGCGATACGGGTGCAGATGGGTCACTAGAGGATAGTCTGAAAACCGGAAGACCTTTATGTACAATGTCAGACAATAACGCCACTCTTGTTCTGATCCCATATATGAAGATCGATGTTCTGCAATTCGAATATTGTGTAAATTCTTAAATCTGTGCTACGGGGCTGTTCAAGTAATATTATAAGATGAGATAAACATGGGTGAACAGAAATTAGTACTTTGCTTGAACAATGAATATGCTACTTTAGACATGACACAATATCGAAACTTCGTTTGGTGCGTCAACGGCGTCATCGACGTGTGGCGCGTTTCGTTACCATGCATTCTGTCTATTTTGATATCTCGAATATTGTGTACTATATTCTTATGACATTTTCAGATTATAATGCAAATAGATTAAGGAATTTAAATACGAAATTTCGCTGCTCTCTCTTTATTCTACACGATTTTATAGCTGCAGTGACATTACTTCTGGATCAACCCTCGTAGTACATCTATTTTTAGAATTGGAATTCCAACGAAGGAAAATAAACCAAAAGGGAAAACGACTATTTTCTTCAACATCTGACGATTTTCTCAGTAGCAACAGATTCAGAAAAATAAGAGAATTCAAACTACCCAGAAAAAGGCGAAATTGTTTTGTCAACATAATTGTTATCGCTAGTCCAGGAACCTACCTTTAAGAAAAGAAGCAGGTTGATGACCTTTTCACGCACTTGCCAGAACACAAGCAGGCAAAAGTGTTTTGACAAGAATACATTTGTTTAACTATATTTGTCGTTTATAATCAATTTCCTGTTCATTTGCTTCATCATTTTCACAAAAGCAAACGCTTTACATGCTTATTATTGTGTTAATAAACACTTGTAAAATCTACTGTTCAGAGGTTTCGTAAAAATTCAAATAAAATTTCTCCTTACTAGATGGTTTGAGCGAAAATATCTCTTTTAGACTGTGGATAAGAACCAAGGGTATTATATCTGTCAGTTTGGAGGGCTGATATGTCAGCGGAATTGCTGATTATATCGAAAAACCGCAGGTAGTTAGTGTACCCCATTCAGCACCCCATGTGCTATAAACCGGAAGTCACGTGATTATTTATGAAACCGCAAACTTAAAAATGTGCTTATATAACCTGCCAAATGCAAAGCTTTTATAAACATAAATTTTATCAGGATCGGTCGTGGGCACAAAAATGGCCAAAGTGTAACCCGTCCTTTCATATAGAGCCTCCAGGGGATCAGGAAATGAAAATTTGTTCAAATGTCCATCTCACATGACCAGCATGGCCTCCATGCTCATACAAGGTTGGCTAAAAGGCGGGAAATACTCATATTTCCCAGGACGGTGGGAAATACTGGTAATTCCTGGGAAATACTGGTAATACCCAGGAATTACTGGGAAATCGGTCTCCTGCCACCTAGAAAGTTTTCAATATGTTTTATAACAGCTGTATAGCTATATATATATGCAAAGTTAAAATTACTTAAACATTAAACAGAGGCAAGATGAAATATTGTATAGATCTGCATATGCAGTAAAATTATTTTTTTACGAACTGTCCGAAGATGAGTTCAGCCATGTACTGAATGTACAGTTGTCTCTGTCTATCAATAAGTTTTGTTGTAACAGACTGAGATTAAAAGTACCTACAATAATCGTCACCTGTGGTTGAACCAAAACAATTAAATTGTTCAGTGGTGTTTGGTCATTACTTACAATAGGAAGCATAGTTTGGGAAAAAAGACAAAAGTGGTCAGTGTGCTATGGTTCATTATGTAGTAAATGGTTTTTCTGTTGTAGATATATCATGTAGGTAAGGTCAGTGCACCATTGTTCATGATGTAGTAAATGGGTTCTCTGTTGTGGATAACTCATTATATATTGCTATGCTTCATGCTGCAGTAAATGATTTCTATGTTATAGAAAAGTCATGTAGATAACAGTGGTCAGTGTACTATGGTTCACGATGTTGCTAATGGACTTTATTGTAGATGGGTCATGTAGGTAACAGTAGCCTGTGTACTGTGGTTCATGCTGCAGTAAATGGTTTGTCTGTTTAAATAAGTGTAGATAACAATGGCCAGTATGCTATATTGGTTTACCTGCAGTAAATGATTTCTCTGGTGTAGACATCATGTAGATAAAAGCGGTCAATGTGCTATAGTTCATGATGTGGTAAATGGGTTCTCTGTTGTAGATAGGTCATGTAGATAACAGTGGTCAGTATGCTATGGTTCAGAATGCTTGGTTGGTTGGTTGTTTTGGGTTTAACAGCCCTTTGAGACAGTATTTCAGTCTATATCCGGCCATCTCCCAGACAGTAGGCCTTGCCCTTCTATGTTGCAAATCAGTAGGATGCCTTGGCTCTGGAAGTTATACACAGTACACAGCACCATCACACCACCTAATCCCCCCCACCCCCAATTAATAATGCAGTAAATGTTTTTCTCTATTGTAGATGAGTCATATAGATAACAGCAGTCAATGTGCTGCGTTTCATGATGCAGTGAATGGTCATCTGGAGACACCAATAAACCTGTTCCAGATGGACTGGGAACCAGAAGAAGGTCATGCAACCAAGATGGAGGCCATGCAGGAGACAATGATGTGGAAGCAGCCATGGAACACAGAGACGGAAGCTATGAATTTGTGGTCTATTTCCTTTCACAAGCATAGTAATATAAAGTTTATCTTGTATTCTACTTTCGAGCCACACCCCCATACTGTCAGCTACAACCACACACTGTCACTCAAAAGTTGCCTGATATAATATAATGACTGATGCAGCAACAACTTAGCATGCAAAATTGTCCAAGAAATAAAATTGTACGTCTTGAATGCCCCACAACAAGTCCATGATTTTACCATACAGTTAATGAAGAGATGCATGAGGCATGGCTTTGGAAAGGTGAATTATAGCTGCAGTCAAATCTTCTAGAAAGGGTCTCCCAAATATAATTGATTCTTCAACAGGTGACACCTTAGTTCATTTACACTGTCTTTGGTTTAGAATGTAATATAATGTGAATGGTCCTGTG
The DNA here is from genome assembly GCA_963989385.1 of Ctena decussata. Lineage (NCBI taxonomy): Eukaryota > Metazoa > Mollusca > Bivalvia > Lucinida > Lucinidae > Ctena > Ctena decussata. The sequence goes on from OZ022505.1 coordinate 59,753,959, forward strand.
CTGTTGTCAACACTATTTATTTGTATGCTTGACTGCTAGTCAGACTCAATTTTCTCACTAGCTGGGCAGATATGTGAAATAATTGTGCACTTTTTGATAAAAGCATGAAATTTGGCACAATGCTAGACAAAACTATTCTAAGCATTTTCAGGGTGGATGCCAAGCCGAAAATTTCCATTTATGGCGGCCATCTTGAATTTCAAAATGGCCACCATTGAAACTGCATTTAATGGCAAACAGAATCGGAAATCATTAGAAAGGCCAGTTCTGTGTTTCTGAACATGTTTAGCTGATCTTTCACCATGATTTTCTCAAATTTGTCTGTTATTCGGCATTTTTGATCTATGCTACTGGGCGTAGACATGACACTAATCGAAAATTACATGTCTGTTAGTATGGAAATGGAAGACAGAAAATCACAATTCCTCACCACCTGGTGAAAAAAACTTTCAAAATATCATTGTTTTGCAGACTGAATTCTTTTTCTAGTGAATAAAACTTGTTAACTGGGTGACAATAGCAATTCTTTTACTTGTTAAAGTTTTCTTGTTGCTTTAATCTACATAATAAATCGTTTTGCATAACTCATAATTTATAAAAGAAGCAGAAACAGGATTTAATCCATCAATGTATTTGATTTTAATTTAATGCACAATGCTAAATAGGGTTTTAAAAGATAAAAAGATAATCATATTTGATGTGTAACGTACACAACAGTAACAAAGGTACTAACAAATAACAATTTTCTAAATAAACCGAAATTGTGGTTGATAAATGTGGTCTTTACTGAACAAACACTATTATTCATTTTCAAATTATGCATAAACTAGAGAGAACTGATTGGCTCCTTTTGAATTGTCAGTGCAACACCGAAAAATTACTTGAATTTAGAACGAAACGTTTTTGTAAGAGTCCATACAATTTTGAAGAATGACATCGAGAAATAGATATATGTGTAAAGGGTAAATTGTGCATCCTCGTTTTGATCTGTATTTCATCTTAAGTAGCCAGAAGCATATGCCACTATATTGGAAACCCATCGTTGTATGAGCCGGGCCGGGTAGCGCAATCGGTAGGGCACCTGACTCGTAAGTCAGAGGTCCTGGGTTCGAATCCCGGTCTGGCCACATACTTTCGTTTCTCCTTCCGCTGATTCAAGAAGGGCAGTTGTCAGTTACTGGCGAAAGTATGTGCACTTAGTACTGGTTAACCGCTTAGGAGGTCTAAGCCTGCCCAGGAATAGTGTGGTTAGGTTAACTGACCGTCCCGACATGACCTTAGTTGTTTACCGTGGACGTTAAGCATCAAATCAACCAACCAACCAACCATCGTTGTATGTTTTTAACTATAACTACATGATTTAAACATGTATATGAAGGTAGGTTTAGGGGTAACTTTCAGTAACACAATGGTAGTTTGTATATAATTGTTAGTGGTGTCATATGATTAGATTTTCAAACTGTTGTAAAGAGACAGTCTCAGACTGCAGCTAGGCTTTCGATGCTTTAAGTGTCCAGATATATTCAGATACATGTAGTATACGTATTTTTAATATTTCCTATAGCACAACAGGAAAAACGAAGATCTTTACGAATGACATACTCTCGCTCTGACTCTTTTAAACATAGTTTTAAAGCAACTTCACTAGAATAACCATTTAATGACACATTGGACAAGTAAATATTTTGATCAGGGTTTAGGTTTAATATCACGTTGAGTGTGTACCTGCGGAGTGGTAATAAACGTTATCTGTTTTTGTATAGCTCTCGTCAATTATACTGCTGCATATTACTGAAAGGAAAACGAAAAAAAGTGCAAATCTTTATGCGTAGACATGAAAAATAGAGCTTGCCATCATCTGTCTGTTCACGAAGTGTAGCTGTCACAATAAAAAGACCTAATCTTTCCTGATCAGATAATTCTGCACCATCTTTGCATATTACGATGTACCATTATTATCAACACCTAAAATATTACAACAGCATAGTTACTTTCAAACAACTTTTAACATATTATTTATTATATCAGTATATTTTTGGATATTGTTAAGTTGTATTGAGGATACCGTTTATTAGCAGCAGGACTTCATCAATAAACTATTTACTCCCCGACCCCACCTCCCCCTACCCCTTTCCCGAAATGATTACAACAAACTAGGCTCTTTAAGGTAAAAAGATGAATTAGAATAACATTTAATTTGGTCAGTCCTTGAAATGTATAGGTATAACTTATTTTTTTTTTTGTTTCTGCCCTGTACATAATGTTTTACTATAAGGTGTGATTAATTAGTAAATTGCCCAATAAAATGGTTGTATACATTACTTGTTATGTTTGTTCTCGTTTAATTTCTAGTCATACTACAAGGTACATTTAGGAGATGAGGAACCGAGATTTGCATCGATATCCCTAAGTAGTAACATTAATATTGATTAACATAAATTATGTAGTCTTTTTGTTTTCATTTGTCATTGCATTTTGTGCAGTTGGAACACTGTAGATTATTATTACTTGTAAAAATAAAATATTTGTCAATAACAACAACGAAAGGTCGCATATTTAGGCACCCCTAATTTAGGGCCTAACACTGAAAGATTTTACATGTGAAATTAGCCCAGTGGTATGACTGGTGCCTACTAAAATGCATTGTAAGTCAATAAGGAAAAGTGCCTTTGTAAAGGGTTTGGTACCAGTGTAAAGACCAAAAGTAGTGCTTTCAGTTCATGCATAGCATGTGTACCCAGCATGCCCCTAAACAAAGTTCTGAGGCCATTTGCAAAACTTTTCGAATGCCCCTCGTATATAAAGTGGACATCAATCCATTTTCAAACTACTTTAAGACGTAAAATACACATCAACATGTCAAGAATATGTACAGAAGTATTTTATGTGTTCAATCAAGAAAATCAAAACTTGTCGACAGACATTTTGAAACTGTTTTTGATTCCTAAAGGGCGTTTCTGTTATACATTCAAACTTGTTCAACAACTGTGACATAAATGCTTTTGTATCAGCCTTACAGCGTCGCATGTAATTGACGTTAAGACAGACAGGTTTATAGGAAGTTTATGGGAAGCATGTAAAATAAATCAAATCTAAATACAGACTTGCCTATACAACATTATGTTGGCCCTCGTCTGAATCGCCTCTCCTAGACATTCATAATGAGACTCATCACTATATAACTTGCCTGGAAAAGCATGAGCGAAAACTACCAAGAATTATAATCAAATATTGTCTTTATAAGTAAACACCCTGTCATTAGGCGACTTTGTGGAGGCTAATAAGATGGCTCCCATAACTTCACCAGAGTACTGTTTTAATTAGTTTTCATCCAGGGGCTACATGACTTTTAGAGTAAAAGGCTGTAGGGGCTCCAGGTTGCATGAGGCGTGTTTTGCACTTTTCAGAATTTCTGAGGAAAACATTGACTCAAACCAAGTCTGCTGTATTCAAGCCTTGTGTGTCATTTTTATACGCCCATTTGAAAAATGGGACGTATATTGTTATGGCGCTGGCGTCCGTCATATACATGTGATGTCTCCCGGAAATGAAGCCCATCTCCCGCGCTCCTGGAAAGTCTTCAGAATCTCCCGGATGCTGAGTTTTCCCTTCATACTTTTTTTCTGATACCCCTTTTCCAACGCCATGCCCTTTTTCACTGCCAGTAAGTAGATATCCACATGTGTATTCACAGCATCAAATATTGTTTTGACTGTGCAATAAACAAACATATCATGTCTTTTGACATTAATCCCATTATTCAGGGAAACTAATAAACTCACTGACCCGTGAAATCACAGAGCTGTGTTTACCGACGAATGTGTTAAAGAGGATATGTCACATGAAAAGAAGCCGATAGCCCTGTTTCACAACTACGCAAAATAAACATGCGCAGTACAGACGGAGACTGGTTTTCACTGCCTGGATTCCCTTAGACACAGAGATAACAGATGCAAAACTCTGTTTAGACTGCACAGAGGTGCAGGCTGATCGGTGTCGTAACTTGTCACTCACTCTGTAAGGTATTTTTCCCCGAAGCGCAAATTATATTATTACATGTGTATATGGCCGATAACTTTGATCATTAATGGTGTTAAAGTGACGCATGAAAGTTTTGATATTTCTGTCTTGTGCATGGGTATAGTTTGTGTCAAAAACAGAATTTGAACATTGTAATATACATTTTTATCAGTTTTCACAGCTCTGAATACCTTTAAACAAAACTTATTTGTTTATGAAAGAAGATAGTAGATAAACTGAAAATAGAAATTTCAAGGGAGGCAAATCTGTATGAAATCTCAAGTATACCCTTTTGCAAAAGCTAGATTCTGTGTCAGACAGATACCAAAATAATGATACAAATAACAGTAATATAATAATAAATGAATAATTATAATAATTAAAGAAAGGACTTTTTTTGTTTTTTTAGGTGGGGGTGGGGGGGGGGGGGGGGGGGAGGGGCTGGGGGGAGTAACTCAAAAGTAAACTAAACAAACTGTTCTGTTTTAAAATAAGAAAAAAATACAGTTAAGTACGTGAAACAACGCATCAAAGTTGCCGTCAAAAAGTCTCCCTGATGGAGAACTCAATCTCCCTGAAATGAAATCCAAATCTCCCACATGGTCATCGGGAGTTCATCACATGTATGCCGTCCGCCGTCTGGCGTAAACTTTTCGTTTCCGGATAACTCCTCCTACAGTTTACATCTGATCGAGCTGAAACTTGGTATCTAGTAAAACTATGAGGTGGACCAGCGCATATCATTTCGAGGTCACCCTCCAATGATTTTTAGGGGAGTCACAACCCTTTACTTAGAATTTTTGGGGTGTTCGTTTCCAGATAACTCCTCGTACAGTTTTCTTCCAATTAAGCTAAAACTTTGTAAATAGTAAGACTACGATATGGAGTAGCGCATGTTGCATGGAAATTTTGCTTTGATGATTTTTAGCTGAGTTACAGCCCTTTGAAAAAACTCGTCTATGGCAGTTTGTATGGCAATTCTTTAGCATTCCATAACTTGGTCACTCTTTGGAATATCATGATGAAACTTTATAACAATGTATATGAGGTTCAGACAACGTGTCTCATACAAGAATGGTTACTCCCCTTTACTTAGTTTTTGAGTTTTCTCCCTTTGATTATTTTGTTAGACTATATTTGTACACCTCATATCTAACTAACCCTTTGGACTATTGTGATGAAACTTATTAGTAATGTATATTAGGTTGACAAGATATGCCACATATAAGAACAATAGCCTCCCCTTACTTATTTTTGGAGTAACCTCCCTTTGAATATTTTCTAAGGCTATTCTTGTGCAAGCTGTAAGTAGGCAATTGTACAGAATATCTTGAATAAAATTCATAGCAGTGTGTATTAGGTTGAGGCTGTGTGTCTTATATAAGAATTATTGCTGCCCCTTCCTTATTTATGGAGTTACATCCGTTTGATTAATTTCTATGACTATTCTTGGGCAAGTCATTACTAGGTAACCGTATGGAATATCTTGACGAAACTTTATAGCAATGTGTAATAGGTTGGGACAGTATGTCTAATTAAAAATAATTGCTTCCCCTTATTTTCCTTTTTTAGTTACATCCCTCTGATTACTATTTAAGGTTTTCTTTTGAGAACCCTAATGTTTGAAATATCTTGATAAACTTAACAGCAATGTAGACAAGGATGAAACAGTGCAAACAATCAGTAACGGGCATATATTGCCCCGCTTGCGGAGCTCTTGTTACTTCAGAAAGGATCAGATTATTCTGATTAATGCATCTGAAGCTGGTACATTTGCTCCTCAAAACTAAGCCATCATATTTTGTTTTGCATTTGCGATTAATTGACTTAAACCAAATTTATTGACCTTAATTTTGTAGTTTATGCTATAGGAAGTGATTTATTTTGTACCTGAAATCTATTAAATTGTTTAGAAAGGTCATAACAGTCATTTGAAACTTTGTCTACATGTGAATAGGCATACAGTACAAGTAAAATATTGAAAAAAAAACACCCCAAAAAACATGCTGCTTACTATATAAATACGAATGGGACTAGATGAATCTAGGAGGTGGGAGAGGGAGTGGGGTGAAAATTATAATAATGGCCCAAGCCATCCCCATTTCCAAGGTTTATACCCTATTACTCAAGGAATGTCAATATTATAAGTGAATAAAGCCAGTTATAATATCAAGGTGTTAGTATATATATATAAGCTAAATGTATGTATGGAAGGGAAGGGGTGAAAATATTATGGCTACATATACTTAGGGGAGTCAGTACAGTCTACTGTAAAACATTTCTGAAACTATCGTTCAAGCTCTTACAACTGCAAGACATTTACTTTAGTGCAAGCTTTAGGCATCAAATGACCAACTGTTACAACAGCTCTGGTATCTCAACTCATCTGAATAGGTTTTGATAGTCAAAGCATTTTGAGAAAACAGCAAAGGCGACTATTGTTGGAGGTTAACCTACTACAAGGTTACATTCCCCACTGCTATGCCGGCTTAGAGAATTACATCTATGTTTTACCATCTCAGACTTCTACTAGTCATCTTGAGTGAGCATTATACCAGTTCTGGCCACAAAATGTCAGCTGCCAGTGTGCTAAAATGCCACTGTAGTGGCAGACATGACCGCACACCCTATAATGCTAATATCTGTGTTTGGTAATGCATACTCCGTAACGTTTGTAACACGGCAGATAAGGCTTTACAAAGAGGTCTATAGGTAAAAGGGTTGTATCTAAATCTAATAGAAGACATCTGTAAATGCTCTGGTGTCAGGTCAGGCTATTGAAAAACATCAACAGACATCATGGTACCTGCCTGTACCACTGTAAAACCTGTGCATCAACTATGGCACCTGCTCGATTCACCGAAATATGTTTAGAGATATTGTAATAGCTGTTCTTTCTTTTATATCAACATGGGCAGAATTCAGTGCCAGATCAATATATTACCAGACATCTAAAAAGACTGCGGTTCCAGCACAGGGCACGAAAAGAGCATGCATTGAGATAGTTTTAGAAATTGGGGTTACAACAAAGCTTCTTGAGAGTCATTGCTTTCTGTTTGGTGATTCCATATTTTATTCAGTATGCATCTTTACCTAATTTGATGACCTGAAAACTGCAAATATAGAGATAATTAGTGCTTCAGCTGAATTTGCTCTATCAGCACTGTTCAACTTCTGTCAATGAATTGTCACTTTCAATTCCTAAGTGACAGCTGTTTGACTAACATACTTTAGAAGAGGCAATTGTTCTGTCCCAGGCATCTATATAAAATTGCTTAACAAACCATTGTTCAAGCTCTAATTACCGAGTATCTTGTGTTAAGTATCAATGACATTTTTTCAGATGGGGAAGCTGCCAAACCAGAGAATAGACTTTCTTAGCCACAGCTAGATTGAATGTTACAACTGCATATTGCTGACCACCTTCTTGACTGGCTGGTAGAGAAGTCTCAGGAATGTGTTGGACAGTGGAATTATCATTGATTGAAACATTGAGAGGTGCCATATACATGTACTCTACAACTGATTTACTGTTGCATGTTTCAATGTCAGTCATTGAAAGCCAGCCTGAGTATGAAGGCACAGTCTGTTGCTGAAAAGCACTACCTATTTCTCTATATAAGATCCAAATGAAATTCTGGAAGTTATTTTGGTCAAAGTTGTAGTCTGGTTTACTGTAAGCTACAACTAACTTTGGCTCCACTTTTGCTTTAGCATAGCATAACATGGTTTGATTGCAACTTCCTGTGGCTTAATTGTTCTCTGTTTACTTGGCACAGTGGACTGAGCCTGATCAACACTTGGAATTACTACTCCAGAGGCAGCATCTGGTGATGTTACTTCTTGAATAGCTATTCCATGTGTTGAGTGAGTTGTGCCAGAGCCTGAAGGCGTCTTTTGTTTAAATCAAAGTTGTCCCAGCACATATGTAAAATATTGGCGGATATTTTTACAGGCAAAACAGACTCAGACATCAGTACAGAGTTGCACAAGGCTGTCTCAAGCTCCAAAGTTTTAGTGTAAGACTGGCCTTGCCCATACCTGTTTATAATGGTAATTACTTCAGCACTTTCTGTCAGATGTCTTATTGTCATTGGCAGTAGAATGTGTTTTGGCATCATCCATTCACCATTTGTTACTGCCTAACAGAGATCTTCAGCGAGAGATGTTGAGAGTCTGTCAGTCTTAGTTGACATTTCTTTGGGTGATTTACCAGAAACAGCATGTCAGAAAAGTTTTTCACAATGTCTGGGGGCTTGGGTTGGCCAGAAAGGAGCCATGATGATGTTGGGGGGGCATGGCATAGCTTCAGATTGCCTTTTACCATTGATAACATGTCTTCTCATAATCATTGCTGATTTTTGAAGTCGCTTTTCTTCTGATGCTGCTAATTCAAAAGCCATTTCAACAGCTTGACCTTCAGTATATGCAGCATATACAAGTTCACTTTTATATGAAGGCTGCCAAAAGCGTAACTTTCCAGCAAAATGCTTGATGAGTTTAACCTTAAGTTTGCAGGTTTTGTAACTTCCATTGTATACAGCTGGATAATTTTCAAGCAGATATGCTAAATAACGTTGTCTGAACATGGTCATCCTTTCAACACTCTGGCCTGCAAGTATGTGTTCTTCAATATAATTGCACAGATATTAGAACGTATCACTGTGTGCTTTGTATGATTTAGAACTCTCAGTCTTCATGCAGCACATTTCGATACTGAGTTCTTGTGTATTTTCTTATGAAATGATTATAATAATGTGCTTCTTTGGCAAGTTAGTCTTTGTTTCCAATTTTTCGCAGAAGCACTTCATCATTAGTTGCTATTGCAGCTGCTCTCATTGACTCTTCTGCACATTTAGTGACACATTTTACAAGAGTCTGTTTTACTCTTCTTACTGTTATTATGTCTTTTTCACAAAATAAACACTGGTTTGATGGAAACAGGACTGTGCTGTAGGACGAGTCTGTTGAACTCCGTCTACGTTTAGATGAACTAGGTAAACTTACTGATTCTGAATCATGATCTTGTGAAGAGTCATGTATTCTTTATTTTGAAATATTGGTAAACAGCCTGTAGGGTCTGGTATGGCTGCCATGTATTTCAGAGTTTAATTCACTTGGTATATATGATTTGATATTGCTTCAAGTCTTTGATCTTGATTTGTGCATTTCAATCTTTCTGCTGCTAATTCTTTGATTTTGGCAAATGTTTGTTCATTCAAAGGTGTAACTTTATTATCTGTAGTACTTTTATAATGTATGATACATATTCTGTGATCATCTCCTTTTGAAGACAGTTTAGAGCGCTTTCTGGGCTTAAGAGAAATAGGATGCTCCATGTTTTATTACCCATCAGTTACCCGATATATCAGTAAACAATTTTAGAGCTAGGGAAGAAAACATGCATGTTTCTCGCTCAAGTGACTATCATTTAGTCATTTGTAGCGCTGTGTTTATTGACTGATATCATCATTATAGGTTAATGTTAGCAGTTCATTGATTGATTGATTGTTTTGGGATTAATGGCCCTTTGAGACAGTATTCCAGTCTATATCGGGCCGTCTCCCAATGAGAGGGAGAAAGACGAGAACTGATAGACGAGAGTCAAATGTCCAAACAACCCCTTTCCGCACCTACTGCAAGCACAGTAGGCCCTTGCCCTACTTTTATCCAAATAAGTAGGATGCCCCGGCACTGGAACTTATACACAGCACTTCTCATCACAGAAACAGCCGTTTAATGCCACAAAATGTAGATATTAGGAAACTTTATGTCTTATTTCCTGATTGTAAATATGTTTTTGTACTATGTTTATATTTGAAAGGGGGAAGGGCACATTGGTGAAACAATTTTTTTAGCTCACCTGGCCCGAAGGACCATAGTGAGCTATTGTCATACCAATGCGTCCGGCTTGCGTAGTGCGTCGTCCCGAAATGTGTCCGTCAACACCTAAAAACAAATATTCAAACATCTTCTTCTGTAAAACTACTGGTCCCATGGTTCTCAAATTTCACATGGAGGATGACCTGACTCCAGGGTCTCAGAATTGTAAAATTGGGTCAGGTTGAAAATCCAAGATGGCCGCAGTTACTAAAAATAGCAAAAACAAAAAAATAAACTTCTTCTCCAGAACCATTTGGTATATTGGCCAAAAGTTTGCGTGGAACATTAATGGGACCTTGGGATTAAAAATTGTAAAAATGAAAAAAATCTATAGCGGAATTAGGTCACAGTGACCTACTTAGCGTTTACAAGACCGATTTTGCTCAAATGTCAGTATCTCAAGAAAACGCAATCGATTGTGGTCAGATTTGGTCAGAAATGGTCCTTGAATGGAATTATTTCAATTTTGTGCCAGTTGACTATCCAAGATGGCCACCATGGGGGCCGTTACTAAAAATAGCACAAACATAAAAATAACAATTACTCAGGAACCCGTGAATGGAATTCGACCAATTTTGTGTCAGAATGTTCCTTGCATGCAGCCGTTTCAATTAATTACAATTTGGCTTTCCAAGATGGCCGACATCTGCCGTTACTAAAAATAGCACAATCATAAAAATGACAATTACTCAAGAACCCCTGAATGGAATTCGACCAATTTTGTGTCAGAATGTTCCTTGCATGAAGCCGTTCCGATTAATTGCAATTTGGCTTCCAAGATTGCCGACATCTGTTGTTACTAAAAATAGCACAAACATAAAATGACAATTACTCAAGAACCCTTGAATGGAATTGGACCAATTTTGTGTCAGAATGTTCCTTACATGAAGCCATTTCAATTAATTGCAATTTGGCATTCCAAGGTGGCCACCTGCCTGCCTTTACTAAAAATAGCACAAAACATGAAAATGACAATATCTCAGTAACCGCTGAATAGATTTTGACGAAATTTGTGTCAAAATGATTTTTGCATTGAGATGTTTCAAAAGTAACTAAATATAGACAAGTCATAATGGCCTTTGTTACTAAAAATAGAAAAATGTGAAAATAAGAAAGTCTCAGTGGAATTGGACTAATTTTCTGTCAGAATGATCATTTCAATAAGCTTTTTCGATTTTCTGCATTTTGGCATTCCAAGATGGCCGCCATCTGCCGTTACTAAAAATAGCACAAAACATGAAAATGACAACATCTCATTAACCGCTGAAGTGATTGAGACGAAATTTGTGGCAAAATGATTCTTGCTTTGATGTGTTTCACAAATTAACAAATATTGACCCATCAAGTTTGCCTCTGTTACTTAAAATAGCAAAATTTGAAAATTAGAAAATTACAATGGAACTGGACCAATTTTGTGTCAAAATGGTCCTTGCATGAAAGCTTTTCAATTTTTTGCATTTTGGCATTCTAAGATTGCCGCCATCTGCCATTACTAAAAATAGCACAAAACATGAAACTGACAATATCTCAGTAACCCCTGAATGGATTTTGATGAAATTTGTGGCAAAATGATTCTTGCCTTGAGGTGTTTCAAAAGTAAATATATAAAGACCAGACAAGTTGGCCTCTGTTACTAAAAGTAGCAAAATGTGAAATTGAGAAAATCTCTGGAATTGGACCAATTTTGTATCAGAATGGGGACCATTCGGATACAAAAGCCAGGTGAGCGATATCAGGCCCATTTGGGCCTCTTGTTGCACCAATATTATAATGCTAATGCCTGATTTGTTTTATAAAAATGTTTCATTGAATATTCATGAATATGCAAATATTATATATTACAATAAAGGCCAATGTCTTGAGCTTTTTGTTGATACCAATTTTGTTGATCTTTGATGAACATAAGCTGAGAAATAGTTTTTTCCTATGTGTAGCACCACTTTTAATATATATAAAAAAAAGCCTTAGTGTATCGTGTAACATGCAAATGCTTCCACTTTCAGGTGGCAGAAAACAGGATTTGATAGCTTTTTCAATATACTTTTGGAAAATTATGATTCAGAATATTTCATTTGGGTGGGAGGTGGGGGGGGGGGCAGGGGGGCGGGGGGGGGGGGTCTGGGTAGCTTAATGACTATAAGGGCTAGAGTAATGAAACTTGGTACACACTTACATCAGCACATGATCACCTGAATGTTAGCACCATGTATGACATTGACCTACTGGTCATGGTCTGCTGACTTTGAAAAAATTTAGGTTAATGTATGTAAAGCATTTGTGTTAAAGTCAGTTTCAAAGTACAATGTAATTATAAGGGTTAGAGTCGTGATATTTGGTCATTACTTGCATCTGGAAGAGCACATGTGAGTGAAACCGACCATGTAGGACAGTGACCTACATTTTTACACTTCACTGACTTTATGATATTTCTTAGTCCCTATATGGGTTATAGTTATGATACTTTGCACACACTTACATATGGACAAGATCATTTCAGCAGCATCCTCTACATTTGATTTTATGTATATTTTATGCTTCATTGACTTTATGATACACTTCACTGACTGTGATATTTCTCAGTCCCTGTATGGGTTAGGGCCATGACACTTGGCACATACCTACATATGGACAGGACCGTTTTAACATAATCAACTTTGTATTGATTCAACTTATATTTTTGCTCCACTGACTTTATGAGTCAAATTCCTGTAAGGCACGCTCTGACAGCTCTTGTTTATTTATTTTTCAGGGATAGCCTTAGTGAGAAAATATGTATTGGCTGGTTGTTATAAAATGGTGTTTGGCTGTGGTTATCTCAGCAATCATCAGTTTTGTACAGTTTTGATTCAGCTTGCCATGCATTATTTCATCAGATTCAGACAGTATTGGATTAAGTGGACAATAAGATCGGAGATATGAAAAAAAGATCATCAGTGTAATGTGGAATATGTGATGAACATATAACAATACTAAATTTTTGGAAAGACAGGTTTTGAGCAGATTATGTTGACCCAGGTCATACTAAAGACGACAATATGAGCACCAGTATATCAATCAGTTTGTGAGTATGCATGTATCAGATTTACAAATTTACTACATCAAATTTTATAAGTAATTTGCAATAAAATGGGCACGAGAATTATTTTATTGATTCAGAAAAATATCCTGAAGTAGTGCAGAATTGAAATCCACAATTTATTTTCCCAGCCAAGCCATTCCATCTCCATATGATTTTAGCTGCTTTTTGTCTGTACCAGAAGCATGTCTTTGAAACGTAGCTTAAATACACGTTTGCAAAGGACATGAACCAAATGCATTCCATATTCGATAATTTACACTGAGTCAAAATTAAAGATATGTAATCATCGTAAGAAAGAAAATCAAACATATTAGAAAGATGGGCTTTCGATAACATACAAATAATTGTTTTTTGATAAAATTGGGTCTATGGCAAATCAACAATTTTAAAAAATGAAGTTATCTATCTATCTATCTATCTATCTATCTATCTTTTTACATGATAGCGAGTTATTTCTGCGAGTGTAAAATTTTGTGGTTTTCGCCTCAAATGGTGTACGAAAACATTCTGCGGTTTTATTTTCTTCAGATTTAAATTACCCTGTAATTTTCAAATACATATAAAATAAGACAAAGAAACGACTAAGATTAAGAAAACATATTATTACTTTGAGCTGGGAGTGAGAAGGTAAGTCTTATGATAGTGGGCGAATTAATAATCAGCCACGGACTCACTAATTACTGATCATAGACAAATATTCACTATATTTCCTATTGTAAGAGGTTACAAAATTAAAGATACATATAATCATAAGCAGTCCAGATATTCTGAGGTTTTAATTCTGCAGTTTTTACAAAACCACAGAAATATGCAGAAATTAAATAGAAATACGCAGAAATTAAACACCCACAGATATAACCCACTATACGGTATCTATCTATCTCTTTATCTATGAAGGGTTGGGAGACATATTGTTTTTGTTCTGGTCGTCCGTCTGTCCATCCATCTATCCGTCTGTCTATCCCGCTGTATGTCTTTCTCAAATCTGTCGGTTCTGTTAATCAAAAACGGTATGAGATATTTTTATGAAACTTTACATAAATGTAAAGCATTATTAGATGATGTGCAGAGTGCAAGAACTATAACTCTACTTACATTTTTTGGGGGAATTGTTGCCTTTTGTAACTTTAAGTATGAAAATAATGTGCGATCCATAACTTTGAAACCCTTTGAGATATTTTCACGAAAGGTGGTACAAATATAAAGCATCATCAGACAATATGCAGAGAACAAGTACCATAACTCCACCCTCATTTTTTTATGGAATTATGGCCCTTTGTAATTTCTAGTGTGGAAATTGTGTCCACTCCAAAACTCTAAAACTTTTTGAGATATTTTCGCGAAACTTGGTACAAATATAAAACATCATCAGATGATGTGCAGAGCGAAAGAACAGTAACTGCACCTTCATTTTATGGAATTATGCCCCTTTGTAATTTTTAGTATGGATATCTTGTCAGCTGCATAACTCTGAAACTGTTTGAGATATTTTCCCGAAACTGGTACAATTATAAAGCATCATTAGAAGATGCCCAAGAAACAAGATCCATGACTCCGTCTACAGTTTTGTCCCTTGAAATTTTCTGTTGAGAAATTGATTCCCTGCAATAACTTCAAAAGCGTTGAAGGTATTTTCACAAAACTTTGTACAAATATATAAAGCATAAGCAGGTGATAAGCAGGAAACAAGAAATGTAACTCCGGCTTTATTTGTTGTAGTTTTGTGCCCCTTTGTGAATTGTTTATTGAATTCTTATTCTCTCTATAATTTGAAGACTTTCAATGATATTTTTATGAAATTTTCTTCAAATATGAAGCATAATCAGATGATGTGTAGAAAACAACAGTAACTGTTGTAACTACACCTTCATTCTTTATGAACTTATGCCCCTGTGTATTTTTATGCCCCCGAAGGAACTTCGGGTGGCATATTAAAATCGCACCGTCCGTCCGTCAGTCCGTCCGTCCGTTACAAATCGTGTCTCAGCGATAACTTTAAAAGTACTGAAGCAAATTTGATGAAACTTCATAGAAAGATCAAGCATAATGAGAAGTTGTGTCGCGCGCAAGACTCAGGTCCCTACCCGCAAGGTCAAGGCCACAATTGGGTCAAAGGTCAAATTGTGTCTCAAAATCGTGTCTCAGGGATAATTTTAAAACTACTGAAGCAAATTTGATGAAACTTCACAGAAAGATAAAGCATAATGAGAAGGAATGTCGCGCACAAGACTTAGGTCCCCACGCCCAAGGTCAATGCCACAGTTGGGTCAAAAGTCAAATTGTATATCAAAATTGGGTCTCATTGATTACTTATAAACTACTGAAGCAAATTTAATGAAACTTCACAGAAAGATGAAACATAATGAGAAGGTATGTTGCACATAAGATTTGGGTTGCCAAGTTCAAGGTCAAGGTCACAGTTAGGGGTCAAAGGTCAAATCTTGCCTCTGTGATAACTTTAAAGCTGCTGAAGTGAATGTCATCAAACTTCACAGAAAGGTAAATCATTATGAGAAGGTATGTTACACACAATATGTATGATCCCAGATCCAAGGTCAAGGTCACAATCTGGGGTCAGAGGTCAAATTATGTCTCGGCAATTATTCAGAAAAGTACCATAGCAAACTTTAAAGAAAGATAAAGCCTAATGAGAAAATTTGCCATGCACAAGACATAGGTTCCCATACCCAAGGTCAAGGACGCAACACAGTTTGGTTAGTGGTTGAATTAAGTCCCCTCCAATCCTCTTAAACTTCCAAAGTGCATTTAAACGTTACAGAAAATTAAAACGAAATGAGAATGTATATCATGTGCAAGACCCAGGTTCTGTGCCCAAGGTCAAGGTCACAGCTAGGGTCAAAGGTCAGTTGAAGGGGCCTTCGGGGGCATTTGTTACACACTGTAACATTTCTTGTTTTTGTATAGAAGTAACATGCACTCTATAATTATACCCCCCTCAATGTGTTTGAGGGGGGGGGGGGGGGGGGAGGGGTATACTATTTTTACGTTGTCCTTCCTTCCATCTGTCTGTCCATTCATCCATCCGAAACACATTAAGCTTGCTCCAATTTGTTTCAAATTTTGTACTGTGTTTGAGCGGGGTATACAGTTTTCACGTCCTACCTTCCGTCTGCCGTCGTTTTGTCCATCCGCAACATATTAAACTTGCTCCGATTTGCTTCAAATTTTGAACATGGATGTAGCATATGAAAAGAGTTTATATTTTTCAGTTTTTTGCAGATGGGTTTTAATGCTGAGTTATGCCCCTTTATATTTTTCGTAAAAAAAGTTTGTTATCGCAACTCCTCTAAGACCCCTGGACCGATTTTCTTGAAATTAAGTATATGAACACATATTGGTATGAAGATGTGCATTAAGGTGTCCCCAAAATCTGACCCCTCTTTCCTGAGTTATGCCCCTTTTTGATATTTTTGGCCCTAATTTGGGGGGTGTATAGTCCTTTTTGCTTTGATTTTATTCAAACTTAGTTCATACATGCATCATAAGAAAACAGTTGACACGTGTTTCCCAGTTTTTCTGGAAGTGTTTTCCTGCTGAGTTATGCCCCTTTATATTTTTCATAAAAAAAGATTGTTATCGCAACTCTTCATAGATTGCTTGACCAATTTTCTTGTAATTAAGTATGTGAACACATATTGGTATGAAATTGTGCATTAAGGTTTTCATTATGAAATATGACCCCTCTTGCCTGAGTTATGACCCTTTTTATATGCCCGTTGAAGACGGGTCATATTATGTCGTGACCTCCGTCCATTTATCTGTCTGTCCGTCCTTCCATCTGTCTGTCAATCGGTCTGCCTATCTGTTAAATTGTCATGTCCGCTCCATATCTCCTTAACCCTTGAAAGATTTTTTTGAAACTTAAGTCAAACGTTCCCTTTATCGAGACGATGTGCAGAACTCACACTTCAGTGATGTCCGACAAAGATCAAGGTCACTCTTAGTGGTCAAAGGTCAAACGGTAAAATTTTATGTCCACTCCATATCTTGAAAACCGTTTAAGATTTTTTGATGAAAAATTGCACAATCATAAAGCACCATCAGATGATGTGCAGAGAAAAAGAACCATAACCCTATTTCCATTTTTGGTGGAATTATGTCCCTTTGTATTTTCATATAGTAATTTCATACAAGCTTTGTGTTTGCTCCATATCTCGAAAACTGTTAAAGATTTCTTCATGAAAGTTTGTGTAACTATAAAGCACCATCAGAAGATGCGCAGAGAAAAAGGACCATAACCCTACTTTCACATCTAACAAAATAACACCCCTTTGTATTTTTCATATAGTAATTTCATATAAGCTTTGTGTCCGCTCCATATCTCAAAAACCGTTTAAGATTTCTTGAAGAAAGTTTGTATAAATATAAAGCACCATCAAACGATGTGCAGAGAAAAAGAACCATAACCCTAGTCTGTTTTGACGGAATTATGTCACTTTGTATTTTTTGTATCGGAATTTCACATAAGCTTGTGTCCACTCCATATCTCGAAAGCCAAGATTTCTTCATGAAAGTTTGTAAACATATGAAGCACCATCAGATGATGCGCTGGGAAAAAAGATTGGAACTATAACCCTACTTTCACTTTTAACAAAATTACGCTCACTGTATTTTTCGTATTGTAATTTTGTATTAAATTCGTGTACACTCCATATCAGATTCTCCTTAACCTCTTGAAAGATTTTTTGAAAGATTTTTTAAAACTTGAGTCCAATGTTCACCTGATCAAGGCAACTTGCAGATATCATATTTCAACAATGTCTGACAAAGGTCAGGGTCACACTTAGAGGTCAAAGTTCAAAAGGTGACATTATTTGTCCGCTTCATATCTCAAAAACCGTATAAGATTTCACCATAAAAGTTGATAAAAGTTTATACAAATATGAAGCATCATTAGACAATGTGCTGAGAAAAAGATCCATAACCCTACTTTCAGTTTTAACGGAATAGTGCGTCCTGTACGAAATGGTCTCCATTTGATATCTTTTGTAAACATTGGTGTATTGAATTCATATTTTATACACAGAAATACAGGTCAAGTTCGATGTTGGGTAAAATCCGTCTGTTAATGTGGGAGTTATGGCCCTTTTTCATCTTCATTTTGTATGAAAAATGGTTTCCGTTCAATATCTTTTGACAACATTTGAGTTTATACATAGGTATATAATCATAAAGTTCAGGTCAAGTTCGAAGTTGGGTAAAATCCGTAAGTTATTGTGGGAGTTTTGGCCCTTTTTCGACTACATTTTGTATGAAAAAAAAATGGTTTCACTTCAATATCTTTTGAAAACATTGGTGTATTGAATTCATATTTTATACACATGTATATAATCATAAAATACAGGTCAAGTTTAATGTTGGGTGAAATCTATCTATTATTGCGGGAGTTATGGCCCTTTTTCATCTTAATTTCGTACAATAATGGTTGCTGTTTGTTAGTTTTTGAAAAGTTACTTATTTCCGGGCTATTTCTTTTGGTAAGTTGCATGGCATCCATTTCTGCGATAAGATACAGAATGTTATTACATATCACAGTCATGACACCCCCTCCCACACACACACCCACACATACACTTCTCTTGATCCGAGAAGCACAATACATCTGGCAAAGGAAAACAATAAAACATGTACCATAGAAGTCTGCCTTTGTGAACTTAGTTAACCTACAAGTGCCAGTACCTTAAAAAGGCACCATCTTACTTAGGGCACTAGGCGGGGGCATCCGTGTTCTATGGACACATTCTAGTTTTGCCATTCTTGCTCTTATTTCTTTCAGATTTGGTCCAGGGAGCCAGCGTAAGAAAAGAGTATATACATGAATTTTGTCAGTTTTGGCTGCAAGAACTTCAGGGATGAGCTGTATCTGTGTTTTTAGCATGTAACTTGAATGCTATGTATATGAAAAAGTTGGATGATAAAATCAAATTAAGTGCTAAATGCGGGGTGTATTTAGTAAACCATGCTTACTGCCACCTCTAGTTTTAAAACCGTCCAAGATATTGTCATGGAACTTGGTACAAATATAAAGCATCGTCGGATGATATGCAGAAAATAAGAACTGTAACGTAACCTACAGTTTTTAGTTCACCTGAGCCGTAGTCTCAAGGTGAGCTATTGTTATCAGCCAGTGTTCGTTGTGCGTAGTCTGTCGTGCGTCATCCATCTAGCGTCCTCAACAATTTGCTTAAATGGCATCTCCTCTGAAACTACTGGACCTAGGGCTTTGATATTTGGTATGAAGCATTATCTAGTAGACTTCTATCAAGTTTGTTCAAATATTGACCCCAGGGTCCAAAATGGCCCTGGGGCAGAGGGACATGGGTTCGAAAATAAAAAAAGACTTTAAAATCTTCTCTAGAACTACTTGGTTAAGATGCTTGAAATTTGGTATGTAGCATTGCCTAGTGGTCCTTTACCAAGTTCGTTCAAATGGTGGCCCCAGGATCGAAACTGGAGTTCTACCAAGATCGTTTAATTGATAACCATGGGATGACCTTGACTTTTTTACGACAAGGATAACTTTGCCTTCTGGTGCTTTAATATGAGAAAATAGTTCAACATAAGAGTTCATGGAAATTATAGAAGAAGAATCTTGTGGAAAAATTTGATATCTATCTATCTATCTATCTATCTATCAAGGAGAAGACAAGACGATGACAAATATATAATCATTGACAGTGAATAGACAGGATTAAGACGAAATGTCAAGTAAATGCAAGATGAATCTATCTATCTATCTATCTATCTGTCAAGCAGAATAGAAGACGATTGTGCATCGAGATGAAATCTATCTATCTATCTATCTATCTATCTATCTATCTATCTATCCAACTATCCATCTTACTATCTATAAAATAAATGAAGAGACAATGACAAACATTATTCATCGAATGATAAAAGATGGGTTAGAGTCGAAATCCAATACTTGAAAAAGTAGGATTGAGTCTAAGTCGAACATTGCAAATAAATTAGGGTATAAGTAGTCAGAATGAACATCTATCTATCTATCTATCTATCTATCTATACCTTGACGATACCTTGACGATAGTTGTTGGGCTCTGAAGGAAGGAGATAACTCCTTTTTAAGCCCGACATAGTTTGAAATCCTTTGGTCACTGTGTCCTGTCACTTTCTTAACTGATAACTGAGCATAATCTAGTACAGGTTTGCGTTATACAAGTACTTGTATAAATATGTCTAGCAGACATATTACTGATTAGAACATATACATAACTTCATGGTTCCAGTAATGATCTAGTTTTGATTTGAAATCGTTCACATCTTTTGCATTAACTACACTTGTAGGAAGAGCATTCCAATTATTTATTATCCTTTGGGAAAATTGGTGTAATCTCAAAGTTGTTTTACAGTGGGATTTTTCCAACTTGAAATGATGTCCACGAGTTGTAGAAGTAGATATTCTGAAAAGCCTTTCTGATGGTATATCCTCAAAGCCGCGAATTATTTTGAAGGTCTGAATCATATCCCCACGCTTCCTGCGGTGAGCCAAACTAGGCAATTTCAGCCTTCTCAGTCTCTCAGTATAAGTGAAGTCCTTCAATTCTGGTATAAGTTTTGTTGCTCTTTTCTGAACCTTTTCATTGCTAATAATGTCTTTCCTCAAGAAGGGATACCATATTGTATTTCCATATTCAATGTGAGGCCTAACTAATGCCTTATATAACAGCACAAAGGAGTCTTTTTCAATATATTCAAAGAATCTGAATATCAATGACAGTACACTGTTAGCTTTATTTATTTTTGTATTAATGTGGTTACTGAATTTCAGGTCTTGTTGGAAGATCACTCCTAGATCCTTCTCTTCACTAACTGACTCAATGTCTTCAAAATTCATAGTATACTGATAGTCTTGGTTGTCACGTCCATAATGAATTGTTTTACATTTCTCCACATTGAATCTAAGTTGCCACAAATCTGCTCAACCACACAAAGCATCTAAGTCTTGTTGAATGATGTCATTATTGCTGTCTGTATTATACAACTTGGTATCATCTGCAAAGATTTTCACAACACTGGTCACAACTTCTGGAAGATCATTTATGTATATAACAAATAACACAGGCCCAAGGACACTGCCCTGTGGAACACCACTTAAAACGTCTTTCCATGAAGAAGTCTCTCCTTTTATTGACACATACTGTCTTCTCCCAGTAAGGAAATCTTTTATCCATGATAATACCGGTCCTCTGATCCCATATGCTGAAACTTTGTGTAATAGGCGTTTGTGGGGTACACTGTCAAAAGCTTTTGCAAAGTCTAAATACACTGTATCCCAACTTTCACCATTTTCATAGTAGTTTGACCAGTCTTCCATCACATCAATTAATTGCAATATACATGAACGTCCTGTTCTGAATCCAAACTGAGCATTTGATATATGATCGTTTCTAACCAAGTGAGTAAGTATTGATGCCCTGATAATTTTTTCCATGCATTTGCAAACAACCGAAGTAAGGCTGACTGGGCGATAATTTCCTGGATCTGTTTTTTGGCCCTTTTTAAACAATGGGGTAACACGTGCGTCTTTCCACACTTTCGGGATTTGACCAGCATTGATAGATTTTTGAAAAATCAATGTTAATGGTACAGAGAATACTTTCGGCATTGTCTTTAGTAACAGTGGATGAATTTCATCAGGTCCCATAGACTTTCCAGCATTCAGTTCTTTCAATACTTTTTCCACCATACAAGTGTCAATAGCAATACTATACAACGGTGTATCAAAATCCCTATCAGGCATATCTGGCATTTCATCCCAATTTTTGCGAGTGAAAACACTGGCAAAGTAACTATTTAATACTTCTGCTTTTTCCTGGTTAGAAGTTGTATGTGTTGTATCCTCTTTCTTGAGATTAGTCACTGAGCTTTGCGTTTTAACTTGACTTCTGATGTAGTTCCAAAATTGTTTGCTTTCTGTCTTAGCTTTGCTGGCTATTTTTCTCTCAAAATTCCGTTTTGCTGTACGTACAGCTTCTGTTGTCTGGTTTCTTATTCTTTTATATCTTTCAAAGTCACATGGTCTTTTTGTGGCACAATATTGAGCCCATGCTTGTCTTTTTTCTTTTACACTCTTTAGTGAATCCGCAGTCATCCATTGCGGCTTAGGTTTACATTCTTTTTTGGGAACATATTTTGGTACAAATTTTTCAATACTCTCCTGATATTTTTCTGAGAAACAGCTCCACATCTGGTCAATATTCATATCCCTGAACTTATTCTTCCAATTTATCTTTTCCCAATCTTGAGAAAATGATTCAAAGTCACATTGACTGTATTTTATCTTTGGTTTCCCTGTACAACTCTCTTTAAAGGAAGTTAAGAAGTCAAATTTGATCAGTACATGATCACTGACACCTAATGAAGGTAAAATAGTAATGTTTTCAATATCATGTTCATCTTTGGTAATAACCAAATCTAAAACGTTCGGGGTCTGGTTTTCACGGACTCGTGTAAAGTCAGTAATATGCTGAAACAAGAAATTATCTCTAAGGCATTCTATAAATTCATATTCATGATGGGTTTCATTGTGGATGGTAGTGTAATTTTCCCAGTTGATGTCTTTCATATTAAAGTCACCTGTTATGAGCAAATTATGTCCTAGGCTTGCAGCTTCATTTATAAGTCTGTTTGTAATGTCACAAGAATCATTTGAAGATGGGCTTCTATATATAGCCCCTAATACTACAGTTTTACTATCTATAGTCCAATCACACCATGATGCGTCACTGTACAATGAATTTAAATGACTGTTTTGTGAAACACATAAGCCTGACTTAGCATAAATGATCACTCCTCTATTACCATCTGAACTTGGAAATGAAGTATAACCATCCAACTGATAGAGAACGGATGAACAGTTCAGGTCTGTGTTTACTTTAGGTAGGACTTCCGTAATAAAAATAAAGTCAGGATTTTCTAGGACTATTTGTAATTTCAGTTCATCAATTTTATTTCTTAGCTGATCCGCATTCGTATAAAAGCATTTAACCTTTTCAAAAGTGACCTCTGCGAAAATTGTAGCTCCTTGTGTACTGTTGGATGTAGTTTGGTCCGAGTTATGTTCATTGTTAGTGGGATTTCTTGCACTATCCTGGCTGGTTTCCGACTGCCAGCCAGTTTGATTTGAAGGTTGAAAATTTATAGTAACATCTAAACTACTGTTATTTTGCGTAAGGCTAGAAATAACTGGATTAGTAGTAGTAGGTCCATGACTAGAAGTTGCACTGGAATTATATTCAGGGCTAGATGTAAATGAGGTAGTAATAGGTCCATGCCTAGTTGATACACTTAGACTAGCATTATTATGGTCTTGGCTAGAAATAACTGCTGAGGTACTTGGCGGGGTAAAAATGTTTTCTCGTTCAGAATTTGAAGTAACACATGAAATAGCATTTTTATGACTAGAAATAACTGAGGTAGTAATGTGTTCATGACTAGCACTATTTTTCAGTTCATGACTAGCAGAAACAGAGGTAGTAATTGGACTTGGACTATTATTCACATCTTTAACATTACTGCTAAGTGGCTGAACAGAAACACTATTTGCACTATGTACAAACGTTCCATCTTCATCTACACAGTCACCACCGGCTGGGAACCACCCCCGTTTCCCGAGCCATTACTTTTACCAGTTCCCTGGGATATTTCTCTCCTATCGACAATCTTACTACCCGATAAATTACCAAATGAGGATTTTCTTCATCCCTTCTCTTCTTTTCAAGCTCCATACGCAGGAGTCTACTGCGATCGCTCTATCTATCTATCTATCTATCTTACAGTAAATGAGAAGACGTTTGTTAAAAGATGGTTTTGAGTCGAAATGAATACTTAAGAAAAATAGGATAAGGTCGAAGTCGAATATTGCAAATAAATCAGGGTATAAGGAGTCAGAATATCTATCTTTCTATCTATCTATCCATCTATCTATCCATCTTTTCGTCGAACTATCTATAAAATGAATGAGGAGACGATGAAAAATATTAATCATCGAATGTTAAAAGATGCATTTGAGTCGAAATCGAATACATGTACTTGAAAAATAAAATAGTATTGAGTCGAAGTCGAACATTTAAAATAAATTAGGATATAAGTACTCAGAATGAACATCTATTTATGTATGTATGTATTAATGTATGTATGTATGTATGTATGTATGTATGTATGTATGTATGTATGTATGTTTGTATCTATCTATCTATCTATCTATCTATCTATGTAAAAATAAATGAGAAGGCGATGACAAATATATAACCATTATATTTGAAAAGATGGTATTGAGAAGATATCGAATATTTCAATTAAGTTCAAAATGAATCTATCTATCTATCTTTCTATCTATCTATCCATCAAATCAATAAGAAGTCAATGACAAATATATAACCATCAAATCATAAAAAAAACGATTGAGTCGAAGTCAAATTTCGTCTAATCAGAGTAGAAGTAGTCTATCTATCTATCTATATATTATAAATATATCATACCTAATTTAGTGCCACAGACGCGTGTTTCTGTATTTAACCTCTTCAGTGTCGCTTATCCCCAAAAGTTTGATAGAAAAGATATGATGGCAGGTCTCGGCAGGCAACAAGCATCCCTCTCCGAGCCACACTTACTGTCGCATTCCGAGGGACACATTAGCTGCAGACATCAGGTAAGAGACGTCTACGTATTAATCCGCGGGCGCAGGCGTCCCCCACCGAGCCACCTCAACCCTTGCGTCTCGAGAAAGGCGACAGACAAGGGCATCAGGAAAGAGATGTCCGATGCAGCAAGAACCCGCAACAAGCCAAAGTAACTCAAAAGAATGGAAGCCAAACTCCGCTAAGATTCATGTCGCTATGACAAGTCAGTCTTAGTTTTAAAATCTATCTATCTACCTATTTATTTATCTATCTATCTATTCATCTATCTATCTATCTATCTATCAAGGAGATGACAGGACGATGACAAATATATAATCATTGACTGTGAATAGACGGGATTGAGACAAAATTTCAAGTAAATTCAAGATCTATCTCTCTATCTATCTATCTACTTTTGAAAAAGGCGAAATTGATGAAACTGATTCGAGTTGAAATAAATCTATCTATCTATCTATCTATCTATCTATAATGTAAAAATGCGGGAATGAGTCGAAATCGAACAATTCAAGTAAACGCAATGTGAATCTATCTATCTATCTATCTATCTATCTATCTATCTATCTATCTATCTATCAAATCTATAAGAAGTCGTTGACATGCATATAACTAGTGAGTGTTAAAAGATGCGATAGAATCAGAATTTAATATGTCAAATAATTTTCGGAATTGAATACATCAAATAAATTTGAATCGAAAAAGTCATCCATTTAACGTCTATCTATCTATCTATCTATCTATCTATCTATCGATCGATCAACTTATCTATCCATCTCGTCATCTAACTATCTACAAAATGAATGAGGAGTTAATGACAAATATTAATCATCGAATGTTAAAAGATGGGTTGAGTCGAAATCCAATACTTGAAAAAAGTAGGATTGAGTCGAAGTCGAACATTTCAAAACAATTAGGGTATAAGTAGTCAGAATGAACATCTATCTATCTACCTGTCTATCTAAAAATAAATGTGAAGACGATTGTTCAATGATGGGTTTGAGTCGAATTCGAATACTTCAGAAAAATAGGATTGAGTCGAAGTCGGAACATATTAAATATAAATAAATTAGGGTATAAGTAGTTAGACTGCACATCTATCTATCTATCTATCTATCTATCTATCTATCTACTAATCCATCCATCTTTCCGTCGAACTATCTGAAAAATAGAATGAGGAGACAATGACAAATATTAATCATCGAATGTTAAAATTTGCGTTTGAGCCGAAATCGAATACTTGAAAAAACAACATAGTATTGAGTCGAAGTCGAACATTTAAAATAAATTCGGGTATAAGAAGTCAGAATGAACATCTATCTATCTATCTATCTATCTATCTAACTAAAATAAATGAGAGGACGATGACAAATGTATAACCATTAAATTTAAAAAAGATGGAATTGAGAAGATATCGAATATTTCAATTAAATTCAAAATGAATCTATCTTTATTTCTATCTATCTATCCCTCAAATCAATAGGAAGGCAATGACAAATATATAACCACCAAATCATAACAAAAAAAAAAAACAAAAAAAAAAAACGATTAAGTCGAAGTCAAATTTCATGTTAATCAGAGTAGTGTTTGCCTGTATCTATCTATCTATCTATCTTTCAAATTTATGAGAAGTCGATGACATGCATATAACCAATGCGTGTGAAAATATGCGATAGTATCGGAATTGACTATGTCAAAATAGTTTCGAAATTGAATACATTAAATACATGTTAATCGAAAAAGTCATCCATCTATCTATCTATCTATCTATCTATCTATCTATCTATCTATCAAGGAGATGAGAAGACGATTGTGAATTGCGATGAAATTAATCTATCTATCTATCTTTTCTATCTAATTCGGATAAGGTCGAAATCGTCGAAAGCTAACTGATCGAGTTGAAATAAATCTATCTATCTATCTATCTATCTATCTGTCTATCAAATCTATGAGAAGTCGATGACATGCATATAAGCAGTGTGTTTGAAAATATGCGATAGCATCGGAATTTAATATGTCAAATAATTTTCGGGATTAAATACATCAAATGAAGGTCAACAATTAAGCGCCTATCTGTCTATCTATCTATCTGTCCATCTATCTATCTATCTGTCAAGGAGATGAGAAGGCGATGACAAATATATAATCATTGAATGTGAAAAGACGGGATTGAGACGAAATTTCAAGTCAATGCAAGACGAATCTATCTATCTTTCTATCTGATTGCGAAAAAGGTGAAATCGATGAAACTGGTTCGAGTTGAAATCTATCTATCTATCTATCTATCTAAAATGTGAAAAGGCGGGCATGAGTCGAAATAACATATTTCAAGTAAACGCAAGTTCTATCTATCTATCTATCTATCTATCTATCTATCTATCAAATCTATGAGAAGTCGTTGACATGCATATAACCAGTGCGTGCTAAATTATACGATAGAATCAGTATATAATATGTCAAATACTTTTCGGAATGAAATACATCAAATAAAGTTAAATCGAAAAAGTCATCCATTTAAAATCTATCTATGTATCTATCTATCATTCTATGCATCAAGGAGAAGAGAAGACGATAGTGAACCGAGATGAAATGTAGCTATCTATCTACCTATCTATCTATTTGTCTATCTAACTACCTATCTATGACTCTATCTATCTATCTAACTTTCTATCTATCTATCTATCTATCTATCTATCTATCTATCTATCTATCAATCTATCTTTTAATCTATCTATCTATCTATCTATCTATCGATCTATCTACTTATCAATCCATCTATCCATCTAACTATCTATAAAATGAATGAGGAGACAATAACAAATATTAATCATCGAATGTAAAAGGATGGGTTTGAGTCGAAATCCAATACTTGAAAAAAGTAGGATAAAGTCGTTGTCGAACAATTCAAACAAATTAGGGTATAAGTAGTCAGAATGAACATTTATCTATCTATCTATCTATCTATCTATCTATCTATCTATCTAAAAAATAAATGAAAAGACGATTGTTAAAAGATGGGGTTGAGTCGAATTCCAATACTTATAAAAAATTGGGATTGAGTCGAAGTCGAACATTTCAAACAAATTAGGGTATAAGTAGTCAGAATGAACATCTATCTATCTATCTATCTACAAATAAATGTAAAGACGATTGTTGAAAGATGGGTTTGAGTCGAAAGCGAATATTTAAAAAAGATAGGATTGAGTCGAAGTCGAACATTTCAAATAAATTAGGGTACAGGTAGTCAGAATGAACATCTATCTATCTATCTATCTATCTATCTATCTTTCCAACGATCTATCTAAAAGTAAAAAGTATGCAAAGACCAGGAACTGAAACAATCAAAATCCAAATCCAGCCCTCAAACCATAGTTGGAAACAACTAAGATTACAAATAATCAAGATACAGAGAACATATGGCCAACCGAGTGAGCAGCTTGTTCCCAAAAGGTGGCCACTCAGCAACCCAAACCGAACCAAAAATAATAATAACATACATAAGGTAAAACATCACAGAAACTCTGACACCAAAAACAGGCAACAAAGAACCACAACAGAACTACCGCCTTGGAACGGTCAGTAATGAATTACTGGGGGGCTTAAATCGATTTTACAGGCCCAACCTCACCCTCAGTTTCTGAAGTGGTACAAAACATTTAGTTGGTTGTTCGGTTCGCATGATAACCCTCTAACTCGTCAATGAATCATCACGGTAAACACATAAATCAAATTTCAACACCATGAAGAAGCAAAAACGAGGACTCAACAGATACAACGGGCCGTCTGACAGGTGGAGATCCCTGTCCTGCCAAACAACCTCACTGGAAATCTGAAGCAAAAGAATGTCACCAGTTGAGCCCCGGTGGACCAAGCAACAGACAAAAAGGCTCCGGTCCCAACCAACTAAAATATATAGCTTTAGGTCGGGGCCATCATAGAGTCTGACGACCGATCCCCCGGTGTGCAATTAAAGAGTGCAGCAAAGCTATCAACCAAGATTGGATTAATCACTAAGCATGCAGACTGTCGCATAACATTTAAATTATAGCCAATACGTTTGTGACGTATTATTATTTTTCGGAATTGATCAGAAAAATCAGTCCTACCCTTAATCTTTTTGAATTTGTATACTAAGTCACCATAAAATTCTGGTTCCGATAGGCCTTGGTGTAAAAGAAATTTTAATCCGACATCAAATTTTCAAACCAATTCATGGTGTCTGCGATAGAATTTAGAAAAAGCCTTTCTAAGCTTATGATACCGATAGCCCTGTTGAAGAAGTTTAGCAGTTAAACATTTATTACGAGCATTAAAGTCATCTACATGACTACACACTCTAGCAAATCTTATAAGTTGAGAAATATACACTCCATAAGAGGGACGACGTGGAACGACGAGAAATGAATGACGAGACGATGACAAATATTAATCATCGAATGTTAAATGATGCGTTTGAGTCGAAATCGAATACTTGAAAAAAAAACACATAGTATTGAGTCGAAGTCGAACATTTGAAATAAATTAGGGTATAAGTAGTCAGAATGAACATGTATGTATGTATGTATGTATGTATGTATGTATCTAAAAATAAATGAGAAGACGATGACAAATATAACACCATTAAATTTGAAAAGATGGGATCGAGAAGATATCGAATATTTCAATTAAATTCAAGCTGAATCTATTTATCTATCTATCTATCTATCTATCTATATATCTATCAAGGAGATGAGAAGACGATTGTGAATCGAGATGAAATTTACCTAAGTAATCTATCTATCTATCTATCTATCTATCTATTTGGGATAAGGTCGAAATCGTCGAAAGCTAACTGATTCGAGTTGAAATCTATCTATCTATCTATCTATCTATCTATCTATCTATCTATCTATCTAATTATTAAAACTTCGAAATCGATTAAAACTGATCCAAGTTGAAATAAATCGATCTATCTTTCTATATATCTATCTATCTATCTATCATTCTATCTATCTATATATCTATCTATCTATCTATCTATCTATCTATCTATCTATCTATCTATGAGAAGTCTATGACATGCATATAAGCAGTGCATTTAAAAATATGCGATAGAATTGGAATTTTATATGTCAAATAATTTTCTGAATTGAATACATCAAATTAATTTAAATCGAAAAGGTCAACAATTTATCGCCTATCTATCTATCTATCTATCTATCTGTCAAGAGATTACGACAAATATATAATCATTGACTGTGAAAAGACGGGATTGAGACGAAATTTCAAGTAAATTCAAGATGAATCTAGATTATCTATCTTTCTAATGGGAAACAAAGGCGAAATCGATGAAACTGATTCGAGTTGAAATCTATCTACCTATCTATCTATCTATCTATAATGTGAAAAGGCGGGAATGAGTCGAAATTGAATATTTCAAGTAAATGCAAGGTGAATCTATCTATCTATCTATCTATCTATCTATCTATCTATCAAATCTATGAGAAGTCGGTGACATGCTTATAACCAGTGCGTGTTAAAAGAAGCGATAGAATCAGAATTTGATATGTCAAATAATTTTTTGTCAAGCAGATAAAAGACGATAGAGAATCGAGATAAATTCTATCTATCTATCTATCTATCTATCTATCTATCTATCTATCCATCTAACTATCTACAAAATGAATGAGGTACCAATGGCAAATATTAATCATCGAATTTTAAAAAGATGGGTTTGAGTCAAAATCCAATACTTGAAAAAAGTAGGATTGGGTCGAAGTCAATAAGGGTATAAGTAGTCAGAATGAACATCTATCTATCTATCTATCTATCTATCTAAAAATAAATGTGAAGACGATTGTTAAAAGATGGGTTTGAGTCGAAATCTAATAATAAAGAAAAATAGGATTGAGTCGAAGACGAACATTTCAAATAAATTAGGGTTTAAGTAGTCAAAATGAATATCTATCTATCTATCTATCTATCTATCTACCAAAATAGCTACTTATCCATCCATCTTTCCATCGAACTATCTGAAAAAAGGAATGAGGAGTCGATGACAAATATTAATCATCGAAAGTTAAAAGATGCGATAGAGTCGAAATCGAATACTTGAAAAAAAA
This sequence comes from Ctena decussata, assembly GCA_963989385.1. NCBI lineage: Eukaryota > Metazoa > Mollusca > Bivalvia > Lucinida > Lucinidae > Ctena > Ctena decussata. The sequence goes on from OZ022505.1 coordinate 59,784,720, forward strand.
ATAGTATTGAGTCGAAGTCGAACATTTAGAATAAATTAGGGTATAAGGAGTCAGAATGAACATCTATCTATCTATCTATCTATCTATCTATCTATCTAAAAATAAATGAGAAGACGATTGTTTAAAGACGGGTTTGAGTCGAAATCCAATACTTGAGAAAAGTAGGATTGAGTCGAAGTCGAACATTTCAAACAAATTAGGGTATAAGTAGTCAGAATGAACATCTATCTATCTATCTATCTATCTATCTATCTATCTAAAATATAGTCGAAATCCAATACTTGAGAAAAGTAGGATTGAGTCGAAGTCGAACATTTCAAACAAATTAGGGTATAAGTAGTCAGAATGAACATCTATCTATCTATCTATCTATCTATCTATCTAAAAATAAATGTGAAGACGATTGTTAAAAGAAGGGTTTGAGTCGAAATCTAATAATAAAGAAATAGGATTGAGTCGAAGACGAGCATTTCAAATAAATTAGGGTTAAAGTAGTCAAAATGAATATCTATCTATCTATCTATCTATCTATCTATCTATCTATCTATGCGAAGACGATTGTTGAAAGATGGGTTTGAGTCGAATATTTAAAAAAAAAGTATTGAGTTGAAGTCGAATATTTCAAATAAATTAGGGTAGAAGTAGTCAGAATGAACATCTATCTATCTATCTATCTATCTATCTATCTATCTATCTATCCAACGATCTATCTAAAAAATGAATGAGGAGACGATGACAAATATTAATCATCGAATGGTAAAAGTTGCGTTTGAGTCGAATTCGAATACTTGAAAAAAACACATAGTATTGAGTCGAAGTCGAACATTTAAAATAAATTAGGGTATAAGTAGTCAGAATGAACATCTATGTATGTATGTATGTATGTATGTACACTCAGCAAAATTTCTAATTGGTCAGTTTTCTAATATGCAAAAATATGATTTTTAAACTGTGTTTTTGAATATAATTATAACCAAAGTTTTGGGCTGTTATCTACGTATTAAATGTCAGTGTTGTAATCAAAACTTTATTGTAGTATTAGAGTTATGGCCTAGTCTCTCTAAACCATAGAATGCTTTGAAAACACATACAGGCTGCATCAAACTTCCACAAAAGCATGATATTTCAGAAGTAAATGAAGTTTTTCATCATAAAAACATGAGGTATGTTTTTAGTCTTCGTGTATTTTTGACCTGTATTAATTTTGATATTGACGTTTTCAAATTACCTCCCTTTCAGTGTTTGTGTAAATCCTAATGGACGCCTCGAATTGATGTCAACATTTTGCAAATGCATAAGAGCTTGTGCTGCTTGTAAAATAAAAGAACATCTGTACATTTGTTCGTCCTAGTTGGTAGCCAGGCTACTCTAACTCTGCTTATGGCTTAATTCTATGGCTAAAAGTGACCAATTAGGAATTTTGTTCAGTGTATGTATCTAAAATAAATGAGAAGACGATGACAAATATAACACCATTAAATTTGAAAAGATGGGATTGAGAAGATATCGAATATTTCAATTAAATTCAAGATGAATCTATTTATCTATCTTTCTATCTATCTATCCATCAAGTCAATAAGAATTCAATGACAAATATAAAACGATCAAATCATAACAAAAAACTAAAAAAACAACGACTGAGTCGAAGTCAAATTTCAAGTTAATCAGAGTAGAATTAGACTGTATCTATCTATCTATCTATCTATCTATCTATCTATCTATCTATCTATCTATCTAATAAGGATAATGTCGAAATCGATGAAAGACTGATCTATCTATCTATCAATCTATCTATCTATTAATTTTAAGAGAAGTCGATGACATGCATATAACCAATGCGTGTGAAAATATGCGATATAATCGGAATTTTATATGTCAAATAATTTTCGGAATTGAATCGAAGTCGAGCATTTAAAATAAGTTAGGGTATAAGTAGTCAGAATGAACATCTATTTATTTATCTATCAATGTATGTATCTATGTATGTATGTATGTACGTATCTATCTATCTATCTATCTATCTATCATCTATATATCTATCCATCTATCTATCTAACTAAAAATAAATGAGAAGACGATGACAAATATATAACCATTATATTTGAAAAGATGGATTTGAGAAGATATCGAATATTTCAATTTAATTCAAGATGAATCTATCTATCTATATTTCTATCTATCTATCCATCAAATCAATAAGAAAGCAATGACAAATATATAACCATCAAATCATAACAAAAAACTAAAAAAAACAACGATTGAGTCGAAGTCAAATTTCAAGTTAATCGGAGTAGGAGTAGCCTATATCTATCTATCTATCTATCTATCTATCTATCTATCTGATTGCGAAAAAGGTGAAAGCGATGAAACTGGTTCGAGTTGAAATAAATCTATCTATCTATCTATCTATCTATCTATCTATCTATCTATCTAAAATGTGAAAAGGCGGGCATGAGTCGAAATAAAATAGTTCAAGTAAACGCAAGATCTATCTATCTATCTATCTATCTATCTATCTATGCGAAGTCGTTGACATGCATAAAACCAGTGCGTGCTAAATTATGCGATAGAATCAGTATATAATATGTCAAATACTTTTCGGAATGAAATACATCAAATAAAGTTAAATCGAAAAAGTCATCCATTTAAAATCTATCTATGTATCTATCTATCATTCTATGCATCAAGGAGAAGAGAAGACAATAGTGAACCGAGATGAAATCTAGCTATCTATCTACCTATCTATCTATTTGTCTATCTAACTACCTATCTATGAATATATCTATCTATCTAACTTTCTATCTATCCATCTATCTTTTGTCTATCTAACTTCCTATCTATCTATCTATCTATCTATCTATCTATCTATCTATCTATCTATCTATCTATCTATCTATCTATCTAACTATGTATCTATCTACCTTTTAATCTATCTATCTATCTATCTATCTATCTATCTATCTATCTATCTATCTATCTATCTATCTATCTATCAATCCAACTATCTATACAATGAATGAGGAGACAATAACAAATATTAATCATCGAATGTAAAAGGATGGGTTTGAGTCGACCCAATACTTGAAAATAGTAGGATAAAGTCGTAGTCGAACAATTCAAACAAATTAGGGTATAAGTAGTCAGAATGAACATCTATCTATCTATCTATCTATCTATCTATCTATCTATCTATCCATCTAAAAATAAATGAAAAGACGATTGTTAAAAGATGATTGTTAAAAGATGGGTTTGAGTCGAATTCCAATACTTATAAAAAATTGGGATTGAGTCGAAGTCGAACATTTCAAACAAATTAGGGTATAAGTAGTCAGAATGAACATCTATCTATCTATCTATCTATCTATCTATCTATCTATCTATCTATCTAAAAATAAATGTGAAGACGATTGTTGAAAGATGGGTTTGAGTCGAAAGCGAATATTTAAAAAAGATAGGATTGAGTTGAAGTCGAACATTTCAAATAAATTAGGGTACAAGTAGTCTGAATGAACATCTATCTATCTATCTATCTATCTATCTATCTATCTATCTATCTTTCCAACGATCTATCTAAAAAAATGAATGAGGAGACGATGACAAATATTAATCATCGAATGTTAAATGATATGTTTGAGTCGAAATCGAATACTTGAAAAAAAAACACATAGGCCCATATTCACAAACTAAACTCAAACTCCACCTCGACTCGAACTTACCGGATAAGTAGCTATAATTGCCTAACGGTCCAGGATTATCTCAAGGTAAGGTCGAGTCGTATTCACAGACATGAGTGTGGCTGGAGTCACCTCCAATAAGTAAGGTTTGGTTGAGGAACGGCGAAGCTCCCTCGACCGCGACTCGAGTTAAATTTTGCTAATATTTCAGCGTTTTCATTGCTATGTTATGAGGATTCGAAGAGGCACGACTGCCAAATGTTGTTAAAGGCCAGAGGCTTCTATCTAATATATTTTCAGCCCCTTTTTTTCTCTCGTTTTTGACAAATTCGTTCTAAGCAGTAAGTGCTGCGTTTCACAGACAGACAAACCTTTGGATTATATCAGAATGTGTAATTTGGATCACCATAGATCTATAAATGTTGTTTAAAAATGTTTAGTCTATACTGAGACGTCTCTATGAGAGAGAGAGAGAGAGAGAGAGAAAGATAGGAGAGCCCTTCCCCCTCCTCCTCACCCCCCCCCCCCTCCACACACACATACGTGGTCAGGTTGTGTGACGGTGCTGGGTAATTTTCAATATCGGCACGTCCTACTTGTGTTAGCTAGAGCATGATTCGTCCGCCTGTATGGAGACAAACTTAAAGAGTATTATCGACTCGCACAAGCGGACGAACCGTGTTGTATCTCACTTATAGCACGATACCCAATGTAGATCTTGCACGTCCCCTAAGGGTTATCTCATTCTAAAGTTTAGGGTATCTGAGGAACGTACAATTGTAGGACAAGGGCCGGCTGTGCTTGCAGCCGATGTGGGACGGGGTGCGAAGACTCTGATCAGACAGGGCGAATGGCCAGGCTAATCTGAGTTTGTGCTTTGCGCACAACCACTTTGTTGGTTTTCTCGTGTCGCCGCTCATATATTTGAAGAAATTCAATTATGGCTACCGCAATTTGACCAGTTAAAAGCCTTCGGTGAAAATAATTGATCCGAAAGCAAGCTCAACGGACGGAACCAAAGACTCGGGGACAGACGGACTGGCAGACGGACAGACCAGCCGAAAACGGTATACCCACATAGCAAACATCGTTTGTTGGGGTATAATAATACAGAAAATATAAAAAAAGAAAACGTGCATGAAATTTAATTTCAGTATTATCGATGTATGTCTGTATATATGCAACAAAATCGCCTCTGTCTCTGTCACCATATATGTCAAGTTTGGATAAAATGCATAATATAAAAGGTATTAACGAAACAACTCTTGGAAGCGCACACTACGTGTGAAGGCGGTGGAAGGGGGTGGGGGTGTAGGGCAGGAAACTGTGCAGAATACTCAAACAAAAACTATGTATTATAACTAGAAAGTATGATCAAACGGATAAATACGTGATACGAAAATAGGAAATTGATTAAAGTTTCAGCAAAAATACAGGAGAAGAACGGGTCGAACCCATGACAGATGTTTAACCGGCAGGTAGCTTAACCACTACGCCACGCACGCTTCTGCAGACAGAGGAACATAAACCGGACGGACACCCAGACGTTAAGCGGAAATTCATAGTTCCTGCAGTACATATAATTATAATTTTACAAATTATACAGTATGATCCTGTTCTACGCTGTTTGTGGAATAAACCATATCTCAGAACTTGAATCTATTACACTTTATAATTTTAGGATGTCTGATCTGGGTACATAAATGTATTTTGCATAATGTGAGTATAACTGGAGTGTAGCTGGAGTCTCCTCCACGAAGTCAAGGTGGAGTGGAGAACGTGAATACCAAATTTATACTTGAACTTCACTCACTCGAGGCGTCCTCGAGCGTCACTTCAACCGACCTTATTGGAGTTCGAGTGGAGGTGGAGTATGAGTTTAGTTTGTGAATATGGGCCATAGTATTGAGTCGAAGTCGAACATTTGAAATAAATTAGGGTATAAGTAGTCAGAATGAACATCTATGTATGTATGCATGTATGTATGTATGTATGTATGTATGTATGTATGTATGTATGTATGTATATGTAAGTATGTATGTATGTATGTATATATCAAAAAATAAATTAGAAGATGATGACAAATATAACACCATTAAATTTGAAAAGATGGAATCGAGAAGATATCGAATATTTAAATTAAATTCAAGATGAATCTATTTATCTATCTTTCTATCTATCTATCCATCAAATCAATAAGAATTCAATGGCAAATATATAACCATCAAATCATAATAAAAAAAATAAAAAAACAACGATTGAGTCGAAGTCAAATTTCAAGTTCATCAGAGTAGAAGTAGCCTGTATCTATCTATCTATCTATCTATCTATCTATCTATCTAATTAGGATAATGTCGAAATCGATGAAAGACTGATCTATCTATCTATCTATCTATCTATCTATCTCTATCTTTCAAATTTACGAGAAGTCGATGACATGCAAATAACCAAGCGTGTGAAAATATGCGATATAATCGGAATTTTATATGTCAAATAATTTTCGGAATTGAATACATCAAATAAACGTAAATCGAAAAAGTCATCCTTTCAACGCCTATCTATCTATCTATCTATCTATCTATCAAGGAGATGAGAAGACGATTGTGAATCGAGATGAAATTTACCTAAGTAATCTATCTATCTATCTATCTATCTATCTATTTGGGATAAGGTCGAAATCGTCGAAAGCTAGCTGATTCGAGTTGAAATAAATCTATCTATCTATCTATCTATCTATCTATCTATCTATCTATCTATCAATTTTAAGAGAAGTCGATGACATGCATATAACCAGTGTGTGTGAAAATATGCGATATAATTGGAATTTTATATGTCAAATAATTTTCGGAATTGAATCGAAGTCGAACATTTAAAATAAGTAAGGGTATAAGTAGTCAGAATGAACATCTATTTATCTATCTATCAATGTATGTATCTATGTATGTATGTATGTACGTATCTATCTATCTATCTATCTATCTATCTATCTATCTATCTATCTATCTGTCTATCTATGTATCATCTATATATCTATCCATCTATCTATCTAACTGAAAATAAATGAGAAGACGATGACAAATATATAAACATTATATTTGAAAAGATGGATTTGAGAAGATATCGAATATTTCAATTTAATTCAAGATGAATCTATCTATCTATATTTCTATCTATCTATCCATCAAATCAATACGAAAGCAATGACAAATATATAACCATCAAATCATAACAAAAAACTAAAAAAACAACGATTGAGTCGAAGTCAAATTTCAAGTTAATCAGAGTAGAAGTAGCCTGTATCTATCTACCTATCTATCTATCTATCTATCTATCTCAGAATGAACATCTATGTATGTATGTATGTATGTATGTATGTATATATCTAAAAATAAATTAGAAGACGATGACAAATATAACACCATTAAATTTAAAAAGATGGGATCGAGAAGATATCGAATATTTCAATTAAATTCAAGATGAATCTATCTATCTATATTTCTATCTATCTATCCATCAAATCAATAAGAAAGCAATGACAAATATATATCTATCTATCTATCTAATTAGGATAATGTCGAAATCGATGAAAGACTGATCTATCTATCTATCTATCTATCTATCTATCTATCTATCTATCTCTATCTTTCAAATTTACGAGAAGTCGATGACATGCATATAACCAATGCGTGTGAAAATATGCGATATAATCGGAATTTTATATGTCAAATAATTTTCGGAATTGAATACATCAATTAAATGTAAATCGAAAAAGTCATCCTTTTAACGCCTATCTATCTATCTATCTATCTATCAAGGAGATGAGAAGACGATTGTGAATCGAGATGAAATTTACCTAAGTAATCTATCAATCTATCTATCTATCTATTTGGTATAAGGTCGAAATCGTCGAAAGCTAACTGATTCGAGTTGAAATAAATCTATCTATCTATCTATCTATCTATCTATCTATTAATTTTCAGAGAAGAACTAAATAAGCAACATGCTTTCGTCAGGAGAAGAACTAAATAAGCAACATGCTTTCGTTCTAATCCTATAAAATTATATGTTGTATTATCTATGTATGTTGTGAAAAAGTGAAATAAATATGTTTAAACCAATTTTCAGAGAAGTCGATGACATGCATATAACCAATGCGTGTGAAAATGTGCGATATAGTCGGAATTTTATATGTCAAATGATTTTCGGAATTGAATCGAAGTCGAACATTTAAAATAAGTAAGGGTATAAGTAGTCAGAATGAACATCTATTTATCTATCTATCAATGTATGTATGTATGTATGTATGTATGTATGTATGTATGTATGTATGTATGTATGTATGTATGTATGTACGTATCTATCTATCTATCTATCTATCTATCTATCTATCTATCTATCTAACTGAAAATAAATGAGAAGACGATGACAAATATATAACCATTATATCTGAAAAGATGGATTTGAGAAGATATCGAATATTTCAATTTAATTCAAGATGAATCTATCTATCTATATTTCTATCTATCTATCCATCAAATCAATACGAAAGCAATGAAAAATATATAACCATCAAATCATAACAAAAAACTAAAAAAAACAACGATTGAGTCGAAGTCAAATTTCAAGTTAATCAGAGTAGAAGTAGCCTGTATCTATCTACCTATCTATCTATCTTTCAAATTTATGAGAAGTCGATGACGTGCATATAACCAATGAAATTATGCGATAGAATGGGAATTTAATATGTCAAATTATTTTCCTAATTGAATACATCAAATAAATGTTAATCGAAAAAGTCATCCATAGAACGTCTATCTATCTATCTATCTATCTATCTATCTATCTGTCTATCTGTCAAGGAGATGAAAAAACGATTAATCGAGATGAAATTAACCTAAGTAATCTATCTATCTATCTATCTATCTATCTATCTATCTATCTATCTATCTATCTAATTGGGATAAGGTCGAAATCGTCGAAAGCTAACTGATCGAGTTGAAATAAATCTATCTATCTATCTATCTATCTATCTATCAAATCTATGAGAAGTCGATGACATGCATATAACAGTGCGTGTGAAAATATGCGATAGAATCGGAATTTAATATGTCAAATAATTTTCGGAATTGAATAAATCAAATGAATTAAGATCTAAAAGGTCAACAATTTAGCGCCTATCTATCTATCTATCTATCTATCTATCTATCTATCTATCTAACAAGATGATGAGAAGACGATGACAAATATATAATCATTGACTTTGAAAAGACCGAATTGAGACGAAATTTCAAGTAAATTCAAGATGAATCTTTCCATCCGTCTATCTATCTATTTATCTTTGAATATATCTATCTATCTATCATTTAAGGAAACAAAGGCGAAATCGATGAAACTGATTCGTGTTGAAATCTATCTATCTATCTATCTATCTATCTATCTATCTATCTTAAATGTGAAAAGGCGGGAATGAGTCGAAATTAAATATTTCAAGGAAACGCAAGGTGAATCTATCTATCTATCTATCTATCTATCTATCTATCTATCTATCTATCTATCAAATCTTTGAGAAGTTGTTGACATGCATATAACCAGTGCTTGTTAAAAAATGCGATAGAATCAGTATATAATATGAAAAAATAATTTTCGGAATTGAATACATCAAATAAAGTTAAATCGAAAAATCGAAAAAGTCATCCATTTTAAGTCTATCTATCTATCTATCTATCTATCTATCTATCTATCTATTTGTCTATCTATCTATCTATCTATCTTCATATCTATCTATCTATCTATCTATCTATCTATCTATCTATCTATCTATCTATCCGTCCATCTATCCATCTAACATTCTATAAAAAGAATGAGGAGACAATGACAAAGATTAATCATCAAATGTTAAAAGGTGGGTTTGAGTCGAACTGCAATACTTGATAAAAGTAGGATTGAGTCGAAGTCGAATATTTCAAATAAATTACGGTATAAGTAGTCAGAATGAACATCTATCTATCTATCTATCTATCTATCTATCTTTCCATCTAACTATCTGAAAAAAATGAGTGACAAATTTTAATCATCGAATGTCAAAAAGATAGGTTTGGATCGAAATCCAATACTTGAAAAAAGTAGGATTGAGTCGAAATCGAACATTTCAAACAAAATAGGGTATCAGTAATCACAATGACATCTATCTATCTCTCTATCTATCTATCTATCGATCAAAATCCATCTTTCCAACGATCTATTAAAAAATGAATGATGAGACGATGACATATATTAATCATCGAATGTTAAAAGATGCGTTTGAGTCGAAATCGAATACTTGAAAAAAAACATAGTATTGAGTCGAAGTCGAAGATTTAAAATTAATGAAGGTATAAGAACTCAGAATGAACATCTATTTATCTATCTATCTATGTATGTTTCTTTGTATGTATGTATGTATGTATGTATGTATGTATGTATGTATGTATGTATCTGTCAAGGAGATGAGAAGACGATTGTGAATCGAGACGAAAATAACTTAAGTAATTTATCTATTTATCTTTCTGTCTATCTATCTATCTATCTATCTAATTAGCAAAACGTCGAAATCGACCAAAGGCTGATCAAAGTTGAAATAAATTTATCTATCTATCCATCTATCTATCTATCTATCTATCTATCTATCTATCAAATCTATGAGAAGTCGAAGCAGTGCGTGTGAAAATATGCGATATAATCGGAATTTAATATGTCATAATGTTCTGAATTAAATACATCAAATAAATTTAAATCGAAATAGTCAACAATTTAACGTCTATCTATACATCTATCTATCTATCTATCTATTTATCAAGGAGATGACAAGACGATGACAAATATATAATTATTGAATGTGAAAAGACGAGATTTAGTCGAAATTAAATATTTCAAGAAAATTCAAGATGTATCTATCTATCTATCTATCTGTCAGGTAAATGAGAAGTCGATGACAAACATATAATATTTGTGTGTCGAATTCCTTATCTATCTATCTATCTATCTATCTATCTATCTATCTATTTAATTATATATCTATAAAATCAATTAGAAGACAATGACCAATATATAACCCTAAAATGAGAAAAATAGGATTGAGTCGAAGTCGAACAATTCAAAGAAATCGGAGGAGAAATAATCTATCTATCTATCTATTTATCTATCTATCTATCTATCTACCTATGTGGGATAAGGCCGCTATCTATTAAAGCAAAGTGAATCGAAATAAAATCAACCTAAGTAATGTACGAGGGGCATTTCAGAAATAATGTAAATGATCTCAGGGTAGCCTATTGGCTGATATCTAGCAGTGGTGTTATATATCATTGGAAAGCTAAATTCAAGTGCTTTAGAATGGTATGCATTAAAAGAATTTCTAAGTCACCCATGCATGACAGCACGTGCTTATACGTCATACGGGTGTGGATACTGGATACTATACATTTTCACTGAAAGTCTCTCGTGTTCTATTGCAGTTTGCTCAATGAGAAAATGATATATTTTAATAAAGTAACACGTAATACTGTCCTTTCAATGTAAAATAAGAAAGTTATACAGAAATTGTTTCCAGATTCTACACAAGTAACATAATTAACGAGATTTTTTTGTCTGCTATGTGGTTATAAATGCAAAGTTATTATAAATGCATTTTATCAATAAAATTGTGATTTTTGACTCAATCACATCCAATTTCAACAAATGACAGACATTTTATTACTGAAATGATTAGGTCACTATATTTTGTTACGACTAGCATCAAATCACTGATGAAACTGGATGATACGTGTGCAAACCCCACGCCGGAAGTTGCAAAGTAGCAGCAAATCATGATAAATACAAAACAATAAAATGAAGTTATCTTCTAATAAAAAGACACAGGCTCAAAATATTGAACTTTGTTTAATGTCAAAAATTAGAGGGACATATTGAGAGATAAAGCCGTATATAAAGACTTGAAAGACTTGTTATCTAATATGACAAACTGACATTGAAATATGTGGGTGGGTGGGAGACGTATCGTAAAAAATCAGGTAGACCACTGACAAAAGAGCATAAGGTACCGTAAAAGATTATTTGTAACAGAAAATGAGCATGACAAATTAAATCTTATTTATTTTTTGTTTCATATCTGTCACCAAACATTTACTTTCACTAAATTTGACCTCAAAATCGAAGTTTAAACAACTTACTATACATTTCAATTTAGCGCAGGAAGTGACGTCATCAGAAACGCGCATTGTTCCATTATTAGCATATCTTGCAAGGTAAGTCTTGTGTGTTAGCAAGGCCAATACAATGTATTTCATACTGGAATATTTTCAGTATAACAGGTATTATAGGTATCAATCCAGAGCTGCTTGTATCCAGAGTTTAGAAAAGATGAGTTTGTCTTTACATAAATATTCCGTCTGTTTCTACTCAGTGTCCTTACCCTAACAACAATTGTCAAGGCATATTTTGAAGAAAATACAAGAGCCTCAAATTTTTTTGAGTGAATGCCATTGGGAGATATGTAAACCTGAAAGTTAAAACATAAATTTCAAAAATCGGTCAACATGGAATGGCCGACTCATTTACACTATTTCTGAAATGACCCTTGTACCTATCTACCATTTACGCGGTAATTTTCGCAGGTTCAAATTTTCGCGGTTAAGGGTACAAAATATTAACAAAAAAAATTGCAATTTTTTAATTTTCGCGGTTAGCAGCATGCGCGAAAAGCAAAACTATTTCTTTTTCACTTGAGTCAGTTCGTGCATTAACCTGCGGATGGGCCGCCGCAGGTTAATGAAAGAACTGGCTCAAGTGAAAAACACCAGCAACTACCGAAGCAAACACAAACAGAATAGATGGACACTGTGTCTACAGAAGATACTTGGTAAGCAACTGGAAATTATTCGCGATTTTATTATTCGCGGTTTCGCGGAAAACGGAACACCGCGAAAATTACCTTGTATCTATCTATCTATCTATCTATCTATCTATCTATCTATCTATCTTAATATGTATTTATGTACTTATGTATTTATATAAATAAATCAGAGTAGAAGTAGTCTGAATATCTATCTATCTGTCTAACTATCTATAAAATGAATTAGAAGACGATGACATATCTATAATCAGTGACTGTGAAAAGATGGGTTTGAAATCGAATACTTGAAATAAAGTCCAGATCTATCTTTCTATCTATTTATCAATCTATCTATCAGATCAATGAGGGGTCGAGACATCTGTGAGATTTCGATATAACCATGAAATGAGAAAAATTGTATTGAGTCGAAGTCCACATTTCAAACAAATTAGGGTATAATTAGTCTAAATAAACATATATCTATCTATCTTTCTATCTATCTATCTATCTAGAAAATGATAAGAAGACAACGACAAATAAATAATCATTAAATGTGAAAAGGTGGGATTGAGGCGAAATCGAATATTTCGAATATATTCAAGATCTACCGATCTATCTATATATCTATCTATCAAATGAATTAAAGGTCGTTGACATGCATATAACCAGTGCGTGTTAAAATGTGCGATAAATTCGAAATTTAATACATCAAATCAATTTCGGAATTGAATACATCAAATAATTAATTCTACGTCTATCTATCTATCTATCTATCTATCTATCTATCTGTCAAGGAAACTAGAAGCTGATGGCAAAAATATACTATCGGAGTGTCCAATCACTTATCTATCTATCTATCTATCTATCTATCTATCTATCAAATCAATGAGAAGTCGGTGACAAACATGTATTACGGTGAAAAATGGTACAAAGTCTGAATTGATGCTTAACAAAAAATATGGGATCTATCTATCTATCTATCTATCTATCTAGTCACTCGATTTCAAACATATATACGTTGTATGTGAAATGATGGGGTTGTGTCGAAATCGAAAACATAATTGTTAAAATTCGATTTACATTATGTCCAATATATTTTTATCTATCTATCTATCTATCTATCTATCTATCTATGTCTATCTATCTATTTAATTATTAATTAGTTTTTTTGATTGATTGATTTGATGCTTAGCGTCCACGGTAAACAGCTATGGTCATGTCGGGACGGTCAGTTTACCTAACCACACTATTCCTGGGCAGGCTTAGAGCTCCTCAGCGGTTAACCAGTACTAAGTGCACATACTTTCGCCAGTAAGTGACAACTGCCCTTCTTGAATCAGCAGAAGGAGAAACGAAAGTAAGTGGCCAGACCGGGTTTCGAACCCAGGACCTCTGACTTAAGAGTCAGGTGCCCTACCGATTGCGCTGCGCGGCCCGGCAATTAGAGGTCGATAGCAAACATATATACGTTGAACGTTAAAAGAAGGGATTGGGTCGAAATCGATATCAAACATATATACGTCGAACGTTAAGAGAAGGGATTAGGTCGAAATCGATATTATTAATATTCGAGTTGCAGTTGCATTATGTCTTTTTTTAAATTCTATCTATCTATCTATCTATCTACCTTTTTTTTTTTTTTTTTTTTTTTTTTGGGGGGGGGGGGGGGGCGGGGTGTAGTAGTAAATACACGGTTAGAGTCGTTAAGAAAAGACATATTTGTCAAGAAGTGTATTTTGCCTAAAATTCGTTGAGTATATGGTTGAAAATATCGACTTGTCTTGAATTTTGCATAATTGACTTGTTCAGTATATTGGCCTAATATTATTTGATATCTTGTCCAGATATAATGCTAATAAAGAGGAATATAGGTTTTCCATGCACACCCATTATTCAGCCTTGATGCACCTAGTGCCTGCTCAAGATAGTCATAGAACTAGATTCATTTTGAAAATCTGCGTTTGGACAAATAGATGACAGTCCGAAGCTTAGTCTGGACAAGTATGACTTTGCATACTCACCTCATTCTGGCATAAATCTCGGCTTCCTCAGATAATCAAATTTGTGTCTTCTACTTAATTTTGATATGTGATTCAGACATCCTTTTATCCAGGGTGCCCTTTCGACAGCTAGTGCGTCTAACGTATATTCACACCATATACAAGTAGTATTTGGGTCAAAGAAGGGGAAAATATCAGCAGTTTCCGTATATTTGGTTTCAGCAGGCGCTTTGATATACATGTAACTTTCAGAGCATCAACAAAACAAAAACACTTAAAGTCATGGTCATAATTGTTGTCAAATCAGTATTTCAAGATGCACTTTGAAAACAGAGACTTTCTAACAACGTTCAGTTGTTTGCAACTGGTAATCAGAATTGAGATTTCGATGGTGAGGTGAGATAGGGTGACAAAAGCGAGGAAAAAAGGAAAGACTATGGGTTTGACTTTCTTAAACTCATGATACACTGGTGAATCTATTTGGGTACACAAGCTAATTTAGGGAACTCTATGGCTTTAAACAAATACGTAGTTTTAATGGTGACCCTAAAAGAACTCTTATCGGACCAAGCTATAACTGTAGCTCGGCCTGATAAAGTTGTAAGGGCGAACAGACTGACTTTTTTCACTTTTTAAGACGCTTATTCCATTTGATGTATGACTGGTAAATTTTCTAAATTATTTTAAAACTGACTTATCATAGCGTCATGAATCTTGGCGGAGTATGGCTTCCATTCTTTTGAGTTGTTTTGACATTTTGCAGGGTTTTGCTGCATCGAACATTTCTGTTCTGATGCCCTTGTCTGTCGCCTTTCTCGAGATGCAGGGGTTGAGATGGCTCGATGGTTGCCTTCGCTAGCGAATTTTTACATAGACGTCTCCTACCTAATATCTACAGCGAATGTGTCCCGCGGAATGCGACAGTAAGTGTAGATAGATAGATAAACTTTTATTATAGTGACTTGTGTAATATGTACAGTACAAATAAACAATTCAAAACGCAAAAAATACACCCGGCCGCATGGACCTATAAGTCACTTTGAACACAGTATATCAAAAACAGTAATGTAGATTTTTACTATTAGGTAGTAATACTTAATACAAACAAAAATGCATAAGTTCATCTGAAGTATTACCTATAACTATATACATACGCTATAAGCAAAAGCAGCCCAACAAGCATGAGACGTCGACACAACCTCGTATCAGTACGCTGTCGTACAAACGTCGATGTAACGTAATGACGTTTCATCGACGTAGGTATGACCTTGTCCCGACGTGGCATATCCGCAGGGAAGAGAATGGAACCAAAAGACAGTTGATATGTCTTGAACTAATGATTTAAATCAATTATACAAGTGTTTCTTCCTTGTTCAAAAAGCTCTGGGTTATATATTTTGCAACATGTTTATATTCTTTTGTTAATAAAATTTTCAGTTTTTTTTCTAGTGAACTTAAAGTCTGAAAAATCTGATCATAAATTTTTCTATACATTAGTTGTCTTTCGGTGGTATATCTATCACAATCAAAAATAAAATGGCATTCATTTTCAACCTCACCACTGTCACATATTTGACAGATTCTATGTTCTGGCCTCAGACCACTATAGCGACCAGTTTCAACCCTAAGTGGCAGAACCCCACCTCTTAACTGTGCCAAAAAAGAACGCTCCTGCTTTGAAAGATAACTTTTTACATAACTTTCTGTTTCGTAATCATATTTGAAAGTAATATATGTACGTAATTTTGGCAATTCGATACATTTCAGAGACCATTCGTCATTATAGTTTCTGGAGAATGTTTGTTCGTACATATTAATATCACATCTAATCATATTTTGGTAAAACTCATCTGGTAAGCCTATGTACTGAAAAACTGATTTTATTTCTGAACACCAAGAGTTAGTAGAGCACTGACTATAGTCATATAAAAATATTGTCTTCGTAAGTCTTTCGTCATTCATCTCAACCAAACGATTCCATAGACGTATTATATTAGTCTAACGCCTGTGGGTACTCAGTGGCCATCCCATGTCACCATTGATGGCTAAAATTGGAGAAAAGCGATGTACTCCTAAGAAATATCGAATGGCGCGATTTTGCACCATGTCCCCTTTGTTGAAATGACGGAAACCCCATACAGCGGAGCAATATTCTGTCATCGGTACCACGCATGAATTATACATCTTCGAGAAAGTTTCAAATCCAACGTCTTTAAAATTATGAATTTTCGAGATTATCGAACCCATCGCTCTCCCACCAGAGTTAAACAGAGTTTCTGCTGTTATATTAAAATCTAAGTTACTGAACAAAATAAAATAGAGCTATTGCAGTATTGAAAAAAAATAACATCATGATTTTAACAAGACAGAACATAAAACAAATGGAATCACTATGAAGGAACCGCCTTAGGGTGGTCAGTATCAAATACTGTAGGAGAGAGGGGGGGGAGGGGGGCGGGGCGGGACAAACATTCACCCTCTCCCTTCGTCTGCCATAGCCGTTGCGGGACGTCAAGAAACGTCATGTTCTTTACGTCAATATGACGTTTCTGCGTCGAATACAAGATGTATGCGTATGCGTAATTAAATTTCACTCAGCGTGTTAGAAATCTTGCAAATGTGAAATTATTGTAATCCATCCATGTATTTGAGATTCATATTAAACCATGTGTATGGGATCGAAAGCGGCCCGTGCAGGCATGAGCTATCATTCCAACAGTCATTTCAAAACAAAGGAGCCGTCCAGGTAAATACTTCACAAAAATATTCTATGAGACTGAAATATTAAAAGGGATGTGCATTATTTACAGCACGCTCAAACTGCATTATTTGTAGCGAAATATCTGTACAATCCTTGGTCGTTCTTTCATTTTCATAAAATTGTATTTGGTTTAAAAGATGGATGTCTTTGCTTTCATTGGCCAAAAGAGGTCAAATACAAATTGGTAGCCATTTCAACTTCAGTTTATTCGACACCGTTTAATAGGCATGTAGATGCCGCCGTTCAGTTTATCCTCTTTGGTCTCTTGGCAGGGGATGGCAGTACCCTGGTGCTCACTGACAACAGCGCTTGTAAAGAAAACTGTTGAAAAGAGAAGAACCAGCTTTTCCGGTGTTCATATATAAAACAACATCGGTAAAATAATCATTTTTCGTAAAAAACAAAATGTTAGGTAGAAATATGTTCATATATACACTTTTCGACCAACACGGTATTACTCGAGTTGAAAAAAAGTTAGGTCGAAATTTTAGGGTACTTTTTTACAATTTCTTCAACTTTTTTTTAGGTCGAAATCGCTAATTAATGAAAAATCGAATTTATAAGTTTTTCTAAGTAATTCTATCGTCATCTTGTTTTTTCCAAACAACTATTGTGAGATTTCCACATCTGTTCTAAATAAGCCATTTCAGTAATAGATTATATTATAAAAACGTTTTTTCGTCCTAATCGTAGTGTTCATCCGATTCGACCCAACCTGAAAAACTCGGTTATATATATATATATATATATATATATATATATATATATATATGTATATATATATATGTTACAATTTATAAACGAATAAAATGTGTTTAAAACAAAATTTCGCTTCATTGCTTAACATGTAATTGATATATCTAAGATGCAAACAAGATAATAATGTCATCTACAGAATACGAAGATCATAATTATTATGATCTTCGTATTCTGTAGATGACATTGAAATGTATCATTTGAGCGTAAAACAATATGATGTTAATTGATTTGCACAAAATACAATAACAAGAGTTGTCAGAAGACAACAAAGGCTAACCGGACGCTGAATCTTAAAGCGATGGTGACGGTGTTGAAAGACTCTTGTCCAGACGTATGTAATTGCCCAGTATAACAAATATGATTAAGTCAGCAAAACAATATTGGTCAAATCCATACTTGGATGGCGGTATTAATATGGTATTGTCATATATAACTATATGCCAGCTATCATGGCTTTAACCCATAAAGAGCCGGAGAAATATCATAAAGTCAGTGGAAGCATATCGTAAAGTCTTTGAAGCAGAAATGTGGGTTGAATCCATACATGGATGAAGGTATTAAAACGGTCTTGTCCATACGTAAATACATGCCAAGTATCATGGCTCTAGCCCATATATCAACTGAAAAATATCATAAAGTCAGTGAAGCGAATGATAAAGTCAATGGAGCAAAAATATAAGTCAAATGCATACATTGGTTGTAAAATATGGTGGTGAAATATATGTATGTGCCAAGTATTATGGTCCTAACCCATACAGAGACCGTGATGTCTTAAAATCAGTAAAGCATATCATAAAGTCAGTGAAGCTAAAAAACAGGTCAGATGATACATGGATGCTGGGGTTGAAATGACCTTGTCCATAATTACGTTTAAGGGAAAGCGTATGGTATAGGCAGGCTCCATACAAGACTTTGGCTCAGGTGAATCAAAACATTCAATACGGCTAACCAAACCACCTTCTATTGGCTACTCGTACTGGTAGACTTGATACATGTATCTTCGATGCTATAGCATGGATTTGTATTATGATTGGTATAATGGTGCATTCAGACACAACTCATAGTTTACAGTTAACCCAAATGGGGAACAGCCTGAACATACATGAGGCATCTGGGCATGATGGCCTGAATGCTAGGTAGTTAAAGGAATGTAGTTCTGGAATTGCTCCTGTCCTGACCTTCAACTACAATGAGTCGTTTGCTCAGGGCGCTGTACAAGATGATTGGCGACAAGCAAATGTAGCTCCGGTTTTTAAGAAAGGAGAAAAATATGATGATGCTAACTATCGACCGGTGTCGCTTACATGCATCTGTTGCAAAACCCTAGAGCATATAATAGTAACATAAACAAGCACCTATCCTTTGAAAGCATTCTTGCTGACTGTCAGCATGGTTTCCGAAGTCAGAGGTCTTGAGAAACTCAACTTGTTCAGTTCTGCCACGATTTAGTAAGCAACTAACTCGTGGCCATAAGCAGACTGATGTGATCATTTTGGATGTCGCAAAGGCCTTTGACAAGTAACCACACAGGAGGCTAGTCTACAAAGGACCTCTGACAGTTGTAATGTAAATTTGCCTATAAAAATGAGGAAATATGAACTTTCGGTATACTTCTAAATTTTTATTGAAATATGTTGCTCTGAACGCCCTATAATTGGTACAAAAATAATTTTTCATTTATGTCACACACAGACTTAGATTTTTGGTGTAAAAAGCAGTTTTTTACAATTGAATGTATGGAAAACAGGAAATTTTTTATAAAGATGCTTCCCCCCCCCCCGTGCCTCAGCAAGCCACTTTGCATGCATGTGTGTATCGTCAATATACACATTATATATGAGTGGCAAGCTGAGGCACGGGCGGGGGGGGGGGGGGAAAGATAGTCTTCAGCTGAAAAACTGAAAAGTGGGTGGGGTAATTAGACCCTTTGTGACTAAACCTAAGGCTAGCATCCTTTTAATTTACATATAATTGCATACTATGAGTAGCTGCAGTCTTTTATTTCATTTTAAGCATATTTAACAAATAAATTTCAGTATACTAGAAAATGCTAAAAATATAGGTATTTAGGATGACCGAAAATTTCACTTACCCCTCTTGCGAGAATCAGTGAGAGTTAGTGTGCGGATGCAATAATTGTTCAAAATCAATATCAAAACCTCTTTATAATGGATAAATCTACCCGTTAGTGCCAAAATTTTCATTATTGGCTTCCCAAAAAAGCTGCAGTAATTTGTTGAAAAATAGGCAGATTTGCATGGAAACTGTCAGAGGTCCTTAGACTATTACGGGCTTAGAAGATCTACTCATAAGTGGATCAACTCATGGCTCTGAGCGTCCACAAAAAGTGTTTTTTTATGGCCAGTCTTGGATCCAGTCCCGGTTCTATCTGGTGTCCCTCAAGGATCGGTCTTAGGACCGATCTTTCTAACACCGATCCTTTTACTCATTTTCATTAATGATCTTCTAGATAACAGCAGGTCATCTGTTCGTCCTTTTGCTGATGATTGTGTCTTGTATAGAAATATCTTCTCCCGCATGGATTGCCAGATCTTGCAAGATGACCTGAACAGCCTCGCACAATGGGAGACCGATTGACAAATGAAATTTAATGTTGCCAATTGTCATTCTATGAGGGTGACTCGGCACCTCCCTAGCAAGTAAATTCACTTTAATTACTCTCTCCACCAGCTCAGGTTAGAACAGGTTCAGCCCGCCAAATATCTTGGAATAACAATTACAGACAATTTGAATTGGGGTCAACATATTTCAGAAATATCAAGTAAGGCAACAAAGACAATGGGTTTTCTTCGGCGCAATTTGGCACTGGTACCTCGGCAAACAAAGGAAGCTGCATACAAAACATTGGTTCGCCCTCACCTGGAGTTTGGCGCACTTTTTTGAGAGCCCTATCACAAAACTCAGATTCAGCGGGTTGAGAAGGAGCAGAGAACAGCTACCAGGTGGACCTGCAGGCGATGGCGGAACACAAGTAGTGTCGGCGATATGCTGGACGAGCTTGAGTGGCCATCCCTGGAGGCCGGCCGGGAGCAGTCCTCTTTAACCTTCTTTTACAAGATTCACTCCGGTACCATGTCCCTTGAGAAAGATATTACTTGACCCTACCACAAACGTCGAGAAGAACTAGGGCATCCCATGATTCACAGTACACTAGATACCTTGCATATAATGATGCCCTGAAGAATTCATTCTTCCCTAGGACTATTCCTATGTGGAATAGTCTCCCCTCTTCGGCGGTTTCTGCCAAAACCGCTGAGGAGTTTAAGAACCTTGCTTAGATTATCGGCCCAGACGCATGTGTTTTACCATGCCTCTGATCTGCTTCTTGTAAATGGTTTTAATGGCCTACCCCGAAAGTTTGTTATCCCTTTGAGCTAAATTCAAATTTAGCCACCCACCACACCTGAGGTAATGGCCAGAAAATGATCGTTTCAGTATCGAGAGATAGATAGATACCTACCCGCACTGACTACTACAATCACTCATTTTATCTTCTCGCAGTCGTTCAGTGGAACAACCCTCCACCCATCGCCACCTTGACAGCTTCAAGCGGGCTGTCAGTCAGGTGTGCCACCTGAAACCCCAAACTTATCATTCTGCTGCTTTTATCCTCGCGTTTGATTTCTACTTTACTGTCGCACTTTTAAATCCACTTTCACTGTTATTCTAAATACTTTCATCGCATGTCGCGGGAACCCGGCACGTAATACTCATATGAGGGTGAATGCCGTATGAAGAGATAGATAGAGCAGTACGTGTCATTCCATGATTGCAGTTGTAGTTATTTTGTACTCGAATGAATACAAGAGTTACGCTGTTCAAATGCGGATAATCTTCTTGATAATGTCCCAGAGCAAATGACTAGCTGGAAGTAAACAGAAGACACATTTACTGAGACTTGTAGGTAAGATAAGATTTATTCAGTTTATAAAATCATAAGTATGCACACAGATATAATGGTCAATATTGGAGATCACAGCACTTTTCTGAGCATTTTCACGTTTAAATTAGGCTATGTTGCAAATTATAAATTCATTGCAAGAAGTTTATAGATCTAGCACATTTTTAAAACATTTTAACAAAATTTGGTAATGCTAAGATGAATACCAAAATTAAATATGAAACATGATATGATGTTACTACAAAATTATGCTTTATAACTCATGGATAGCCCTGAAAGCCCTAAGACTTATTTCCAGTGGAGTTTGATGGGAACAATCAAGCTTTTTGGCACATAAAAAATCAAGTATGTCTGAACAAACAGACACTGAGATCATATAATGGTAACACATTTGACCAATCACAAGTGAATGATTATCACTAAAACCTGGTACGTGAAAATCACAGACTTCAGCTCAACTCTAAGAAGAGTCTCAATAGGGATTTTCCTTCTTCCTGCTGTAGCACTGCGTCTCTCCGTCTGTACTGACAGCCCACTCTCGCCAGGACAGACTCAGTGCCAAACATTCACAAATCTCAATACAGAAGTCGCTGCAGTTATGGCTGAATAGTGCATATGTTTTCTTGCTCGGTTGAGCTGAGTATGAAATTTTCTCTGCTTATGAATATAAAAATGTCAACATTTTCATATTTTATCAGCAGAGAAATCTTCATGCTCAGCTGAGTTGAGCATGAAAGAAGTTTTATAACCAAGGGGGGGGGGGGGGGCCAAGTCACAGACTGAGAAATTTGTACAAAAGCTGCGTTAAAGTTTTCACCTTAAGTTTAGAATAGTTACTGTGTTTGTTGTTGTTCTGAAAGCCTTAACTGGAACTTGTTCAGATGTGCTTAGTGTTATTATAGGATGGATAAATATTTAGTTCCCATCCTCTAGATACTGCTGCTGACTTAACGGTCCATTGAAATACCACAAACCACCGCAAACCACAGCAAACCACCACAAACCTGTCCAAAATCAATACAAACCACCTAAAAAACTATTTCACTGTACATTTAATCAAAATATTTGATATTTGCTGTACTATTAATGACACCTTTTCCATATTTAGAACCTTAGCATCTTTAACTTTACCTATTTATTTTCTAACATGCAT
Organism: Ctena decussata; assembly: GCA_963989385.1. Lineage (NCBI taxonomy): Eukaryota > Metazoa > Mollusca > Bivalvia > Lucinida > Lucinidae > Ctena > Ctena decussata. The sequence continues at coordinate 59,807,858 of OZ022505.1, forward strand.
TACACAGGCAAAGTGTGAAAAACCTGCAATCATATCTTCTTTTTTAGGATTATAATTAAAAATAACTCTATTTTTTCTAGTTCATCAAAAATTAATAAATAAATAATGATAATAATAATAACAATAATAAATTAATGTTTTTTATAATATATAATAGTAACAGTAATGCCAAAGTGTTGGCAGAAGTGGTCTTTTAGGTGCTATAAGGTAATTCAGCTGATAAATGTTATATCAAAAGTATACTAAAATATCTAAAAGGTGGTTAGAAATGTTATTTAAACTGGTTTGTGGAGTTTTGGGGAAGATTTGTGGTGGTTTGCAGTGGTTTGCGGTAGTTTGCGGTGGTTTGCGGTATTTCAATGCACCCTTATTGTCTCATCTGCAAAGCAGAGGCGAGACATATGTGACATATGTATTGCATTTCCGGTGTTGTCGGCAGTGGCGGCATAAACTTTTGTCGAGTTTTTATGTATAACTCATTTTCTCAGAAACTATAAGGGCTAGAGCCATGAAACTTGGGTCATGCATACATCTGGAAGAGAAGAGCTTAAAGCCATCATCAATATCGAGTCTTGACCTACAGTATGGTTCACTGACACTGCAAGTTTTTGTCGAGTTTTTGTGTTTAGCTCTATTTCTCAAGAACTATAAGGGCTAGAGACATAAACTTGAGTCATGCATACATCTAGAAGAATAGAGCATAAATTCATCATCAACAGTGAGTCAACGGTTCCCCAACTTTGCAAATTTTTGTCGAGTTTTGGAATTTAGCTCTGTTTCTCAAGAACTAGAAGGGCTAGAGCTATGAAACTTGAGTCATGCATACAACTGAAAGAGTAGAGCTGAAAGTCATATCAATATTGGGTCTTGACCTACATTACTTACATTTTACGGTTCGCGGACTTTTCACTTTTTTGTGAGTTTTCGCATTTAGCCCTGTTTCTTAAGAAGTATATGGGCTGGAGCCTTGAACCTTGGGTCATGCATACACTGGGAAAGTAAAGCTCAAAGCTATCATCAATACCGAGTCTTGACCTACTTTTTATGGTTCAGCGACTTTCTATTTTTTTGTGGGGTGGGGTGGGGTAGGGTCTTATTTTTGCATTTAGGTCTGTTTCACAGAACATATAAGGGCTAGAGCCATAAAACTTGGGTCATGCATAGGTCTGGAAAAGTAAAGCTCAAAGTCACCATCGATATTGTCTCCTGGTTTAAACACTACCTTATTTTAGAAGATGATATATATAAGCTTCTAGCTTATTTTCAAATCCTGATCTATTGATTGTATGTGTATTATGTCTCACAATATTGTTTCTTGACCGACATTTTAAGTTCTTTTGACTTTGTCACATTTGCCTCAAGCTCTTGCGTCTTAGAAATGATAAAGATTAGAGCCATGAAATATGGAACTTGCATACATCTGGAATGGTGAAACTGAATACTGTCATCAATGTAGCATTTTGATCTAATGTTAAGGTTCACTGACCATTCAAAACTTGCATTGTGTTCACTGATTCAGCTCTTTTTGGTGACAAAGCGCCGGCAGGTGAGACACCGCATTCCGCGGAATTTTTGTTCTTATTATGGTTACAATATACTTGAATAAAACCTTTTCTTCTGGATTAAAACTGATTAGCTGACATTATCAGGATGTGGCTGCTGACTTCAGGTCAAGGTCACAGACATAAAATCTTGTGCAAACTCTGTTGAAATGTTATGTCAAATTTGTATACTTTTTACTTGTTTCAACTAATTAATGAAACCTTTGGGCATATGTACTTGTCTTTTGGCTTTATTATATATGTGTGTCCATACTTGGACCAATTTTTTACTTTAATATATAATATGTATTTTCTTATGTTTTTTTCTAGGGATTTGCTGAGGCAGACAACACTTTAAACTTTAGACACATGTACAGAAGGAATACGTTTTAAAAATATACGAGATGATTTCTTCGGAGATGAACGTGACCTTTTGATGTTTACATAGTAAGTTTCAGCAGGCCAGGCAGGCAATTTGAAGAGACACATACTTACTCATAACAGAGAAAAATCCGTGCTTGTGAGATCTAAGGTAACGGTTATCAGACGCAGAATGCTTTAAGAAGCACACACTATTTCATATTTTAGATAAAGCAAAGGCTTCCGATATCTGCGGCAAATATTGACACAATGGCCATGCCTACACACATGCTTGTTCATTCATGAAGTAACTTATTTGCTTGCTGTTTATGATGGCAGAATACGATAATAGTCACGTGGCTACTCACAATAGCCACGCTGTAGACGCACTGCTTGAATGTGATATGAGTGTCAAACATTATACACAAGCAGAACGGTTAAAGGACCACTTGCCAGTTCATTCTGGAAATAAAAAGTATATTTGTCTTAATTGTGAAAAGCAGTTTCCACGATCAAAATATCTGAGGAGTCATGTGTTTTGTCTTTCTGAAGAAACACCACATGCTTGTGATGTCTGTGGTAGACAGTTCACAGTGGCAAAAAATGTGAGGGCGCACATTCTTATTCATTCTGGAGACAAATCATATTCTTGTAATTTCTGCGGCAAACTTTTTACACAATCAACCAACTTGAAGAAACACATGCTTATTCATTCGGGAGACAAATCATATTCTTGTAGTTTCTGCGGCAACCAGTTTACACAAGCAACAAGCTTAAGGAGACACCTGCTACTTCATTCTGAGGATAAACCCTACGCTTGTGATATTTGTTGTAAGACGTTCACAAATGCTTGGGCCTTGAAAATACACTCACGTATTCATACTGGAGAGAAACCACATACTTGTGATGCCTGTGGTAAACAGTTTACAGCGGCAGGAACCTTGAAGCAGCACATGCGAAATCATTTTGAACATAGACAATATGCTTGTGGTGTTTGTGGTAAATATTTTGCTCATAGATCATCAGATATGAAGTACCACATGCTTGTTCATACTGGAGAGAAACCACATGCTTGTGACGTATGCGGTTTACAGTTTAGAATTCTAGGAACCTTGAAGAGACACAGTCGTATTCACAGTGGGGAGAAACGACATGCTTGTGACATTTGTGATAAGAAGTTTATTCGGGCAGCAGAGCTGAAGAGACACATGCTTATTCATACTGGAGAGAAGCCACATGCTTGTGATGTATGTGGTAAACAGTTTCAAAGGGCAAAATACTTGAAGAGACACAGTATTGTTTGCACTGGAAAGAGATCACATGCTTGTAATGAATGTGATAAAAAGTTTACTCTGGCAGCAGACTTGAAGACACACATGCTTATTCATGCTGGAGAGAAACCACATGTTTGTGAAATATGTGGTAAACAGTTTACACAGGCATCAGGTTTAAAGAGCCACAATCTTATTCATACTAGAGAGAAACAGCATGTTTGTGATGTATGCGGTAAACAGTTTAATCACCCATCAAACTTTAAAAAACATATGCTTATTCATACTGGAGAGAAACCACTTGTTTGTGATGTCTGTGGTAAACAGTATATTCAGGCAACAGACTTGAGGAATCATATGCTTATTCATACTGGTGTGAAACCTTACGCTTGTGATGTATGTGGTAAGCAGTTTACACTGGTACTAAGTCTCAAGAGACACATGCGTATTCATACTGGAGTGAAACCACATGCTTGTGATGTGTGTGGTAAGCAGTTTAGATGGGCGTCATGCCTGAAGAAACACTTGCATTTTCATGCTGAAAAGAAATCGCATGCCTGAGAGTTCTTATGCAAACAGTTGGTACAGGGAAGCCAAACCCCACGTGGTTAATAGAGATATAACTGTACAGAAAAAATCATAGTACTAGCCTCTATAAAAATATTTTTTGCATGACAATATCTCCAGCAGGGTGGTTGCTTTGGAAACTGAAAATTGGCATTTACTTGCAGTGGGAAATTTGAAAATTGGCATTTATTGATATGTCACTGCAAATTGTGAAAAGTGAAATTTATGCAAACTGCATGTTGTCATAGCAACCGAATAGTTAAAGATAGAAAATATGTTTAAAAAATTCAACTCCTCAAAAACTATTGGGCCGATATACCTTAAACTTTACAGAAAGGATTTCAATACTTTTTTTATGTCAGTTGCTGTAGCAGTTTGGTTGCTTTGGCAATTTAATGTTGCCATTGTTTTATTATGGGAAAATACTAGAAAATTTGCATTAATTGCTATGCTATGTCACCACGGATAATTTGACAAAACTCTTACAGAAATGTTCCTTGAAAAGTTCTTAACCAACCACGTGAAACCTTTGCAATTTTGCTGTGCCACTTCACTAATTTAGAATTGTTTTGTACAGAAATATTTCTGGAGTAGTACTCTGTGATTCATATGAATTTTGCCTGATTCACTGAGGAGCCCAGGTAGCTCAGTAGGTTATGTGCTGGCCTGCTGACATAGTGGTCCCGGGTTCGAGCCACAATGTAGGCAGGAATATTTTCAATCGTAAATAGGATTTCATTTGGTTTAAACAGTATTTTATTCAGTTAAGCTACATACATATATATACAAATACAAATCATTTCAATATAGGATCTGACTGTAAGCGCAATGCTTGTATAATAGTCATCTCCTAGACTAGGATTCCATTTCACACAGCCTTTCATTATTATCCACACATTGTCCTGATGTGACTGAAATACCGTTAAAGGCCAAGATACACCAGGAGCAGTTTATAGTTGGCTAATAGGTGTTAATAATATAGCATAATAGGGATAAGTTCATTAATTGGAACCTAATGTGGCCAAATTAACAGACAATCTTGGTTGCAGGTATATGCATAAATTATCTCCATTTTAGACAAAGGAACAAGAACACATATGGACAGATAATCAGATCCAGAGCTAGCATCATAAGAACTTACTGATGAAGCCAATACTGTACTAATGGAATGTTCAAAGAATGAATGGAGACATACATAGCCTTTTTTGACTACATAACTAATTTTAAAAGTTTATTTATTGCCCTGAAATAAACAAGGTGTATGATTTCCAAGCCCTAAAAGTATGGTTGAAATTAAATTCCTTTTTAGCTCACCTGAGCACGAAGTGCTCAAGGTGAGCTATTGTGATCGAAATTTGTCCGTCGTTCGTCGTCCGTCCGTCCGTCCGTCGTCAACAATTTCTTCAAACGACATCTCCTCCTAGACCAGTGGGCCAATTTTAAAATAATTTCACACAAATGTTTCTGTTATAGCCATGAACCAAAATTGCTAAAATGGTTCCGCTCCTCTGAATAAAATGGCCACCAGAGCTAAAAATAGAAAAACCTTTAAACGACATCTCCTCTGAAGCCAATGGCTCCTAGACCAGTGGGCCAATTTTAAAATAATTTCACACAAATGTTTCTGTTATAGCCCTGAACCAAAATCGCTAAAATGGTTCCGCTCCTTTGAATAAAATGGCCACCAGAGCTAAAAATAGAAAAACCTTTAAACGACATCTCCTCTGAAGCCAATGGCTCGATTTCAAAAAAATTTTACATAAATGTTTGACTCATTGCCCTGAACCAAAATTGCTAAAACGGTTTCACTCCGCTGAACAAAATGGCCGCCAGAGCTAAAAATAGAAATCTAAAAATAGAAAAAACTTTAAAAGACATCTCCTCCGAAGCCAATGGCTCGATTTCAAAAAAATTTCACGTAAATGTTTGACTCATTGCCCTGAACCAAAATTGCTAAAACGGTTTCACTCCGCTGAACAAAATGGCCGCCAGAGCTAAAAATAGAAATCTAAAAATAGAAAAACCTTTAAAAGACATCTCCTCCGAAGCCAATGGCTCGATTTCAAAATAATTTCACAGAAATGTTTGACTCATGGCCCTGAACCAAAATTGCTAAAACGGTTTCACTCCGCTGAACAAAATGGCTGCCAGAGCTAAAAATAAAAATAAATCTTAGAATGACACAGCGGGCACAGTTTTGATCCAATCGCCATGAAACTTTGTATGAATGTTGATCTTAATGAAATATAGACCAAGTTTGAAACTGGGTCATGTGGGGTCAAAAACTAGGTCACTAGGTCAAATCTTAGAAAAACCTTGTAGACACTCTAAAGGGCACAGTTATGATTCAATTTTCATGAAACTTTGTCAGAATGTTTATCCTTATACAATCTAGGCCAAGATTGAAACTGAGTTATGTGGGATCAAAAACTAGGTCACAAGGACAAATCTTAGAAAAACCTTGTGTACACTCTAGAGGGCACAGTTATAGTCCAATCTTCATGAAACTTTGTCAGAATGTTTATCCTTATACAATCTAGGCCAAGATTGAAACTGAGTCATGTTAGGTCAAAAACTAGGTCACTTTGTCAAATCTTAGAAAAAACTTGTGTACAATCTAGAGGGCACAGTTATGATAAAATCTTCATGAAACTTTGTCAGAATGCTTATCTTTATGAAATATAGACCATATTTGAAAGTAGGTCATGTCAGATCAAAAACTAGGTCACTAGGTCAGATCTTAGAAAAACCATGTGAATGCTCTAGAGGGCACAGTTTTGTTTCAATCTTGATGAAACTTTGTCAAATGGTTTATCTCCAACAAATCTAGACCGAGGATGCAACTGGGACATGTTGGATAAAAAAAAAGGTTACTAGGTCAAACCTAAGAAAAACATCGTGGATACTCCAGAGGGCACAGTTTTGGTGCAATCTTCATGAAACTTTGTCAGAATGATTTAATGAAATCTAGGCCAAGTTTGAAACTTGGTCTTGTCAGTTCAAAAACTAGGTCACTAGGTCAAATCATAGAAAAGCTTTGTGTACACAATTGTGGCTTTATTTTGCATTGAATCTTCATGAAACTTTGTCAGAATGTTTATCTTCATGAAATGTAGGCCAAGTTTGAAACTGAATAATGTCTGATCAAAAACTAGATCCCAGGTCAGATCTTAGAAAAAACATTGTGTACTCTCTAGAGGGCAAAGTTTTGATCCATGTGTACTCTCTAGAGGGCAAAGTTTTGATCCAATCTTCAGGAAACTTTGTCAGAATATAGATTAGAAAGTGCAAAACTGCTCCAATTGAACCATCATCAAGTAGATGATCTTCCATGTTATTTCATCGTAACTCAGGTGAGCGATTTAGGTCCATCATGGACCTCTTGTTTTTCCCTTATTTTGAATGTTGAAATTTTTTAATCGAAACCATACTCCAAGCAGCAGAAGCCTAACTCAAACTAGATTGAACATCTACATCTCTGTAACTTTACTTTCTCTTTATGCCAAGTCTTGTGATTTTATCCTCCTTTTTTGCTATAGACCTGCATGAAACTTTGATAAGTTTCACGGTTTCATTGTTTTAGCAATTTCCTTCTTCCTAGTTTGCAGCATATAACTGACAATCACCAGCCTCCATCATTCAGGCAGTATAAGTCTACATACCGTAATTTTATTAAAGCAGCTTATTTTCCCAAAATGATTATAACGGCCACCCTTTTTAATCCTCCTGGTCCATGGTCAAGCAATTTGTAGTTCCATACCCCAGAAAACTGACGGGGCAACTTGTCACTTCCTTTTTCTATATATTCTCATATTTTTTGGCTATGCATAATTTGTTCAGGATATCCATAATTATCCAATATTCTTTTTTTTGGTATCACAAAAAGTATTATGGCTAAACCAAATAATTTTTTAATATAAAAAAATCGAATTAAATTGATACCATAAATCGATTTTTTCAATGTCTGAAATTCATTTTTTACTTTAAATACCCATACTTCTATTTTTCGGATATACAGTAACCATCTAAGTGCGGACAGGCATCATCCATAATTCGATTTTTGTATATCAATAATTCGATTCATGTGTATCTGATTTTGTAATTTCCATAAATCGGATTATTACAGATATCAAAAGCAGAACTATGGATATGTAAAAATGAAATTTTGGGAATCATGATGGCTACTGAATATCCATTATTCGAAAATTGGACATCAAAACTCGAATTATGGATGTCCATTTATCAAATTATGGATATCCAAAAACCTTGAGAATATTAGATGTATAAAGAGATTAACGGACATCAAAAAATCAACTTTTGGATATCCAGACTAGTAGTGAACATTCTATAAGGTACTGATTTGCTGTTTATAGATACCAATAATTTGTTTTCAGTATCCACTTTTCAATATATGGATATCCAAACTTTACTTCTACAGTGTCCTGCTACGGATCTAAGTATACTTATTTTTCCATGCAAATTTCTATGGGGTGCCATTTTACTTTTTATACCCTATTTTATTGGTGTCCATAATTCGAGTTATGTATATCCATTATTCGAAGTATTGATATCGATAACTATTTATGATATCCATACCGATATACAGATATCCGTAATTGAAATTATGGATATCTATGATCTGAATTACAATGTATATCAAATTATGGATATCCATAAATCATATTGATATATAGATATCAATAAATCGAACTATGGATGTCCATAATTCGATTTATAGAGATCGATAAATCAAACTATAGATATCTTCAGTTCGTCATGATTTATGGATATCCATAATTCAAATTATAAAAATTAAAAGATATAATTATGGATATCCATAATTCAAATTATAGATATCCATAAATGGATTTATAGATATTTATAATTCGAATTATGGATATCCATTATTCGAATTATGGATATCAAGTTATAGAGAATAAACAGTAAATCGGCCCCTTAGATTTCTTTTCTCCTTCCATACAGATGGTTCAACATGACCACAATATTGCCAACTGGGCCATTAAACCTCGATTGAGTAATAACACTACATCAAGACATTATAAATACCTCCTTACTTTTAATCTTGCATTTCAAATACACGTATGACCAAACAACAACACGTTCTTTCATAATCAAGTCTTAACTTTTATGATTCAGTCACCGATTGTTTATGCTGCATGCTGCACAAAATGAAAAATTAACATTTCTGTGCGGCATCAGCTTTCTGCTTTCTTCATGTTACGGCCTTTTCAACAGTATTTCAGATTCATTAGGACGATGGGAGAGTGATAATGAAAGGGTAATGAGCGGTTGTAACGCATTTATCAGTGAAAAGTTTTCCACCTCCAGCTGGACTTGAACCTGGAACCACTAGAACAGCAGATCAGCGCTGAACCCATTGAGCTACAGGGCTTTTCATGCTGATAGTGAAGGACAATTTGATTTGTCTCGCTTGTGTTTAGCAGAAGCAAGAGATATGTATTACTTTACCTGCGTCGGCGGCGTCAACTTTTGTTGAATGTACGCTTTAAAGGCCCGGATTTTGTTCTATCATTTTGACCCCCCCAAGCTCACAGGGACCAACCGTAACGCCGGAAAAGCGGTCGAAACGCAGGATTTGCGGTGTTTTCACGCCGGATTGCGGTATATTTAGTAGGATTCGCGGCCATTTTTGTTGACAGTTTCCAAGGTGGGTTGATAAAACTATTTATTTATAATACAAGGACATTTTGTGCGAGCATTAGTACTAGCTTATCCGGATCTACATGCATGCCTTTAATCGCTAAATATTCTGTTGGTACATAAATATTGTTGAAATATGCAATCACGAAAGGAGATAATTGTTTTGCATGTTCGGCCATACGCTCAGACAGCATTTGAAGCAAGAGAGTTCGTACTTTCTTCAGTTTCCTTAAATTCTTGTCCAACTGGTGGATGACTTTGCATTTTTCAATAAAACTACATCGTAAACAGCTGATTGCTTATGTTTTTTGCCCAGGGAAGCAGAGACTGAAACACAATATGCGAAACTCAAAGTAACGCCGGATAAAATGACAACTTCTGGTTTCTCATTTGCCAAAAAAAATTTCAGATAAACACGTTTAAAAGGGTAACACACAGGTAAAAGTTTTTGGAGTGGCTATTGCCAGTCGACTGGCAATTGCCTCGACTGGCAATTGCCATTTTACATTAAAATCGCTATTGCCTGTCGACTGGTAATAGCCATTTTACGTTGAAATCGCTATTGCCAGTCGACTGGTAATAGCGACTTTAACGTAAAATCGCTATTACCAGTTGACTGGTGATAGTGATTTCACCCTAAACTCACTATTGCTAGTTGACTGGTAGTAGCGCAAATAACATTAGAAACGCTACTGCCAGTTTCTTTAAGTTTCGGCCCAAAAGGGCATGTTCTATTTATCAGCAAGCTTCCTTCTTTGACATTATTGTTGCACTCTCATTTATGCATATATAAATTACTCAAAGTTTTAAATTTGCAGGGTTTTTTTTTTTAATTTTGACAGTAACCTGAGCTTCAAAGTTAATGAGTTGCCACAATTTCATATATTCTTATTCCATTACATGTAACAGATAACAGTATTCCAAGAAGTGATCTGATTTTACTGCATGTATTAGATAAGCCGTGCGTCTCTGCGGTATTTTTCGGAATCTTCCCTGTTATCATCAACAGTCAAAAGCGAGCCATTTGGTCGGTCTTTGCAGATGCGTAGGCTAAGATGCTTTAAAAGGCCACTTTTTACTGTCATGATTAGCCGATAGTTTCATTTGTACTTAAGCCACCGTTTTAATCATAAGCTAAGTTATGAGAAATAAGGAGTTCCCACAAAAGATCACATGCCCCTCCGCGAGCAGATCAGTTCTCTGAACAAGGCTCGGATCCAAAGCAGTGAAAATGATCAACAGCTCGTTTACCCACTTGCCATAGAGACCGGGCCTAACTTTAGTATGATTTGCCTACCGATCCATAACAGTCTTTTTTTCAGTTTTAAGACAGATAAATCACTTGCGGTTTAACGGCCCTTCAATATCAGTCATGTCGAGCAGATGAAAGGGCGATAATGAAAGTTTGTGTGCAATGGAACCCCGTTAATGATTTAATGAAATCCATTCCACCAGGATTCAACCCAGATGGCCACCTTAGAAGGCCAGTGTTTAACCTGATGAATTATCGAGGCTCCTCAGTAACACAACGCCACAGTTTCTTACTATGCAGCTAAAAATTTTAAGTGGGATACAAGTTCTTAATTTCTAAATTTATTATTGAAAAATGTGGTGTATCAAAAATACAAACTAACTGGCAATAGCGATTTCACGTTAAAATGGCATTTGCCAGTCGACTGGTTATTGCGATTTTGACGTGAAATGGCTATTGCCAGTCGACTGGCAATAGCCATTTTAACGTAAAATGGCTATTACCAGCCGACTGGCACTAGACCTTTCCAAAATTTTTATCTAAATGCAGTTTAGGCTTAAAACGCTCCTGACTACCCACAAGCAATCCTTGACTAGTCCCACGCGACCCGAGCTGGCGATGAGATTTATCATTTTATCACTCGGTCAATGAGGGCGCAATATACTGTGTTAAGTTCCAGTGAGGTCTGCTGAGTGATTATCTGTTTAATAAAAAGCTGTTCACTTACTTGTCACATTTGCTGTGAATGGTTTAACGTCATTTTTGTGTAATTATTTCTTTTCTGAGTGCTATAATATAGGTTTGAAAGGTCATTATGTCGTTGACAAATAAAGGTCATTTCACTTTACTCCGTTATCAACTGGAAATGCATATGTATCGGAAGGAAAATGGGCTAGCATAAGCTTTGGTATACTGTTGTGGGATTCGCAGAGGGTATCTGTTTCCCCTAGTTTCCTGATAAAATAAGACGACAATATTATCTTCGTTTGCACCAAAATAAATATCTTAATTTCTGGTGTCTGATGTCCGTTGTTGTCAAAAAAATGCCCATGTCTCACATAAATGTACCAAGTTGTAGTTTTGTCCTTCCCTAAAATATCCTTGTTCCAAATCTCCTTCCAAAATTATTTGGAGACCTCACTGTTAGCTGATGGTTCTCACGATCGCGGTAGCATCGTGCGTCTGGATAATTTAAAAGGATAATTCTGATTTGACAATCGAGTTGCAAACTTGTGAATATTTTGATGGACATTAGGTTCTTCGTACATGCAATCATATTTCTGTATCATTTTCGAGGTTTTACACAAAATGTGCTATATTTTATTAACTCAAAATCCAAATATTCCTTTTGCAGCTCTATTAAAATTGATTCTTCATAACAGCATTTTTGTCAACATGTTCTCTGAAGTTACATTTTTGGTCGTGGGTGGTTGGATGGCGCCATGGTGCTGGGTAGCTTCTAGTGCTGGGCGTGCTGCTGCAATGAAATATAGTAGGACAAGGGATTGCTGTGCTTGCAGCAGATGCGGGGAGGGTTGGCCAAGTTTTGTATGTGTGTGTCTTGTTTCTTCTCGTCCATCCCATTTTTCCTTTTCTAATGCATAATCTCTTGGGAGACGACTAGTCTTGGCTGAAATATTGTGGTTTCGGTCGTTACCACCCAACGGTTGTTGTGAGATAAAACTGGCGCGAGCTTGCTTGGTACTAGTGTATCGCTTTATAGGTTTAAACGTGTTAGTTTAGTTTAGTTTAAACATATTTTATTGCCAAAAACAACTGACAAATGGGTCGGACCACAAGTTCTAACAACATTAATTACGGTCCTCCCCATTTAAACGTGTCCAGGAACGATGTTGACGAACGACTGACCGGCTCAACATTCCCTAATCTGTCGTCTAAGTAGTAAAACCTCACAAACGTACAAACAAACGTTTTGGGTCACAGATAGTTAGTAGGGCACCAAGCAGAAAAGAAGGCTTTGTAGCTATATTTTATGGCTATCTACATGCTGTCTAGTATTACTGATATGCTGAATTAATATTTAAACATTGTAATGACCTTACATGGCGAAGAAAGAGTTGATTGCCTTGCATTCTTATGTTTAGTGACTCTTACTTCATTTTAAATGTTATGTTTCCTGTCGGTGCAATTTGGATTGATTTATCGATTGACTGACTGATTGATTGATTAATCTTGTTTAACAGAACAAATCTTCAGCCTTAGAATCCTGTGTGAAAAGTATCTTTAACATAAACATAACAAGTCACTTCAGCTCTTACAAAACTGAAGCCAGTTTGGAGACATAGAAACATATCTCTTGGATCAAGGGTGAAACTTACGCGATTTTCCATATTTCTGTGTACCTGCGAATCGTGGACCTTGACAGCAGAGTTAGAGAACAGAGGGCGGGCCTTTGAGATGAGATGCTTCCGAAGATTACCGAACATTTCCTACAAGGACCGTATAACCCATGAGGAGGTTCGCAGGAAGATCCAAACAGCCATTGGAGAACATGATGAGCTCCTGGCTGTGGTCAAGAAACGTAAACAAAGGTGTTTTGTTCTCATCTCAATGCATTCTGGTATAGCAAAGACGATTCTACAGGGCACAGTGAAAGGAAAAGAAGAGGTATACAGAAGAAGAGGTGGGAAGACAATATTAAAGAGTGGACAGGAATGGATTTCGCCAGCTCAACTAGGGCAGCTGAAAACATGACAAGGTGGAAATGGATCGTTTCGATGTCATCTGTGGTGCCCAAACGACCTTGTAAGGATATGGGATGGACTAGAATAACCCCACATATTTGTATTTATTTACAGCTTGGTAAATATATTTCCCACACCTGGCCTTTCAACCTAAATGAAAGGAATATGAAACATGTCAGAAGACAGTTCTGAAATAATAATAATAAAAACTAGCGAAAACAGAAAAACTCCTGGAAATTTCCACAAAGAAAATATTGAAAAAAATCATGGTATCTCTCATGGAATGTTGAAGGAGAGTGGTCTTGTGCCTCAGCTCCATTAACATGAGAATTTTAACTGTGTTTTACCCTTTTAAAAGTGGTTATCTTTGAAAATACTGGCCAAATGAGAAACCAGAAGTTGCCATTTTATCCGGCGTTACTTTGAATTTCGCATATTGTGTTTCAGTCCCTGCTTCCTCGGACAAAGAATCATAGGCAATCAGCTGTTTACGATGTAGTTTTATTGAAAAATGCAATTTCATCCACCAGTTGGTCAAGAAATTAAGGAATCTTTAGAAAGTACGAACCCTCTTGCTTCAAATGCTGTCTTAGCGAATGGCCGAACATGCAAAACAATTTTCTCCTTACGTGATTGCATATTTCAACAATACTATGTACCAACAGAAGATTTGGCGATGAAAGGCATGTATGTACATCCGGATAAGCTAGTACTAATGCTCGCATAAAATCTCCTTGTATTATGAACAAATAGTTTTGTCAACTCACCTTCGAAACTGTCAACAAAAATGGCGGCGAATGCTTCGAAAAATACCGCAATCCGGCGTGAAAACACCGCAAATCCTGCGTTTCGACCGCTTTTCCGGCGTTACGGTTGGTCTCTGTGAAACTAATCCCCTCCAATAAACAAGTGATAAGAAAATCAAAGGCACCTCCTAATCACCTCATTATAATGGGTCATAAAACAATGCAGTGCTGAAATCACTGCCTGCTGAGGGGCCCTAGTGGGATATATTCATGCATCAGTCAAAATGTAAGAGATCAGAACAATATTTTCTATAATTTGTAAAATATAACTGGCTGATTAACAGTCACAAAATACTCAAATAATAATTTAAAAAGAAAAAGAAAAGAAAGAAAGAAAAGAAAAAGAAAAAAAAGGCAAAAAACCCCCCCAAAAAAACAATTAAAAAAAAAGAACTTGAGGAAAAAAAAAATAATTGAAAATTGAATACATTCCACAAATATTTTCATGTATTATCACTAACTAACTACTTTATTTTTTTTTTGTATATTTTTGATATGTTATTTTTAATTTTACTTTCTTATATTTTATTCACTTATTTTTATGTAATTTCTATTTATCTATTTTTTTTTGTGAAGTAAGTCAAGTGCTCAGTAATTTAATGAATTAGCCATTATTATAATCTCAAGAACAAGAAAATATGCAAGATTTGAAGATGAAATTTTGTTTCAAGGATTACTTCAGAGACCAAAAAAACTTCAGTTTAAATAAATTGCAAAACCTGTATTTTGAGCAGTTTGGTGACATTATACATGTTTTTGACACCTTTTAAAAACAGTGAATTGGTCAAAGTTCATTTGTTTTTACAAGAACTGACACTGTAGTTTTTGTTGGTTATAGACTGTGATTTGTCAATTATGGATTTATCATTATCAATATTTTTTCCACAGAGTAAATAATTTTATTTTCGCTTCTCTAATAATGAATTTTGATTGTGAAAAGGGAAAGATGTGAACTTAAGATTTTGTAAACATTACCAGAATATATGTATCAAAAATGTTTTTCTACATCTAACTTTGAAGAATACTGATGCCAGTAATTTAATCAAGGTATCTCTGTTATTGATTTCCCCCATTTTGGGCCTCCCAAAGAGACTGCTGGGACACTGGTCTAGAGAAGACTGGCTAGCCAGAGAAGATTGTTTATTGGATAAGATAAGGATTACATTTAACTTACTAATGACAAAAATCCAGGTCTTTAAGCTCTGGTTTGTGTCAGCGTGATGACAGGTGAGACACCACATTCAGCTGAATTCTTCTGATGGTATCTAAATACTGTCCTTTTTAATAGTATTTTAGTCACATCACTTCGATGGGTAGTGATAATAAAAGGCTGCGTGCAGCCTCGTTTACCATTGAAAAGATTCCCGCCTTCAGCGGTGTGGGTCTCCAACCCGGGGTGGCTAGATCAGCAGGCCAGCGCCTAACCTACTGAGCTACCCCGGCTCCTTATAAACAATAGAAAAAAACAACAACAACAAGAGGCCCCAAAAGATCTTCCTGGCTCGATAATATCAAATTTTAATCCGATGCCGTAAACGTTCTTGTCCAAAAACAAAAAAGAAAGAAAAGAAAAGGAGTGAATTCTATCCATTGGTTTAGCTATATGGATAGATGAATCTGATGTCCTGGGCTTTACTGTGACTCAGTCATATCAGGATTAATGAAAGGCTGTGCACAAGGGAACACTGTGTACAAATGAGAAGATTTTGGGAATCAAACCTAGGACCACTAGATCAGCAGACCAATGCTAAACCCACTGAGATACTGGAACTCCTGGTTTAGATACCTGTATACTCTTGCATGTACTGAACTTTAAAGGCCCTCTGCTCCTTCAGGTAGTCTGTATTCTGACTCCATGTTACAGGTGCTTGTATGATTTTATTCCAAATTTTCATAACACTGTAAACATTCTAAATATTGGGACAGACAAGCTGGAGCAAACAGTACATACCCAGATCAGACTGCTCCTATTGTGGTCTACACTATCTGCAGCTTTTGAATGCAAAACTACAAAGGTATGCAGGCTGATCGAAATCTGTAATGTTTTAACAGCTTAATTGTCTAAGAATCACAGTTTGAAACATTCCAAAAATTTCTGAATTATTCCATGGTAGCTCCTTCTTCTCTTAAATCCCCAGTTTTTCCAACTCAAACAAAGTAAAACCTCAGTGAAAATTCATTATTAAAAATGCCAGAACATCATATTAGTTGTTTTAAAATCAGTAAATGCTAAACTATTGGACTGGCAATATACAAACAGGGAAGCATCTGATCAGTGAGTGTCACAACTAAATAGCAGTAGAAAAAAAAAACTTTCCGAAATAATATTTTCTTTCATAGTTCGGACAAGTCCATTCTTTGCCAGTATAAGGAGGGTATAAACTACGTTGCATCCAACTGATCTGGGTCTTTACTGTTTGCAATATGGGACACTTAGCATTACATAATTGGTTATACCGGTATCAGTTTAATATGTATTCATAATACTTATCAACAGCAACAGTGGTGATTATCTACTGAATAGTTAGTGGGTCCAGATACAGGTGTGAGATTCTACATGTGTAAGATGATAATGAATCCACCACCTTTGAACTGGAACCATGCTAAGACAGAGAGAGGGCTATTGCCATTATCAACTAGGTGCTAAAAAGTTTAACTACAAACTGCTCCTTTTGTATCTTGGCCTTTAAAAAGACGTAAAATGGCAAATCAACCACCCAGCCATCCGACTCATCAGAAGCAGAACTTTAAGAGAAGAAAGCTAATAGGAGGTTTTTTCGTGACGCACTTCCGGTTCTATAAATAGACTCGGGATAGCCCTGGCCGTCAACCTGGCCGAGAGTTACTATTGAAAACCAATAGTGTTTCTATGCCAATTTAATGTGGTGAAGTGATGCTTTTTTATAATAAATGGTAAAAATAATTAGTTTATATTAAAATTATGCATGATAAACTACTTTATTATGATTTTGATATATATTAGCGTTTTTAAATTTTATTTATTTGATTCTTTTTAGAATCTATATTAGCATTTTTGAAATTTATTTATTTCATCTTTTTCGATAAAGGTATTCGTTAACTACTAGAGAGCGTTTCTCTTCTTCTTTTAAAGTCTTATATGATAAATAATAATAATGATAATAATAATAATGATGAGAATAATAATAATAATCCAGTAGCCAACAAGAAATATCGCAAATGTCAGTCTTTAAACAATGAAGGCGACGAGCTGCCCGGAAATTTCTAGGGCGTGCACAGGAAAATTCCTTCCAAAAACCAAAAAATATTCTTAACTCAGCTCGTAATTAATATTTATTTTTAAAAAAAAAGATAATGTATTGTCATTTGTGCTTTTTACATGTCTATTTGTAAAAGTTGATCGCCGGGAAAAATAATATGAAAAAGTTGGGTGTCATCGGATTTGGCCGCTCGGCGCTGATTTCCTCCACAATCCGGAAAAAAACGTGATCACGTTTATAAAATAGAAGTTGTTTACTGGATTTAAATTATATCAATTAAAATGTAACAGATGTCTTTTAAACATTCAGTTGTGACTGATTGAATAGGCGGGTTCAAAGTGTCTAATTAGATAATCCTTAATTGTTAACTTAACTGACATAATCGTATAAGATTTTAATACACGAGTAAGTAAAAATTTGTGTATTTCACACTTCGTAGATGTATGTGTCCTGTCGGTGCTTTGATGTACATGTATGACACGGGAAGATCCGTCTCAGAATGTGGTCTTACTGAACATAGATTGGAATAGATTAACTCGGTAATGAATTGCCGATGCGACTAACGATGTGCTCTACTGTTCACAAAGTAATTTATTATGCTTCTAATTGAAACAGTATGTTCTTAGTGGATAACATTTAATGTAAGTTAATTTAGTTCTGTTATCGCGTTTTCATTTTCGCAACTTATACAGCGACAAATCCAACGAATTTAGCAAGTGAGGTCTTTCCTATCGGCAGTGCCGTGCCCATTTTACATTCCTCTCTGAAAGTGATTGAATCTTTTTTATAAAGTTTCATATTTATTTTACACTTTTGTTTCAAATTTATTAATAACTTAAGAAATAAATAAGCTATACAAAACAGCATGTTTATCTCTCTAATTTAGAAAAATTCCTGCGTTTAACGAAAGAATTTCTTCGCTGTCCGCATGGAGCTAGCTTAGACCCTTAGCTATCCTTTAAGCGCTTAGCTAAGAGACTGATAAGACTAGGCGGATGCCCAGGCTCATCTGAGTCTGCGCAGGGCGCACAACCACTTTGTTGGTTTTCTCCCGTCGCGGCTTAAGTTATGTTTTAATGCACCTGAGCCAAAGGCACTGGGGAGCTTATGCTTTAGGCAGGCTACGTCATCCCTTGAAGTCTGTCTGTCCCATTCGGTCTGTCCACATTTTAAACGACTTGTCCTCTAAAACCGCAGGGCCAATTGTAACCAAATTTCATATACATGTATAGCCTCTAAGGCTTGCGGAAACGAAACACTGCTCAAGTGAACTGGGTCACATGACCAACGTGGCCATATATGGTACAAAACATTAAAAAAGTTCCAGTGCTCCAGATAAGAAGGGGTAACAGAGATAATTTAGGGATAATTATCCATATTTCTCCACAAAAACATATGTTGTGACCCATCATTAGACCCGTCTCGACGAGACGGTTCTAATGAGGGGTCACAACATATGTTTTCATTGAGAAATAAGAAAAATATCTTTGAATTATCCCTAATTATCCCTGTTACCCCTTCTTATCTGGAGCTCTGCTTCTCCATAAACAATTGGCAGATGGCCTTCAAACTTAGTATGTAGCATCGGATACACGAGTACTACCAAGATTATATAAATTATGGACTTGGGTTGACCCTGACCTTTTTTGCGACAAGGTCGAATTTGCTTTCAGGCGCTTTTACATGTACATAGGGAAAAACTACAACATAAGATTTTATGGAAATTGTTGAAGACCTCGGCTATGAACTTGGCATATACAGGCACTTGTACATAGCATCGGGTACACGAGTACTGCAATAATTGTTTAAATTATGACTTTGGGCTGAACTTGACCTTTTTACGGCAAGGTTAACTATGGGAAAGTGCTAGAACATAAGATATTATGGAAAGCTTTAAAAGTTTAAGCCTTAATTCGTATATGCAGTCGTCAGCGGTCTTAATGAGTACATGAAGATATGTGTGTACAAGAGGTCAAGGTCATTCTTTGACCCAGAACTCTCAAACTTGGAAAATTTCAAATATCTCCTCAAAAGTCATTGGGTCGGTTGGAACCAAATTTCATATAGAGCCTTCAGGGGCTGAGTGAATGACATTTTGTACAAACGGTCCAGACCACATATATAACCAGCATGTCCACCATGCTTAAAAATATCGAAAAGCTTGAAAAAATCTTCTACGGAGCCATTTGACACTTTGTTTGTAGCATCGAGTACGGGAGTACTACCAAGTTTGTCCAAATTAATCTTGGTTGACCTTGACCTTTTCTATGCCAGGTTCAAATATATGAAAATACTAAAACTAAAGATTTAATGGAAAGTTTGGAAGATTTTGGCCGAAAACATTGTCTTTAAACAGTCGTCTTAATGAGTACTTGAAGACTTGTGAGTACAAGAGGGTAGTGCCATTCTTTGAACTTTGACCAAGGCTTCATCAATCGACACATTCATACATCTCCTATAAAGCCACTTGGCCAATTCTAACTTAATTTCATGTAGAGCCTCCAGGGGCCGAGGATATCTATGATTTTTTTTAGCTCACCAGAGCCAAAGGCTCCGGGGGAGCTTATAGGATAGGCAGTGGTCCGTCGTCGTATGTCGTCTGTCGTCGTCCGTCAACACTTTTAAACGACATCTCCTCTGAAGCCACTAGGCCGAATGGGCTCAAATTTCATCTGTGGCATCCTTGGGATGGGGGATTGAAAGTTTGTGTTTTTATGAAAATTGCCCTTTTAGTTTGGTTGCTATGGCAACTTAGAGTTCCCATTGACTTACAATGGGGAAAATTGAAAAATGGCATTTTCTGCCAAGCCATTGCAGATATGTTGATAAAACTTTTATAGAAACGTTCCTTGAGATGTCTACTATCAGCTATATGTTTTTTGGCCCACTGCTCCTTTTATTGGTTGCCATGGAAACCGAAATTCCAAAAAAAAAATGGAAAAGATACGTAAAAAATTATCTCCTCTGAAGCCACTGGGTTGATAAGGCCCAGGTTTCATCTATGGCATCCTTGGGATGGGGAATTGAAAGTTTGTGTTTTTTATGATCATGGGCCCTTTAGTTTGGTTGCTATGGCAACTTAGAGTTCTCATTGACTTATAGTGGGGAAAATTGAAAAATGGCATTTTCTGCCAATCCATTGCAGACATGTTGATAAAACCTTTATAGAAATGTTCCTTGAGATGTCTTCTATCAGCTGTATGTTTTTTTGGCCCAATGCCCCTTTTATTGGTTGCCAATGAAACCAAAATGAAAAAAAAATGGAAAAAAATACTTAAAAATTATTTCCACTGTAACCACTGGGCGGATAAGGCCCAGATTTCATCTGTAGTATCCTTAGGCTGGGGGGTTGAAAGTTTATGTCTTTTATGAAAATCTGCCCTTTAGTTTGGTTGCTATGGCAACTTAGAGTTCATATTGACTTATAATGGGGAAAATTGAAAAATAGCATTTACTGCCTAGTTATTGCAGATATGTTGACAAAACTTTTATAGAAATGTTCCTTAAGAAGTCTTCTATCAGCTTTATTGTTTTTGGACCCACTGTTCCTTTTACTGGTTGTCATGGAAACCAAAATGCAATAATGATGGAAAAAAAAATACTTACAAAATTATCTCCTCAGAAGCCACTGGGCCAATAAGGCCTGAATTCATCTGTAGTATCCTTAGGCTGGGGGGTTGAAAGTTTGTGTTTTTTTATGAAAGTCGGCTCTTTCGTTTGGGTGCTATGGAAACTTAGAGTTGCATTGACTTATACTGGGGAAAATTGAAAAATGGCATTTACTGCAATCAATATATGGAAAATAGTTATATATTTTGTTGTCAACTCAGCAGACTGCCAGGCTGAGACTTTGTAGTTGTATATTTTGTATTAGCCTGTACAAATGTGACAGCAATTTTGATAGCAATTTTGAGCTAGAGATCTGGTGAGCTTTGTGGCCCATGGGCCTCTTGTTTTTCAAATAGTCCAGGTCATTAGACCAACAAGGCGGCAAGACCCATATGTCTAAAAGCTTAAACTCTTCTCCAGAACCAATTTACCGATGGCCTTGAAACTTGGTTACTGTGATTGGTATGTAGGATCGAGTACTACCAATAAGTTCAAATGGTGAACTTGAGTTGACCTTGATCTTTTTACGCCGAGGTCAAGAATGAGAAAATGCTTGAACAAAAGACTTCATGGAAAGTTTGATTTTTTTGGCTCAAGATTGTTCAAATTTTGGGTTGATCATGACAATATTTTCGGCAAGGTCAGTTGTGCTTTCTTGTGCTTTTATATGGGAAAATGCTTAAATATAAGAGGTCAAGGAACCTGTAGAGGATTTGGCGCAATGTTTAATGAGCATTCTTAGCAAGGAAGTGTCTCTTGCCAGCCGGCTGTGTTTAGAACTAAAAGTCTTCTGCATACCCTATCATTTTCATTATTTTTGTTGTTCCTATTCTCATAACGATGTATCATTTTAATTATCATGACACAAGTTTGTCTTGTATACAGGTAGGTTTGAAAAGCGCCTTTTGATGTTAAATCTTCAATGTGCCATCAGTTAGTCAACTGACTGTGAAGAGACTGTGTATTGAATGTCCATGCCCGGATCCAGGGGGTTGGCGTCGGGGCTTCAGCCCCGCCACCTGGGCCTGATCAGCCCTGCCACCTTGGCCTCGTTAGAATAAATGTTGTGACATCTCATTAGAATCGCCTAGATGAGGCGATTCAAATGAGATATCACAACGTATGTTTCAAGACAAAAACGACATCGAAAATTCTCGTCAAATTGATCCCTAATTATGTCACCTTCCAGCCCCACCAGTTATCCAGAGCCCGATCAGCACGTGGTTGTCTTGATCCAGGTCTGATGTCCAAATCCAAAAGAAGAACTTCAGACAAAAAAGTGATGACAGTACACAGACACTAGACCAACAGAGCAGAATAATGAATGTAATGAATCTGATAATGAGTGTAATAAAATGCAAGACTAGCAATGAACCATTTCAACCAGTTAATACCAGTCAAATACAGAATAGTAGGACCTACTTATCAGCTTTTGGGGAAGTATCTAAAGGCTAACTACCACTGTCATTGAATAAACCAACAAACATTGTAAGAAAACAATTTATCATATAACGTCGCATCTGAGAGTGTAATAAAGCCATGCATTAAAAACGATAATCCACTAGTGGATTAAATATGCAAATTACGTCGTAACGTTATACGCTGACGTCCATTAAAACGTCGCGTTTTCTAATGGCAAAATCGTGACGTTTTTGTGTAAACTTTGCTAATACAATGCGATTTTGGTGTCATATGATAAATAGAATCTTGCATTCGTTCTCCTGTATTATTGAATTTATTAATCTCGTTGGGGAAAATCGATAAGATGCTCGGCAAAGCCTCGCATTTTATCTTTTCCCCAATTCGTTTAATAAATTCAATAAAACATGAGCACTCATATAAACTTCTTAACAAGAAGTGGTTCAATAAAATTTAATGGTCAGTATGGGTCAAGTGAAATGGGATCAACTGCAGTGTCATAACAAGAGTTATCCTAAAAAATTTCAAACCTAAAATATTGCCAAAGATATGACAATGTCACTGAAATGTGAAATATAGGTTACAGTGACCTATTAGTGATATGAAGTCAATCACTGTATATAACATCACACCATGAAATATAGGTCAATGTGACCTACTTTAATTTTGAGGTAAACTCATCGAGTTGTAATGACTCATTATTCCTAGTATCATGTTCATACATTAAACAGTCCTCAAGGTATAATGCAAAATCACGAGACACAGGTCCCTGTTGCCTACTTTGACTTTCAGGTCAAACATCCAGTCATACTGACTCGTTATTTCAAGCTCTCATGTCCATACTATTAGGTCTTATTAAATACATGTGCAACATTTCTTCATGAATTCTAAATAAAGAACGTACACTGAATACTCTGACTAAGATTAGAGTCATAAACTGTACGGTTTTTGTCTTGCCAGCGACTCAAGCAGAAGCAAGACATATTTTTACCTTTCAGGTATTAGGGTCGAGTCGGGTAACTTCGGACAGCGGGTAAATTCGGTCATACCATTGCAAACCATGAAAATCCAGATGAGACGGCTTATGATGAGCCGTCTCATCAGGATTTTCACTGTTTGCACAGTTATTTTTGTTTTAATTTCAAACAACTGACTTATAAAGAAAACAATGTCATTGTCCGAATTTACCTGCTGTCCGAATTTACCCGACTTGACCCTGTTAGTGTCGGCAGTGTAAATTTTGTCAAGCTTTCAGATTTGGATGGGTGGATGTTTTACGTCCTTTTTAACAGTATTCCAATCATATCAAGGCGAAGGCAGGATGAAAGGCTGTGTGCATTGGAACTCTGTTTACAGTTGGAAAGGTTTCCACCCTAGTGTCTCGAATCTGAGACCGCTTGATCAGCAGACCAGCATTTAAGCTACTAGCTCTCAGGGCTCCGTCGCTTTACTTCGGGGCTGGAGATTGCGGGTTGGACTCCTGCGGATTGGAAGGGGCTTGTTCACAGGAAGTGATTACAAACGTCTATGAAATGCAAACCGCGAATAGGAACGCGGGAAATAATTTTTTTACGCATTCATTGCATAATAATCCTATTTTTCTTTCGTGCTACGGAATTATGGCCTTTTTCAATCACCCGGACTGAAAAGTAAACAATAAATGAACCAACAAATTAAGCATTAAAATAATATATTAAGAAGTCTGCCATCTTCATTCAACCATTACACGTAAATCAACAATGGGACAGGAAGTAACCAAGAGCTAATATCACAGTATCCGAACGCACTGTACCATCTCTTCCGGTTTTCATAGCGTCGAATCGAGAGTACAAACATTCGCTTATAACCAGTGGTCGGAAATCATTGTGTTTTGAGATTTTATCCGGAATCTGTTGCGTCATTTGTGCTTATTCAGCTTTGGAAATGTAAAGAGGTAAGTTTAACATAATTTGCTCTTCGGTCTTTTACTTCATTGCCCTGTACAATGTCGTGTACGGGTGGATAGTAAACGGTACAGTATTCAAATTGCCCTTGGCATGATTCTAAAACCATTTTGAGCCTTTTCTTACATGTTTTATAAAAAATCTTTAAACCAAACGGAAGGCGTTATCAATCTACAGTTTGTTAATTTTGATAATAGGATGATTGCTAGGTTTTGCACGACACAAACTCGTGTTAAATTATGCTGTTCGGAATAAAATTTCTGTGACGGCCATGAGTTTTTCATTGTACAGGGTAATAAAGTAAAAGACCGAAGAGCAAATTATATTAAACTTACCTCTTTACATTTTTCGAAGCTGAATAACTATAAGTGACGCAGCAGATTCCGGATAAAATCTCAAAACATAATGATTTCCGACTACCAGTTATAAGCGAATTTTGTTCTCTCGATTCATCGATATGAAAACCGGAAGAGATGGTACAGTGCGTTCGGATACTGTGAATATGCTATGCTACTTTAAGAAACAGGGTTCAATTTAAGACACACTGATGCCCGCATTAGCGGTACACTGCTCTAGGTATAGTGAATGGAGCATTTTTGATAATTCTGGCATAAAGTTTTGCTACTTCATCACTTGATAAATACTCTTACTACCAAGTGGACACATGACATCGTTCTAACGTCAATGCGACGTAGTAGCACATGACGTCGGAATAAAGTCGTTCTGACGTCGATGAGACGTCAATACGTCGCATTGACGTTGGAAGGACGTCATGATCCTGCTGGGTAGTCAGCATGTACATTTTCAACTAATGTTTCAATTACACGTTGATACTCTAGGAGCCAAGTCAGCTAAAAAGTGAAAGAGGTGGCACCCTCTGCTATCCTTGGTTTGATTACGTTTTCTATTAGCCATAACCTTCTAAAAGGAGGTTTGATTGTTCTGCTCTCAAAATTTTATTGTCATGATGCTTTAATTCAGATGTGTTCCTAGGTACCCTATGGCTGAAATCAACACCATTCAGGCATGTATTGTTACATTGTTGTACTTCAGCGGAAGTCATGTTTTGCAGCAATGCCATTCTTTTCCTGCTCTAGAGATATCGTTTCAATACAGGTGCTACTAATTAGAGCCACAATGCATCAAAACGACTTTCCGCTTTATTTTTTGAGCATTTTTCTATATGAATTTACCCCACCCACTTGAGAAACAGGTAGGCTAAATTGTTCAATGAGATAGCCCTCAATAATTTCGTCCATTAAATGGCATAGTGGTAGATTTAAATGTCCATGAAAATAACAAAATATGTTCCACACTCAAAAGTGACTGGCAGGGTATTGTGTTTATATAAAACGATTCATGCTACCCCATGCTGAAAAAAGTCCAGAGAAATATAATATTTAAATGAAACATGTAAACAAACACCATTTTAGGTCAAACGCCTACTCTTTGCCCTAATAATACTTACCTGTAATTGTGGTCTGCAGGTATTCAGTTATAATACATAACACAGACTTTGGGCTGCAAGTTTATTTTACTACCCCATAGTAACGTCTTACTACTTGTCTTGTAACTTTACCTTTACGGTGCTATTTCCAGTTTGGTATCGCGGGTTGGTTGTTGCACGGATAGAATCAATTCCTAAGCATTGCCTTTTACACTGTTTTATCTACTCTGACCCTTTCCTTTAAAAACTTTATATGAAATCGAAGATTAATAAAGATATTTTGCCTTATCGCATTTATTTACACCAAAGTAACGTATATAACAGGTTAAAAAGTAAGAGTTATTCTACTCAACTGCCACAAGTGTTAAGAGACGTGTGGCTAGAACGAAAAGCTCTCTCTCTTACTTCATCATGTTTAGGATCATTTGGGCTCATTCTGAATCAGTTTGGAAAAAGGAACTTAGCTCGAGCTGTTGCTAGGGGACATTGGCAGTGTAGCAACATTACATTACCGACCACACACTCAGCCAAACCGAGATTAATGTAGTGTTTTCTCTGATGCATAACTTGGTTCTGGAGAACCTTCCTTTTTGGAATTAAGTTAAGCTTTTATCATTCCACCAGACTTTCAGGACATGCTTGACGATAATCTGAAAGCAAAGACCACCTGGGATAAAGAACAAAGCAGATTTGGTTTCATTGATTCTGTTCTTGAAAGTGCAGATGATATTGTTCAGCCATGGGTAATATGGCTATGGCATATTGTCATTACTTTCAGTTCATTATGATAATGACTTTTGAATCAAGTCAATGAAAAATCACTTATTTAAACTCCTGGTTTGGTAGTAAAAATGGTAACGTATACAACATTCAACAATAAAAGAGTTATCAGATTACCCTTTTACTGTTAAGAAGTTTTATATTTGTGCTCGAGTAACCTGTAGCAGAAAGTAACACATCCTGAAGTAATCCTCAAAGGCAAAACATAAGGCTTCTGAATGTTAACATTACAGCAGTATAAGAGATTTAAATGTTTGATATACCCATTTCATTGCTTCAAATTGCAATTGTTACTAACAAAACGTGTAACAGTAGCATAAGTACAGTTCTATACAGTAAAAAGTATGCAAAGACCAGGAACTGAAACTAACCAGTGCCTAATTTGCATTGGTATTATGCCTGTTTTAGATGTTTTGCTTAAAACCGGTTATTTTCTGCACCTGGTAACCCGAGCATTAATATGAGAAGCAAATGATAGGCAATGATCAGGAATTGATACAATCAGATCCCACATCCCGCCCTTAAACCAAAGGGAAAGAAGCACACACCACACAAATTAAAAAAAAGTTCACGAAAGACATGCACGGTAAACTGAATGAACAGCTCTTTCTCAAACAGGTGGTCATTCATCATCCCCAACTGAAAACAGCCAGAACATATATTTTTACCAACTTTATATTTTATATTACAAAACAAAACAGAAAGCAAAACGGGCAGCTATTCAGGGGACCATATTGCTAGATGATGGTAAACAAGCCAACTTCTTAACAATAAAAGGGTTCCTTCTGAGAACTGAGGAACCTTCAATGCTTCATCTTATTGAATTTGCAAACAGAATATACCAATATCATCAAACACCATAATACCTAATCTGACAACTCGTTTGCATTTAAATGTTGTATTCGTTACCTTTTTATTATCATAGAAATGAAAAAGTAAGTGAATTATCATTGACTCGATTAATATAAGATCATTTTGATAATGTCATAATCATATCATCCTTGACCAGACAATATCATGTGCCTTTGCCAGGAATCTGCCATGTTCTTTCTCCCATGTGTTCCTTATTTCTAAATGATCTGCAAATATGTCATGGAAATAATTCTGTATTAATGTTAATGGACACACCTCAATGTTTTACTGCAGTTTGTTAGAATGGAAACGATATTTTCGACCTCCTATTTGCTTCTGTGGCTTATTTAACCTTCTTAGAATAAGGTTTACTTTTAACAGAAACACTTTTCTCCTAAAGAAGCAAATTCTTTCTTTTAACAGTTTACTCCCATTAAAAAAGGAAGGTAAGGTAAACGTGGCAGTTATTTCAGCGTAATATTGTATCCATTCACCTAAAATTCTTGAAACGATAAGAGCTTAACTAAATTCTGAATGAGAATTCTCTGGGAGAAAAGAATGCATCACAGGAAACTAAGACATCAACCTCGGTGTCTGGGAACAGAATGTCATAATGCTGCCAATGCCCCCTAGCACCAGCTTTGGCTGATTTTTTTTTTTCTTTTTTTAAAACTGACCCTGAATGAGCCCAAATGATACCTTACGACCAAAAACACATATTTTTTTTTTCAATTAAATGAAGTACAGGGAAGCATTTTGCCGTAGATACATGGCACTTTACACTAGATGCAATGGAGTAAAAAAACACTTACTTTTTAACCTGTTACATACGTTACTTTGGTTTAAATATATGCTAAACGGACAAAATATTTTTAACTATGGTTTTAATATTGTTTTTAAAAGAAAATGTCAAAAAGATAAATAAGTGTAAACGGACAGCAATCGGGAATTGGTTAAATCGGTGTCACAGACCTCCCATGACACCAAACTAAAATAGAGTTGTGCTTATAAGCCGGTGTTTGTGCAAGGTTATCTGTCAAGTCTCAAGAGCGCCTTTGCATTTGCTAAGGGTGATTTCTAGGGCTGGGACGGGTAGAGATTTTGTACCTGGGTACTCGAGTCTCATTTATCCGCGGATACCCGAGTTCCCGTTACCATGGCATTTTCACAGCCAGAACATATATGTTCAGAGCATGTCAAACTTTGACTGTAAAAATCAGTGACAGGGTTAGTAGCCTACTTGTTATTTTGTTTTCACATCCTATAAGAATTTCTTTCTGCTTTTTGTCTCTTTATTCTTGAGTCTGTAAAACTTTTTCAGAATATTGCTGATTCTCATTTCAAGACTTCACCCCATACTGTATTAGATGAACTGGAGCCTCCAGCCTCAACCAGTTAACATTATCAAATTATTCCTCCATCAATTCTACCTGTGAAAATACACCATAATTGCAGTTGTAGCTATTTTGTACTGTAATGTAAACGAGAGTTTAGCTGTTCAAAATCATGAGAGGAAGTACGGTAAGGGACAGAGGGAATAAATCTCTCTCTCTCTCTCTCTCTCTCTCTCTCTCTCTCTCTTCAGTTCTTTCTTTCTATCTTTACTGTCCTCGGTCAATTTTGACCATGATGACAGGTTGTCACAAAATAAATAAATAAATAAATAAATAAAATAAAAAAATGAATTTGTGACCAAGCCACCAGCATATTAAAACTATTTACAAGAAGTCCTCAGGGGCAGGCATTCCATGCCTTACCCCTGCTCTACCCTAGGATTTTGGCCTTAAACCCATCAACTGTCTCCGAAGAGACAGCTTCGGTTGTAAGGCCATTCCAAGATGCAATTGTCCAGGGGAAAAAGGAATTCTTAAAACCGTCCGTGTAAGCATTTGGACGGTGGTACTGAAATGGGTGGGACCTAGTTCTCCTGCTGCCTTCACCGACCTGAGATAGGTACTTATTCTTATCTACAATGGCAAGATTATTGTGAATTTTGTAGAATAGAGACAGAGAAGCCTGCTGTCGTCTTTCCTGCAGGTCTGGCCATTGGAGTTCTTCTAACATTTCTCCCACATGGCTTTGATTGCGCCAGCGCCTACAGGTCCAACGGGCAGCAGTCCTCTGTACTTTTTCTATTCTGTTAATATCTACTTGGTGATGGGGCATCCAAACTGGCGCTGCATATTCTAATTTGGGCCGGACCAGAGTTTTATATGCGGCAGCCTTGGTTTCCTTCGATGCAAAAGTCAAGTTTCTACGAAGGAAACCCAAAGTCTTAGTAGCCTTACTGGTAACTTCATTGATGTGCTGACCCCACTCGAGGCTATCCGTAAGTTCAACTCCTAAATATTTGGCTGACGATACATTCTCTAGGACTTGGTTATGCAATGTATAACCATGGATTATTTGCTTTCGAGGGGGGTGCCTAGTCACCCTCATAGAGTGACATTTGGCAACATTAAATTTCATGAGCCATGCCTCTTCCCAAAGTGCCAATTTATCCAAATCATCTTGGAGTATCTGTTGGTCTTCGGACCGTCTAATATTTCTATAGAGTACACAGTCATCAGCAAAAAGGCGGACTGTTGAGCTTATGTTGTCTGGCAGGTCATTAATAAAGATTAAGAACAGAATGGGCCCTAAAACAGAACCCTGGGGGACACCAGACAACACGGGGAGAGGGTCTGAACAGACACCATCCAGAACAACTTTTTGTGTCCTTCCAGATAGCCAGGCAGAGATCCACCGGAGGATATCATTTCGGATGCCATAATACTCCAGTTTATAAATCAATCGTCTATGGGGGACCTTATCAAAAGCCTTGGCAAAGTCCATAATAATGAGGTCCGTCTGTTTGTGACCTTTATTATTGGCTCTGTCTATAGGTTTGCCTGCAAATCACGAACGAACTGGACCAGTTGAGTCTCGCATGACCTACCACTTCTGAAGCCATGCTGAGACTCAACTAAAATCTTATGGTCCGATATATGTTGCATGATTTTGCTCACGAGAATGTGCTCCAGAGACTTACAACAAATACAAGTCAAAGAGACCGACCTATAATTGGCAGGGTCATACTTTTCTCCCTTTTTGTAAATGGGAGCCACATTAGCTTGCAGCCAGTCATCTGGTACTCTAGACTGGGCCAAGGACTGGTTGAAAATGCAGGCAAGGATCGGGGCAATTTCAGCACTGCGTTCTTTTAACACACGTGCACTTAGGTCGTCTGGACCTGAAGATTTATGGGGGTTAAGACGGTCTAATAGTTTTTTGACCCCATTAGGGTCAATGTATAAATCTCCAATATTTGGGTAGGGGGTTGGTCCTTTCGATGGGGGGTCACCTACTTGTTCCTGGGTGTATACAGACTCAAACTGTCTGTTAAATATGTCTGCTTTGTCCTTATTAGGAGTTTTCAACATGCCATTTTCCCTTAAACAGGCCACACCCGTGGAATCCTTTTTTAAGTTTTTCATAAAGGACCAAAACTTTTTCAGCCGATCATTTTGGATACAGTCTTCTATATTAGTGTCTGTATCTGAGGGATTGAAGATATCAGAAACATACCTCCAATAGGCATCACGTATTTCTTTTTGGACATGAGCTCTGAGTCGTTTATAACGACTCTTCAGGGACTCGTTATCTGCCCTGCGAGCTTTGTGATACGATTTTTCTTTTTTCCTAATCAATGCCCTTATGCGTGCATCTATCCATGGATAGCCAAGTTTTCCTTTCGTCATTTTAGAAGGAATAAACTTGTTCACTGCATTTAATAAGACCGTCTTAAACTCAATCCACATCTCATTAACATCAACGTGAGCAATGTCCTGCGACATGAAACGGTCTGCAAAGGCAAGCATATGGTCTCTAAGACCTTGCATTTCAGCCCGTTTGTACAAGAAAACTTTCCGTGGTGACTGAAGGACCCTTTTCGCTTTTATGTCATATTCCACCAAAACAATATCATGGTCGGCACGACCAATTGGTGGCATACCCTTAATTCTTGTGACAGGGGTGGGGTTGTTAGTCTAAAGGATATCTAGGGTCCTTTCTTGTCTTGTAGGGATATCAACCATTTGAGAGAGGCAGTGCTCCTGAACAATGTTTACTAATTGGGATTGCACCTGCCTTTTGGGCATTCCCAGGGGTACATATAACTTATTCCAGTCAATGTCCCCACAATTGAAGTCACCTCCAAGAAGGACATGAGAGTTTTTACATGACATGATTCGTCCTAGAGAGGCATTTAGATGATCCAAATACTCTGGATCAATGATATCTGGAGGTCGGTAGAAGGAGTTCAAGATTTTACCGATGCCACAATGACTTGATTTCTACATTTAATATGGGACTTAACCTTCGTTTACACAACCAAGTTTTTGTGACAAAGTCTATTTAGAGATTTTTTAAAACTGCAGGAAATCATTCAAATGAGCTTCTGATCCGATTCTACACATGATTTCCAACAAGTAGCTGTTTGAATTTTGAAAATTGATTGAGAATTGTAAAAGTTATGACATTTTGAAGTTTTCATTTCTCTATGTTTTACCTGTCATATCGATCAATACACGCGACTGGTTCCCGGCAATTTTATGGCGCTGCGTGTATTTGATATGCAGACAGTAGGTCTCTTTGAGCGCACTGCGCAACATGTGCGCTAGGCTCTAAATATAAAAATTTTGAGTGACATCATTGTTCTAATATAGAAGCATCATTTGGATGACTTCTGGCCACTTTTCTTTTTTAGAAGTATAGGAATTAGCCTAATCACTTATTCTTATTATGGATACTATCCAGAAATCTAACTGGTAAGTGGATAACACTAATTTGAATTAAGAATATCACTAACTCGATTTATTGATATCCATACCTCGAACAAGTGATATCCATAAACTGACAGAGTTATGGATATCTATGATTCGATCCATAAATCGAAAGTGATATCCATAATTCGAATTAATCAAGATGATTGCGTATCTATAATTCGAATTATTGACATCCATAGTTCGACCCATGTATATCCATAAATAATTAGGGAAACTCATAGATAATTATGACTATCACTTATTCGGATAATGGATATCACTTCAAGTCTCGAATTATGGATGTCCATAAATTTTATCGATATCTGTAAATAGGGATAGTAAAATGGTAAAACGGCACCCATTAGTTCTGGCCTCTTTGTCCCCTGTTATGCTAGTGTCGCACTATTGCGTATCAGCGGCGTATTTCACAAAAATTACATACGCTTGTCGATTGCGAAGAACGGTGGCGTATTTAATGCAAATTCTAGTCCTGCGAAGTACACGGCGTATGTGTGACGATTCTACGACGTCCCTTTGGCGTATCTGAGGCGTATGTGTGGCGTATAATGCGTTGCTGTGGCGTAACTGTTTCGTTGGCATGGCGTTTCATTTTTAAATGCAACGTAGCTACTGCGTACTAGCGGCGTAAACAGCTGCGTCTAAATGTTCCTGTGCTCTGTACTGCTGTTTTTCTTTCAATAGCAGTCACTGGCAAACCATTATGCCCCCAAAGAAGTCGCGCCCAGGAAGCTCCACGGGAACGGGGAAAATCGGCTGCACCCACCGAGCCAGACCTTCGGACACAGTCTGCTGTCATCACTGAGATCCAGCAGCAGCTGAGTCTGAGACAGCAGTCAATCTAACAGGGGACAAAATGGGGTGTCGTTTTACTATGTACTCCATATTTATAGATATCCATAAAACTTTTGGACATCCAAAATTCGAGAGTGATATCCATTATCCGAAAAAGTGACATTCATAATTACCTATGAGTTTCCCTAATTATTTATGGATATCCATGGGTCGAACTATGGATGTCCATAATTTGAATTATAGATACCCAATCATCTGAAAAATTGATGGATATCACTAATTCGAATTATGGATATCACTTTTTCGAGTTATTGATCGAATCATGGATATCCATAAGTCTGCCAATTTATGGATATCACTTGTTCCAGTTATTGATTTCAGTAAGTCGAGTTAGTGATATTCTTTATTCAAATTAGTGATATCCACTTATCATTTTATCCATAATAAGAATAAGTGATGTTCACGAATCGGATTATGGATGTCAATAGTTTGGCCTATTTATGGATATCACTTATTAGAAATATGGGTATCAATAGTTCGTCTTTGCAAATAATAAGTTTAGATAACAAGCCTCTACGGTGATTTATGGCTATCCATATTTCGCGGTATGGACTTCATTGATTCAGTTCGGTTTGTTGATATCACTGATTTAAATTATGGATATCCATAGTTCAAATTATGGATATCCGTATTTTAGCCCATTTAAAGATATGCATGCTTCGAATTATGGATATTTATTAATTGAATTTGTGATATTAATGGATAGGCTGAGTTATGGACGTCAGTTATTCGAATACTGGACATTCATTAATCAAATTAATGATATTTATAAATAGGGATTAGATGGTGAAACTGCAACTCATAAAGACCGAGTTAAAAGCTCCCTTCTTCAGTACTGGAGAAAGTAGATCTTCCAGGTCCATGACTATGAAAAGAATGAAAACAAACAAGAAAAATTTGTCCTCTGCCTATGATCGTCGTGTTGACGTACTAGGTACTCATGCAACGCCGAAACAACATTGACTACGTAACACCTACGCAGCGGCAACGCCACAACAGCGCAAGGTGCGCAGTCCGTACGCAGTTCGTATGCAGTTCATACGCCACGATACTCCATAGAAGCATTATATACGTCACTCATTCGCACCTGAAACTCAATAGATAAGAAAAGAACGCCGTAGGTACGCAGTTAAGGTGAGGTGGGAGTAATAGACAAAACACATGATTTTATTCATACTCCCTTACATTATACATTTTTAGTCCCTCTTTCAGAAAATGCAATAAAAAAGAGGGGTCGCCGATGTCGTTTTCAAGATATCTGACCTCTAAAACGTCAAATTTTCCACGTTTTCGACCCAATGTTATAATGGCGTTCTATGGAAAACGTATTTTTTTTGCTCGTCACTCTCGAATAAAATCCTTCATTCTGAAAAAACAAAACACATTTTTTTCTTCAAAAACTAAAACAGTATGGTCCAACAATAGAAGTTTACATTAAAGCTATAAAAAAGGTAGGTCGCCGACTTAACTTTCGAGCTAGTGCGCATAAAATGCCCGGCGTGTCGTCTCTTTGGACTGAAATGTTAACGTTGCGCATGGTGACGTTAACGTTACTTAACTTTTCGCGCCGCATATCAACTATCGCTTTTTTGTAGGCTACCGGCAAAATTTGTCTGGGACTTTCATCACTCATGAGTGCAATCGTCGGGTAGTGCTGGCAATGATGAAGGCAGATGTAATACTTTTCTCTCAATCTCTGCATTAGCCGTCTTGACTAACTATTTTTTTATGTAAAAAATCGAAAGCATTGCCATTATGTCCTCCCATACAGTGGGCGCGCTTCCGAGTTGAGAAACTCTCAGTAGCAACAATTTTAGGGGCGGGCATCCACGTGGTATGACATTTGAACAATTCCCTTGTCCAGTTGTCATTTGAACAGTGTATAGGCGAGTCAAGTTTTCCAGTTCTGACCCGACCCAAGAAAGAATCTATAATATTCTGCAGTATAACCTAGCGTTCTTACGGCTGGACTTCGGCGACTCTCTCTCTCTCTCTCTCTCTCTGTAAAAATGATATGCAGCTTGGCCTATCAACAAGGCCTATCGGAACCTGAATTTTATGGTGACTTAGTATATAAATTACGCAAAATCGTAGGGAAAACAGAATTTCCCGATCAATTTAAGAAAATTATCATACGATTTAAACGCATTGGCTATAACATTGATGTAATGCGACAGTCTGCATGCTTAGTGGTTAACCCGATTACGGTTGACAACTTTGCTGTCCTCTTTAATTGCACGCCGGTGGGTCGGGGTTAAGACTCTATGATAGCCCCTACATAAAGCTATATATTAGTTGGTTGGGGCTGGATGTTTGTCTGTTTCTTGGCCCACCGGGGTTCAACTGGTGGTCTTATTTTGCTCCAGTACTCCAGTGGCAGGGATCTCCGGGTGTCTCAACACGTTTTGGCTGTCGAGTCCTCATCCTTCCTTCATCACGGTCTTTTCTTGATCTTAATTGTAGACCGTGATGACTCTCTGATGAGTTAGGGGACCTCCGTACGAACCGAACTACCAACTAATTGTGTGCACCGCAGCGGAGGGTGAGGGTGAAGGTTTTGGCCCAGTAAGACCGGTTTAAACCCCCCAGTAGTTATTACTGACCGTCCCAAGGCGGTACTTTTGTTGCGGTTGCATTTGTTTTATGTTCGGTGCTGTTTAATTTACTGTGTTCTCAGTTTAATCCTCCTATCATAAAAATAGAAAATAGGTAAAAATAATTGTTAAATGTTTTTCATATAATTTGCTTAGTCCGTTGTAACCCGTCTGTTGGTCTAAATTATTTAGTTCAATAAAGATAGCTGAGTTGCCATCTATTTGGGAAAGAGCTGCTGACTCGGCCTATCACTTGTAATTTATTGTTTGTTGGGATGTCTTTGTCAATCTTTCCCTTTGATGTTGGGGATAGGGTTTGGGATCTGATTCAGTCAGTTCCTGCAGTGTAGTTACTCTTTAAATTTGGATTCATTTAGTGTCTAGGGGATACAATTAAACGACTCTGATACACACTTGAAACAGAAAGAAGAAATGAAAGACAGAAAAGTGAAAGCAAGGCAAGGAAAAGGAAACGCCACATTGTTTTTAGCTTATTTTAAGTACGGGTGGCATCAAAACAACTGTCTATGGCTGCTACCAGGTAAAGTGCGCGGGCGAAGTGTAGAGTGATCTACTACTCATTGTACGATTCTGGTATCAATTTCACGAGGCTTTGTTGTCGTATGAAAGTAAAAAGTATGCAAAGACCAGGAACTGAAACAATCAAAATCCAAATCCAGCCCTCAAACCATAGTTGGAAACAACTAAGATTACAAATAATCAAGATACAGAGAACATATAGCCAACCGAGTGAGCAGCTTGTTCCCGAAAGGTGGCCACTCAGCAACCCAAACCGAACCAAAAATAATAAGAACATACATAAGGTAAAACATCACAGAAACTCTGACACCAAAAACAGGCAACAGAGAACCACAACAGAACTACCGCCTTGGAACGGTCAGTAATGAATTACTGGGGGGCTTAAAATTTGCAATAAGATTATTACAACACAACAGTTGCGAACTTCGTCAAATAAACTGAAAAGAAACTGTCAGCTATCCCGCAAGTAGTATTCAGCACGGAAAACTAACTAACTATTTTTTTTTCAGTTTCTTCCATACGGCACTTTCCATTTCCTTTAATTTTCACCCAGCGCTCAGCCTCTTTGCATTTTGTGAGCAGACCATGTAGTGATCATAGAAGCGGCTAACGTTGACGCCATCTTGTTTTTCTCAAACGGAACGTTCGACGTCATTACGCCACGTAGCGACAGAAACTACCGCATGGCGGCGCTGAATTACTCCCACCTCACCTTAAAACGCTTTATACGCTATGCGTACGCCACAATTACACCGTACGCGTTTCCATGGCGTACCAAGCGATCACGCTACGTACCCGCTGCGTCACTGCTGCGTTGTTTTCGCTTTTACGGCGTTCGTGTGACGTATGTATGGCGTATCAAAGGTGCAACGTACGTGCGGCGGTTTTTTCAAACCGGTTTGAAAAATCGCCGAACCCTGACGTACAAGGAGATCGTGCTGCGTATCAGCTACGTAAGCTTTCGTCGCTGTGGCGTTCCTTTCTTATTGCTACGTATCAGGATACGCCGTACGTACGCAAGCTGATACACCAATGTGTGACACTAGCATTAGGTTGACTGCTTTCTCAGACTAAGCTGCTGCTGGACCCCAGTGATAACAGTTGACTGTGTCCGAAGGTCTGACTCGGTGGGTGCAGCCGATTTTCCCCATTCCCGTGGTGCTTCCTGGCCGTGACTTCTGTGGGGGTGGGGGAGGGGGCATAAGGTTTTGCTAGTGGCTTGCAGTGACTGCTTTTGAAAGAAAAACAGCACTGCAGAGCACAGGAACATTTAGACGCAGCTGTTTACGCCGCTAGTACGCAGTAGTTACGTTGCATTTAAAAATGAAACGCCGTGCCAACGAAACAGTTACGCTACAGCAACGCATTATACGCCACACGTACGCCTCAGATACGCCAAAGGTACGTAGCCGTGTACTTCGCAGGACTAGAATTTGCATACCACAGTTCTTCGCGATCGACACGCGATATAATTTTTGTGAAATACGCCGCTGATACGTAATAGCGTGACACTAGCATTAGCCTAAGGTCAACCCGTTAAGTGTTTTACGACTTTATTACCATATACACTGATATTTTTTGTTGAAAGAAACGCGAAAAGCTTTTGCAGTACAAGAGCTTCTCACATTTTTTCAACCAAAATTATTGTAAGTGAAATTTTCAGTCATCCAAAGTCCATCAAATTTTCTATTTTTCTATTTTACCGAATTTTATTTTGTTAAACATGCTTAAAATAAAGGAAACACTACAGATGCATTATAGCATACAATAATATGTAATTGAAAAGTTTGCTTGCCTTATTTTCAGATGCAGGGGATCAAATTACCCTACCCACTTTTCAGTTTTTCATCTGTAGACTATCCCCCCCCCCCCACCTTCGTGCCTCAGCTTGCCACTGACAAATAATGTGTATATTGATTGACATTACGCACATGCATGCAAAGCGACTAGCTGAGGTACGGAGGGGGGTCTTCATTAAAAAGTTTCCATTTTTCATTACATTCAATAATAAAAACATGCTTTTACACCAAAAATCTCAGACTGTGTGCTTCACAACCAAAGAATTGTGTTTGTGCCAGTTATAGAAGAACACATTTCAGTGGAAATTTTGAAATATGCCCAAAATTCTTTTTAACCACTTTTACAGGCAAATATACATTACAACTGTCAGGGGTTCTTTTGAACAACCGGACACTGGTGAGCTTTGTGGCCCGTGGGCCTCCTCTTTTGTGTTTTCTTATTTACCTCATGTGATGTTTAGGGCAGGGTTTGTGTCGGTTCCTGATTATTTACTTTTCCTCCACTTTGACCAATTCTACTTGTCTAATATGCATTTTGTTGTTTTCAGGTAATCGCAGAGGCAGTTTAAGGTTCGACACTTACACGTACGAAACAAGTTTTGAAAATACATCTCAGGCTGGTGATTCTTATTTGTGAAAAAAAAAACGTGTTTGTGGTGTTAACGGCGTACATAAACCCCACACTTTTAAGTTCTTTTTTTTATGCCCCCGCCACGAAGTGGGGAGGGGCATATAGTTTTGCCCTTGTCCTTCCGTACGTACATACGTACGTACATACAAAGGAAACAGAACTTTGATTTATGTCTTGGTTGCAGAATTATGTCCCCTTGAATAATATACATATTATAACCATATTTCACATTTGAGTACTGTTCTTGTCTCCGCAACTCCTCCTACAGTATTTAATGTAGGGAGTTGAAACTTGCAACACAGTTCAGACATGCATTGAACATGTGCATAAAGGAAACAGAACTTTGATTAAAGTCTTTATTGCAGAATTATGTCCCCCTTGAATAACATAAATATTTTGACCATATTTCACATTTGTAGTACTGTTCTTGTCTCTGCAACTCCTCCAATTGTATTTGATGTAGGGATTTGAAACTTGTAACACAGTTCAGACATGCATTGAACATGTGCATAAAGGAAACAGAACTTTCAGTCAGGTCTTTATTGCAGAATTATGTCCCCTTGAATAACATACATATTTTGACCATATTTCCATAGCTTAAATACAATCTCACCTTTTATCGTCGCTCTAGCGGCCTCATTTATTAACAGATTTTGGTATTACATCACAGCTTTATTGGGTATGACAGTACCTTGAACAACTTTGCGTTTCAGGTTTGTAGGATGAAGGTCAAGGTCACAGTTGCTATTTTCAGAAAAACTAGGGCATTGCTCCAGCGCTTTCACTTATAGATCGATTTTGATGTAACTTCACATAAATGTTAAGTATAACAATATCTTGAATAAATTACTGTTTCAGCACCGCAGGTCCAAGGTCAAGGTCACAGTTGCTATTTTTAGAAAAAAACTTTATCATTCCTCTACTCCTCTATTCATTGACAATTTTGATGTAACTTCACTCAAGTGTTTAATGTGACAATATCTTGGACAAGTTCGTGATCCAGAATTTCAGGGTAAAGGTCAAGGTCATATTTGCTATTTTAGAAAATATGCTGTCATCCCTCTGGAATGATTTTGGCATAACTTGACACAAATATTTAGCTTGACAATATCTGGGACAAATTTACGTTTCATCATTGTAGGTCCAAGGTCAAGGTCACAGATGCTATTATAGGTACATGTAAATCTTTGTCATGGTTCTAGCACCTTTATTTATTAACTGATTTTGATAGAACTTCACACATATATTAAGTATGACAATATCTTGGACAAGTTAACCTTTCAGGGTTGTAGTTCCAGGGTCAAGGTCACAGTTGCTTTTTTTTAAGAAAAACTCAGTCATCCCTCTAGCACCTTTATTTATTGACAGATTTTGATGTAACTTCACACAAATATGTTTTAACACATTACTTTTCTAGTGAGGCATATGGCGGGGGCATTCATCACCTTTAGTGATTGTCTAGTTTAAAAGTTAACTTAAGAAATCACAGTCATGCTTTTTCATACTGGAGATTAACCATGTGATTGTGATGTCTGCGGTCAATAGTCGCACAGGGGAATTGAGTTAAGAAATGTTTACTCATACTTGGAATAACCCGTATGTTTGTGGTGCCTATGAAAAACAGTGTACACAGGAAAAGGATTTGAAAAGACACATGCAAATTCATTCTGGAGAGAAACTACGTGCTTGTGATGTCTGTGGTAAACAGTTTACAAAGTCAGATACCCTGAAAGAACACATGCTTTTTCATTCTGGAGATAGGCCATATGCTTGTGATATCTGTGGAAAACAGTTTAAAGTGGCAAAAGACTTGAGGAGACACAAGCTTATTCATACTGGAGAGAAACCGCATGCTTGTGATGTTTGTGGCAAACAGTTTGCACAAAAAAATAATCTAAAAGTTCACATGAATATTCATTCTGGAGAGAAACTACATGCTTGTGATTTGTGTGGTAAACAGTTTACAAGGTCAGATACCCTGAAAGAACATATGCTTATTCATTCTGGAGATAGGCCATATGCTTGTGATATCTGTGGAAAACAGTTTAAACAGGCAAAAGACTTAACGAGACACAAGCTTATTCATACTGGAGAGAAACCGCATGCTTGTGATGTCTGTGGTAAACAGTTTGCACAGAAAAATAATCTAAAAGTTCACATGAATATTCATTCTGGAGAGAAACTACATGCTTGTGATTTGTGTGGTAAACAGTTTACAAGGTCAGATACCCTGAAAGAACACATGCTTATTCATTCTGGAGATAGGCCATATGCTTGTGATATCTGTGGAAAACAGTTTAAAGTGGCAAAAGACTTGAGGAGACACAAGCTTATTCATACTGGAGAGAAACCGCATGCTTGTGATGTCTGTGGTAAACAGTTTGCACGGACATGGGACTTAAACAGGCACAAACTTATTCACACTGGGGAGAAACCGCATGCTTGTGATGTCTGTAGTAAACAGTTTGCACAGAAATATAATCTAAAAGTTCACATGCTTATTCATTCTGGAGAGAAACTACATGCTTGTGATTTGTGTGGTAAACAGTTTTCAAGGACAGAAACCCTGAAAGAACACATGCTTATTCATTCTGGAGATAGGCCATATGCTTGTGATATCTGTAAAAAACAGTTTAAAATGGCAAAAGACTTGAGGAGACACAAGCTTATTCACACTGGAGAGAAACCGCATGCTTGTTTTGTCTGTGGTAAACAGTTTGCACGGACATGGTACTTGACCAAACACAAGCGTATTCACACTGGAGAAAAACTATACATGTATGCTTGTGATGTCTGCGATAAACAATTTACAAGGACAGAAAACCTGAAGGCTCATATGCGTATTCATTCTGGAGATAAGCCACATGCTTGTGATGTCTGTGGTAAACATTTTGCACAGAAAGATACCCTAAAAGATCACATGCCTATTCATTATGGAGATAAGTCATATGCTTGTGATATCTGTAAAAAACAGTTTAAAGTGGCAAAATACTTGAAGAAACACATGCTTACTCACACTGGAGAGAAACGCCATGCTTGTTTTGTCTGTGGTAAACAATTTACAAGGTCATGGAACTTAAACAAACACAAGCGTATTCACAGTGGAGAAAAACTATACATGTTTGCTTGTGATGTCTGTGGTAAACAATTTACAAGGACAGAAAACCTGAAGGCTCATATGCTTGTTCATTCTGGAGATAAGCCACATGTTTGCGATATCTGTGAAAAACAGTTTACACGAGCTAGCACCTTGAAGAGACACAAGCGTATTCACATTGGAGAAAGAATACATGCCTGTGATATCTGTGAAAAACAGTTTAAACTGGCAAGTTACTTAAAAGAACACAAGCATATTCATACTGGAGAGAATCTGCATGCTTGCAACGTCTGTAGTAAACAGTATACTCGAGCATGGGAATTGAAGAGACACAAGCGTATTCACACTGGAGAGAAACTGCATGCTTGTGATGTCTGTGGTAAACAGTTTACTCGAGCAGGGAATTTGAAGAAACACATGCTTATTCATTCTGGAGAAAAACCATATGTCTGTGGTAAACAATTTACAAGGACAGAGAACCTGAAGTATCATATGCTTGTTCATTCTGGAGATAAGCCATATG
Organism: Ctena decussata; assembly: GCA_963989385.1. Lineage (NCBI taxonomy): Eukaryota > Metazoa > Mollusca > Bivalvia > Lucinida > Lucinidae > Ctena > Ctena decussata. Next base: position 59,850,193 of record OZ022505.1, read on the forward strand.
CTTGCGATATCTGTGAAAAACAGTTTTCACGGACAAATGTCTTGAACGAACACAAGCTTATTCATACTGGAGAGACACCACATGCTTGTGATGTCTGTGATAAACAGTTTATACGGGCGGGAAGCTTGAAGAGACACAAACGTTTTCACACTGTTGTGAAACCAGACGATTATGAACAATTGACAGAGTTATAAAAAATAAATAGTCGCATGCTTATACAAGGACAGGAAATTTTAAAGAGCATATGCTTATTCGTTATGGAGATAAGCCATATGCTTGTGATAATTGTGATAAAACAATTTGCAGGGACAAGAGACTTGAAGAAACGCCTTTATTATTCTAACTGGGGGGAAATCACATGTTTGGCTGTCTATGATAGACAAATGAGCCGCGACACGAGAAAACCAACAATGTGGTCGTGCGCCCATTGAAAAATCAGATCAGCCTGGGCATCCGCCCAGTCTGATCAGACTCTTTGCTAAGCGCTCAAAGGGTAGCCAAGGGACTAAGCTACCTTCATGCGGACAGCGGAGACTCTGATCAGACTGGGCGGATGCCCAGGCTGATTTTCGTCTGCGCTGGGCGCACCACTTTGTTGGTTTTCTCGTGTCGCGGCTCAAATTACAAAGGCGGGAGGCTTAAACAGACACGTGAATTCACACTGTAGCATCTTATGCTTGTTAGCAATTTACAGAGGTAAAAATATTTTCACATGCTTATTCACACTGGACACTGGAAATTTACGGCATGCTTGTGATTAAAAGTTTATACAGGCAAACAGTTTGAAGACGCACATGCTAATTAGTTCCAGAGAAATATATGCTTGTAATTTCTGGCAAACAGTTTATAAAGGCGAGAAAATTTAAGAAACATATGCTTATTTGTTCTGAATATAAATCATATTGTAATGTCTGTATTAAAAGATTTACAAATGTGTGGTCCTTGGAAATGGCAAAAACACAGCCATATTGGAGAGGAATTTCATAGTTGTGATGTGTGCGGTCAACAGTTGACAAGGGCGTGAAACCTCAAGACTCATATACTTATTCATTGGGAGAGATAAACGATATGCTTGTGCTATCTAAAAAAAATACAGTTTACAGGGGCAGAGGACTTCAAGTGACATAAACGTAATATAGCATAAACACACTGGTACAAAACCTGATGCAAGTGATAACCGACTAACAGTTAAAATCAGGACATCTGAACAGAGCTCTAGATAAGAGGGAGTATTTGATGATAATTAGGGATAATTTTTGTTGATTCTGCATAAAAACATATGTTGTGACCCCTTATCTGAACCGTCTCGTTGAGACGGTTCAGATGAGGGGTCATAACATATGGTTTCAATGAGAAATAAGAAAAATTATCCTTATTTATCATCAAAAACTCCCTCTTATCTAGAGCTCTGATCTGAAGGACCATATGCTTATTCATTCTGGGGTTTAGCAATATACTTGTGATACATGTATCTAAGGAAAACAGGCTTGACACATGCTTATTCCTACTGGAGAGAAACCACATGCTTGTGATGTCTGTGATCAACAGTTGACACAGGCGTCGTACTTAAAGACACACTTTCACCTTATCTGAAAAGACACGTGCAATTTTATACTGGAGAGAAACCACGTGCTTGACAGTTCTGTAGCAATAATTTGCTCAGAGAAGAGTTTAAGAAGGTTTGTGCTTTAAAAAGACATACGCAAGAGAGAAAAAGCATTTATTGCATAGAAACCACATAGGTGTAATGTTTGTTTTCAACGGTTCAAACTGGCAGCATACTTGAAAAGACACAATGCTGATTTATACTGGAGAGGAACAACATGCTTGAGATGTTTGTAGTACCGAAAACAATTTACAATTGAGGGTCCTTGAATCATATGAGTAGACATAAGGTAGTTCATACTGGCAAAAGGTCATATGCTTATGACGTATGTGTTCATCGATCAATTGAAAATAAACTTTAAAAAACGCAAGTTTATTTATTCTGAAGGTAAAATCACATGCTTGTTACATGTACATTTGTGGTACTCACTGTTCACTGACAGCACACTCTATGCTCGTGCTTATTCAGAATGGGGATATACCTTATATCTGTGATGTCTTCGGGAAATGGAACCTGGAAGAGGCAAATACTTATTTACTCTGAGGTTTAAATAATTTAATTGTTACATTTGTGGTGCTCAGTGTACACTGGCAGCACACTTGAAGATGCACGTGCTTATTAATAATGGGGATATACCTTCCTGGACAAAAAAAGTCAGGATCAAGCATTTGACTGAAATTTTTATATCGACAATTTTTTTTCAAAATTTCTTTTGTTGAATCCGTCTATCAAGGCTGCACAAGATTGCAGGACACATATTGCAATCTGATCTGACATGTGACCCACCAGCAGAAATGTAAGAATTGGCATACCCCTAAAATCAAAGTGAAAACTGGCATTATCACAAAACTAAATGTCTATTCTTATCGGCTTTATCGCTCCAAAATTATTTTCACTTCTCAGTGTGCCTTCTGAGGACCTTGATAATGCATGACAGCTACTCGGTAAGCCATTGGTAGGAACTCGGCCATTTTTTGAGAAAGGCTTTAATGAGCTCTCCGTGCTTTCATGAAGCTTCTGATGATTAAAATTGGCGGCTTGACATGTCCAATGCATGCTCAGTCGGATTTAAAACTTGTGATTCAATTGACATGTCAATGCGGAGGATTGTTTCTGAATCAAGGTACTGGTCCACTATATTTGCCATGTGATACGATGATGCCAACGCCAAAAACATCAGCAAACGGTCTCGTAATTGGATAATAAAATGTAATTCTTAACTCGGACACCAATCATAGCGCCTCTGGCTGGCATACACCAGTCCACGCAGCTGCCAGTCCGGATGCCGACCTTTACCGTCACCCACTCTCCTCGAGACGTGTCATATTCCACATGACGATTTATAATCTACACGACGTGTACCTAGTAGGTGTCACACACTTCTCCTATCATCGTAGATATCTACACACAATCTGGGCTCACCTGTGAAAAGAACATGGGTCCAATGACCCAGTTGCCAATTGCGTCACCTGTTGCACACTGTCGCCTCGCATTTATTTGGAATTGAGTCAAACCAGGCCTTATAACCAACATGCAAGCGCGCAAATTAGCTACGTGTTTCTATTTCTTACCGTTTTTGCTTAAGGGTTCATCACAATGTGTAGTGGGTGGGGTACGTTGAAAAATGTGAGTTACATTTTTTTTAAAAATAACTGTGTCTGTCACAAAGCTTTCAAGCCTTCAATGTTACATACCACCTGAACATCATTCTAGGGTATAACATGTATAATAAAAGCAATTATAAAGAAAATTAGCATATCTGAGACTTGGCTATCCCAAGGACGCCCAAAGCCCATGTGGATGAAATTCTACCCAAAAATAATTACCCCGATAAAATCTCCAAACACCTTTCTACAATCTCCCAGAATGAAAATTGCATAGAAACAAATAACAAATACAAAAATCAATTCAACAGACACCCACTACCTGAAAAAAAATCTGAAATATCCACCATGTTTTAGTCACAAAATAGTTCCAAAATAAAGGTATGGTGGACATTATATGCAATAAAATAAATCTTGGGGAGATAATTACAGACCATGAAAGTAAGAACATGCTTTGAGTAATAAACTGTTTCCAGCACAACTGTTTTGGACAGCTATAAATATTATTCTCCTATCTCTTCCCTCCATTCCCCCACGGTCTCCCCCTCCATAACACACACAAATACAAAAGTTAGCAGTTAGTGAAGATAATGAAAGGTGAATACTCGGAAATCAACCCAATTAAAAACAAAACAAGGCAAAAACAATACGCCTCTTCAGTTTTGAGGAAGAAAAAAAATATTGTATTTTTGAAACTTTCTTCTCACTCACTGGTATTGAGTTTGATGCAAAAATTGAACAATGGGCTTAAAACTGCCAAAATTCGAGGGTCTCTGAAAATGATAATCCACTCAAACAAAAATATGTTGGAAAAACCAGTAACTGAGTAATCTTATAATTAAATCACCATGCATGCCCCAACTAAGACACTATTCAACGACACACATTATAGAGACGGCTCACCTACAAATTTGAAGAATTTTCATCGATACAAATGATAACAGTTTATTATGAAGACTTCGATTTTAGCCTTCAAATTCTATAACCAAAAAAAAAAAAGGAGGTGTAAAATATTTCAGGGCTCCAGATAAGGTGCTTTTTTGAGGATAATTCTCAGATACGTTTTCTATTTTTCTTATCTCTTATCCAAAAATATGTTGTGACCCCTCATTAGAACTGTCTCAGTGAGGCAGTTCTAATGAGGGGTCAGAACTTATATTTCATGCAGAAGTATCAGAAATTATCTAGAAATTATCCCTGTAACTTCCTGTTATCTGGATCACTGTGCAAAAATCTAATATAAAATTCTAATACTTTGTACCTATAGTACACAGTTACAATATTTTTCTTCCAAAAAATGAACTTCACAAAAAGATCTTTCTTTGTTTTTTTATTATTTTTTTTCCCCGAAGTTCACATGAAATGAACTGAAATCAAGTATAAAATGAATAATTCACTCAGAAGGAAATGAACGAATGGCTAATTTTACTAATTTCTAGTGGTGGAAATGTAATAATAATTGCAGGGTTGATGGTATCTCCCCTGTCACAGCACTGTCACAAAGAGAGCTGAATCAGAAAAGTTGCCAAAATTTTAGGCCCCTGACACTTATAATGATGCCATAAAAGCAATACTTATGTCTCGCTTCTGATAGCCGCAGGTCAGACAATGAAATAGAATCTCTTTGTAAATCTCAGTTAAGCTTTCTCACTTTCTGTAAGCGCTTCTGTCCTATCCTGTTTGCTGTCGGTCATGTAGCATGTGGGATAAAATTTAAAGAACATTTAAAGTCCATCATCTCTTTTCTTTCAAACTTTTTAGGTTTAGCAAAACTGATTCAGAAGAAGTTAAATACAGAAACGCGCATCTGTCGCACTAAAATTGGTATGGATACGTTTCTATTAAAAGGATGGATATGCCAGTGATTGTTAAAACGATTCTTGAACACGTTCGCAAAGGCTGCCAAAACAACAGTCTGGCAATGTGTTGCAAATGTCAACAATATGGACTTCTGTAACTAACAGGGATGGCCTCTGGTTACCTGATATGATGATAATGTGAAAACTTTATCACGGTCACCTTTTTTCTGTTCCATGCAAAATCTTGAAATAAAAGATGTGTCCGTGAACTGCTGCCCTGAAACATTGGTTTTTCTGCATCTTCTTTTCCATATTAATTTCAAATAAATTTGCACTGATGTGTCCACAACACCAGTATATATTTAAAACTTAGGACACAGCTAAGCCAAAATACAGTTACTGCTGTGACTTGTCCTAGAAACCACAACTTTATGTTTTATCTCATAAACATCTGTTCATTGTATGAATGTGCCACCCTACTCTCTAACATTCCAAACAGCTTGACTAACACGAGCTTCGGCACTTTCACGTAAACACGTGTCATTGAAATGTGTAAATTGGTTTTAGAAGCTATATATACCTTTAATCAACGTAACATAATCGCAAATTGTTTTCATCCGATAGAGAACAATTGTCTGTGTTTTTATTCAGCAATACTTGAATCGATTACCGTTTTCTTCGGAATATATTGGCGAAAAATTAAAGTTTCCATATTTGTTTATGTTTGCAAAGTAAAATCGGAAAGGCCTAACAACTCATCTGGAAAAAGATGCGACATAAAATATAGTTACCCACCTTATTTCATTATTTAAAACACAGACTGTTTTGCTTGAAAACACGGGATAGTCCTTCGTTAAGCGCTATAGTAATGAACTATATTTCATATCTTTTTAATCATCTGAATTCGATTATTTATTGTTTCTCGAAGAGTTACTCAAGATAGCAAGATTAGTCTCCCATGCAGCATTCTAAAAGCCGAGAATGCAAATGAAAAGCATTTCCCGATTCCGGTACCACAGTTGCATCTGTAAATTTAAGCGGAAAATCACCCAGTGTTATGATTTAATGATCGTACAGCTTTTTCCTAAATATAAATTCATAAATTTCAAACCTATTAAGATACTGTATTGTGAATTTATGCTTAATTTTGGGAACTCTGAACATGTACTGGAGCACAATTTTCATCATTGATATTCTCTCATTATTTTTTTCTTTGACACGGAGACAGGATTCAAAGACCGGGCAGTCTGTGACGTGACAATAAATAAGATAGACTTAGGCTGTTAAATTAATGCAAACTATATTGTTGTGAGGTTGGTACCGGGAAATTGGTTCCGGATTTTGGTGTCTGATTCGGGGTTTTTACCAACCCCGCGTAATGCGCAATAATAAATTGTTAAGCGGCTTGTGTGTTCTTGTGAGCATCAGAACAATGCAGAAACTTATCCACGGCCTTACAGATTTTACTGCTACAATGTCAACATCTGTGCTTTGATCGTCCATATCATGCACATGTTTGCATTTAGAATAGTACTTGCTTTTAACTGATACAGTCATGCAGTGTACAATACTTGCTTTAGTGAGAAAGGATACTGAAAGTTTTTGTTTACAATTTTAATGAATGAAAATATGGCGACCTCAGTGACTTCATGATACACGAGGCCAACATTGAAGGGGTTTCTTAAAAAGTAGACAGTTTTTAAAAAGGCTTTGTAACTGTGGGAAATTGTAGTTCATGCTTGACACTTTTAACATGCCGAAATAGTTTTATGCCATTATCTCTGGTTTATGAGTTCTAATGGAAGTCCTGGCCACCTTGTATTTTTCCTCTAATTTCTCATTTTAAATGTTATATTTAAAGTTCCTCTCAATATATCTTGCTAACACATAGATATTACATTTGGGATAAGCAAAACTTCATATTTCACAAGGATAAGTAAAAAATTTCAAAGTATGTTTTCAGACCATTCCCCACCCACTTGGTGGTGTGATGAACCCTTAAGTTCAGACAAATCCCAGCCAAGACTTCCAACAACCAGAACAGCTTCCTCGCACAATCACAATGATATAGAATTCGCTGCCATCAGCCATTGTATCTGAATAAGCACATAACAAGAAATATTTGCGATGACACTGTACCATAAGTTGGTAATTTTCTGACGGTAACGAAAGCAAAAACGATTATGGGACATACCTTTCCGCGATCAGAAAATTTCAAAATCGCCACCGATTTAACATTTTTAGACCCTAGATGACATACATTAACATAGAAATTCTATCAAAAGTGTTCCTGTCATATCCTATATAGAATCACGAACCACACTACCCTAAGCTGAGGACATGGAAAAATGGCGACTTTATCATCATATAAGCAGCTGCAGTACTTTGCTTGGCATACCTACATATAGATGATAATGTATATACCACCAAGTAGCTATTGATGTCCGCTTGCAGATAAATAAATTGCACGTTCTAACACGTCCCAGTTCAAAATTAACAGCTCGAGACATACAAATGGGTAAATTGTACATCAAAACGTGGAATGACTGGTTGTATAAGTTTGACTGCGGTCATATTGGACGAAACTAGCGAATGAGACACAAATCGTACAAATCGTCAAAATTACAGCCGTATTGCAGTTGTAGCTATATGTACTAGATTATAAACAAGAGTACTACTATTCAACTTGCTTATACAGGGATTTGACGGAACAAGAAAAAACAACTAAACTGGTTACAGTTAATCGACGTTAACCGATTGCTAATGTAAACGAGGAGTTTCTGTGGAGTTTCGTAGGTAGAGTATGCTAGGATCAAGTCAGGTAATTTCGGACAGCGGGTAAATTCGGACATACCATTGCAAACAGCGAGAATCAAGATGAGACGGCTCATAATGAGCGTTTCTTCAGGATTTCCACTGTTTGCCCAGTTAATTTTGTTTAATTCCAAAGAACTGACAAATAGAGGAAATAATGTCTTTGTCCGAAGTTTACATGCTGTCCGAATTTAACCGACGACCCTAATTATGCACCGATTTTACATCCAGTGCCAATGAAAGTAAATTTTTCGAACATTTCAAAGTTCTAAATTGGTCAAATTAATGAAATGCCTTCTACTATTCACTGTAGAAATATATAATATTTTAGGAAGATAAATCGAAACCTCACTGGTTAACCATTTTTCATGGTAGGTAAAGTGGCTGACAGGTGAAAAGCACGATCACGGAAACCAGTGACATTTATAAAACTATACCCTAGTATCGCTTAAAGATTTAGACTTCACAGCATCTGTTTCATGCATTTCCAAGATCAGTTATTGGATGTTTGTGACGTACTGGTGATGTTTGCTTTTTGGTATCCAGAGAAATACTGGGCTAAATTGTTATTTCCAATCTGACTATATCTTATGACCATGATGACGTAGAGGACAGTCGGGTAACTTCGGACAGCGGGTAAATTCGGACGGTGACATTGTTTCCTTAATAGGTCAGTTGTTTTTGGAATTTAAACAAAATTAACTGAGAAAACAGTTGAAATCCTGATGAGACGGCTCATTATGAGCCGTCTCATTTGGATTTTCACTGTTTGCAATGGTGTGTCCGAATTTACCCGCTGTCCGAAATTACCCGACTCCACTCTACTTGAGATGTTTCTTTTTTATTGAGATGATCTATGGGAGAGTCGGGTAACTTCGGACGTCGGATAAATTCGGACAGTGACCTTGTTTCCTTTATATGTCAGTTGTTTGGAATTAACACAAAATTAACCGGGCAAACAGTGAAAATCCTGATGAGACGGCTCATTATGAGCCGTCTCATCAGGATTTTCACTGTTTGCCATGATATGTCCGAATTTACCCGCCTGTCTGAAGTTACCCGACTCTCCCCTACCCAATCCTGTCTTATATAGCCTAACAAGGCTCATAAGTAACGGTGACTTAAAGTGACTGTTTACATCTTTTTATAAACCATTATAACATATTAGTTTAAAAATATAATGAAAATCATACCTCTAAAATTTTGTGAAAACCATTTTAATTAGTGTGTAATTTGATGATTATCACTTTTCCCCAGGAGTCTGCCATTTATCAGTTGAATGACCTCAGATATTTTCTGCTGGCTGCAGCAAAGTAAAATGAGTTACAGAGCAGCTCAGTAACTTCTCTGGAGAAATTTGCTTAGCGTGGTCCCCAATGCAAAGCCAGATCGGTTTGTTCACTAAAATGCTCACTGTTAAGTGAGTGTGTTATTGTTTAACGTCCACGGTAAACAGCTATGGTCATGACGGGACGGTCAGTTAACCTAACCACACTATTCCTGGGCAGGCTTAGACCTGCTAAGTGGTTAACCAGTACTAAGTACTCGTCTTAGTCAGATCCAAATCGCTGATTCAGTTCTTAAGAGGGGCCACAACATATAGTTTGTAGAGAAGTAACGTAATTGAGCCGCGACACGACAAAATCAACAAAGTGGCATATGCGCCCAGAGAAGACACAGATCAGCCTGCTCAGTCTGATCAGAGTCTTCACTGTTGCATACAACTAGCTTAGACTCGAAGCTATCTCCACGCCGGCAGCCAAGGCTCTGATCAAATTGAGTTGATGCCAAAGCTGATCTGAGTCTTGGCTGGGCGCACATGACACATTGTTACTTTTGTCGCGTCGTGGCTCAATTAGTCTCGGAATGATGGCAGAATCTTTTCTTATCCAGAGTGCCGATGTCAAGTGAGCACTTAAACACAGTCAGTGGGTTTTCATGTAATATATGTTTTGTTCTTTCAGAGATTTGTTGAGGCAGACACTTTAAAGTTTCGACACTTTCATTGAACAAACCAGCTTTGGAAAACCAAGTTGTAGTTTTTTTTTTTTTTTTTTTTTTTTTTTTTCTTTTTTGTTTTGTTTTGTTTTGTATTGTTTTGGAGATTACCGATACGCTAGTGATATCTGCGGTGGAAGTCAAAGCAAGGTGCAGACATGAATCGACCCACACTTACTCCTTATGGAGAAGTCGCATGCTTGTGATGTTTGCGGTAAACATTTTACAGTTGCAAGATATCTGAAAGAATATATTCGTATTCTTAGTGGAGAGAAACCACACGAGTGTGATATTTGCAGTAAAACATTTACACAGGCAGTTACACCACAGAGACACATACTTAGACATACAGGCGATTAATCACATACTTGTGATCTGTGTTGTCAACGATTTTCACAGGCAAGACACTTGAAGAGACAAATTCGTAGTCATACTGGAGAAAAAACATAATTATGCGGTGCATCCTTTTGTAAAAAAATTACAGATTCAGTTTCTTTGGAAAGACACTTGCTTATTCACATTGGAGAGAAACCGCATGCTTGTGATGCTTGCGATAGTCTGTAAACAAGGACAAATAACTTGAAAGTACTCATGTTTATTCATGCTGAAGGGAAACCACTTTGCTGCTTTTTCTGAAGCAAGGTGGGCAATCACGTGATACACATGTGGTAATCTCACACGTTTTAACGGTGTTTTCCTTTCGATTCAGGGTATGTTTTGATTTATTATTCTTGGTTGTGACAGCTTTCAGATGTAACTTCTTGTACAAAGCACCCAGACTGAAACTAGCGTAAATTGCTGATATTTCCAACACATTCGATGAAATAATTGTTTTTGGTACTTACCGAAGAAAAAAGATAATTTTATTTTTATTTTTAAAATAGACCGCTTCACAAATAACTTTTTCCTTAGCATTTCTCGTCAATTTTTTCTTGTTTCAGCGCGTTTAGTGGGTATGCTATTGAAATGGTTTATAATGTCTTTTTAATGAAAGAATAACACGAAATCGGCGATTTGAGAAAGCCGCTTGCAGCTGTCGTCGGACTGACGTCGTGTGCAAGCTAGCAATACTCCAGTTCAAAAAGTGATGCTAGAATTTGACGTCACTTGCATGATTTGACGTGCTAACGTCCGAAGCATAATATGAAACACAAACGCTACATTTCAGACCTTTCGGAAAGAAATTAAGACGAAAGTGGTTTGCTACAGTGAAAACATATCAATTGTATCAGTCACTAGTGAGTTGATACGATATTTTTTCACTGTAGACAATATCTAAATATGCTTTGAATTCACTGCTAAGTATAAAATAAAATGACGTTATTTACACTCAGTAACGAAAAAACCCCAATTTAGTACGATCTGAGCTGAAAATGACTGATATATGCCTAGGGGACAAGAAAGGTTATAAGACATCGTTCTCTAGTGCAGACCATAGTATTCCTCAAAATTATTGAGAATATTTTGCAAAGTGAAAATTTAGCATTGGTACCTGACAGATCAGGTACATACTTGATATCTTTGTATCCTTAGTTATCAACATCCCCCTGTGAACTTTTTAGCATACCAGTATTACTCATTTGTTTGAGTTACAAATGTTATCTCCCCTTGAATTGTGCCACACAGAGATTTTTTGCCCGACTGGAGAGTATGTACCCTTACTAAATAAAATCGATATTTGAGCCGCGACGTGAGAAAACCAGCAATGTGGTTGTGCGCCCAGCGCAGACTCAGATCAGCCTGGGCATCCGCCCAGTCTGATCAGTCTTCGCTGTCCGCATGGAGGTAGCTGAGACCCTAAGCTACCCTTTTTCCCTTAGGGAAGAGTCTGGTAAGAATGGGCAGATGACCAGGCTGATCTGAGTTTGCTCTGTACGTACAACCACCGTTTGTTGGTTTTCTCGTGTCGCGGCTCATTTGTGGAAAAGATAATGACAAATCAATTGATTTTAATGGTTTTCGCTAACTTCATGCGTTGTAAATCTCAAAGCATTTTAGACTTGCAAATCATTAAGTGAAAGATGACTCTTCATTGTTTTGTCGAATTCTCTAGGCGAAAATAAAGCAATACATGTATTTTAGAAAACCTAAAGAAGGGTATGTTCTAGAATTACAAGTGTTATCGTCTTTTTGGCATAAATTCTCCTGGGTCTTTCTTGGAGATTTTTGATCATGTGTACGCTATGCAAAACTACTTTTGCACATGTTGAGCGAAATTGGCATATTTGGAGCAAACTTACTCACATATGCAAATTTGTCCATGTGTGCGGGGCTTTAGATAGGCGCCGAGGTCCAGTGGTTAGCCACGCGTGGTTATGGTGCAGAAAGTCGCCGTAAGGTCGTGAGTTGGCGGCTCACCGTGCCATCCGACTTCAAAACTCTCTCTGTCAACCTAGCTGTAAATGGGTACTTTTTTCTAATCAAGGAAGGACAAGGCAGAGAAAGGAGAGGGAAGGGCTCCGGCTTTCATCTGCTGTTTCCAAGATACTACTCTAACCACCACTGCCCCTACGGCTATTAGGCTATGGAAAACCTTTACCGTTTACCTTTAGTCGCTTCATGAAGTTTCTGGTGCACGTGTGGTTCCTCTCCAATTCCAGTGTAATTCTTATCACACAGTGTAACTCTTATCATTGCCTTTCCCCCCTGTTTTTCTCTGCAAATACCGGCAATATCATACTAGAATAGCTGAATACAAACTTCTTTTTTGTAATGCTATTGGCCTCTTTGAATAAATCAGTTTCAGAATGAAAACTTTGGCTAAAAATCTTTCAAAAACGGCTTAGTCTGACAAAGTGTGAGTCCTTCCAAATCGTACAGACCCACTGTGGAGAATTTTTCCAGAAAACTACAGGTTTCCAGGGAGAATTAAACATGATGGTGGACGGTGCTTCAAACACTCTGCGCTGCGTATCATGTCTGAAATCGATCATAAAGAAGGAAATTTTTTATAATACTTACCTCGAATCCAAGACAAAAAACGGTCCAAAAGTGTGAGATTATCTTTTGCGTATCACGTGATTGCCCACCTTATGAAGTAAACAATTTACACGCGCCAGAGAGATGAAGTAAACAATGTACACGCGCCAGGGAGTTGATGTGACATTCGATAAGCCGTCCTGCAGTGAAGAAATATATTTGTCATTTCTATGTTATACAGTTTACAGAAGCTGGAATCTTAAAAAAAAGATTTACGTTATCATACTGGAGATAAACCACATGCTTGTCCTGTCTGTGATAAATAGTTTACAAGGGCTGAAGACTTGATGACACACGTTTGATCGTTCTCGGGAGAGACTATAATTGAGCCGCGACACGAGAAAACCAACAATGTGGTTGGGCGCCTAGCGCAGACTCAAACCAGCCTATAAGACTGTTCGATAAAGGCTCAAAGGGTAACTAAGTATTTAAGCAACCCCCATGCGGACAGCGAAAACTCTGATCAGACTGGGCGGATGCCGTGGCCTTATCTGAGTCTGCGCTGGGCGCACAACCACATTGTTGGTTTTGTCGTGTCGCGGCTCAATTATGCTTTGGCGTCTTGGGTAAACAATATAAATTTAAGTTTCGCCTATTGGGCTTATTGGGTTGATTTTCGCCTGTTGGTTATAGTATTACTCAATACCCTAGATCAATTATTTTCTGTCCATATTTAGTAATTGAGCAGCGACACGACAAAATCAACAAAGTGGTATGTGCGCCCAGCGAATACTCAGATCAGATGCAGGGAGCTACCTTAGAGCCTTAGGCACCCTTTAGATGCCCAGCAAAGACCCTGATCCAACTGTGCGGATGCCCATGTTGATCTAGGTGCATGGCGTACATGCCACTTTGTTCATTTTCTCGTATCGCGGCTCAGTTGTTTTAGTATATTCAACGGCATGTAGATTTTTGGACTGTAAGAAACCGGATATTATTTCACGATTTAATATTCGCGGTTTCTAAGTGACTGCGAAATACCGCGAAAAATGGATTGCCGCGGAAATTATATTGTATACGGTACTGCACACTAAGTACAACACGAGCTCAGCATGATGAGCTTTGACACTGAGACTGCTGGGATATGAGAAGGATGAAAACTATTCCCGCTGAAGAGAGACCACACTGGAACGCCTGAGCGTGTTTGTCTGAGAGACAGAAAGGGTTGATAACAGAAAGAGTAGAAACAGGGAAAATGTTTTCCTTACAAGTCCGCTAGCCGTTATCTGCAACCTTAACAAGGACTCACGTGCGAGAATAGTAACAATTGAATGGAAATCACACAAGAAAGAAAACAGTGCATCAGAGACGTATATCCTGAACTGCGAGTAGCGGTCCATTCGTACTGCTGGAAGCTTGTGGATTCAGACCGTCGTTTCTTTTTTTTTTTTTTTTCGAAATTGGAAATTAAAACCCATTTCCGTGCCTGTAATTTGGAGCTTATTTTAGGGCTTTTTATTTGCTTAAAACAAGCAGCTTACAGTGGCCTTCCCATTGTCTTTGAAAAACCCAGTGGTTGGGATATATGATGCCGATTTTATTACATGTTGTTACGTTTCTGGTTTCCGTTTTTGTTTTTTGTTGTTGTTTTTTTTTTGTTTTTTGTTTTTTAAGTTTTGTAGGGAAATTTTCTGGGAAATTATCAGCTATGATTGGAGCTTTGATCGCTACCGTCAGAGGAATTTTGAAGAATAGTTGAGACATGCAAAAATAACTGATACGGCCATAATTATATTCGGCCGAAAAAGTGGTGCCGAAAAAGTGGTCCTGGGTCAGGCCAAGGCCGTATCACCGACGACGCCCTTGACCAACTTAAACAAATGCAATTAATTTCTAATAAAAGTTGCTATACACTTACATTTCATAGAACGACCCATTGATTTCCTATCGTTATGCTTGCTTCTTCAATAGATTATTTTGACACCAATAATGTAAAACAAACAAAGTAAGTGAAAAATAATCAATCAGATTGAATCAGGCAGATTAAGCGCAGCGACATAGGCTAAAGACAGTTTATAGTTATAACAATAAAACAGTTGCAATTCTGTAGGACATGCATCTTGGACTCATGTTTTGGATCAATGAATGCAGTTTACAAAAAATAAGATTTTTGCATATTTAGCGCAATAAACGATTTGACAAAATATTGCGAGTAATTTTGAAACACGGTAGGGAAACAAGATCCGTGGTACCTACCATTTGTGTACTACGTCATTAGCTTGTGCTCCATTTCGGAGGGAACAATTTTCCGGCAGAGAGGTAAATTCTTTTTATTGACGTGTTTTGCTGAACTAACAGCTATGACAGTATGTCATCATATGCGGCTTAAAGTCCGATATACGTCGCTATAGTAACTTTATAGCGTGTGCCAGTCGTTTCTGAGATCATTGGTGAGAATGTTTCGAAAACTGGTACGGTCCCTTCCACGGACGACGATGATTTTGCACAGAAAGTCGGCTTTATTTTCAAGAAGAGACATTTTAGTATCAGAATGAGCTGTGGAAAAAAATATTATTCAAATCCACCCACTGTCATCCCAATTTCATTGAATCTGTCTGGCTAATTTTGCGATGACAAGCCGTGTTTGCAGGCGGATAGCTACCACGGACGAAAAATCGGCAAGTAAATCATGGTAGCTTCCACGGACACATCGTTATAAGTGAGATGACCCTATTTGCCCGCTATCTTGGTTTGATTTAAATATGCCATTGACGTGTGGGCGGGCATGTAAGTGCCACTGATGCACAAATACTTAAATGTGGCTACCGACTGGAATGTCTTGATGAAATTATAGCACGGTAGATGAGGTTTACATGGTATGTGTCATATAAATACAGTCGTTCCCCTTACTGTTATAGTAACGTCCGTATGATAATATTTCGGACTATTTTTATGTGTGCCTCTTATTCAATTTTGGAGCTACATCCTTTGGGAAAGCCTTACGGACGATTCTAATGAGCACATTGTACCTGTGTGTGGCTGATTGAACGGGCTACAGATCTATCCGAGAGACTAAAGCGGGCGTATATTGCCCCGACTGCGGAGGTCTTTTTAAGATACTCGAATAGCGTGGTTTCAAATAAAGTTTTAGAAAATAATTTTAAACAAAATGGGTGTGTTTCGATAATTGGCAAAGAGAGAGAGAGAAGGGAGAGAGATAATACGTCAGAAAAGGTTAAAAGTATATTGTGCTTGACAAATTTTAATGTACTATGCAAATATAAAAACCTCTAGATCGGTATGAATCGTGCTTGGTCGTGAAGCCATGAAGGTATGTTTTCTCACTTTTGCATCGGTATCAGAATTGGAATGTTTTTTTGTCAATTTGGGGTAAACTAATCTTGTTTTGTTGTAATTAGACGAAGGTCTATCATGGGGAAAATCGGCGCAACGTCATGCATAAAAATGAAGTTGATTCAACAGTCCTTCTTTAATACAGAAGATCAAATTAAGATTAGACCCTGTATTCAAAGATTGTCCGATATTAAAATAGAGCGGAAACTGACGAAACCCAATAGCTATGATAACAGAAATGATAATAAAAATACAAATGTGCACAAATACAAATATGCTTCTTTTACTGAGTACTCTAACTCAGGCGTAAGCGTTACAGCATTACAGCAGAGTAGTTGGAAAGCCTCACTTAAAATTCGAGGTATACGCGAAATCGAGGCAAACAGACACCAAAGCTAATAAATATATATACATGAAAATAGTGCCCAACATTCGTCTGTGAGCGTAGCAGAACTGACGCATGCGCAGCATTCTTATGCTGGAAATTGCTGGGTGCCTCACCTATAAGCGTAAGTATAGCGTAAGCTTAGGGAAGGTTAATACCACATTAAAATAGGCATCACCTATTTGAAACATATTGTCCGTGGAACCTACCATCATTTATGTATCGAACTTGTGTCCGTGGTAGCTACCACTCGGCAAAAAATATCACTTTTTTGCGAAGAAAAGGTTATTATTCGAGTAAAAGCGGAAAAATAATAGTAAGTTTGAATATTTGATTAATCAGTGGTGATACCTTATTCCGAAGTATGTTGTTATGGTCATGAAAAGAGTTTTACGCTCAAAACCTTTGCGATCCGTGGTAGGGACCTTCTGATTTATTGGTACAAGTTCATGAATCCTCGTAAACAATAAAGCAACTTATGACAAAATTTAGGTAGTGACGAAAACTAGAATGAAAACCGCATATGATGGAATGCATGCTAATGCTGCCCGTTGGGTAATGTTAAAGAACGAAAACAAATTACCTGTTTGCCGGTGAAATGGCTCGTTCGAAAACTAGCACGAGCTTGATGACGTAATCAAATCTTAGGCAGTTTGATAGCTACCACGGACTTTGTTTCCCTACCGTGTTGAAATCTACAAGTAGCTGTGTCATTAAATGTCCGATTTTGTAAGTTTTGTCCGGTACGGTTATTACGATACCCTTTTTTTGGAGTGCACTTAACTACATAATTGCAGTTACAGTTATAGTATGTGTATGGTCAACAAGAGTTTAGCTTTATTAACTGGATCATATGTAAGTATTTTTCATAGTACTTAACTCTTTCATTTAAGGAGATCCCTACCGAGTTAAATACAGCTGAAATTCATAACGATATTTTCTGACAAGGCTGTACCTTGCTGAAACAACACTTTACTTAGCCGAAGATATGGTGAACAGCTTAAAGCCAGGGGCGTACATGTAGCTAGGGGCAATAACACAGTACGCACGAGTTTTATACTCATTGAGGGCAATACTAGGGGGTTAAGCCGCTAAGATATTTCGAATTAGCGTGTCTGTTGGCAGTTAGTATTAAAATCATGCCCAATTAACAACATTTTAGCTTGAAAATATGCAGGTGTGTGTTGAAATTTTGTCAAGTTGACAAAATTTCAATATGCGCCTGCATATTTGCAAAATGGTAGCTACGCCCTTGACTACACTAGGGGGAGTCTTAACCCTTTCGTTCTTGCGTATTTTTTCTACTATCAGATGAAAGAGTAAATTTCACCATTCTCTGTAAAGAAGCTTTTCCAGCCATTGTTTTGTGATGGGCCTTAGGCTAGTCTCT
The DNA here is from genome assembly GCA_963989385.1 of Ctena decussata. NCBI lineage: Eukaryota > Metazoa > Mollusca > Bivalvia > Lucinida > Lucinidae > Ctena > Ctena decussata. Next base: position 59,868,062 of record OZ022505.1, read on the forward strand.
TTTTATATTTTCATAATTCACGTTAAGCGCTTTTAATAGCAAAGAGTGATCAGACTGGGCGGATGCCCAGACTGATCTGAGTCTGCGCTGGGTGCACAACCACTTTGTTGGTCTTCTGGTGTCGCGGCTCATTTATATTGTAGATATGCAACAAAAATTATCTCTGAATGATCACAAAAATCCTTCCTTATCGGGAGCTCTGATAAAAAGTTCACACTTAAAGACAAATATTCTCTACTATAAAACACACACCTAGTCTATATTAGTTTTATGACCCTGTTATGTCATTACCTACGTGGGAAAGAGCATTATCTTTGATGAAATAGCAGTGTCACTTTACTTTTGCATAACAGGACTATGACAGCCAATAAACAAGATTATTGTCTTTAAACACAGTTGGTGCTTTTTGTATTGTACATATTTTGTTATTTTAGGGATTTTCTGGAGTAGACATGTTTACATTCCGATACCTACAGGCTACACAGAAGAAGATTTAAGGCTGGCTGGAGACTTGAAGCGATATATGCATACTCCCAGCGGACGAACTACATGGTTGTGAAGTTTGTGATGTTTGTGGTAATCAGTTTACACGGACAGGAAGCTTGAAGAGGCCCATGCTTTTTCATATTGTAGACAAACAATATGCTTGTGATTTTTGTGGGTAACAGTTTACACAGGAAGTAAACTTGAAGAGGCACATGCTTATTCATACTGGAGACGAACCATGCATGTGATACACAGGCAAGAAAGTTGAAGACACATATGCTTATTCATAAAGAGGGAATCCATATTTTGCCGACATCTGTGGTAAACAGTTTAAAACGGCAAGTGACTTGGGAGGACATATGCTTATTCATTCTGGAAGTAAGCCATACACTTTTTACACCTGTGTTGGACAGATTTCAAGGGAAATGGCTTGAAAAGACACATGCTTATTGTCCCCCGCCTTTTCGAAGAAAAGCGGAGGGACATAGTTTTCGGCATTCCGTCCTTCCGTCCGTCCTTCCGTCTTTCCGTCCCCCTAAAGTAGTAGGTACCTTGTGTGCGCAACTCCTCCTACAGTTTTATGCCGATTCTTTCGAAACTTTACAGATGTTTTAGTCATGGTCTGAAGATACGCATGTGGTTTGGATGTAATCCTGAGATAATTTTTTGTCACTTTTCCCACAAGTTGAACTTAGTCATTTTTTAGGCGTTTTTACTATCAAGTGACCAGATGGTGGGTACCTTGTGTGCGCAACTCCTCCTACAGTTTTATGCGGATGCCTTTGAAACTTCACAGGTGTTTTGGTCATGGTCTGAAGATATGCATGTGGTTTGGATATAATCCTCACATTATTTTTTATCACTTTTTTTGCAAATTGAACTTAGCCATTTTCCATACATTTTTACTATCAAAGTGAATAGATAGTGGGTACCTTGTGTGTTCAACTCCTCCTACAGTTTTATGCCGATTCCTTTGAAACTTCACAGGTGTTTTGATCATTGTCTGAAGATATGCATGTGGTTTGGATATAATCCTCACTTTATATTTTTATTACTTTTTTCACATTTTTAACTTAGCCGCTTTTCCAGCTCAAACACTAAGTGTATATACACAGTGGAAACCTAGTTTCCAAGGCGGGGGACATAAATTCGTCGAATTTGCTTGTTCATACTGAAGTGAAACAATCCTCTTGTGATATCTGTAAGGAACAGTTTACAATGGGAAGTGACTTGAAGCCTATTCATACTCTAGGAAAACCACATGCTTGTGTTATCTGTTATAAACATTTTACAAATGCAAATAACTTGAAGATCCACATGTTTATTCATAGAGGAGAGAAACAGATTACGTGTGATATCTGTAATAAACAGTTTACGAGGACAGATGTCTTGAAGAGACACATACTTACTCATACTGAAGGTAAACTACACGCTTGTGATATCTGTAATAAACAGTTTTCGAGGGCAGATGTTGTGAAAAGACACATGCTTATTCATACTGGAGATAAACCACATGCTTGTGACGTTTGTGACAAACGGTTTACACAGACAAGTGAGCTGAAGACACACATCCTTATTCATACTGGAGATAAACCACATGCTTGTCACGTCTGTGAAAAACGGTTCACACGGGCAAGTGAGCTGAGGAGACACATCCTTATTCATACTGGAGATAAACCACATGCTTGTCACGTCTGTGAAAAACAGTTTACACGAGCAAGTAAGTTGAGGAAACACGTCCTTAGTCATACTGGAGATAAACCACATGCTTGTCACATCTGTGAAAAACAGTTTTCACGGGCAAGTGAGTTGAGGAAACACATCTTTAGTCATACTGGATATAAACCACATGCTTGTGATTCTTGTAATAAGCAGTTTACGAGGTCCAATGACTTGAGGAGACACATGCTTATTCATAGAGGCAGTAAACCGCATACTTGTGATATCTGTAATAAGCAGTTTACAAGGGGAACTGACTTGAAGAGACACATCCTCATTCATACAGGAGATAAACCACACGCTTGTGATGCCTGTGATAAACAATATACAAGAGCAAATGAATTGAAAAGGCACATGCTAGTTCATACTGGAAATGAACCACACGCTTGCCACGTCTGTGAAAAACAGTTTTCACGGGCAAGTGAGTTGAGGAAACACATCCTTATTCACACTGGAGATAAACCATATGCTTGTGATTCTTGTAATAAACAGTTTACGAGGTCCAATGACTTCAGGAGACACATGCTTATTCATAGAGGCAGTAAACCGCATACTTGTGATATCTGTAATAAGCAGTTTACAAGGGGTACTGACTTGAAGAGACACATGCTCATTCATACAGGAGATAAACCACACGCTTGTGATGCCTGTGATAAACAATATACAAGAGCAAATAATTTGAAAAGGCACATGCTTGTTCATACTGGAGATGAACCTCATGCTTGCCACGTCTGTGAAAAACAGTTTACACGGGCAAGTGAGTTGAGGAGACACATCCTTATTCACACTGGAGACAAACCATATGCTTGTGATTCTTGTAATAAGCAGTTTACGAGGTCCAATGACTTGAGGAGACACATGCTTATTCATAGAGGCAGTAAACCGCATACTTGTGATATCTGTAATAAGCAGTTTACAAGGGGAACTGACTTGAAGAGACACATCCTCATTCATACAGGAGATAAACCACATGCTTGTGATGCCTGTGATAAACAATATACAAGAGCAAATGAATTGAAAAGGCACTTGCTTGTTCATACTGGAGATGAACCACACGTTTGCCACGTCTGTGAAAAACAGTTTACACGGGCAAGTGAATTGAGGAAACACATCCTTAGTCATACTGGAGATAAACCACATGCTTGTCACGTCTGTGAAAAACAGTTTACACGGGCAAGTGAGTTGAGGAAACACATACTTAATCATACAGGAGATAAACCACATGCTTGTGATTCTTGTAATAAGCAGTTTACGAGGTCCAATGACTTGAGGAGACACATGCTTATTCATAGAGGCAGTAAACCGCATACTTGTGATATCTGTAATAAGCAGTTTACAAGGGGAACTGACTTGAAGAGACACATGCTCATTCATACAGGAGATAAACCACACGCCTGTGATATCTGTGATAAACATTTTACGAGGACAAGTGAGTTGAGGAAACACATGTTGATGCATAATGGCGGTAAACCACACACTTGTGATACCCATAATAAGGAGTTTATAAGGGCAAATAATTTGAGGCAGCACATTCGTATTCATTCTGGAGGTAAACCACATACTTACGATATCAGTGATAAACAGTTTACAAGGGGAAGTTACTTAAAAAAACACATGCTTATTCATACTGGAGAGAAACAACATGTCTGTGATCTTTGTAATAAACAGTTTACAAGGGCAAATGACTTAAAGAGACACATGCCTATTCATACTGGGGGTAAACTTCACGCTTGCGATATTTGTGATAAACACTTTACAAGGGTAGGAGACTTGAAAAGACACATGTTTATTCATTCAGGCGAGAAACCACATGCTTGTGATGTTTGCGGTAAACTCTTTACAAGGATAGGAGACTTGAAAAGACACATGTTTATTCATACAGGCGAGAAACCACACGCTTGTGATGTTTGTGGTAAACACTTTTCACTGGCAGCATACTTGAGGCAACATATGTATATTCATACTGGAGAGAAACCGCACGATTGTAATTTTTGTGGCGAACAATTTACACGGGCAGGAAGCTTGAAGATTCACACGCTTAGACATATTGGAGTTAAACCACATTATTGTGATCTGTGTGGTAAACGATTTACACTGGTCGGAAACTTGAAGAGACATATACTTATTCATATTTGAGAAATCGTTTTCATCTGCTTCCTGTGGTAACAAGTCCACCACAGATTCAATGCGCTTGGAAATATCACATTTACATTGGATGTATAGTAAACATCCAATGTAAATGTACTGTTTTCATGGCCATAATCAGTACACTTGGAAATATCACATTTACTGTGCTGTTTCCAAGGTTACTGAATCTGGTTACAGGTAACTTGTAAACCAAGTGCTTGTGATGTCTGTGATGATTAGTTAATAAAAGCGAAGGACTTGAAGATGCATGCTTAGTCATTCGCGTTTTGAGTCAGTGGCTAATAATTTCACATGCAGCAGAGCTGAAGGGAAAAAAGATAATTTACGCTGGATGCAAACCACAAGATTGCGATATGGGTGACAAACATTTTAAATGGACCGGGACATTACAGAGATAAATACTCTTTCATACTGCAGATTAAACACATCCTTATGCTAGGCTTACATGGGCAGAAGAGAAGAAAATGATGGATTGATAACTTGCGATTTTACGCCCTTTTAACAGTATTTCAGTCATATAAGGACAATGGGTGGATGATAATGGAAGGCTGTGTGCAATGGAACCCCTTTTACGATTGAAAAGATCCATTCCTCAGGCGGGGCTCGAACCCGGAATCTCTAAATCGGCTGACCAGCGCTTAACCTAATGAGCTACCAGGGCTCACAGAAGAGTATAAAACACACGTGCTTAATCAGGCTAGAGAGAGACCATAATGCTTCTGGTGTCTGTGGTAAATAATTCATATGCGCTAAAGATCTGAAGTTTGGTATGTCGGGTAGTTTCCTCCAGCTTAGAGAAGGTGTGGGAGAATATTGGTTTGGGCCTGTATGTCCGTCTGTCTTTTACGCTTCTCGCTCAGGAACGGTTGGAAGCTGGATCTTGACATCTTATGTTCAGAATATATATGTAAATGAGTGGACAGGTACTTTTGTTTCCCAAGGGCTTGTCGTTGCCGAATTATAACCATTCTTTGACGTGGGAACAGAATAGATCAGAATATAATAAAGTCTTTTATGAACAGCCTTGTGAACAATCTATACCAAAAGCCCCTTGTTCTAGGCTAATGATATTTGGCATGCTATTTTGGCATAGATCAAGGTTGACCTGATTATAACTTCTGAACAAATCCCATAATTTTTTTGATTGAATTATGCTCCTTTTTGGACAAATGCATTTTTGTTAGAATCAGCATTGTGCACAATATGCCTGAAAAACCACTTAAAGGTAGGTTCCTGGCCTAGCGATAACAATTATGTTCACAAAATAAGTTTGTCTTTTTCTGGGTAGTATTGAATTCTTGTATTTTTCTGAAAGTGTTGCTACTGAGAAAATCGTCAGATGTTGTAGCAAATAGTCGTTTTCCCTTTGGTTTATTTTCTTTTGTTGGAATTCCAGTTCTAAAAATAAATATGAAAAAATGTCTACAAGTCCGCAGTTTCTGATGTCATTTGCCAACGGTTAATTCTCTCTTGCCGTGAGCTCTTCCAGAGGTCCTGGCAAGGCAGATGGGTTAAAACTATCCCAAAATGCTATGTAGCATGACGTCAGCTATGTTATCTATTTTTGGCGCGAACTAAAAATAGCGCTAACTGGTGTGCGAAGCAGAGTTAGGAAATCCGTTGCAAAACGACTTTTCTACGACTTTTTGATTTACACTTTCTAGTGAAACTTATTCATTTCCTCTGTATAAGTGCTTTCCAACAACTTGGATAAAAATCATCAAAATTATGATGCATTCCAAAGTACAGGAACCTACCTTTAAGCTAGGGTCATGTTATCTTGCGTACAATTTATGCCTCGGGTGTACATGTAGCTGACCTGATTATCTTTTGAGGAAATTCCGTTCATAAATAATCGTATGCTAGAATGTATTTATATTAAGGAAAATATAACCATCGTGCCTTGTTTATTATCATTAATTTTGCAGCCTTCGAAATCAAGAAGCAAACGTCCAAAACTAGAAATATGTTAAAATTCTGTAATATTCATTTATGCCTAGCGACCGCATATATCTGGTGATGTGAAATTATTTGTGTTCTTAAATGTATGACAGTCATTTAGAACACGATTTCTTTATAATTTTATAGAAATATAAACGGATATGTAAGAACTTCTTCCCCTCACCTCTTGTAAAAGACGTTGTGCTTGTTAAATTTTACCGCCGGCATCGCTTGCATTCGAAATCCTCCCATTTCTGAGAACGGTATGTCACATGCTTGGTTTCAAGCACATAAATGCATATTATGCGTGATCTGTTTATGGTATAATTTGATTACCCTAGCTCAAGTAATAAAGAAGTTATGACAGCGTTTGCAAGACTTCTTGGATGACCTTCGTAGTTTATTATGAACAACTTTGATAACGAAATATATCAAAAGCCCCTTGTGCTAGGCAAATGAAATGTGTCATACTGTTTGGACCTCGTAAGGCAGTGTGACCAGTTTATAGTTTTAGGGAATTTTAGAAAATGGTAACGTAATTATGCTCTTTTACCAAGTTAAATATTTTGTCACAGTCACCCTTATGAACAATACATATATCTAAAAAGGCACTTAAATTACGGTCGTGATATTTGGCAAAGCCGTATACAGGTTGTGTTTAAGGTGTAGTGAACTGTTGACCTGATTAACTTTTGAGAAATTATGTTCATAGTTAACTGAATTACATGTATGTCTCTTATAGAAATTTAAAGAGAGAGAGAGAGAGAGAGAGAGAAAGAAATTTGTGTAGTTTATTATGAACAATATTGTGAACAAAATATATCTTGTGCTAGGCAAATGATACTTCGGATACTGTTTGGACAAAAAGCAAGACTGGTCTGATTAACTTTCAGGAAATGTTATAATTTTGTTTTCCTAAATTATGCCCCTTTTCCGACTTAGATATAAACTAATATTATCGAAGTTAACCTTTTGAGCAATCTTAAAAACCACTTCAACTAGGTTCCTGATATTTGGCATACACGTTGTGTGGTGATTGTGGTGGAGGCGTAAGGGGGAGGGGGCGGGGCGGGGCCATCGGAACAGGACTGCTACTGCTTCCAACTGGTGGGGCCGGTTGCTCAGACCCTTTTGAGTTAGAATTCGAGTTTCCTATCCATTCCCATGACTACAATTATTAGCATTATTTTTTCTAAAGCAGCAGCTTTCCGTGACCCGCCCTTAGTCGTAAAGACACATTTCTGTTTCTTTTAGAAAATGGGGTGGCACAATTTGATCACCCACAATAAACAGTACTTAGAGCTATAGCTCACATCAAAGGCTTATCTTATCTAGATGATTATGAGGGGATTAAGCCAGTAATAAAACTGTATATGGGGGCTTAATATGGGGAAACTGCTATTATCCTATTTATGCATCTACTTTGAGAAAAATTAAGTAGATAAGATAAAAACAAGTTAATTCATGATAAACGAAACATGTATTTTAAATACTAATAAATTATTATAATTTTCTGATCTGATATAAACTAGCAGATGAACGTTTTTATTTGATTTATTTAGTTTATTATTTGTTAAATTTAATGCAAATAAAAAGATGTTTGTCTTGAAGTTTAACATTTTCAAAGTTTTGACATTTTAAAACAGTAAAATGATTTTCTGTGAAAAGCAAAATTGAAGACTAGTCAGTCAGTGCAGATGAGCATTCTGTTTCGAATACTCTTTGACGCTTTTTCAATTTGACCAGTTTCTTCAGTTGTTACATCTGTGTAGGCTGACCAAGGTCTTCACTTTTGCTGTTTAGCTATGCAGAGTGATTTGAATACAAACAGTAAATATTCAAATCACATATGCATAGACTTATCGGGGTCTTTTTCGCTGTTTAGCTGTACAGGCTGATATGAATACTCACTGCTCACAAAACTGTTATGAGAACAATTAATATTCAAATCAGTCGTGACAGCTTTGTAGACTGACCAGGGTCTTCATTTCTGTGGTTTGAATTTCAAGGAACGACAGACTGCTCATGTGAACAGTAAATATTCAAAAGAGCAGTCATATCTGTGTAGACTGATCCGGATTTTCGTTTTCTGAGCAGTAGATATTCTAATCAGCAGTCACATATGTGTAGACTGATCTGGACTATCAGTTTTGCTGTTTTAAATTTCCAAGAATCTCATACTGTTCATGCAAACAGGGAAGACACTGATGAGACTGCACATGCTGATCAAAGTCTTCTGTGTACACGAATGTTATAATGTACGAGTACCTATTTACATGGCCCTATTTATATCAACTCTTCCTATAAGAAACATAAGTCTTTGAGCAAATAATGGTATTTTTTTCACAGTTTTATGTGGTCTTCAACAACACAGTCCGATCCAATAACCATATTTTCTCTTTTCCTTTGACAGCTGATATCCCTTTATCTGGTCCCACATGTACTTCAGTCAAAAGTCTCCCAGAAGGTCTTATCTCTGAGCAGCATGATTCAATAAACAGTCATTAGGGTATTATGCAATCAAAAATTTGTCTTAAAGGCTAGTTTATTCAAATTTGGGCCACTTAACATGGTTAACTTATTTTTGTCCCTTGTTCGTCAGTGATAAGCAAGCTTGTGCCATCGAAAAGAAACTCTATTAGTCTACAATTACACTTTAAACAATGACCAATAAATGTTCATAATTTGCATGCTGAAATATTTCGTTCAAAAGATTATTTTCACATCAATAATGTAAAACAAAGACAGTACAAAAATTTTATGTAAGTGAAAATCGGTCGACCAGATTGAATCAGATAGATAACGCTTATCGACACAAGTTAAACACAGTTGTCAGCTACAATAATGAAACATTTGAATTTCTTTGGGACATGCATTTTTTCATTATTAAATTATCACAGTATCCTTAAGGAATGAATTTCATTTTTTCTGGTGTTTATCGAAGTATAAACGAAGTATAAACTACATTGGGTCGCGTGCAATGTTAGTGAACCCCGAAGGGGTTCATGTAAACTTTGCTAGCGACCCAATGTAGTTTATACTTCGATAAACACCAGATAAATTAAGTTCATTGCTTATATTAACATTCTTTTCTATCTATTATTTGACCATAAATTTGCGTTGGGGGTAACATTTGAAGCATAAAAACATTTTTAAATGCGCAGTCTTCCTACCAACAGCGGAACAGCGTCAACGACATCATAACGTCGCCTACGTCCATTCAGATTGGAGAGAACTGTGGTTTATTTTGACGTTACTTAACGTCATGTGATGTCGCGTGAACCGATGTACGAGTAGTTATTGAAGTACAAATTACATTACGTTCTAATGCTTTACCATAGGGTTTTCAATACATGCACAGAGAATGTAAATATTTATATTTAAGACAGGCAATCTGAATAATATCCCAGATACATCTGGCGTAGGCCGACGTATAATGGAATTTAAATGGTGCAACAGGATACGAATCCTCCAAGGCTAGGGCACTGATCAACCAGGGCTAGGTTACGGAATGTTTAGGTCTGAGTATGAAACTTGAAGTGTTCGAAACGTCCTGGGTTCGAATCGTCTTGCAGCCGGCACGTCTGGCCCCTGCCTTTCTCTAAATCTAGTACAGTAAGATCTGTCTCTCTATCTCTATATACTGCCTTCCACTCTAACGGACATTTTAGGCAGGTACACGCGTCAAGCAAGAAGTAAGCAGAAAACTAGTCTGGAAAAGAACAGTAAAAGGTTAATAGTGCTGTGAATGAACATGATAGATTAAAGGAGGCTAATGGAGTTTAAGGCTATGGTCCAGAAATAGCATCCAGTCAATGGGCAGTTGACCCAGTACTAAGATTAATTTAAACATTGCCAGCGATGTTGACATAAGTAAGTAAAACTGAGCTGCGACATGACAAAGCCAAAAAAGTGGCATGTGCGCCCAGCGAAGACTCAGATCATCATGGGCATCTACCCAGTCTGATCTGTCTTCGCTGCCCACAGGAAGCTACCTTAGGCCCTTAGCTACCCTGAGACTGAGAGTCTGATCAGACCAGTTGGACACCCAGGCTGATCTGAGTCTTTGCTGGGTGTACATGCCATTTTGTTGGTTTTATCATGTCGCGGCTCATTTACTATTTGAGATTTTCTTGTAAGCTCTAGTAGGCATACTTGAAATGTCTATAAAGTAAACTGATGACCATTCTGATTTATCCGTACATAATCCACCTCTCATTTGAGCTAGAAAATTTAGTGCATTTTCAGTTGCCTTCATTTGACTGCAAGTCTTCGAATATCGGGCAACATGTCCTTTTTTATTGAATGATTTGAAAGATTTTTGCTGTTTTTGTTGGCTAGGATCTGAGGTAAGAAAAAATATCTGAATCGTAAAAATGGTAAATATTATAGAAAAAAAATGAATTTTATTTTAGTGGATCTTATCGATGTGTAAACTCCGGCGAATCTCTCACAAACTATGTTAAGTTTGTGAGTGATTCACCGGCGTTTACACATCCATAAAATCCACAAAATAAAATTCATTTATTATAATTCCAAGTCTGTCATTTTTCTCAAAATTGTCAGCTATAATAAGCATGTCCGTTCGGTCTTGACCAATTAAATTGCGCTAAATTAGTATTAGAAAGTTAAGTTGGAATTATTATGTGATAATTTTGTTTAGGGGCATATGGAAATGCAAATGCAGGCTCTTAATCTAAAAATAGGTTAAAAACAACAACCTCAGGATCTAAGGCCTTGCGTGTTGAAGACTACCAACCGCAACCTTGAATGCTTCTAAGGTTACATACAATGAGCTCAGGTAGGACATTCCAGTGGAAAACTGCCAGTGGATAAAATGAAAACATGTATTCATAAAAATCTGTAGACCTATGGATGGTCCTAAAGGTCATCGAGTGACAGTTCCGGTCATTTCTATTTAAGGGCTGGATATAATTAGGGATAGGTACTACCACAAGGCCATAAACAACCTTGTAGAATAAAAGACGCGCGTCTTCGTGTCGCTGTTCTGCCAACCTAAATTCTCTGGCACGACTTTGACGCTTGGCCGAAAGGATTTGGTTGGTTGGTTGATTTGATGCTTAACGTCCACGGTAAACAGCTAAGGTCATGTCGGGACGGTCAGTTAACCTAACCACACTATTCCTGGGCAGGCTTAGACCTCCTAAGCGGTTAACCAGTACTAAGTGCACATACTTTCGCCAGTAACTGACAACTGCCCTTCTTGAATCAGCGAAAGGAGAAACGAAAGAATGTGGCCAGACCGGGATTTGAACCCAGGACCTCTGACTTACGAGTCAGGTGCCCTACCGATTGCGCTACCCGGCCCGGCCCGAAAGGATTGAATTTAGCTGAAAAGAAAATTAATGATGTTTCATATAATCTGGGGCACATCCTACTTTATATTAAGCACGGCTCAAGATATTTTGATCTGGACTTTAAGATACCGACAAGTATCCAAGGGACTTTAAAACGTCGGGCCCAACATAAATCAACTATAAGAAAACTCAGTGTTAAGCTTACATCACGGTTATTTCCTATGTGTTTGAACCGATAAGTGCAGTTGATTAAGGTAGACGGATAGTGAATAAAAATATTGGTGGGGCATTCATTTCATTATACCTGCTGAATAACCCAAAGGGCTATAAAACATTTGGATAAGAAAGAAATTCCACCGTTTTGTTTTCCTGAAAAACAAACTTTTGTATTCATATACTGAAAGGAATTAAAAAATTCCGCCCATTGATTTTGAATATCTCAAAAACAAATGCAGCTACGCACACCGAAATTTTACAACAAATATATTTTCTTATACCTGATTATGTCCATATCCCGAACGTGAAATCGTTCAACCAAATCGGTCGGGAATAAGCACGTGCTCCTCGTGTTCTTAGTGCAGTTTACATACAGATGGATAACTTCATGTATACAGTTTTCTGATGACATATTGCTCTCACAATATCAATTTGAATTTTAAAAGTTTGAACTCGGTCTGTAGCTTCATTTGGCCTACAACGCCTAAATATCGCTAACAGGTGCAGAGGTTTGGGCCAGTTAAATGCAGAAATTTTAAAACCTGACGTCGCGCGATAATTTTACGCGTTAATTACGGCAATTTACAATCTCAGACGCCGTGCAGTTTTAACAGGAAGCTCAAAAGGCCGTCAGAAAAGCAGCTGCCCGAAATTAACAACCAGAGGTCATGACGTAACTTACGTCGACGCCGTCCCCGTAGTTGGTTTTGCGTGACAGCATCAGCTGCAATGATAATTGCAAATTAACGTGAATTACGTGACAATATTAACACAGTAATAAAGCATCTAAAAAGTGTTGCATAAGATAACGCCGTCATCACCTTATTCGTTTCAGAGACGTAACGCTCTTTTACTGACGTCATTTAAGTAGATGATATGAATAAACTGCGTAATCTTTTTTGAGAAGTTCCAGGCATTTTGTCATAAAATGTTTAACAATGTCACACGTGAAAGAATCAGCAGCCAACAATAAAAAGTAGAAGTTTTTAAATCCTTTCAGTATACATATATTTTACACATTTTCCATTAAAATTCATGTCTCAAGCACATGGATGCACTTTCATTTCTGCAAATCATATAATCTTTAATATAGGGTGTTTGAAACAAACTGGTAAGAAAAATTGCAATTATCTTGAAAATAAGTATGTTTTAAATTTTAAAAAAAAATGCAAGAAAATTGAATTTCGCGAAAAACGTCATGAAAAATATCTTCAATCGATGGAGCATGCTTATGCATATTGTTTTAGTAAAACTTACGTTGTATGATACAGAATAAAAAAAAATATTTCACCGTTTTGTTTCCTAGAAAAACAATGTTTAAGTTAAAATATTTACATTCTTGGTGTATTTACTGAAAAGCCCTATAGTAAACCATTGGAACGTAATGTAGTTTACATTCCAATAATTACATTGAGACACGCGACGTCAATGACGTCAAAATAAACAATGGCTCTCTACGATCTGATTGGACGTCAGCGACGGCATGACGTCATGCATGTTGTTCTGCTGTTAGCAGAAAAACTGCGTCTACATGTTTTATTGCTTCAATCTTAGCGCTTATATAAGATTTTTCATGAAAGATTTGATTGAAACAAATGTAAATAAAAGCAATGAACTTAATTTTTCTGTTGTTTATCGAAGTGTAAACTACATTGGGTCACTAGCAAAGTTTACATGAACACTTTGCACGTGACCCAATGTAGTTTACACTTCGATAAACCTCAGAAAAATGAAATTCATTCCTTAAATATTTACATTCTTGGTGTATTTACTGAAAAGCTCTATAGTAAACCAGTGGAACGTGATGTAGTTTACATTCCAATAACTACATTGAGACACGCGACGTCAATGATGTCAGAATAAACAATGGCTATCTACAATTTGATTGGACGTCAGCAACGTCATGACGTCATGCATTCCGTTCTGCTGTAAGGTGAAAAACTGCGTGTACATGTTTTACTGCTTCAATTTTAGCGCTTATGTAAGATTTTTCATGAAAGATTTGATTGAAACGAATGTAAATATAAGCAATGAACTTAATTTTTCTGATGTTTATCGAAGTGTAAACTACATTGGGTCACTAGCAAAGTATACATGAACCCCTTCGGGGTTCATTCATTCATTCACTTTGCACGTGACCCAATGTAGTTTACACTTCGATAAACCTCAGAAAAATGAAATTCATTCCTTAAAAATATCCCCCAAAAAGACTGCCCAAATACAGCACCTGCTGCAAGCACAGCCGGTCCTTTCCCTGATATTTATTTTCCTGTTGTTCCGGGTCTACCATAGAGTAATGCCTCAAAATGCGCAGATGGAATTGAAATTGTAAAGACCTTGATCATTCTGGTTCCTAAGGAACTGTCTGATCTCGGTTTCCACTGTTTGTACAGACGTATCTGCCCGAAAACTTAGGATCTTTATGGTAGACATTGTAAGTGTATATATATTCTATAGTTGATCGATTCAGTGACCTACAAATACTATATAGGTCACTGATCGATGTCACCATAAACAATAACTCTGTTTTGTGTTTTAACAAGTCAATACAGAGTTATTGTGTATCTGAAGACCTTAAATTAAGACTATGTAGAGCAATAAACAATTTGACAAAATAGCGCCAAGTAAAGTACAACTGTCATGAAATGTTCAAGTTTTGTCCGGTCCGGTGCAGTGCTTTTCTTTTAGATTATAAGTATCTTTCATGGGTGTGAGGTGTGGATAGAAAAATCTGTCACGAGGGTCACTGTTCGGTATCACGAGGCTTGCCGAGTGATGCCGAACAGTGATCCCGAACGACGGATTTTTCTATCCGCACCTCCCATGAGAATGTATTCTCCTCCACTCGTTGGGAGCACCACACACAGTGTAAAGTATCACTAATCTTCACCATACACTGTACAAACTAAAAAGGTCATAGGCTTTGTGGAGTTTACTTAAGGTAGTTGGATACTAATAAGAATATTGGTGGGGCATTCAAACCACTTTACCAGCCTAATAACCCACAGGGCTATAAAACATTAGGATAAGAAAAAATATTTTTACTGTTTCGTTTAATAAAAATTTCCAAAATATCAAAATTTTGTATTTCTGCACACTTTTTTTTTATACAGTTTCTATCTAAATTCGTATTTCTAGCATATGAATGCACTTTCATTTCTGTGATTCATATAATCTATACTATAGGATATTTAAAACAAACTGGTAAAAAAAAGAATGCACTTATCTCAATAATAAGTTTTTTGTTGTTGTTGTTTTTTTACATTTTTTAAAAAATGCAAGAAAATTTTATTTCATGAAAAAAGTCGTGAAAAAATATGATTGGGCATGCTCATGCATATTATGCTACAGAATATGACAAACATACAAAATTTTCACCGTTTTCTTTCCTTGCAAAACAATGTTAAAGTTAAAAATACCCCCAAAATCTGAGAAACCCCAATGAACAGACAACCATTCCGCACCTGCTGCAACCAAAGAAGGCCCTTGCCTAACTATTTATCCCCCCTGTTATTTTGGTTCTGCCATAAAGTAATGCCGATAAAAATGTGCAGACGCAAAGGCAAATCAGAAATGTTCCTAAGGAGCAGTCTGATCTCAGTTTCCACTATTTGTACAAACCTATCTGCTCAAAAACTTAGGATCTTTACGGTAGTTAGTGTCATTTGTATAGGTAGCTTACCACCAACTATTTTAGATAGGCAACAGAAATAACGTTTAAGCTAGTCACTAGAAAACTCGAAATTAATACCGTAATTTGAAGAACGACTCTAGCCGATGGTTTAAAGAAGAAAAAAGCACATGTTCCGTGCTCTGGAGGCAGCTATTTCAACTGGAACACGTAACCCCAGCGCGTGCAGTAAATTTGGCGCGTCAGTTTAGTACTCGGTCAAGTTATAAAACTGTCTGTGGTACTTCAGTGGTCTTCAGCAAATAAAAAAATCAATGTTACCATCTAATATTTTTCATCTAGGTCTGTTATTTTATTTAACGATTGTTTACATTAGTTACCTGACTAATGGTGGCCATTCTTACCATTCTCTTCTTGACCGAAGCTTCTCCCCTAAAGAGGAGGTTCATGAATAACTAGTGGTAAGCTACCCCAAGGTTGAGCGAACAATAACTCTGTTTTGTTTGGACAAAAGCAATACAGAGTTCTCCAGTAATCGTCTACCATAACCTAATAATTGCAGTTACAGTTAACCACATAATTGCAGTTACAGTTTTACTATGCCCGGTCAACCAGAGTTTAGTTTTATTAACAGAAACCCGGAATAGTTTGTGCTTTAAATCATTATCAGGAGGTTTGATTTATAATTCATTTGGCATCATTGCTCAGGATAGGGGTGGGTGGCATATTGCTGCATAGAAATCTGTGTTGTCACTTCAGATTACCACATCTGAGTCAGCAAGTGTGAGTGGTACTGATGAGGGATCAATTCAATGTTTTCCTTAGGTAATGTTAAACGCTTCTCAAACCCCGCCCCTTATCTGGAGCTGTGCGGTCTCTGATTGTCGTCATTCAATATGCTAGTCTGTTTTGAAGCTTTCTTCAAAATGTTTTTGATGTTATTTGTTATGTGTTAAAGTGCTTTTGGACCTATAGTATATACCTCGGCTAGAGGTATTGGTCTTTAATCAAATCTTCAAATCAAATCTTCAAATCTTCTTCTGCGTGTAACAGTGTAAGTAATTTTCACAGTATCTTCCACGTAACGAGTATCCTACCGTTTAATTACTTTTGAAAATTGGACTTGGTGAACGATTGTCCTTGATCACCAATATACAATACTGACTTCTGATAGACCGATGTTTTCCGACAAGGCTGGCACGGTGGGTGAGCTTCTAGTCCAACAAGTTAGATGTCCGCATGCACTCATATATATTATACTTTTACAGTTGTGCATGCAACGTCTAACACGGACTCTATGTATGTCCGTATCGCACTTTTAAAATTTCAGTATTCCGTGTCTACCCATTGTGTTTTGAGTCAGTGCTATATGTCGAAGGTCCTAATAAGTTCAAATCTTTGATAATAGAGCCATCTTATTATTTCTGTTGTCAAAATACCCAAAATGAATGAGAACTTTCACTTAAATCACGCTTCAGCTGCCATTTGTGTTGACTATATAGTCACGTGACATTTGGTTATCACAAAGATTTGAACCCTGGGGGACACCAGACAACACGGGGAGAGGGTCTGAACAGACACCATCCAGAACAACTTTTTGTGTCCTTCCAGATAGCCAGGCTGAGATCCACCGGAGGATATCATTTCGGATACCATAATACTCCAGTTTATAAATCAGGCCACACCCGTGGAATCCTTTCTTAAGTTTTTCATAAAGGACCAAAACTCTGGTCCGGCCCAAATTAGAATATGCAGCGCCAGTTTGGATGCCCCATCACCAAGTTGATATTAACAGAATAGAAAAAGTACTGAGGACTGCTGCCTGTTGGACCTGTAGGCGCTGGCGCAATCAAAGCCATGTGGGAGAAATGTTAGAAGAACTCCAATGGCCAGACCTGCAGGAAAGACGACAGCAGGCTTCTCCGTCTCTATTCTACAAAATCCATAATAATCTTGCCATTGTAGATAAGAATAAGTACCTATCTGAGGTCGGTGAAGGGAGCAGGAGAACTAGGTCCCACCCATTCCAGTACCTTCGTCCAAACGCTTACACGGACGGTTTTTAGAATTCCTTTTTCCCCAGGACAATTGCAACTTGGAATGGCCTTACAACCGAAGCTGTCTCTTCGGAGACAGTTGATGGGTTTAAGGCCAAAATTTAATTTAATATCCTAGGGTAGGGCAGGGGTTAGGCATGGAATGCCTGCCCCTGAGGACTTCTTGTAAATAGTTTTAACCTGCTGGTGGCTTTGTCACGAATTCATTGTTTTATTTTTTTATTTATTTATTTTTTTTTTGTGACAACTTATGCGCCTCACCAGAAACCTGTCATCATGGTCATGATTGACCGAGACAGTAAAGATAGAAAGAAAGGAAGAAAGAAAGAAAGAAATTGTATTTTTTGGACGAAATTATTTTTATCAATATTTAATGACCAATAATTTACTGACTATGTTATAGGGCAAGGCAATAGGAAACTAAAAAAAAAAAAGACAATAAGGTAATGATCCATTCATTCTACAAAAATGAAACTAATGCATGAAGGATTTATCCTTGATTTATAAAGCTAATAAACTTTTTATAATGTATAAATGGTTTCTCTTTAAATACTTTTCTTTATTTTCATCTAGTCTATTCAGCTTCAATCAGGATTCATGTGGCAATTGATTCCTTTTTTTTTAACTTGGTATAATTATTAGTTTTATTGTATCTAAGTTCTTAATATAAATAACATCTGATGTTAATTTGTGTACAGTCCATGATATATATATTATATCAACAAATGGATTCATACATGTCCTGAAAGCACATCTCTTTACCCAAATTGGTTTATGTTCCTTTATTTAAGGAAACACATGTAACATAATATTAGTGACACTACTGAATTAAGGTTTGGGATTAGTATTAGGACTGGAGCTTGGATCAGGTTCTTATTGTATTACCTGCGTTGCCTTGTTACTCAAATACGGTATTCTTATTCTAAATTATAAACATCAGCCACATGATACCATTCATTTACATCATGTACATCTACCTAATATTACTCAAGATGACACAGGTAACAGCGGTAACACTACAGTATTAGAATTAGAGTTTATATTACAATACTAATTCTAACCTAACGGTTACCCCAACCCCAATACTAACCCTTACTCACAAGGGTAAGTATTGTGTTACCTGCACTACCCTGTCATCCAGATAAGGTACTCTTATTCTACATTATTAACATCTGCCACCAGATACCATGCATTTACATTATATCTATCAACTTTTCAATACCAAAGGTGACACAGGTAACAGATCAACACTGTAGTACTAGAATTAGGGTTAGATTAAGATTTGAGTATGATATAAAGGCCGTGTTATTCTGTAACCTAAACACACTCCAATCATTTAACAATTATAAATCTGTATATTATCTGTCTATGACTTAAATTTACTATAGTGTTACCCCTGTTATCTGTTTTACCTTGGGTAACGAAAAATGCACTATTAGGAATAGAGTATTATTTTAGGGTCATACCAAATGAAAAAAAGGACATATCATAGAATATGTCCTGAAAGTGCTATTCTTTTTCCAAGGGTATATTTTGTTAAGGTAACCTAGGTAACAGGGGTAACATTATAGTAAATTTAAGTCACAGGCAGAGAATATATTGATTTAAAGTAGTACTTTTAGGACATAGCATATGACATGTGCTTAAAGTACTTCTCTTTTCCAAATAGTGTATGTTTCGTTACCCATGGTAACATATGTAACTGGGGTAAATTATAGTCACTAGAAGAGAATATATAAATTAATTATTGCAAAATCATTAGTTGACACAGTAACATCGGTCATATCACACCCTAACATTAATTCTAGTAAATTATAGTCAGAGAAAATAAAGACAATTGTAAAATGATTGGAGCTGGTAATGTAGAATAAGAGTACCGTATTTGGGCAACAGGGTAATGGACATAACACAATACTAATGCTTTGCAAATACCGGTATGGTTTGTATTAGGGTTGAGGTAAGCTTACAGTTAATATTGTGTTAGCTGCATTATTCGTTTACCCAAAGACGATAATCTGCAACCTGCACTTACATTATGCATGTCTATTTTACACTACCTAAGGTAACAGTAAAGTAAATTTCATCTTTTTCCCCACTTTGCCAATTTGGTCATAGTTATTTTTAGTTTGGAAAGCTCTCGTTTCCCACTATATCCATTATCCAGACCAACCCAGGGGTCGCAAGATCGATCCCCCGCTTCTCCGGTCTTTCGGATGAGACTTTAAACCGAGGTCCCGTCTCCATATGACCTCGTTGTTGGTGGGACGTTAAACCCGAGTTCACTCACCCATTATCCAGCACTTTGAAAAGCTGAAATTTTTAAAGTTTCACATGCCTACTTCAAGTACTGATGCTCCTCCCCCCCACCTCCTACCCCCAACACACACACACAAACACACACACACACACACACACACACACACTGCAAGCACACACTGAAGGAGGAATAAAGTGGAATGTGTCTTTTGAGTATTAGGCCTATACTTCTGAACATGAAGAACAGATATATATATGTGATATAAACATTACTGTATTTCATGTTCACAAGAATGATACAATAGTCTTCTTTCTCTCTGCCTTTTCTGAATGTGATATATGTTTGGGTTCTGAAAAAAATATTCCTTAATGACCCTTAATTAGCTTGTAGATTTTCTCACTGGGCCAGATTCTGGTTTAACAAATCACTATATTTCTCTGTTGTAATAGAAGAAACTTAATTGCTGTATGTCTGTCTGTTTGAGCCAATCTACCCTTTTCCGCCAAAATTTTCACTGGGCCAGATTCTGGTTTTACAAGTCACTATATTTCTCTATTGTAATAGAAGAAACTTAATTGCTGTATGTCTGTCTGTTTCAGCCAATCTACCCATTTCCGCCAAAATTTGCAGAAAATCCAATCCATGTTTTTGATTTAACCAATAAACGGTGGCCTCTTTTTGATTTAGCCAATAGCCGGTGGCCTCAATTTGACGAATGTAAACAATATGGCGTGATAAACACTTACTGGGACATAATCAGAATGGATTAAAGGTTCTTTAGGTGACCTTTTGAATATTTTTGGTTGGGATGAGGAATTTAACTATAACTTATGTAAGTTATGTATGTAATTTGATTTGAGGACGTTTCAAATGTCTTAATTTTAGCCGGGAAAAGCAGCGCGTCGACCCATCGCGGTCCTTGCGTAAGTGTAATGGCTGTGTCCGTATGAGAGTTCGCGTTCCAAAGAATAACAAAAATGTAAATAACAGCATGAAAACGTAAAATATGAATGTCTGGAACGCAGAACTTTCATGTATGGGAGTAGGTGAGCTTCTACCCCCACCCTGGCGGTAGGCCATGGTCCCTGTGACCAATATACAACAGAGAACCGTTACCTTTTTTAGCTCACCTGAACGAGAGTTCAGGAAGAGCTATTGTTGTCACTCTGGCGTCGGCGTCCGCGTCAGCGTCAGCGTCCGCGTCGGCGTCCGGTTGGATGTTTTGGTTAAGGTTTTTTAAAGACCTATATCTCCTTAACCCATGTATGGATTCTTTTGATACTTGCACTGTAGTTAGATATTGGTCCAAAGTTTAACAGGGTACCACCCTCACCCAACTCAGTGACCTTGATGTCAAGGTCATGGACTTAGAAAATTGGGAGTTTTTTTGGACTGGATGTTTTGGTTAAAGTTTTATAAAGCCCAATATCTCCTTAACCCATGGATGGATTCCTTTGATACTTGCACTCTAGTTACATATTGGTCCAAAGTTTTCCAATGTACTACCCCCACCCCCCTCAGTGACATTGGTGTTAAGGTCATGGACTTAGAAAATTGTCTTTTTATTGATTGGATGTTTTGGTTAAAGTTTTTAAAGACACATATCTCCTGAACCCATAGATGAATTCTGTTTATATTTGCACTGTAGTTAGATATTAGTCCAAAGTTTTACAGAGTACTACCCCAACCCCGCTCAGTGACCTTGATGTCAAGGTCAGGGACTTAGGAAATTTGGTCTTTATTAAAGTTTTCTAATTGCATACTGATTCATAATGCTTGGCAGATATTTAATTTATACTTGAACTGATGTTAGACACTTTTTTGAGAATTTACAAAACACTTACCCCATTGGATGACCTTGAAGTCAAGGTCATCGACTTTGAATTTTGACTTAAAGATTTTGGTTAAACTTTTATGTTTATGAAGACATGAAGACATAATTTCACAGTGCCACAATGGACTCAGTTGATACTAATACTTGGACTGATGTTAGATAATGGTTCAAGGTTTTGATACATCCTAGCCCCCTCCCCCCCCAACCCCCACCCCCTACCCCTTATTTCTTTGACCTGAAGCTCATGGACTTGAAAATTTCATGTGGATTTTTTATGCCCCCGACACAAAGTGGGGAGGGGCATATAGTTTTGCCCTTGTCCGTCCGTGGATACGTACGTACATACGTCCGTACGTCACACTTTGTAGTACTGTTCTTGTCTCCGCAACTCCTCCTACAGTATTCGATGCAGGGAGCTGAAACTTGGAACACAGTTCAGACATGCATTGAACATGTGCATAAAGGAAACATAACTTTGATTTAGGTCTTGGTTGCAGAATTATGTCCCCTTGAATAACTTTGTAGTACTGTTCTTGTCTCCGCAACTCCTCCTACATTATTTGATGCAGGGAGCTGAAACTTGGAACACAGTTCAGACATGCATTGAACATGTGCATAAAGAAAACATAACTTTGATTTAGGTCTTGGTTGCAGAATTATGTCCCCTTGAATAATAAACATATTTTGACCATATTTCACATCTGAGTACTGTTCTTGTCTCCGCAACTCCTCCTACAGTATTTGATATAGGGAGTTGAAACTTGCAACACAGTTCAGACTTGCATTGAACATGTGCATAAAGGAAACAGAACTTTGATTTATGTCTTGGTTGCAGAATTATGTCCCCTTGAATAATATACATATTATAACCATATTTCACATTTGAGTACTGTTCTTGTCTCCGCAACTCCTCCTACAGTATTTAATGTAGGGAGTTGACACTTGCAACACAGTTCAGACATGCATTGAACATGTGCATAAAGGAAACAGAACGTTGATTAAGGTCTTTATTGCGGAATTATGTCCCCTTGAATAACATAAATATTTTGACCATATTTCACATTTGTAGTACTGTTCTTGTCTCTGCAACTTTTCCAATTGTATTTGATGAAGGGATTTGAAACTTGTAACACAGTTCATACATGCATTGAACATGTGCATAAAGGAAACAAAACTTTGATCCAGGTCATTATGGCAGAATTACATCCCCCTGAATTACATGCATATTTTGACCATATTTCACACTTTGTAGTACTGTTCTTGTCTCTGCAACTTTTCCAATAGTATTTGATGTAGAGATTTGAAACTTGCAACACAGTTCAGACATGCATTGAACATGTGCATAAAGGAAACAGAACTTTCAGTCAGGTCTTTATTGCAGAATTATGTCCCCTTGAATAACATACATATTTTGACCATATTTCCATAGCTTAAATACAATCTCACCTTTTATCGTCGCTCTAGCGGCCTCATTTATTAACAGATTTTGGTATTACATCACAGCTTTATTGGGTATGACAGTACCTCGAACAACTTTGCGTTTCAGGTTTGTAGGATGAAGGTCAAGGTCACAGTTGCTATTTTCAGAAAAACTAGGGCATTGCTCCAGCGCTTTCATTTATAGATCGATTTTGATGTAACTTCACATAAATGTTAAGTATAACAATATCTTGAATAAATTACTGTTTCAGCACCGCAGGTCCAAGGTCAAGGTCACAGTTGCTATTTTTAGAAAAAAAAACTTTATCATTCCTCTTCTCCTCTATTCATTGACAATTTTGATGTAACTTCACTCAAATGTTAAGTGTGACAATATCTTGGACAAGCTCGTGATCCAGAGTTTCAGGGTAAAGGTCAAGGTCATATTTGCTATTTTAGAAAATATGCTGTCGTCCCTCTGGAATGATTTTGGCATAACTTGACACAAATATTTAACTTGACAATATCTGGGACAAATTTACGTTTCAATGTAGGTCCAAGGTCAAGGTCACAGATGCTATTATAGGTACATGTAAATCTTTGTCATGGTTCTAGCGCCTTTATTTATTAACTGATTTTGATATAACTTCACACATATATTAAGTATGACAATATCTTGGACAAGTAAACCTTCCAGGGTTGTAGTTTCAAGGTCAAGGTAACAGTTGCTATTTTTAAGAAAAACTCAGTCATCCCTCTAGCACCTTTATTTATTGACAGATTTTGATGTAACTTCACACAAATATGTTTTAACACATTACTTTTCTAGTAAGGCATATGGCGGGGGCATTCATCACCTTTAGTGATTGTCTAGTTTAATTTTAGTTTTATTTTAAGACTTATTTCTGAGATAGCTTTTGTTTATAAATATGTTGTCATTATGAACATGCTTGCCTGAAGTTTTATGCAAAGCAGTCCACACCACCATGGCGACTGTGTGATGGGCAAGCACCTATTCAGGCGAGCTATGCTGTCAGGCGAAAGCTCTTGTTATTTTTTCTATTACAATCAGTTGAAAGCACAAAATCGTTTTTTACTTTATTTTGCAAAGAAGGGGTTTTGTATATTTTCACAGTTGCAAGTTCAAGATAAGTTTAATCTGGCTTTAAAAATACTGAATTCAATGGATTTGGCTGCACAGTTCAACAGATAAACAGAGGCTCTGATTATGTCGATCGACTCTGATTATATTGGCCGGCTCTGTCGTATGATAGCTTGTTTGGTATAAGAGTCCTGTTATCTTTTCACCTTCCCTACAGCCTACCCTACTGAGAGAGAATAAAAAACTTTGATTATATCAGAAAATAACTAACAAAAAGCTGCTACAGTTTTCATCGCACATTTCAGCAATACGCACAATCGTCTTCCAACACCGATTATTCCTTATGCTATACATGTGTACTGTCATCATGCCCATGCTAAGATTATGTAACAGGTGTAATCGATTGTCAAATTATTTTTCAGGTAGAGCTCCAGCCTATCTTACCCCATGGGGTGGGGGAGGTCATTCTTAGCATGCAATTGGTGATCAAACAAATAAATACATAAACAATTATTTGATGTTTTTTTTTTCTAACTTATGCAACGATGTTCCCCAGGAGGCTCAACTGAATGAATCAGTAGTTGGACTGACCTGGCATCCTGTTCAAAGATATTTTTATTTGAGCCGCGACACGAGAAAACCAACAAAGTGGTTGTGCGCCCATCGCAGACTCAGATCAGCCTGGGCATCCGCCCAGTCTGATCAGAGTCTTCGCTGTCCGCATGGAGGTAGCTTAGACCCTTGGCTACTCTTTGAGCGCTTTGCAAATAGCCTGATCGGACTGGGTCGATGCCCAGGCTTATCTGAGTCTGCACTGGGCGAACAACCACATTGTTGGTTTGGTCGTGTCGCGGCTCATTTAGGCTTTTAGCATGGACAGATTGTTGTCACGGGAAGCCATTTTTATTTCGAGGGAAAATGAAAGCTTTCATATTCGATTACAATTCATATAGAACTAAATTCCTGTTTTTCTGACATTCCACGCCGTTAAAACGAATTTATACCACGAATGCAAAACTTAATTTTTCACCTTAAATTTTCAGTCGGTATTATTGGAGCCGCACATGCTCCGAAAGACAGTAATAACCTTTCCTTATAACAGCCACTGGCTCCGTTATGGAGTTTTTTACTCATGTAAGAAATATGAAAATGTTAAAAACAAAATTTCCGATTTTCGGCCCCAAAAGGTTCAAATGTCAGAGCCTGTCACATATACATATTTCTACGCGAAAACTTGTAGGCAATTGAAAATATCTCGAACTGATCACAAAAGCCATTCCTTATTGGCAGCAACGATGCCGAGCACAGTCAGTGCATTTCTGTATCATGTTATATTGTTACTTTTTTGTTTTTAGGCCATTTCTGAGACAGACTTTTAAACGTTCGACAATTGTACAGAAGAACCAATGGTAAAAGAGTAGAATGAAGATTACTAATGGAGACCAACTTTATCCTGATGATTTCTACGGTAGAATTTGAGGCAAGCAGGAGACTTGATAAAAAACATAGTTACTCATAATGGAGAAATCACATGTTTGTGATGTCTGGGGTAAACATTTTTCACAGGCAGGAAACTTGAAAAAACATATGCTCATTCATACTGGAGAGAAACCGCATGCTTGTGATATCTGCGATAAACAATTTATGAGGGCAGGAAACTTGAAGATACACAAGCTTATTCATACTGGAGAGAAACCATATGCTTGTGATGTCTGTAATAAACAAGTAACAAGGGCAAATGACTTAAAAAGACACATGCTTATTCATAATTATGAAGAAAAACCACATGCTTGTGGTGTCTGTAATAAACAATTTAAAAGGGCAAGTGAGTTGAAGACTCATATGCTTATTCATACTGGCGAGACAACACATGCTTGTGATGTTTGTGGTAAAAAATTTTCAAAGGCAGGAAACTTGAAAGAACACATGCTGATTCATTCTGGAGAGAAACCACATGCTTGTGAAATCTGCGGCAAACAATTCACAGCGACAGGAAACATGAAGAGACACATGCTTATTCATACTGGAGAAAAACCACATGCTTGTGGTGTTTGTAATAAACAATTTACAACGGCAAATGACTTGAAGAGACACATGCTTATTCATACTGGAGAGAAACGGCATGCTTGCGATCTCTGTTGTAAGCAGTTAACATCCGCAGCACATTTGAAGAAACACATGCTTATTCATACAGGGGATAAACCATATGCTTGTAATGTTTGTAGTAAACAGTTTACACAGGCAGTAAACTTGAAGAGACACATGCTTATGCACACTGGAGAGAAACAATATGCTTGTGATCTCTGTAATAAGCAGTTTACATCCGTAGGAAATTTGAAGAAACACATGCTTATTCATACAGGGGATAAACCATATGCTTGTGATGTTTGTGGTAAACAGTTTACACAGGCAGGAAACTTGAAGAGACACATGCTTAAGCACACTGGAGAGAAACCACATGCTTGTGATGTATGTACTTTACATTTAAAAAGGGCAAATGACTTTAAGAGACACATGCTTATTCATACTGGCGAGACACCACACACTTGTGACGTTTGTAGTAAACAATTTAGACTCGCAAGAATCCTGAAGGTACATGTGTTTAGTCATACTGGTTTGAAGCCAAATAATTGTGGTGCTTGTAGTAAAAAAATTACACATACAGGAAACTTGAAAAAACATATGCTTATTAATAATGGAGAGAAACCGTATACTTGTGATTTGTGCGGTAAAACGTTTACACAGTCAGACAACTTGAAAAAACATATTCTTATTCATATTGTATAGAAATCATAAGCACGTACTTCCTGTGATGAAAGGTTTACAAATTCAGTACTCTTGAAAAGGCACATGCTTATTCACATTGGAGAAAAACCTGCATGCTTGATATGTTATTATAATCGATTAACAAGGGCATTGTATTCATTGTATTCATACTGGAGATTGACTACATTCTTTTGCTGTTTATGAGACATGGGAAGCGATAAGTCACACTAAAGAGAAACCACATGTTTGTCATGTCTGTAGTAACATTTTTACACTTGCCAGAAACTTAAAGAGGCATATACTTGAGGACAAAAGTTCTGCACAGCTGTTAATATAACATTCGTGCAGAACTTTTGTCCTTAAGTATACATTTTCATACACGAGATAAACTAACTGCTTGTCTCAGATGTCTGAGATAAGCAGTTTACACTAGCAAGAGCTCTGAAGCGACATGAGATATAATATGAAATAGGCGCCACTTAAATTGCAACCAACCTACATTATGACTCCAGTAAAAATCTGAAACAAGAAAATTGTAGCACAGCTGCATGGATAGCTCCTTTCGTTATGAGATTGATTAATTTATTGATTGATTGATTTTACCATTTTCGGT
Source organism: Ctena decussata (assembly GCA_963989385.1). Lineage (NCBI taxonomy): Eukaryota > Metazoa > Mollusca > Bivalvia > Lucinida > Lucinidae > Ctena > Ctena decussata. The sequence continues at coordinate 59,895,569 of OZ022505.1, forward strand.
CGACATCTGAACAACACATTCGTAACACGATATATTAAATACAGTCAACTCTCGATAACTCAGATTCGAAGGTCTTCCCAAACTACTGATATCTCAAAGTTAACTTTCTGGGCCCAGATAATTTACTTTGAGATATCAGTATTTTGAGGGAACAGGAGCTGGAATTTAAATAAACATATGGAATAAGTCCAAAATATTTTCCTTGATATCAGAGGTACTTTGAGATATCAGTGTTCGAATATTGAGAGTCGACTGTAAATGATAATGAAATGAGAAAAAAAGTAGGCCTTGGCAAGAGACAGAACAGGGGACAGGTGTTTTGAAAGAGAGAGAGAGAGAGAGAGAGAGAGACCGACAGACAGACAGACTGGTATCACTGGCAACCGAAAAACTCTGCACAGTATCGGAAGCCAATGGTGCCATCGGCAACCGTTGGCACCACTGGCAAAATTGCCAATGTCACCACCTGCAGTTCTTTGGTAGAGCCAATGGTGCCAATGGTACCATTGGTAGAGCCGATGGCGCCTATGGCACCATTGCAGAGCCAATATTTTTCTGTGCTTAGAAATTTTTAGTTTTTCTAATTTTCTTTCATTGTTGTGGGGAAAATTCTCCTGTGTCAACTCGAGTATTTATGATGGGTTCATAATCACAGCTACTTTGTGAATTCTTGATATCACAAAATCTGATATCACTAGATTTTTTATCACTTAATTGAATTAGTGATGTCACAAAATCGAATTAGTGATATCGTTAAATTGACTTTGTGATATCACAAATTTCATTTTGTGATATCACTGATTCATTCCTATTTAGTGATATCATGGTAATCGATTTTGTGATATCACACAAAATCGATTTTGTAATATCATTTAATCGATTTGATGATATCACATAATAATTATTGATTCAAAAAGTACTAGGGAGCCCTGGTAGCTCAGTAGGTTAAGTACTGGCCTACTGATCTAGTTGACCCAGGCTCGAGCCCCGCTGGAGGCGGGAATCTTTTCAATTGTAAACGGGCTCCAGTGCACAAGCCTTTCAGTATCACTCACCGGTCGTCCTGATATGACAGAAATACCGTTAAAAAGGACGTAAAATTGCATCCATCCATCCATCCATCCATCCAACACAAAATGATATGTGATATCACATATTAAAAATCATATCATAAAAAGGGGATTTGTAGTAAAACAGCACCTCATTATTTGAACAGTAATGAGGCTCATTTCATTACTGTACCATACTTCTGTGCACTGTCTAAACTGGGTCCACCGTATTGAAAGTATCACAATTATTGGATAACTTATTAAGCCTTAATGAACAGGTGACAATGTACAAAAGGTAATATAGCAGGAATGTAGAGGTACTAAATGATGATACATCAACCAGTTATTAAGATATCGCTAACCTAAGATATCTTAATAAAGTAGATAACATTTACGATTCTATGTACACTGAATGTTACATTTTCTATATGTTATCCCTGACCCTGGTGGTGTTTAGCTCACCTGAGTGAGCTCTTGTGGTCTATCACGGTCCGACAGTGTCAGTTGTTGGTTGATTGAACCAAATTCAAATTTCATGTGTAGCCTCCAGGGGTTGAGGGAACAAATGTACATAAAAATGTTTCCATTCTGATAATCAAGGTAGGATATTTAAGAGTAGTCTGCTAAAACGCAAATGGTATCAATACCAAATGCACCATCTTCTATTTGCCCTTAAGTAGAGGCAAGTCATTTACTATCAGTTGGGTGGGTATAGGGAGGGGGGGGTATATTCAGTTGGAGAGGGGACGGGTTGGATTTTTTATCAGCTGTGGGTGGGGGGGAGGGGTCGAAAATAAATAAGCCAAGGAGCGTGGGGCGGTCTTATTTTGTTAGGTTGTTAGGCATATGGGGAGGGTTTTATTTTTTTAGAATCTTTCCCGTAGTCCTTATCTTAAAAATAAATGTCTCAGCTTCTTGGAGGCTGCGCCCCCACACCCCACGTTACTCCTACATTTTCCAATTAATTCTTTACTTTCAAACCTATGTCCTCTAAAAAAAAAAAAAGAAAAAAAAAATAATAATAATAAAAATGCCCGCTTCATATCTAGGAAAAAAACGAAAAATACTTTTCATATATTTTCCTTGATTTGCCAGTAGGACAGAATAAAATAGTCTATAAAAACAATAATGATCAGTTAATGCCCGCATCTGTAAGTAAGTAAGTAAGTAAAGACTATTTAACGAGGGTGACATCCAATCTCCTGGGTGCATGTCAAAAACAGCTCTGGCTTCTTGGTGTTGCGCCCCAGATATCCCCCCTCCCCCCGTCATAATATTATTTAGAGTTGTGTAGAACAATCTGCCCAGCATCAGATTTCTGGGTGAGCATATGCCGAAATAATGAAGAAAAGAATTAAAGGAACCATTAATCTGTATAAGTATGTAACCTGTAAAATTGAGAAAATGCTGTTAGTGTTTGATCAATTTGATTGAGGTCAAACTGACACAAAATAGAAAATAAGAAGGCCATTATCCTGTATGTGAACTTGTGAAGGGTTGTGCGGGGGGCGGGGAGGGTCATTAACTTTTTTTCGCCTATCTTTGGGAGTGGGGAGGGGGAGGTGGGGCTTGAAAAAAAAATCTGGCGAAACAGGGAGGGCCGTGAAATTTTTTTGAATCATTTGTAGCCGGTATTCCCTTCCATTCCCATCCCCTCCACCCCCACCTGATAATAAATGACTTAATGCTGAATGTCCCTTACTAGGATGGAGCGCAATATTCTAAAGTTAACAGAGAGAGAGAGAGAGAGACAGAGAGAGAGACAGAGAGAGAGAGAGATTTTTTGACCTCTAGAAAAACAATCTGCATCATTATCTGCTTCAGTCAAACAGTTTGGCAACTCTCAGAGTTTTGTTACATAAACCTTTTCAATTTACTTGTTTCACTCTGACCGTTTGCTATTCTCAAGACTAATTCCAATTTCAGAACTGATATATCAGCATTAGACCTGTGCCTATATGATAACCAGCTGCCTTGATTATTAGGTATCAAATAGCTAAAGCAGAGATTTATGGACGTTGATGCTGACAGTGAAAATAAACATTACTGTTACTCTTGAGAGGGCTGAAAAATAGAAATTTCTGATTCTAGATCCCTTAGGTGTACGAGTATATTGGCAGCCAATGGTCGACAATACTGGTTTCAATGGTAAAGCCAATGGTGCCAATAGTGAAACTCAAAGCGGCATTGGCATGCCAATGGTGACATTGGCAGAATCCCGAACGCAGCCAGTATTTGTTTTGACGTCACACATAAAAGATTCAACGTCACACCGATGCTGCAACCAATCGATTGCTAGATTATTCATATAACTGAGGGAAAACCGATACCTAGTGAAAGTCATAGGCTGTTTTGCAGAAAGATTCAGTTTCCCCGTCAGCCTTTGTCGTTTCTGGAAAGTTGTAAAGCTTGCTAGCTACATCACGTTTGCAGCTGCCTGCTGCCGACCTAGAAATATAATGCGTGTCACCAATATACACAGGTACCGAGAAGCCGCAGTAAGGTAAGGGTTGTTTTTTCTTCGAGCTGTACGGCCTTCTAGCCGAATTCTGGCGGCCATCATAGGATTTTTTTGGAATTTTATTCACGTGTCGACAGGAAAGTGGCGGCGGAAGTTCAGGAATTTATTTTCGTCCAATAAAAATGCAAGCGTCTCATTTCTCCTAAGGAAAAAAAAACGCCGACCGGAAATTCAGTGACAGGAAAAATTTGAAGCCTTAGTGGTACGGGACAGAATAGAATAGACCAGAAATGCGCCTTATATCGTAAAGCAAACAACACTCGTTCTTTGCCGCCTTCGTTGGTTGGTTACTATTACCTTGTAGAGAAACCACTCGTTTGTAATTTCTGTAGCAAACAATTTATACTGGCCGGGAACATAAAGAGACATACACATGTATATGCTATAATACTGGAGATAATGCATGGAGATAAAGTGCATGCTTGCACTGTCAGTTTACACAGTAATATGAAATAGGCGCCACCTAAATTGCAACCAACCTACATTATGACTCCAGTAAAAAACTGAAACAAGAAGATTTTAGCACAGCTGCATGGATAGCGCCTTTTGTTATGAGATTGATTAATTGATTGATTGATTTATTCATTGATTGATTTTACCATTTTCGGTCGACATCTGAAAAACACATTCGTATCACGAGATATTAAATAAATGATAATGAAATGAGAATAAAAAAGGCAGGCCTAGGCAAGAGACAGAACAGGGGCCAGGTGTTTTGAAGAGACAGACAGACAGAGAGAGAAAGGTACCACTGGCAACCGTAAAACCCTGCACAATATCGGCAGCCAATGGTGCCATTGGCAACCGTTGGCACCTCTGGCAAGGTTGCCAATGTATCCACTGGCAGTTCTTTGGTAGAGCCAATGGCGCCAATGGTACCGTTGGTAGAGCCGATGGCGCCTATAGCACCATTGCAGAGCCAATATATTGCTGTGCTTAGGAATTTTTGTTTCATTATTGTGGGGAAAAATTCTCCTGTGTCAACTCGAGTGTTTATGATGGGTTCAATAAATTGCCATATTGAATGACGCACGGTAATTTTTTCCACGCCTTAAGTTGTCTGCAGTATTGGCAGCCAATGGTCGGCAATGCTGGTTTCAATGGTAGAGCCAATGATGCCAATATTGAAACTCAGAGCGCCATTGGCATGTCAATAGTGACATTGGCAAAACCCCGAACGCAACCAGTATTGGTTTTGACGTCACACATAAAAGATGCAACGTCACACTGGTGCTTATCCAATCGATTACTAGATTATTTATATAACTGAGGGAAAACCGATAGGCCTAGTGGAAGTCATAAGCTGTTTTGCATCTCTCCGCCAGCCTTTGTTGTTTTAGACAGTTTCTAGACAGTTGTAAAGCTTGCTAGCTACATCACGTGTGCACCTCCTGCTGCCGACCTAGAAATATAATGCGTATCACCAATAAACAGATGCCGAGAAGCCGAAGTGAAGGGTAAGGGTTGTTTTTTTCTTCGAGCTGTACGGCCTTCTAGTCGAATATTCTGACGGCCATCATAAGATTTTTTTTTGGAATTCAGACGCGTGTTGCCAGGGAAGTTGCGGCGGAAGTTCAGGAATTTATTTTCGTCCAATAAAAATGCCAGCGTCTCGTTTCTCCATAGAAAGAAAAACGCCGACCGGAAATTCAGTGACACAAAATTTTCGAAGCCTTAGTGGTACGGGACTTAATAGAATAGAACAAAAATACGCCTTAATCGTAAAGCAACCAACACTCGTTGTTTGCCGCCTTAAACAGCTCGTTGGTTGTTTGCTAAAAGACTCGAAGACACGCATACTCGATCATACTTCAGAGAGACAATATGTTGTGATGTCTGTGATAACCAGTTTACAAGGGCGGAAGGCTTGACAACTTACAAGCTTAATCTTACTGGATATCTTCTGTGCATCATTGGCTTACCAATCCAATCAATTATACTTCGTGGAGTCTGAAATTCAGATGGCCTCAAAGTATTAAGGTGAATGTGTGGCGTTTCAGGGGAAGCAACTCAGCCATTTTCATTTTGGCCTCCATTCTCAATAGGGGTACAATTTTATTTGAGCCGCGACACGACAAAACCAACAATGTGGTTGTGCGCCCAGCACAGACTCAGATCAGCCTGGGCATCTGCCCAGTTTGACCAGACTCTTTGTTAAGTGCTCAAAGGGTAGCTAAGGGTCTAAGCTACCTGCATGCGGACAGCGAAGACTCTGATCAGACTGGGCGGATGCCCAGGCTGATCTGAGTCTGCGCTGGACGCACGACCACATTGTTGGTTTTCTCGCGTCGCGGCTCATTTGAAGGAAAGCAATTGCTCTTCTACATGCTCTTCACTTTAAGAGTAGACTCCCTTAAAGTTTGGAAGAGGTTCGTTCTCAAGGGAAGCAAACGGAACGTCAAAAAGTCATTCCTCCTTTGTGAAAAGTTTCAAAAAACATAATGTTTAACCCATACACCTTCAAATATAGTTATATTCATGTCAAAGTGGCTTGCCATGGCTTTGTATCAACATCGCTGTTGTATTTTATGCAAAATTTTTCACAATATTTCTAATGCACTTACAAATATAACATGACGTCTGGTATTTAAACACAAAAATCGTTCACCTGAGTAAACGGTCAAAGGTCAAACTAGGGTCCCTTGACATAGTCGAAGGGACTATAGTAACGGTTTCATCAGTCCGTTCATCTGTCAGTCCATACGTCCGTAGACACAATCTTGTTTTCTCAACCTCTCTAACAGTTTTCGAAGGATTTTGATGAAACTTCTCAGTTATTGTTTCCATGATCTGAAGATGTGCCGAGGTCATGCTCCACTGATTTTTGTCAGAGTTATGGCCCTTTGTCAATTTTTCACAAAGATGTCTTGTCTCTTCAACTCCTCTTACAGTTTTCTAGGGATTTTTATGAAACTTTCCAGTTATTGTTTCCATGATCTGAAGATGTGCATACTTTACCGAGGTCATGCTCCATTGATTTATAATGGCCCTTTGTCTATTTTAGCCATTTAGTCATCAAAAAATTCATGTCTCCGGAAATCCTCTTTTATTTTTCAAGGGCTTTCAATGAAACAGTCGAGTTATTGTCCTCATCATCTGAACCTGTGCATATTTTACCGAGGTCATGCTCCACTGAATTTTACCAGAGTTATGGCCCTTTGTCCATTTTAGCCATTTTTTTCAACAGAAAGTTTTGTCACCGCATTTCTTCTTTCATTTTCGACGGGATTTTGATGAACTTTCCTGCTATTGTTCCATGATCTGAAGATGTGCATATTTCATTGAGCTCATGCTCTACTGATTTTGACTAGAGTTATGGCCCTTTGTCATTTTTCAACAGTACATCTTGTCTCTCCAACTTCTCTAGCAGTTTTCGGTGGATTTTACTGAAACCCTTCAGTTAGTGTTCCCATGGCTTGAAGAGGATCCTATTATTCTGAGGTCAGGCTCGACTGATTTTACTAGAGTTATGGCCCTTTGTCCAGTTTAGCCATTTTATCAACAGAAATACTTGTCTCCGCAACTCATGTTTCATTTTTGAAGGGATTTTGATGAAACTTTCCTGTTATTGTAATCATGGCCTGAAGATGATCATGTTTTACCGAGGTCATGCTTGACTAATTTTTACTAGAGTTACAATCCTTTGTCAGTTTAGCGATTTTGTCAACAGAAATTCTTGTCTCCACAACTCCTCCTTCATTTTTCAAAGTAATTTTATTGAAACTTACCAGTTATTGTTCGCATGACCCGAAGAGTATGAGGTCATGCTTGACTGTGTTTTACTAGCGTTATGGCCCTTCAAAATTTTTCCAGTAGTAAGTTTTGTCTCTGCAGCTCCTTTTTCAGTTTTCAATGGATTTTGATGAAACCTCCCAAGTATTTTCTCGCGAACTGAAGAGGATCATATTATACCGAGATCACAATCAAAAGCTTTTGTCCCCCCCCCCCCCCCCCCCACACACACACACACACAAAAAGAAAAAAAAACATTAGTCGAAGGGACTATAGTAATGGGTTTGTCTGTCCGTCTGCCCACCCGTAAACATTCTTGTGGGCGCCATTACTCATAACCGTTTGGAATATCTTCATGAAATTGTATATGAACATATATTGGGTCAGGGTGATGTGTCGCATGCAAAAGTGGTTGCTCCCCCTTTCTTAGTTTCCAAGTTCTGCCCCTTTTTTAATTTTTATGCCCCCGCCACAAAGTGGGGAGGGGTATATAGTTTTACCCTTGTCATTGTACCTTTAAACCTCGTACGTACGTAATACCTCTGTCACACTTTGTAGAACTGTTCGAGTCTCAACAACTCCTTCTACAGTGTTTGATGCAGGGACTTGAAACTTGCAACACAGCTCAGACATGCATTGATCATGTGCATAAAGGAAACAGAACTTTGATCCAGGTAATTATTGCAGAATTCTGTCCCTTTGTATGGGATACAAATCTGGACTATATGTCACAGTTTGTAGTATTGTTCGTGTCTCTGCAACTCCTCCTACGGTATTTCATGCAGGGATTTAAAACTTGCAACACTTTCTGACATGCAATGGAACTTTGACCCAGGTCATTATTGCAGAATTATGTCCCCTTAAAGGACATACTGCGCATTTTGACCATATTTTACAGTTTGTAGTACTGTTCATGTCTATGCATCTCCTCCTGCAGTATTTGATGCAGGGATCTGAAACTGGAAACACAGTACAGACATGCACTAAACATGTGCTTAAAGAACCGGAAGTTTGATCTAGGTTATTATTGCAGAATTATGTTTCCTTATATGAGAAACATATTTTGACTATATTTCAATGCCTTATGTACAAGCTCACCTTTAGTATCGCTCTAGCGACCTCATTAATAAACTGATTTTCATATAGCATCATAGCTATATTGGGAATGACAATACCTCAAAGAAGTTTGTGCTTCAGGTTGGTAAGGTCAAGGTCACAGTTGGAATTCTTAGAAAAACATTTGTCATCACTTTAGCACTTTTATTCATGGACAGATTTCAATATAACTGTTGTATTCGAGTTAATTCCCTTGAAATATGAATATACTTGCAAAAAGGTGATTCAAGAAGGGCAGTTGTCAGTTACTGGCGAAAGTATGTGCACTTAGTACTGGTTAACCGCTTAGGAGGTCTAAGCCTGCCCAGGAATAGTGTGGTTAGGTTAACTGACCGTCCCGACATGACCTTAGTTGTTTACCGTGGACGTTAAGCATCAAATCAACCAATCAACCAAATCAATATAACTTCACACAAATGTAAGGTATGACAATATCTTGGTCCAGACTGGATTTTGACAGTAGAGGTCAAAGGTCAAGGTCATATTTCCTATTTTAAGCAACTTGAACAATGTTGGTAGTACTTATGTATCGGATGCTACATATCAAAGTTCAAGGCCAGGGGTCAACTGGTTCTCACTTGATGGTCATTATTATATAGAAAAAGTGACTCCGTTTCTTAAAGACACTGACTCCCCTTAACCCCCTCGATGATGGCTATAAACTATTAATCCCTACCTAATCGACCACTAACTGATTATTAACTACTGCAAGTTTTATTATTGGTAATACTTAATAATGTTGCATGGAGTGATGTTGGGTTGAGGGGGAGGGGGCGGGATGTTATAATATTATTATGTTATAACCGCGGAGTCATAATATTATGAAGGGGTAAGGGGTCAATATGTTGGCTTTATGTGGCTAACATTTGTTTACAGTTATTTGAAAGTCTACCCACAAATGACAAAGTTACAGGTCAGTCACGACATTCTGTTTGCCAGAGTCATATTGCAGGGCACCATTATCTTTGAATGATCTCCTTGGTCTTGATCTTCGAGCTAGGTACCTAGGACTTGCGCGCGACACATCGCCTTGACGTTAATACCAAGTTATCAAACAAGAGATTTGTAGCAGACTGGACACAACAGCCTATATTGCCATAAGCATATATGAAGAGACCATTGCTTCATGGGGAGTCATAATATTATGACCAAGGTGGTGGTGTGGGTCACTCTTCTTTAAAGAAAACTGACCGGGGAGTCACTATTTTATAGATATCATCGGGGGGGGGGGGGGGGGGGTCATTATTTTTTTAAGGGAGTCGGTATTTTATAGAAAAGGGGTCACTTTTTCTGAAGAATAATGACCGGGGGTCGTGATTCTATGGGGATCACTTTACTTCGTTACACCGGCATCTGGATTGGCTGCTGAGTGGACTTGCGCATGGCAGACAAAGTCAGTAACATCCAAATCACGAGCTGCCGCTGCTAGCCTCAGCAGCAGCTGCTGATAGCCTCGCAGCAGCTGCTGATAGCCTCGCAGCAGCTGATGACGTTTTACCCCAGTACGTTTGGTTTTAGCCCACTTTCTAGGAACGGTCGGCTCGATATAGGTAAGTGTTCTTGTAAGGGCTGTAAAGCCCAAAATGATAATGACAAATGATGATAATAATAATAATGATAACGTCTGTGTTTAAAATGAATAACTGTAGTTGCAGTTATACAATAATAGGATTTATCTTTCGCAGGCTTCTCCCTTGTGCCTATATATAGTTTACAGACATGTTAACTTATTTCCTTTGCGAGAATAATATATACTAGAATGGAATAGCTACAGAAATAAATTAAAAAAAAATACAAAAAAAATCTATTTCCTTGGAAAAGATTAAAACATGGTACATATAAGAGACTGAATTGGAATAGTTTGCTTCCCTTACATACCAACAAAATATAATAAGCTTCTAAATTATAAATAAAAAAATAAAGGTGTACCGCATTCGACCCGTTTACTGTTCGCTAAACATTAAATACTTTCAGTAGACATTCTTCCTAATAAACGCACATTTCAAAGAATTATTATATATAGAAATAAACTATATCATTAGAGAAAAGCTGCATATAGTCATGCAGGATGGAGATGCTTTGTAAGTGAAAACTGTAAGATTTTATAGTGTTTTCAGCACTTGTAACAAGCAATCAAAGGGATAAACCAGTAAAAATATGTGCGCTAAAAATCATATGCCTCAGAACTTCCCATGATCTGCGCTTATTGGGTCACGTGCGCTAATAGGGTCGATTACAAAATATAAATTTGGACGGCTGTGTGCAACTATAGTCATAGTTACGTATCGCTGACCACATGGGGAACGTCGTTAGGAGAAGAGAAGAGAACAAAACAATATACATAGGACTTGGACGAACACTCGGCGCCAGGGGTGTGCAACTATAGTTACATACGCACTTGGCGAACGTCGTTAGGAGAACTGAAACAGAACAGTACATAAAATCCAATGTCGTTACGAGAATTGAAATACACATACAATAAAATCCAACAGATGGAAACCGCTGAGCCACTTCGGGAACATCGTTACGAGAGATGAAAAAAAATCAGCAGTGCAAATGCAGGTTGGGGTGGGGAAGGAGACATTTTCAGCACTCTTTTATTTGGTTGATACGTGTAAAAAATGCTGAAAAATAAAGTTTATCAAATATCTCATCCCTGTCTCGTAGATCACACCTGTAATCTCTTTCATCGGAAATTTGTGTTACAACAATAATTCTGGAGAAGCAAGAAATTTTGCTGGTCAAATAAAAGTATTTGCTTTCCCAGTGCGCAGTGAGCAAGTAGAAAATTGTTACATTTGTCAGGTCTTGGTCAGCCCATTTACTGATATCACTTATTCAAAGAATGGATATAACAACTTCGAATTATAGATGCCAAATATCCGATTTTATGGATATCACCAATTCGAATTATGATATCACTAATTCGATTTATGGATAGCCATAATTAGAGTTATTGATAGCTATGGGCAGTATTATGGAAATACATAAGAGCCGCGACACGAGAAAACCAACAATGTGGTTGTGCACCCAGTGCAGATTCAGATCAGCCTGGGCATTCGCCAAGTTTGATCAGACTCTTCGTTTAGTGCCCAAAGGATAGCTAAGGGTCTTAGCTACCTCCATGCGGACAGCGAAGACTCTGATCAGACTGGGCGGATGCCCAGGCTGATCTGAGTCTGCGCTGGGTGCACAACCAGATTGTTGGTTTTCCCGTGTCGCGGCTCATATATGTAATTCGAAGTAGGGATATCCATATTTTAAATAAGTTCTATCAAGAAATGGGGCTGAATAATTGATATCCATAATCTGAATAGTAAATATCCATAAATAATCGCAGAGCAGTCGTTATTTAAACTTATTATTTGTAACGAAGAATATATGATATCCATAATTCTGGTTAGTGTTATACATAAACGGGATTTTACTTAATATTTGAATTATGGATATCTATTAATCTTAATGATTAATGGATATCACTAATTCGACATTGGTATCACCTATTTGATTTATATTGATATCCATTAGTAATAAGTGATATCCGATATCCATAATTCGATTTATGACCATCCATAAATCAAATTATGAATATCCAAAAATCGGATTTGTGATATCCATGATACAAATTATATCTATTAATAATTATGATTTTCGGATATCCTGAGTTCGAATTATGGATATCGATAATTCGAATTATGGATATCCATAAAAATATTGATGTTCATAATTCGAATTATCACTAGGATACGTGTACAGTGTTTGAGAGTCCGCGTATTATTTAATGTTATTAATTATTATAAATGAAATAAACTCAGAGTTAAATATGACCATTAAGAGTTAAAGTACTTATTACAGAAAACGTATCTTAAAAAAAACATGATAAAGTTGTCTCACAATACCGTAATACCGATATATCGCAAATCCGTTTTCGCTCAGCTTGCAAGTTAATTTAAGGCAGGTCAATAGTACCTCTGGCATCAACTATCAACTGCAGCTGTACAGAAAGAAACAACTGCTGCTGCCTCTGAGACAACACCAGGTCCGCAACTTCAGCTGAGACTCCCGCAGAAGATACTATAATTAGATATTCAACATGACATTTATTTTTTCTCATCGTTTTTAAATTTTCCTACAGATCTTGGCCACTCTTTTCTCTTTTTCCCTCTCTTCTTATTTGCCTTTTTATTGCTCATTTATCCCCTGTTTTTAGTTTGGCTCTACTTGTTTGGTAAGATCAGCAAGATGTTTGAAAAAAAAGACAAGGTCAAAGTTAATTTTCAGAAGTTAATTTTTCAAGTTTATTTATTTAATAACAATTATTTTTTCCTGCATTTAGAGCTTCTAGTGTCATCTCAATGTATGTGTTTGAGGACTAATACTAAGAGCATGCAAGACCATGGTACTGGTATAAACAGAGAAATAAAAACAACAGAATCCTTGAATATGCAAGGTCGTTAGGGTTGTTTAGAAAGCCATTGTCAGCATCAACGAAAAAAAATATATAGCAGCTGATGTCCCTCTGCTGCCATATATTTACGTAAGGTTTATTTTCTCTTTTTTCCTTCAAATATGTGTTTTCAGTGTAGACACAAAACTGTTTTGTTTGTTTAGGTACTCAAACTGGGGTTTGCTTTTTCACATAGCCACTTTGGGTGTTTTGCATGACAGATATGCGTTATATGTAGTTTAGGGCTCGCAACGAGTTAAGTTACCTTACAAATATCCCGTCGGGCACATGGGGGTTTGATCAGCTTTGAGCCAACGTCGATTCGACGTCATGATATCGAATCGGCGTTGGTTCAATGCTGGCTAATCATAGTGCCCGAAGGGATATTACAAGAAGAAGCGTCACACAGTTCTCTTCAATTTGCATAACAGATGTGCCTTATATGTAGTTTAGGGCTCGCAACGAGTTAAGTTACCTAACAAATATCCCGTCGGGCACATGGGGGTGTGATCAGCTTTGAACCAGCGTCGGTTCGACGTCATGATATCGAATCGACGTTGGTTCAGTGCTGGCTAAACATAGTGCCCGAAGGGATATTACAAGAAGAGTCACACAGTTCTCTCCATTTTGCATAAGAGATGTGCGTTATATGTAGTTTAGGGCTCGCAACGAATTAAGTTACCTTACAAATATCCCGTCGGGCACATGGGGTTTGATCAAGTTTGGACCAGCGTCGGTTCGACGTCATGATATCGAATCGACGTTGGTCAAATGCTGGCTAAGCATAGTGCCGAAGGGATATTACAAGAAGAGTCACACAGTTCTCTCCCATTCGCATGACAGATGTGCCTTATATGTAGTTTAGGGCTCGCAACGAATTAAGTTACCTTACAAATAACCCGTCGGGCACATGGGGCTTGATCAGCTTTGGACCAACGTCGATTCGACGTCATGATATCGAATCGACGTTGGTCAAATGCTGGCTAAGCATAGTGCCGAAGGGATATTACAAGAAGAGTCACACAGTTCTCTCCAATTCGCATGACAGATGTGCCTTATATGTAGTTTAGGGCTCGCAACGAATTAAGTTACCTTACAAATAACCCGTCGGGCACATGGGGTTTGATCAGCTCTGAACCGAAGACGATTCGACGTCATGATGTCGAATCGACGTTGGTTCAATGCAGGTTAGGCATAGTGCCCGAAGGGATATTACAAGAAGAGTCACACAGTTTTCACCAAGCAAAGATAAGGTCTAAGTGGGATAGGTTAGGATATAGCTCAGAGGAAAGAAATTAATAGCTTTAAGTATTAATGATTCTTGACTCACATATTATTCTGTATTTATTACGGTGATATTATGCACTTATTGTACTACCTGTCACATCGTTTATATTTGTATTGCATGTATGTACATGTATATGCTCAAGGGCTACATAACCTAAATAGCACTTGAATAAACATTCTTCTTCATATATATATATAGAAATGCTACGGGTGTGAAAAGAATTTGTGATGCAACATTTGGTGGTGAGAGAGACACTTCCTGACACTCTTTTTATTGCAAGACTGACATCTTTTGATATTTTGTGCTGGGGCCTAATATTTGTTGTTTCTAGTTGGTGATAGAAAGTGTTGCAACTTTTTCTACTTTGTTGCTGTTACACTGCTGCTTCTGTTCGTGGTATGATAGTGACAACTGATGCTGATGTTTTCAATATTCTTTTCTTTTTTTAAGATTGATATATGCTGCCTGTGATAATGGTGTTATTAAAAGTGTCAGCCACTGTTTATAGTAAGGATTTAGGCTTATATTACTGTTTTTGCCGTGTGTAGTATTTGCAGACACTAATGTTGGTGGTTTGACAGGAGTAACATCTGCTGCTCCGCCAGTTTTCATATGCAGATGCTGATGTTTGTACCAGAGACCACATCATCTGTCGATATTGAAGATCAGAGGGACATCAGGTGCTACCATTAGTACTGAGAATAACTTTTGCTGCTGCTGTAAGTAAAAGCAATAGCTGCTGATGGAGAAGTCAGTTCCTGATGCTGGTGTCATAAGCAGCTGCTAGTGTTTTTTTTTAAAGTTACACCACCATCTGCCGATATCGGAGAACAGAAGGACATCAGCTGCTGCCATAATGTATTCAGGATAACTTTTGCTGCTGTTGGTGATGAAATCTTCAGCTGCTGATAATGTAGTCAGTTGCTGATGGTGGTGTCATAAGCAGCTCCTGATGTTGTTTATTAGTGATAGTGACACCACCATCTTTTGATATTGGAGAACAGCGGGACATTAGCTGCTGCCATAAGTATTTAGAATAACTACTGCTGTTGATGAAAGCATCAGCTGCTGATGGTGATGTCAGTTGCAAATGGTGGAGTCAGAATGAGCTGCTGATGTTATTATTAGTGACAGTGACCCTACCATCTGCCGATATCGGAGAACAGAGGGATATCAGCTACTGTCATTAGTATTGAGAATAACCATTGCGGATGCTGTTGATTTTAAAAGTATTAGCTGCTAATGGTGATGTCAGTTGCTGACGTTGGTGTCATAAGCAGCCGCTGCTTTTAGTAAATGACACTATCATCTGCCTATATCGGAGATCAGAGGGATGTCAGCTGTTGCCACTAGTGTTTAGAGTACATTTTGCTGCTGCTGTAAGTAAAAGCATAGGCTGCTGATGGTGGTGTCAGTTACTGATGGTGGTATCATAAGCAGCTGCTGGTGTTGTTTTAATGGCACCACCATTTGTCTGTAGCTGTTGATGGTGGTTTTTAATTGGTACAACTGCAAATGCCGCAGTTGCAGTTAGTACGGCTTATCGCTTTTGTCTTATTCTTTTCTGATGATAGAAGTAACAGATTTTATGGGTTTTTTTAATTCACACGCTGCTGCAGCTGGTTGTAAAAGAGCCGCATCCTGCAACCTAGGTGGAGAGTAAGATTTGCTGTTGTTGTCTAAGGGGAGGAATGAAATAACTTCTACTGCAGTTAATTTGAAGATACAACAGCTGCTGCTGTTGTCACAGCAAATATCACAGAAACCATCCGCATCAGTTTTTACTCGTTGATAAAGAACAGCACAATATATCACTCAAGTCACGTACACCACAAGAAGTAGTAACTCTCACTAAAACTTACTGCAGATATCACTCCGTCCACTGTCAGCAGCAGCTATCACCCTCGTAACAGAAGGCAGCAAAGGTTAGTTTCGTCTCCAGAAGCAGCTCCTGTTATCATGAGTATAACCACCAACAGATGGTAGAAAAAAGATATAATTCAAGCAGCAGCAACTGAAGTCACTCTCACTACTTTCCTTCAACAGCAGGCAGTCCACAAACAGATGACATATACAGATATTTAATCCCGCAGAAGCAACACCTGCCATTCTCACTACCTATCTTCAACAGAAGGCAGTTCATCAACAGATGGCAGATACAGATATTTAATCCAGCAGCAGCAACAGCTGTCACTCTCACTACCCTTCTTCAAAAGCAGGTAGTCCACAAACAGATGGCAGATACAAATAATTTGTCCAGCAGCAGCAACAGCTGTAACTCAATACCTATCTTCAAAACGGGCAGTGCACAAACAGATGGCAGATACAGATATTTAATCCAGCAGCAGCAACAGCTGTCACTCTCATTACATATCTTCAACAGCAGGCAGTCCACCAACAGAAGGTAGATACTGATATTTAGTCCAGCAGCAGCAACAGCTGTCACTTTCACTACCTATCTTCAACAGCAGGCAGTCCACCTACAGATGGTAGATACAGATATTTAATCCAGCAGCAGCAACAGCTGTCACTCTCACTACCTATCTTCAACAGCAAGCAGTCCGCCTACAGATGGTAGATACAGATATTTAATCCAGCAGCAGCAACAGCTGTCACTCTCACTACCTTTCTTGAACAGCAGGCAGTCCACCAACAGATGGCAGATACAGATATTTAATACAGCAGGAGCAACAGCTGTAACTCTGACCACCTGTCTTCAACAGCAGGCAGTCCATAAACAGAAGGCAGATACAGATATCTAGTACAGCAGCACCAACAGCTGTCACCCTTACTACCTATCGTCAACAGCAAGCAGATGGCAGATATAGAAATTTAATCCAGCAGAAGCAACAGCGGTCACTCTCACTATCTATCTTCATCATCAGGCAGCCCACCAACAGATTGCATGAACAAATATTTAATCCAGCAGCAGCAACAGCTGTCACTCTCACTATCTATCTTCAACAGCAGGCAGTCCACCAACTGCTTGCAGATACAGATATTCAATCCAGCAGCAGCAACAGCTGTCACCCTCACTACCCTACGTCAACAGCAGGCAGTCCACAAACAGATGGCAGATACAGATATTTAATGCAGCAGCGGCAACAGCTGTCACTGTCACCACCTATCTTCAACAGCAGGCAATCCACAAGCTGCTTGCTGATACAGATATTCAATCCAGCAGCAGCAACAGCTGACACTCTCACTACCTATCTTCAACAGCAAGCAGTCCACCAACAGATGGTAGATACAGATATTTAATCCAACAGCAGCAACAGCTGACACTCAGCTGCTGCTATTAGTAGTAAGAATACCTTCTGCAGATGCGTTTGATAAAAGCATCAGCTGCTGATGGTGGTTTAGCAGTTGCTGATGGTTGTGTCGTAAGCAGGTGCTCATTTTCGTATTAATGACAACATCATTTGGCGATATTGGAGAACAATGGGATATCAGCTGCTGCAATCATTAGAAAGAATAGCTTTTGCTGCTTTTTTTATGACAACATCAGCAGCTACTGTTGGTGGTTTGGCAGCTGTTGGTGGTGATGTGGTGGTGATGTGATAAGCAGCTGCTGATGTTAATATCTGCGACCACATCATTTAGAATATCTTTGCCGCTTCTGCTGATGGAAACATAAGCTGCTGCTGATGGTTTGGCAGCTGCTGATATTGGTGTACAAAGCAACTGCTGATGATAGTTTTATAGACAACATCATCTGCCGTAATCAGAGAACAGAGGGACATCACCTGCTGCCATCATGAGTAAGAATCGTTTTTTCTGCTGCTTTTGATGAAATCATCAGCTGCTGATGGTGGTTTGGCCGCTGCTGATGTTGGTGGCATAAGCAGCTGCTGCTGTTATCATCAGTGACCACATCATCTGCCGATATGAAAGAACAGAGGGGTATCAACTGCTGCTATTAGTAGTTAGAATAGCTTCTGCAGCTGCGTTTGATAAAAACATCAGCTGCTGATGGTGGTTTGGCAGCTGCTGATGGTGGTGGCATAAGCAGCTGCTGTTATCATCAGTAACCACATCATATGCCGATAAGGAAGAACAGAGGGGCATCAGCTGCTACTATAAATATAAAGAATAGTTTTTGCTGCACCTTTTGATGAACGCAACAGCTGCTAATGGTTCTTTGGCAGCTACTGATGGTAGTATCATACGCAGCTGCTGATGTTACTATTAATGACACCATATATCGGAGAACAAAAGGAACATAAGCTGCTGTCATCAGAAGTAGGAAAAACTTTTGATGCTGCTTTTGATGAAAGCATCAGCTTCTGCAGTTGCGTCTGATAAAAGCATCAGCTGCTGATGGTGGTTTAGTAGTTGCTGATGGTGATTGGCAGCTGCTGATGGTGGTGCCATAAGCTGCTGCTGCTGTTATCATCAGCAACCACGTCATCTGCTGATATAGAAGAACAGATGGGCATCAACTGCTTCTATAAGTAGTAAGACTTTCTTTTGCTGCACCTTTTGATGAAAACAACAGCTGCTAATGTTTTTTTTTGGCAGCTGCTGATGGTTGCAACGTAAGCAGCTGCTGATGTTACTGTAATGACACCATCATCTGCCGATATCTGAGAACAAACGGAGCATAAGCTGCTGCCATCAGTAGTAGGAAAAACTTTTGATGCTGCTTTGAGGAAAGCATCACCTGCTGATGGCGGTGGTTTAGCAGCTGCTGTATGGTGGTTTGGCAGCTGCTGATGGTGGTGGCATAAGCAACTGCTGCTGTTATCATCAGTGACTACATCTGCCGATATGGAAGAACAGAGGGGCATCATCGGCTACTATAAGTAGTAAAAATAGTTTTTGCTGCATCGTTTGATGAAAGCAACAGCTGCTTATGCTTCTTTGGCAGCTGCTGATAGTGGTAACGTAAGCAGCTGCTGATGTTACTACAGTATAAATGTCACCATCATCTGCCGATATCTGAGAACAAAAGGGACATAAGCTGCTGCCATCAGTAGTAGGAAAAACATTTGATGCTGCTTTGAGGAAACCATCACCTGCTGATGGCGGTAT
Source organism: Ctena decussata (assembly GCA_963989385.1). Classification (NCBI taxonomy): domain Eukaryota; kingdom Metazoa; phylum Mollusca; class Bivalvia; order Lucinida; family Lucinidae; genus Ctena; species Ctena decussata. The sequence goes on from OZ022505.1 coordinate 59,914,756, forward strand.
GGCAGCTGCTGCTGTATGGCAGCTGCTGCTGCAGCTGCTTTTGAAAAATGCATCAGCTGCTGATGGTGGTTGAGCAGCTGCTGATGCTGGTGGCATAAGCAGGTGCTGCTGTTATTATCAGTGGTACAATAAGCAGCTTCTGATGGCGGAATGGCAGCTGCTGCTGCAGCTGCGTCTGATAAAAGCATCAGCTGCTGATGTTGGTTAAGCAGCTGCTGATGGTAGTTTGGCAGGAGCTGATGGAGGTGGCTCTTTGGCAGCTGCTGCTGTTACTTTTAATGACACCATCATCTGCTGATATCGGACAACAAAAAGGACATAAGCTGCTGCCATCATTAGTAGGAAAAACTTTTGATGCTGCTATGGAGGAAAGCATCAGCTGCTGATGGCGGTAGGGCAGCTGCTGCTGCAGCTGTGTCTGATAAAAGCAACAGCTGCTGATGGTTGTTTTGCAGCTGCTGATGGTGGTTTTGCAGCTGCTGACGGTGGTGACATAAGCAGCTTTGCTCTTATTGTTAATGACACCATCATCTGCCGATATCGGAGAACAAAAAGGACATAAGCTGCTGCCATTAGTAGTAGGAAAAACTTTTGATGCTGCTTTTGAGGAAAGCATCAGCTGCTGATGGCGGTATGGCAGCTGCTGCTGCAGCTGCGTCTGATAAAAGCATCAGCTGCTGATGGTGGTTTGGCAGCTGCTGATGGTGGTTTGGCAGCTGCTGATGGTGGTGGCATTAGCAGCTCCTGCTGTTATCATAAGTTACCGCATCATCTGACGATATGGAAGAACAAAGGGGCATCATCGGCTACTATAAGTAGTAAGAATAGTTTTTGCTACATCATTTGATGAAAGCAACAGCTGCTGATGGTACTTTGGCAGCTGCTGATGGTGGTCAGTAGCGCTATCAACGGTTAGTTTTGTTCCAGTAGCAGCCCCTGTTATCATTACCATCACCAGATACAGATATCATTTCAGCAATAAAACTAAAGTCACTCTAATTACCTATATTTTAACAGCAGGCCGTCCACCAACAGATGGCAGATACAGATATCATTACAGCAGTATTAACAGATGTCACTTTCTCTACCGTTCTCTAACAGCAGGCCGTCCACCAACAGATGGCAGATACAGATATCACTCCAGCAGTATCAACAGTTGTCACTCGCATTACCTATATTTAACAGCAAGCAGTCCACCAATAGATGGCAAATACAGATATCATTACAGTAGTAGCCGCAGATACCACTATCACTACCTAACTTCAACAGCAGGCAGTCCACAAATTATGGATATCAATAATCCAAAGTGTGGATATCCAATAATCTAAATGAGAAATGGATAGCACTAATTCGAATTATAAATATCACAATTTCGATTTATTGACATCAATAATTTGACTTAGTGATATCCATAAATGGGCAAATTTGTTAATATCTATAAATCGATTTATGGATATTCATGAATCGAATCGGTGATATCCATAAAGTAGTTAGACTAGTTGATATTCATACTTCGAATACTGTACATCTATAAGTCGAATCACGGATATTCATGAATAGTTATGGATGTCGCTTATTTGTATAGTGGATAGCACTTTTTCACTTATCGATATCATAAAACGATAATGAATAGTTAACCGGCACCCCATAGAATTTCGGTGATATCTATCTTATATTACTTACGTAAGATATAGGAAATCCGCTGGTGACAGACGGACGCATAGACTGGCGGATGGACAAAAGGTGTTGCGGAATATATTATCATATACCTCAAGAACCCTTAAGCAAGCTTCATAGTCTAGTTGACATGGTGCATTGCTGGAATTGCTTATAATTGTCAATCTTTAAATAAAGACTCTCTCAAAATCAAACTCTTACAACTGTGAGCTCTGGCCAGTTGGACATGATCAGGCGACATAGTTTCAACGTCTAAGTTCTCGCAAAAAAAGTCTTTTTTTAATCGTAAACGGGGTTCCATAGCCCACAACCTATCATCATCACCCTCCCATCGACCGGATACATGTGCATGTATGACTGAAACCTGTTGAACAGATCGTAAAATCGCAGGTCTTTTCTGGGAAAAAAGTGGGAAAAGAATAAAAAATATAACCTGAAAATGTCATTTCTTAAGCAGATGACCCATTCGAACATTCTAAGACTTGTCTCCGAATCAATCCTTGGTCTGTGTTACGTGTATTTATCGCAAAAAGAAAGAAAGAAAAAAATAAATGAAATATATGCCGTGAATCCAACTCGCTGCATTTAGCTTCCCTATACGTTCCGACTGGACAGAAAAGCGTTAGCTGGGCACCTCGCGTTAAATCAACATTGAGACAACCTTGATTCAATGTCACGACGTGGAATCAACGTTGAGTCAGTGTTGATTCAACTCTGTGTGCCTGCTGTGAGGAGACAACCGATGGTAGGATAAACCCTTTTCACTGAAGAATTTACAGTAAACCCAATGACAACACTACTGAAAATGTTACATGACGTTTGACTCTCCGTATTTTTTCAGTATTTTCTTGTGGTATAAATACCATAAATCATTGCAAGATATGGTTAGCATTAATGCTTCACCCAAGCACTTAGCTGATTAAAAACACAAAACAACTCTTTCCCTACACATAAATTTGTCTTTTAAACGGTATGCCCAATGAGCGTTGGCATTTTTTTTAAAAAGCAAATACTTGTAAAATGAACGAGAACTGCTAATGTCTCACACTTTCTATACATGCAGCTGCACTCTCAAATATCAATAGATTGGCATTTTTATTTTTGTTTCAAATCCAGGCATGTAGCAATCGTTCATTAGGTAGAATTTGCAATATATTAGAGTATGACGGCTTCACACATACTTTCCTGCATGAATTTTAGTCACAAACTATAATTTACAGAGAAATCCTCAGCAGCAGCTATTGTCGCAGTAGCAGCTGCTGTTGGGAGATCAGCAGCTGCTGTTGGGGACAGCAGCGGCAGCTTGTGATTTGGACCCCTCTCGACAATGTTGCTCTGATTGGTGTTCGAGTTAAGATCGACATGTTTTGCCCAATTACGGGACCGTTTTCTGAAGTTTATGGCGATGGCACCACCGATTCACAGGGCAAATGTGGTGGACCAGAACCTTTTGACAGAAATAATCGTCCGCACTTACATGCCAATTCCATCGAAAGTTTTTAATCCGATTGAACATGCTTTTGACATGTATAACCGCCAATTCTAAGCACCAGAGGCTTACTGAAACTGATGGAGAGCTCATTCAGGCCTTTCATAAAAAATGGCAAACGAGTCCTTAAATGGGCCTCTGGAGATTTAGCACAAGCATACCGAGTAGCTAACATGCAGTTATTCAGGCCCTCAGAGGTCACATTGAGAGCTGAAACTTATTTGCATGGATAAAGCCAAAAATAATGGACATTCAGTTTTGTGGTAATGCTAATTTTCACTTTGATTTTAGGGGTATGCCTGTTTATTCATTTCTGCTGGTGTGTCACGTGTCAGATTCCTATATGTTTCATGTAGTCTTGTGCATCCTTGACAGTTGGTATTAAACGGAAGAAAATGATTTTCGGAAAATTATTTTTTTCGATATAAAAATTCCATACAAATGTTTGATCCGTAACATTTTTGGTCCAGTTTATATACATTCATATGACTACAACAGCTGCATCACACAATTGTATGTCCTTGACCTATATGTTACGGTTGACTGACTTTAATGTTTGACACTCTTTTTCAGGCAAAATATTTAGTTTTGAAGATGCCTTTGAGACAAGAGAGTTGATACTTGGTCAAATAGCATACCCCTCCCTATAATTGCATCCCTGCTGACACCTGTGCCCTTGACCTTTATTCATGGTCCAGTGATTTTGCCTTATATTTCAAACACTGTTTGGTGGATTAACATGATACCTGACACAATGGATCTGACTGACCTTGCAAATGACCTCATACTATTTATAGATCACTATGACTTACATTTCATGGTTCAGTGATTGTGAAAATCAGGCACCCATGAGGCGGACTTTGTTGTTTTCTGACAAGTCTTGTTTATGGAATGATTTGAAAGATTATGAGTTGTTGGCTAGGATCTGAGATAAGAAAAAATATCTGAATCGTTAAAATGACAAGGAATGTGCGATATGGTTATTTTTTTTTTTGTATTATTTGTTTTTGTATTTTTAGGGGGGAGGGGACATATGGAAATGCAGGCTCTTAACCTAAAATCAGGTTAACAACTACCTCAGGATCTAAGGCCTCGAGTGTTGCAGTCTACCAACCGCATCTTTGAATGCGTCTAGGGTTGCGTACAATGAGCTCGGGTAGGGTAGGGCATTCCACTGGACAATTGCCAGTGGATAAAATGAATACATGTACATGTATTCATAAAAGTATCTAGACCTATGGATGGTCCTCAAGGTCATCGAGTGGCAGTTTCGGGAATTTCTATTTAAGGACTGGATATAATCAGAAATAGGCACTATATAGTCTACCACAAGGCCATGAACAACCTTGTAGAATAAACAAAGACGTCGGCCGCAACATATGTGATGTATCTATCCACAGGCGCTTGAAGTTCTATGCTATGAAACATATTTCAATGCCGCTAAACATCTAGGCTATGAGCCATTTTGAAGTTTAGACCGCAAGACCCTTCAAAATGTCAAAAATCGGAAAGACTAAAAATAGACAGGTGTGCAAGTGCTGTTTCGGAGCCATGCAGCCTCCAAATTCCGGTCCGTCGCAGCGAATATTGCACGGCAACGTCAAAACGTTCGACGTAGAATTGAATGGCGGCGATGGAAGATGAGAGATATATTCAGGCGATATAAAGGGCGTTGGAGGGTCACAATCTTTTTATTTCGGGACAGTGTGGCACGGGAAAAACGGCTTTGTTACGGTAAAATTTGAAATTGAATTTTCACACCCGTACAGCTAGCACTCGCCCCTTTACTTGTATTAAAATGTAAAGGGCCCCAAAGCACCTTGCAGACGGTCCGGTCTGATAAATCTACCACTCAGCTAATCTACATGCAGTGCAGTTCTACTGTAGCAGTACCGATTAAGAACAAGCTATGTACATGTAAGTTGACAGCCGGAGATGGAATTTTAAAATGCTAAACTCACCCAAGCTGAAAACCATCTGCACTTATGTGCCGGTTAGCTCCAACATATTTGGGGAAAAAACAATCCACTTTTGGCTTCAAGATAGTTCACTGAGCAATTTAATTAAAAAAAAAAGATTGTAATCGAAACTGAATGTCTTCACAAAGTCAGCTGGCTGATTTCATCATGACGTTTGTCCACTTATGACGTCACTTACAAAATATGCTTTTGAGGGGCCCCAATGGGGAAATTGGCGCTGTTTCGAAATCCAGCCTTGATAGGTTCACCGTCAGTGACGATGAGGTCGAAGACAAGCTTAGATTAAGAAAAAGTGCGTTTGAGATGCTAGATTAGATCTAAACAAAATACAAAATGGGTTTTTCGTGTACATCTGCTCAAAAGTGTATTGTTTATTTCTCTCCGTCTGCCATGCTGCTTTTTACGTGCCGTGTGTCAGAACCCCTAGAGAGTAGTCTTATCCCAACCCAACATGATTTTATAATTTTACACAGGGAAAAAAACAGTCTCTAGACTTGTACTGAAGAACCATTGGAGTGTTTTGCAAGTTACGTCAGGAGCTGGCAATGTACGAGTCATCTTATGCAGAATTTGGTCTGGATATTTTGCTTTTAGAAATGTGTTGCATTTCTTTATCTGTATTAAAGGTAGGTTCCTGTACTTTGGAATGCATCATAATCTTGATGAACTTTCATCCAAGTTGTTGGAAAGCACTTATAAAAGGGAATTAATAAGTTTCACTAAAAAGTGTAAATAAAAAAAAATATTAGAAAAGTTGTTTTGCAAGGGATTTCCTAACTCTGCTTCGCACACCAGTTAGCGCTATTTTTAGTAAGCGCCAAAAATAGATAACGCAGCTGGTGTCATGCTGCATTGCATTTTGGGATAGTTTTAACCCATCCGCCCTGCCAGGACCTCTAGGAGAGCTCACGTGAAGGGAAAATTGACCTTTGGAGAATGGCATCAGAAATTGCGCACTTATAGACATAATAAACATAGTTATTTTTAGAACTGGAATTCCAACGAAAGAAAATAAACCAAAAGGGAAAACGACTATTTTCTTCAACATCTGGCGAGTTTCTCAGTAGCAACAAATTCAGAAAAATAAGAGAATTCAATACTGCTCAGAAAACGACGAAATTATTTTGTGGACATAATTGACATCGCTAGCCCAGGAACCTACCTTTAAGATTAAAAAAAACTATTTGATTGAAGTCGTGTGAAAAAGTATAATAAGGCCAAAGTGAGCAGTTAGTAAAGAGCCTTCTGAGCCTCCCTTTTCGCACTATACAATCCGTTATAGGAAGATGAAAATGAGGACTCTAAACGTTCTACCAAAGGCATCAGCAGATTTGATTATTTACCGTTGGCATAGTTTTCAAGTTACTTTTCACACGACGTCATTCATTCATTCATTCATTCATTCATTCATTTCTCGTATGTCCCTGTAACAGTCCATTAGTCCATTGCCACGAAGTTGCCTACTGAGACAGTCTGTGCCTAGTCCCTAAAATCTTTCAAGACTTGAACAGGACTTCACACCCCTTGTCACATGCCTGTAAATAGTAACTGTGCAAAGATGCTCCAGAGGAGCTCAGCACATACGAGTATTGATAGAACCAGAAAATTATCGGTGCCGTACCAATAATTTGAACATTATCTGATAAGTACTAGCCAAAAGAAAGTGACACTTGTTATCGCAGGTGCGGCCCCGAGACCGATCGCTTTTGGCCCTGCCAATCCAAAAAAGTGTTTAGGTCTGTGGAGTATGCAAACGTTAAATTTGCTGCTTCAGGTCATGTTACTACATCACTAAAAATCATATCACTCCCCAAAGTTCAGACAAGAGGACAACAAACTACAGTTTTAATGTATCTTTTGTTGAGAATATTTACATGTAGATTTATAAATACCTCTCCTTAACTTTAGACAGCGACTTCCCAGTGGGCACATGTCGTCAAAACGACGTCGTACTAACGTCTGTGCAACGTCATTACGTCGCATCGACGTCTGTACGACGTCATTTTGACGTCTTGTGCCTGCTGGGTTTAATCCAGAGAAGCAAGCAAACGTAAATTTTAAAGAAAACATCAGATATAAATCCAGATATAACTTTTATTGTGTGTGTGTGTTCTCCACAAACATTATATGGATGAACAATCAGCAACGATTAGATACTAACAGACATACACTGAACTTATTACTACACCTGATTTACGTCAACTTCTGTTACTAAATTATTCAATATTTTGTAATATATTCCTTCTACAATGTCGAGTCTAGTCAACGCGCAATTTCATTTCCACATGAAAATTGATAAAAAAAAATCCGGCTACTACAAATAATTGACCAAATTATACCAAAGTTATTCGACTAATATTAATAAGAACAATATTTGTGCCAAATTTTGGCTCAGCTAAGTAAAAGAACTTCTGGCGAGTTATTAAAAAACTCTTGAAAATTTCGGTTTGGCCACTTGCAGGGATTTTGTGATAACTCTACCAGTTGATCATAAAAAATGCTGGAATTTGGTACTAATATACTTTACTTACATATAAGTCGAATTATGTTTTTTTCGCCATCTATTTCCAAAAGCTTGATTTTTTTAAATGTTCATGTGGGACTGTAATTGCGCGTTTATCAGGCGTGAAAGTAATCAAAATGTCATTTATGGGAAGCCCGAGAGGGACTTCTTTTTTCATGATTCCTACTTTAAACTCCTTCACTTAGTGACTTCACATGTACGGCTTCTTACTTCCGACTCCCTTCCTCATACTACTTATAACTGTCTTTTCGACCCATTACTTCTGACGTCTTACTTTTGACCAATTAGTTCTGACGTCTTCTAAAATATAACCCCCTAGTTCCCACTTCGTACTTCCGACTTCTGGTTTTCGACTTCTTACTTCCAACTTCTAAGAAATCTAAAGTAAGAAGAAGGCAGTAAGACGTCGGAAGTTAGAGGTAGGAAGTAGGAAATAAGAAATAGGAAGTAAGAAGTAACACGTGAAAAGGAAGGAAGGAACTGGAAGTAAGAAGTCGATAGTAAGAGGTTAGGTCGGAGGTTATAAGACGGCAGTAGGAAGTTCAAATGAAGAAATAGCAAATTATAAGCAAGAAGTCGGAAGTGGGAAGTAGAAAGTGGGAAGTCAAGAAAATGGAAATAAGAAGTCAAGAAATTGGAAATAGGATTTAGAGAAGTTACAAGTCTCTCCCGGGCTTCTCGTAACCATTACACACACAAATAATCATCCTAATGTAAACAATAACTCACTTTATCTGACATAAAGCCCACTAGAAGAGCAAATGAGAAAAAATAACTCTAATCAGACTACTAATTAATATAAGTCTTCGAAGTTGGAATCAGCATTCATGATTGGGTTAATTTGATGGCAACTGCAATGGGAAACAAGTCAGCATAAATAAAATGACAGGGATATTCTGAAAATTGTTAATGAAGGATGACTGATGAACTAAACTTGTGGTTTGTATGACAATATTTAACAGTATGATAGTACATGTACTGTACTGCTGAAATTGCCTTTGAGCGTTGCATGAAGTCCTACTATATGACAGTTCGTCACATATTTTAATTTCAATTTTTGCGTAAACAGTATTTCGAACACCAGGGTGGTAATACCGGTTTTTGCTACCTGTGCTTTCGACCGAGTCTATACTATTCAAAGTGGCTTTCGACCGAGAATACGACCGTAAGCATTACCAATAACGGTAAATGATACTATTGTTAATGGCTGTCGACCAAGCTGATACTGCTGTCGATTGTCTGGGTCGAAAGCCACATTTGCGTATATGGTAAATGAACTCTGTCGAAAGCACAGGTAGCCAAATTGGTATTACCCCGGTGAACACCATCCTTTAGACGCCAGGAGCTGACCACAAGCTAACAACATGGAAAATAATAAACGTCAAATGAATTTGAGGACGGCAACCCTGCAGCTTCATATAGTTGCCCGCTCATTCCTTAATGTTAATTCATTCCACCATTCCTTCATTTATTAGGCAGGTCGATCAGTCAGTCTGTCTGTCAATCACTCAATTTTTAATCAGTCGATTAAAATCACGCAATATCACTGCCTTACAACAGACTGAGTGAATGAAGTGAAATACAACGAGTATGGGAAAACATATTTAGCAAGTAATCTAAGCACCAAACATTTTCCATCATGAAAATGTTTTCTTTACAATTCTAAATCAACATACTGTTACTAATATAGCAGGGACCCTGGTATTTCAGTTGGTTAAGCGCTGGCCTGGCCCCGAGGTTATAAAACTTGAGTACATTCTCATACTCAAAATAAAGCACACTGATTGGCTGTTTCTGAGCACATGCTCGGAAGCAGCCAATCAGTGTGCTTTATTTTGAGTCTGAGATTATACTCAAGTTTTATAACCTCGGGGCCAGCTTACCTAACGGTACCGTGTTTGCTGGAGGCGGAAGACTTTTCAAGCGTAAAAGGTATTCCATTACATATAGCCTTTCATATCAGCCTCTTATGATCCTGCTGTAACCGAAATACTGTAGAAAAAGGACGTATACTCGCTAGTTATCCATCTATCTATGCCAGTATAGTACAATTCGATTGGATAAAATCAAATTATCAAAGGCACGGAAGAGTAAAAATGTCTTCACTAATAAACTGTGCTCATTAGAAATGACTGCACCAACTGCTTGAGAGCTATAACATTTGATATGCAGTCTTATACCTGATGTCTGCGGCTGCTTTGTCTCGCAGATTGCAGTGCCTCTGAGCCAAACATGATGTCTGCGGCTGCTTTGTCTCGCAGATTGCAGTGCCTCTGAGCCATGCATATTGGTTGGTAAGTTTATGCTCCTAATCACCTTTTTATTGTGTCACCAGCAACGAGGAATCAAATGCTCAGAAAATGTAAGATCCTAAAAAAAGCTTAAGCTTTAGCACTCATTCCCACCGTGACCTGTATTTCACTGTCTGCTTTTAAGGAATAGCATTTATCGCTCATTATAATAATATCACCGTCAGATAGCTGTTGCATAATATTTAACCTTATTTTCTTGAAACTCCTCCCAGCGTTTCAGCTTTGAAAAAAGAAGCAGATGTGCTTGAATTATTTTTCCTGGACACAGTGGTCTGACCTAAGCAAATGGCGTTGACAGCCGGTCCATACTGCAGGACAGTTGGGTTAGTGTTGCAACCGTGTTTGATTCCTCGCTGTTGGCAGAAGAAATTCTCGACTATGTCGGAATTGAAGTACCCCGGCTTGATATGGTCTGCATCTGCAAGGACTCTTCCACACATGGCTAGAAAACCTGTCACTGCAGAATTTAGGTCATTCCGGCATTCCTTAGTGAGCAGGTGCTTGGCATCATTAGTGGAAGACTCCCATTCGTTGAAGAAATTCAAGCATCGCTCTATGTCTTTTAGTCTGGGATCTCCACTTCTGACAGGACGATTTACGTCCATAAAGAAGTCCACTAAAACACTAGTATGCTTCAAGAGATCAATTGTGGATGACAGCGATTCTGGGTTCTTCTGTGTGGCCTGATACGCTTTCATGAGGTACTACATATCATGGTCAAGGACTTGAGTGGCCAGATTGTTCCTCATTTTATTTGCTGGCGTCAGGATTATGTGCTCCCTAGTTACATGCTTGTGTAGTCGCAGCCCACTCTGAGTGTTGAACTCGTATGCAGCCTCAAAATGCTCTCAAATAATGGCGTGTCCGTTGCAGACAAGGAACCGACCCTTAGTGCTTCTGTTTGCTTGTCTACTACTTTCAATCCCATTCCTGATTTTTTTAAAACAGTGCTTGATATCCTGCACTATACTTATAGACCTCGAGAAATCAAAAACATTTGGTGTGGAAAACCCTTCCTTGCGCGGATCCTCCATAAACAACATGGACGTAAAGGCCCTGTTTGCACTCCCCCCATCCATCATAATGTAGTCGATCATAAAACCTCTTTCTTCAACTTCTTGCACAACCTCCCATACGTTCAGGTATAGTTGGTGAGCTGTGGCACTATCAGTGGCAAAGTACGCTACAGGCCATCTGCAATGACAATGAAACACAATGGCTTAAATACGGACTTCCATATTCGACTTTTCATGGTAACTGTTTACTATCCACTGTGCACTGTATACTGCTACTAGTATCGTGTGTAGTGTTTACTGTGTACTGTTTAATGAGAATGCAAACGAAATTCGGTACAAACTAGGGGCATATGCATGTGCTCTTGCGCTTGTGTAAAACGTATGTTGCTATAGATCCTACGAATTAAACATTAGATAAGACAATGTATACAGCAACGCTGCACAGCAGACGGGACGTGGTAGACAGTAAACAGCACACAAAAGACAGCAACTAGTCCACACTAGACAGTACACAGCTTACAGTCAGCATGACTGCATAATCACGCTCACCTGCGAAATTAACGTCACAACAGACCCGCAGCTACAAATTATAAACATGAAACTTCTGATTTTCCCTAATGATTTAATATCTAGGACATTGATAAATTGCATTCGAATGTTAATGAAGCGCGATTTATTAACAAGGAAAGTAATTGTACAAATCTAGAAATCCCCCGAACTGCTTTGTCCGATTTTAGTGGCGGCAGGATATAGGCAACAGTTTAAATTTTAAGATGACAGACAGGTCACTTCTATTTGGTGACCAAACCTGCATTGGCTTAAGATAATTACATGCAAACATATGAGTTTAGAAAGCAAATCAGAAAATCTGCTAGATTAAAACGGCGAATGTGCCGGATAACCCGAAAGTGTAGACTTACTTGGGTTTTGGAGAAAAGCAATTTAACCAAGGTGCCCAATGACTACACAAATTAATGTGTGCTAAGCGTATACCCAAGCTTTTTTGTAAAAGCCAATACTTGTTTCTATACTAGAGTAACGCATATAGAACAGCGTGAAGCTCCAAACAGCAGTCACTTTGCTATGCTTCATATTAATGTTGTCACTTTACACGAAGCTCGTGCTATTACCTGAATCCTGTAAACCCTTGGAAAACAAACTGCAGAACATGCGTGGCCATTTTCGTCTCAGTCTTATTTTGTATGATGGTTTCCACATTATTAGCCGTTTGTCCGTTGTCAACCAGCCCAATGACTGTCCAGGTATCTCCTTTTCTTACAATCTGTTCAAAAGTAAGATACATGTATGTATATGGCTATGCGTGGATCTCTGAATCGCTCACTTGATACTAAAGACTGTATTCCTAGCATAGGTAATAAACGCAGATTAAGCTTAAAATTTATAATAGCGCCTGTTTCTCACACTGAACATTTAATTATCATGCAATTCCTATTCAGACCAAGAATTGTCTTGTCTTTCCATTTTTACAACGACTCAAGGAAACCAACACATAACTCCTGGCACTGAGTCAGGGCAAATTTAAAGAAAACACTGTAGATTTTTATAAGCAGTGCCCGGTAGCCGGTAGATCAGTGGGTTAAACGCCGGCCTGCTGATCTTGCAGCCCTGGGTTCGATCCCCCCCTGATTTAAATCGTAAAAGGGATGCCATTGCACACAACCTTCCAATATCACACTACCATCGTCCTGATATGACTCAAGTACTTAAGGAGAGGACTGCTCGATAAAAACCAAAGACAGACTACTATTTTCTTTTCTTCTCTTTTATGTGCTGCTTCACTGCAGAGGATCTTCCTTCAGACTTTATTTTATATGAACATGTGCCAATAATATTTTGCCATGTGTCATATAAATTGGCAAGGGACTAGTGCCGGCCATTTTTTGTAACACTTGTATACTAGTACCCTGTAACCTATTTCAGGTTATTGTTATTATAAATTTAATTAAATATACAAGGGATAACAATCTTTAGTATACCGATTTATTTCTTGAAGCAGACTGTAACCTGTGCCTGTTAAACGCCCTCGAATTAGGTTGTGACACGCCTTGACAAGCAGCAAACCTTCAAGCAACGTGTCAACAAATTATTTCCTTTTCGCCATTCCTAATATAGATACCTGTAAATCGTCTTGGATATTCATTTCATCCAGAACTAGTCCTCCACGTTTACCGAACCCGGTCACGTTCTTTGTTGACGCCTCTTTTACCATCCACTCCAGCTGCTGGGCGTTGATGCCTGGAGCTTGATCAACTGAATTTTTATAATATTGCAGTAACCTCTTAGATGGCAGCACTAGCATATCGTTAGCTTTCAGGTCTGCATATGCTTGAGGAGATCTTTCAAGTAGAAAAGGAAAGAAACAAGTTTTATATGAAAAGAACGTCAGAGTAAAGCTTTATAAATCTAAACAAGTGTCATTGATCTTACAGCAATGTTACCTTACCTCAATTTTCATGTAATATTGCGTGATAACCGTTTTCCATTTAACAGAAGATAAAGTTTGACAGCTTCAAAAGTTTGTATTGAAATCAACATGACATTCCTTAAACACGCCATAGATTGCTCTCGCAGTAACTGTTGTATAAATTCATATATTTTCTCGTGAATTACCCCAGTTTCGACATATGCTAGTTTTAAAAAGATAAAACGGCCCTGTGTTTCTAATGAGAAATGTAGCACGAAATGACCAACTTTCTAGAGCTTAAACATAATAAAGAGGTAAAGATACAATGTACATGTGTGTGTTCTACTCATTGTCTCGCTTTCTTTTATAATCCATTGCTAGACAGGGAACCAGAAAAACATAATCAAAAAATTGTTGCCTCTACAAAATACTGCCATTTATATGACACAACAACGCATGCACATCAAGTCAGATTTCACCGCAGGACTGTCCTTCATAAAGATTTGTATTTAGAACTGGGAACCTCTAAATACTGCAATGGGGAAAGATGAACGCGTATGCTTAATTTAGAAACTTTCATCTGTAATCTGAATAATTTGTCAAAATAACCCTTAAATTTAAATACGGGTATATGTTGTGATAAATAAGTATAAAAAAGTACTTGATGGCAAACATTATCAGACAAGAAGCTTTGAAATCTTGTTCCACACGTGATAAATGCCGAACGCAACTCTATTTGGCAAACATATGCTTAAAATAGCCAGTAGATGGCTCTTAGGTAACAGACGTCGATCAAGCCGATGTTGCTGTAGACTGGCTCGGTCAGACCTTTGCAACATCTCATGCAAACATAGCACATGAAAACATGGTAAAGAAAGTGATAACTGCGTTTCTACTACATACCTACAGTACAGTGTGAGGCAAAGTGTAATAATCGCTGGCGACCACCGTCTGTGGCGTTGGTCTTTGATTGTGTCCATATTTTTCAGCTGGGACCTCAATAGCACTTCCAGGGAGTCTGCTGTTCCGCCTTTGCTGACTTTCTGCACAACCGTTTGTAGGAGATTTTCTTCTTCTGTTGGTAGGCTGAAACTTTCAACGGGATGATGGTTTTTTGCTTGCTTTTCATGCTTCTTGGAGAATGCTCTACAGGAGCCGCAGACCTCAGAAGATGAGAGCCAGGATACAACAGTCTGGCACGCTGGTGACCTCAGCCGCCTTTCTTCCTGCCTGTCCAGAATAGACGTCCAAGTATCTGAGCTCGTTGATTCATTCTTGTCCTCAACACCTCTGCAGAGTCTCAGAGACTTGGAAATTTGTACCATCGCCTTCTCCGGCCTTGATACGGAACTCTTAGGCGAAACAAGGTCCACTGCTTGAGCATCTGATGCTGTAGACACCGTGACCGATATATCGTTGGTTATGGAAGTTACACCATTTACGGGATCTTTAATTTTGGTGTAAACAGTTGGCAGTGCAAAAAGGACTTCATTTATACCCCGACGAAGGACGATCACAGGGTCGTCAAACCAACAATCCTTGTCAGCACTCCGTTTTATGCCCTGGAAAGCCATGTAAGCTGTCCTATTCAGGCAAACCCTTGTTCTCTGGCAGTCTTTGAATAGCCGTGGGATGATTTTGGCAACATAATCTTTAGATTGTAGTAGAGTATTGTTGCGCTTGCAGTGGTCTTCGTAATACATATAGATGTCTTGCAATCTACTTGGCGTTTGACTGCCTGGGCACTCTTCGTACTCAGAACATAACCTGAAATACATGTATGGAGGATACGGTTGACAACATCTGGTGTAAATAGTGATTAAAGATATGTTCACCTGACATTTGAAACGAAAACGCAAGCTGCAGCTTTTATTCAGTTTCAGTGCTGTGTCACACCGATCTGGCATTCAACACATGCAACAAAGACAACGTACAGGAGATAGCAATTATTTTTGCTTCAGAATTATAGTCTCACGACTCACGGACAGTCCAATAACCGATTCTTGAATTAGGAATCAAAAATCAATTTAGTGAATTGATATGCATACTCAAGAAATGCTTGGAAGCTATTTTCTGGCTACAACGACTACTAAAAGGAATTGGTGAAGGAACTTATTTTAGCACAGTATCTATACCGGCTACAACGACTACTAAAAGGAATTGGTGAAGGAACTTATTTTAGCACAGTATCTATACCGGACGGATTTTATTCTAAAATCTGGTTAGACTGAGAAGCAATAATGGGTCGTTCGGGTCTGTTTGGTTAATAAATTGAAATGAAATTAAGAAGTACCGGAATGCGAAAACAATTGAGTTTTTATAGTAGGCTGCCTTCATTACATGTGTTGAATGCCAGAGCAGTATGCTGTATGGTGAAAAATAGAAAATACGTATTTTATTTTGGTCCATATTGGAGTTGAAAACACACACATAAGTTTAGGTACAGGAAAGGACATAATTCGGTCAGAAAAATGTTAACGAAATATATCGAAATGTTTATCAGATGACTGACCCAATGCCAAATATGTCAAGAATTTATATAACCAATAACAAACTATCAAGGGCTATAGACATTATTTGCATTCATCATGGATGATGTAAAACATTTGTATGATGTCATCGCACATACAGCATTCTCTTAGAGGTTCCTTTTGCTAACACAGTGGCACAGCAAATTGCATTAACAATCACACAATTACTATAAAGGCCTAACGACTAGCAGACACTGATCCTGTATCATATTTGGGACAATTCTTTAGTCTGATGCTACAAGTGACCCCATCCTATTTGAATGTAATTTTGAACTAGTGATTTTGCAGTATATTCCCGTCACTGTTTCATAGATTTACTTTATATTTGGGATGGTGGGTCACTCTGACTGCAACTGATCTCATACTACTTGTATGTTACTGTGACATTACTGGACGGGCGTATGGACAGCGGACAGAAGGACGGACGACCCCAAAACGTAGTTGTGAAAGGCCTGTTATTACAGCATTCATACGAATAGAGCTAATGGAGTAATGATGACGACCATGTTAATTATAAAAGTAATGTCTCGGTCTCAGTTATTACGATCACCATCTTTTCAGTTGGTAAATACCGGTATCATGCATGACAAAAACTAGGCTTTTTTCGTATATTCAGCAATCACACTGATTTTACATTTATGGAATCACCACCATCATTCCCGCCATTTCTTTTCAAAGGGCGACTGTGACTTTTCGTTTGTTTCCCTTGGGCAACGAAACCTTTCCAAAAAACGGCTATTGTTTTAAAGTTACAGTATGCTCCTGTGGGAGCAACTTTAAAAGTAAACCCCATTGAAAAGGAAGGCAAACTGATCATGGCAGAGTTTCTTTCCTTAAAATTGTACGCACTCACCTTAATATAGAGTATGATATCATTAAAATAAATAGTACAGTTTATCCACCATTCCTTTTCATACCATCAACCGTCATTGCTCATCATATACTCATTCACAGACATACATACTTACTACATGTAGTCCAGAGAATCGTTTCATTTAAATACATGTAGGAGAATAATAGAAGAACTGAAAGCCAGAAATAGGAGGGTTGCTGTTACGGCATCAACTGGCATGGCCGCCATTCCACTGAAGGGTACAACCGTCCATCACTGGGCTGGAATCGGTGATAACCGATACAACAAGGAAAAGACTCTCAAGCTTCTAGATGCAGAGGTTAAATCTAGAATATGTCAAGCCGACGTTTTGGTTTTGGACGAGATAGGGATGATTTCGGCCCAAGTATTTGACAAAGTGGAGTATCTTGTCAGAAAAGTGAGGGAGTCAGACACGGTGTTTGGAGGTTTACAGGTATGTATATTGTGTGCGACAATGCCCTACCTGGGACGATCCCTGTGTCCTTGGCCTTTAGTTATGGTCCAGTGAAATTTATTTATACTTGGCATAATGGGTCATTTTGACAATGCGACCGACTAGTACTACTTTAGGTTGATTTCTGTTTCCTTTACCTTCAGTCATGATCCATTGATTTGCTTTATATTTCCAAAATCCCTCATATTTGGGATAATGGATCACTTCCACAGTGCGACCGATCTTGTATTACTTGAGATCACTGTGACCTATATTTCATGATTCAGCTGTTCAGTGTTTTTACTTTCTACTTTAAGCACGTTTTGATAGCTATGCATTATATTGAGACAATAATTCTTTAGTCTGATGATAAAAATTACCCCATCCTGTTTGGATGCATTTGTGACCTATATTTCATGTTCTAGTGACTAGGCCTTGTATTCCCGTCACTGTTTATTAGGTTTGCATCGTACTTGAGATGGTGGGTCACTGTGACTGCAGTTGACACAAACTCCAGTTTTCTACCCAGTTCCGAAGTCTATTGTAACCTAAAATAATCTCTGTACCTGTATTATGAATCACAGACCGTACAAATGAGTATTGTACAAACTGCTGAACAGATTTTTCTCCGCAGTGCCTAAGTTTTGTTGCTAGGGGCCATAGTACAAGACTACAGTAATTACCCAGTTCTGAATCGTAAAACCCAGTTCCGAATCGCGTGACCTAACGCTCAAGCTTGATAAATATGAATTATATTTCACTAATGGGTCAAAAATAGATACCAAAATGTCTTTTCTTGTTTTAGGGTTTAGTAGTCTGTGGCAGCTACAGTGGTGGCACTTATATTGAAACTGCTCATTTTAATGCCAAGCACTCATCAGGCGTGCTGTATTGTCTTCAGGCAATTCTTGCTGTAACAAAACTTCGTACTGTGTTAAGTACTACTGGGGGTAAATATGAACTTATATGTAAAATAGCTTTAGTGACAACCCCTCATCTGGGTTGAATCTAACTGTTGTAGTCTTTACGCATATAAATGCATGCATCATCTCGTCATTAAAGGTTTTTATAAATACCAATGGCAGGAAGCAACATTGAAAGACACGTTTTACTTAATTGTTTTTGCCAGAAAACATTCCTCGTTGAAAATATCCGTAGGCAAAATAGCCCTGTAATAACTGATATGGATCTTGAAATCTGCACTTTCGCTTACAGATCTCTGCTAATGTATGCCGGTTTCACTGTATTTACTTTAATAATTTGAGAAATGCATTCTAATGTAAGTTGCAGAAAGGAAAATAATAAAAAGGATAAACTAGTTGGCCATAATGCCCAATATTAGTAAACTTGTGGTAAGCCTCTTTATTGAAAACAATAATAAAATGAATAAACAAAAGCATTTCCCCTTTACCTTTGACTGGGGATAAGAAGACTGTTAGCCAAAAAAATTATTTTATTGTATTTTTTTTTCAGATTATAACATCTGGAGACTTTAAACAGCTGCCACCAGTTCCGGATTCCCTTCATCTGGATCCCGGGGACTACTGCTTTCAGGCAAATAGTTTCGACCAAGCGCTACCCCATCGAATAATACTGACGGAGGTAAATTACTACATGCTGAATTTGTAAACCCAATATAACTTAGGTGTATTATCTGTAGAGAAAATCCCGTAAAGATCTGGTGCAATTAATTGCTGTGTAAACGCCGGCGAATAACTCACAAACTTCGAAAGTTATTCAGTTTGTGAGTTATTCGCCGGCGTTTACAAACCGATAAAGTTAACAAAAATAAAATTCCTTTAATATATTTGATATAGACCTGTTGCATTGAAGATCTGTTTGAGAAAATTTTAAGGCAGATATATATGCCCTTGCTGTATGATGTGAATTACAAAGTTGTTCTTTTCTGTTTCATGAAAGGACCATAAGCGGTTACTGAGATAGTGTCATTTTCATGTTTTGTACTATTTTAGAAACGGCAAATGGCGGCCATCTTGGATTGATAAATTGCTATTAATCAAAACGGTTTCATGCAAGGAACATTCTGACACAAAATTGGTCCAATTCCATCCAAGGGTTCTTGAGTAATTGTCATTTTTATGTTTGTGCAATTTTTAGTAACGGCCCCCATGGTGGCCATCTTGGATAGTCATCTGGCATAAAATTGAAATAAGTCCATTCAAGGACCATTTCTGACCAAATCTGACCAGAATCCATTTGCGTTTTCTTGAGATATTGACATTTGAGCAAATTCGGTCTTGAAAACGCTAAGTAGGTCACTGTGACCTAATTCCGCTGTAGAATTCGGACCAGGTGAGATAAAAACTATACTTTATTTGCTTATAAAGGTTAAAAGGCAAGGTGAGCCCCAGCTTGTGAAGGCTATAAAAGAGCTGTGCGATGGAAGACCATCAGATGAAACTAACAACCTACTAAAGTCACTTGATAGGCCTATAAGCAACATCGAAGCTGACCCCGTCATGCTGTTTGGGGTCAACTTCGATGTTGATTATATGAACCAAAAGAAGATTGAAGTTATGCAAGGTCCTCCTGCTATATATAGGGCTACTGATTCAGGTATCTTATTTTTCAAATTAAGTTTCCTCATGACTGTGGAATATCATAAAACGATTCAAGGGGTTTCAATTTTACAGAGGGTACAGCAAAATTGTTTAAGAATGGACGGACGCCAAACTCGTCACTATATCCCCTGAACCTTTCGGTCGGGTATAATAAAACCGATCGACAGTAAACGACAGGTGTCTTTTCGTCCACATCTAAAGAGAAGTCTTATTTCATGTCTTCCTGTCATTTTTCTAGGGTTAATTTCTCATGCCAATTCATAAAGGAATAGATATCTCAGTAAATATTACGGCCTAAAATAAAATTTCATTTGTTTGCATTTGTCTACCTATCAGTCCGACGTCATGTGCCTGGTGGGTACTTAACATTATCCTATGAAGCTCCTTTATAAGGAACGTATTGGCGCAAACGGTTAAGCGGCTGTCTCTGAATGACTAGGCTGAGTTGTCGTCTTCGTGGGTTCGCATCCTTTCCGCGCAGTGGGTACTTTATATGAGCTGCGACGCGAGAAAACCAAAAAGTGGTTGTGCGCCCAGCGTAGACTCAGATCAGCCTGGGCATGCGCCCAGTCTGAACAGACTCTTCGTTAAGCGCTTAAATGGTAGCTAAGGGTCTAAGCTAGCTTTATGTGCAAAGCGAAGACTCTGATCATACTGGGCAGATGCCCAGGCTGATCTGAGTCTGCGCTGGGCACACAACCACTTGTTGGTTTTCTCGTGTCGCGGCTCATATATATTTATTTATATATATATATATAAAGAAATACCCAATGAGCGGGCAGGACTGAACCCACGCCGACTGCGGCAACTCCATTTAGACACATGTAGAGACACCACCTTAAAAGTAGGCAATTGCAAAAAAATATGTTTTAAGGGTTGCCTTGTCAAAGCATCATTTCTGCATTTCATTACAGGAGAGAAACAACTTCTATTGAAGTTACAGGCACCGAAAGTGTTAATTTTAAAGATTGGCGCACCGGTCATTCTGCTGAAGAACCTGTCACCTTCCTTGTGCAATGGAACGAGAGGTGTCGTTGTGTCCTTGGGAGAAAATCCAGTCATCAACTTCAGCGGAAAGCTTCATACAGTAGCAAAAGCAAACTTTGACGTCTTTGACTCTAAACTAGACAAAACCAGGGCATCTCGTAGCCAATTTCCCTTAAAGCTAGCCTTCGCCCTTACAGTCCACAAGGCGCAGGGGCAGACCATACCATATCTTGAGGTTGACTGTTTCAGCTTCTTTGCCCCTGGTCAGCTTGGTGTAGCGATTGGTCGTGCTGTCTCCTTAGCAAATTTGCGCGTTCGTAATTGTAACGCTGAAAATGCAAGCTTGAAACATTTGCCACACGTCTATGAATTTTATGAAAATGGCGACGATCTGGATATTTTCCTTGATGATTTATCTTGTTGTCACCCTGTCGGGGATCGAACAAATGATAACCCTGATCCAGTGTCAGATGAGTCTTCTGTGAACCTTCAGCCGGCAGCTTCTTTGATAAATGCTGCGTCATCACTCAGTGTTCTGATGAGGCAATATTTGATCTTAGTGGCTGTCCGCCACCAGCAGGTTTAACGGTACAGCAACAGAAGTTATTTCAGTTTGTTAATTGCATCTACTCAAAGCTGAAGTCCATTCTACCATCTAATGGTAAAAGCAAAGATGCGTGGTCGAATGCGTACAGAACTTTCCATAAGTTCCTGTTATCGGCTGAGTACAAACAACTGTTATGTAGTATGTTTCAAACATGAGCAGTCCCGCCGGTTGGTAACAGGTACGCGACGAAATTGGCCTTCAGTGTGCATAGTGCACTGGTAGCTCAAAGAGCGGATGCTATTAAGAACGCTCAAGCAGACCCAGGTAAGCATCCTGAGCAAGATGATTTCTCCAACCTGACGGAATCAGCTAAAGCAAAGTTAAGGTATATTGCCGGAGCTTGCCTCTCACAAATAACCACTCGGTTGCGAAGTAAAGCGTTGGCTGATGTCACTAATACTGTGAACACAGACCGACGAAGACATGTCTATAAGCAACAAAGATTACTAGCAGGATTACGCACTTCTGAGAGTGCAATCGTTGCCACTACATCTGATCCAGGGTCACTTACGGAAATCAATAGTAAACAGTCATTGTCCAGGGGTCTTTTTCATGTCCCTGACTCAGTGTTTCATTTTTTTCTGCACTTGCATTCCGCTGCAAGTAAAAATCTGACCACAGCATATTTTAATATGTATGGGGGGAAGACTTATACGATGTGCAGAGAAAATGTGTTTGGTGATACAAGTCTTATTTCGCTCTGGTCAGCATTGTTTCCAGTTGATGATACATACAGTGATGTAGAAAAGGCACTTTCCGAGTCGCTAGTACAGGAATTGTATTACCAGGTGACAGAGCATTTCATTAGAATAAGTTTTGTCGAAGCTCTGCATGAAGTGAAAGAAAAGATGCCAAAAACAAAGAAACAAGCTTTGCGAGCCAAAATTGAAGGAGCTACCAGACTAAACATAACTGTCAAAACAGATCAAAAGAGAAAAGAAACAGATGATTCAGTTTACTACTGTCCACTCTGTGATAAGGTTTGTGTAGAAAACCCGCAATGTGCTTCTGAAAACAGTATCGGTTGCGACGGTTGTGATAAATGGTTTCGTGTGGCCTGTGCAAAAGTGAAAAACACTAAACGTATCAAAAAGTGGTTTTGTTCTAAATACCTACAGCGACGCTAATGCAAATAGAATAAAAGGCAAAAAGTCAGACGTCCCTCGACTTACACATGTCAGTAAAGGGAAAATCAGATTTTGAAAAGAGTCATAGCTACAAGTTGAGTGATGATTAAAGATCATAATTCTGACAAATATCTGATCGCATGATTAACTTCAAAAATGATGCTGAATACAATTTCTGGTTAGTTTAATACATACAACAGATTTACATATAAGGGTCGTAGCTCTGGCAGAAAGGGTCCAATCACAACCTTGACAACATATGGTCCATGTTGAATGGTAATATTATCATAAAAAATTGTGAAATTCTGTTGGAAACTCAAGTAGGAGTTGTGGACACAAAGTTTGACATTAATTTTGACAACAGATTTACATCTAAAGGGCCATTACTCTGGCATCTGGCAGAAAGGGTCCGATCACAACCCCAGTAAAATATGATGCACACCAGTTAAGGCTAACAATATCTTGAAAGTTTTATGAAAACTGGTTTAAAAAGTGAAGAGGAAATGAGGACACAATGCTTGTCAATGGACAAAACAACAAATAAAGGGGGGTAATTCTGTCAGAAAGTGTCTGACCATGCCCAATTATAATATGATCCATGTCAGGTAAGGATAACAATATCCTGAAAGTTTTATGAAAATTGGATGAAAACTGAAGGAGGAGTTGAGGACACAAGATTTTTCTACGGACATTTATACAGATAAAGGGCCATAATTCTGTCTAAAAGGGTCTGATCCTGACCCTGTAAATATATGTTCCGAATCAGGTGGTATTAATCCTTAAATTTTTATGAAAATCAGATGAAAACTGAAGGAGGAGTTGAAGACACAAGATTTGACAGATTTACAGATAAAGGGTCGTAGCTCTGACAGAAAGAGTCCGATCATCACCCTGATATAATATGAACCACGTTAGGTGGGGACAAATATATACCGAAACTTTTATGAAAATCGAATGAAAATTGAAACAGCATTTGAGGACACAACATTTGTCTACCGACGGACGGACAGACAGACTGATGGAACCCATTACTATGGTCCCCTTCAACTACGTCGGGGTAAAAATATAAATTAAAGTAACCCGGGCCACAATTGCACAAAACTATCTATGAACAGCTGGAAACTCAAATTCAATGTACTACATGAAACAAGGTCCATTTCTTCCGTATAAATGAAATGAGAGTTATAAATCAACCGTTAGAAATATGAGGTTTAGTAATGTACGTAGTCAAGCAAATATTATTGAAATGTTAAAAGTATCGAAGGAAAAATCAACCAACCATGTGCGTTACGATATATTTTTTGGTTTGCATTATCATGATTATAACTACGACTAATTTGTCCAAATATAGCAAAAATATAAATGGTCGCATACATTGCAAATTACGGTAACTAAAGTTTAAATAAAAACAATAATTCAAAAATATCGATCTGATCAAATCATAGTTTAAATAAAAACAATAATTCAAAAATATCGATCAGATCAAATCATATAGCAGATGAATTCCAAATTTATGTAGAATTATATTATTGAAACAAACAATCCAAATTTAAACTGGCCAGTAATATGGAAAACCATTATGATTCAGAAACAAGTGGTTTGTATAATATAAATGAGCCGCGACACGACAAAGTCAACAAACTGGCATGTGCGCCCAGCGAAGACGTGGATAACCCTGGGTATCTGCCTAATCTGATTACAGTCTTCGCTGCCCGCCTAGAGGTAGTTGAGACCCTTAGCTATCCTTATTTGCGCACAGCGAAAACTGATCAGACGGGGTGGATGCCCAGGCTGATTCGAAACTTCGCTGGGCGCGCATGCCACTTTTTTGGGTTTGTCATGGCGAGGCTCATTTATAGACTATCACCTAATTAAAGAAATTCGATAAAGTTTTCTTTGTAAAAAATAAAGAATTGTCTTTTTGTTCAACGTAAATATTTTGAACAAACAAGGGAACAATTGTTATATGATCTAAAAATAAGTAATTTAGCCCAAGAATTTGTACACAACTTATGAAAAGAAAATGTGTTGTTTAGCTGAGTTATAGAAGCATGGACCTCCCGATGGATCTTGGCGAGTGTGTGACTGTCCGTACAGCCGGAGACAGCGGGTGATCTATGCTTATGGATCTGTTCATGGAACCGTAAGGCTGGTCTGGTTCGGTAAAATGTTGCCATATGCAATATACTAATCTCTTCACATTGTCTAATATTATGAGTAAAATAAACAGCGTTCATAAAGACTGACAAGTCTCTGATGACAGCACAATTAATCGAACACCATGGCCTTTCCTTTCGCTACAGCTCCCTCGTTTTGGGAAATCATTATTTCTTGGCTGTTCATGGCCTGTACTGTGTTGGCAGGATTCTTTTAAATGGATACAATGTTAGGGCTCTGCACAATGTGGGGATTAGCAGGGTAGGTAGAGTAGGAGGGGGGGGGGGGGGGGGGGGAGAGTCACTGGACAGGCGATGTGGCCTTTGTTAGAACTGTTTCGAGGGTGTGCCTCTGTGGAGTGGATACAACGTCAGCTTTTAAGCTTTTGAGGGAAAATGGCTGGAGATGCCACGAGATTTTCAATTAAATGGTCTTCGCGTGTGTTTAAGAAATATTTGGGGAATGGTCCCAGTGCTCGCCAGTTCAATATTGCTGTTTCAGCTGATTTGCACGAGCATCCGTGGGCAAATGAATACAAGAGCGCTCGGTCTCTCAAGCCTCGGCCGTGCACATGCACTGTAAAAAAATCCGTCGAATTCCTGGCAACCAGCTGCCACTCCATTTTCTGTTATTTTTACGGTCGTCTGTCAGTAGAAAATTTGTTGAAATCACGATATGGTAGGTATGACCGCACTCGGAAATACCTTTATAGTGTTGAAGGGCTGTATGGCCAATATAAAACTTATCACGTTCTAGCCTACACTGCTGGATGAGTCCAGTAAAATAACGGGAAATGGACTGGCAGCTGGTTGTTAGTTATTCTACCGTAAATAATAATATGGATTTTTACAGTGTGTGAGAAAGCCAAGTTCTGCTTAGGGAATTTCAGTAGATTTTTCCCAGGGAACTCAACGATCGGCTCGACATCAGTGAAATATTCTTGAAAGGGCCGTAAAACTCATAAACATCAGCTCATTTGCGTCTCCTGGCAGATAAGAATCGATATCGTGCAACATACTTTGACCAGCACTAGGCCTACTTCAACTGACTTAAACAAAAAGTCATCTGAAATAAACATTTATTTGTTAGTGCACTTATATATTTCTTCTCCTTTTTTTTTTTTTTTTTTTAGAATGAAAAGTTTTGACTTTTGGCATCATATGACGTTTAATATCTTCTTAATATGATAATGATATTTAGGGTTTACGATGTGTTCAGTGGATAGATAGATGACGCGATTTTACGTCATTTTCAACAGTATTTCAGTTATATCAGGACGATGGAAGGGTGATAATGAAAGGCGGTATGCAATGAAGCGCCGTCTGTGCTCTGCGAGAATCTGTCCTCCAGCCTGGATTCCGGTCGGGAACGCTGACCAACCGGTCATGGGGACGCATGACCTAGTCTCATCCATAAACCAGTGCTAGATAAAACGATGACTACCCAATGGGAACATGACGTCCAAATGACGCCAGACTGACGTAGATGCAACGTCGTTATTATCGCATCGACGCCATGTGCCTGCTGAGTATGTTTTATGCAACCGAAACAATCTAACATATTACTTATTTTGTATTATGTGTCAGTTGGATTTCTTGAAGAAAGAATATTACGTGTTTATGCCCTATCTGCTTATGTACCTTATGTGTACAGGTTATGAGGTGATTGAGTGAGTGAACTCGGGTTTAACGTCCCACTAACAACGAGGTCATATGGAGACGAGGTCATATGGAGAAGCGATCCCTGGACTGGTAGTCTAGAGTGTTATCCACAACACCGCTCCTACCTATTGTGGCACCCGAAAAAGAATCAGTATCTTGATTGTTGTATTGGTTCTCTTGTAGTTGCAAGATTTCTCCCAGTGGGCGCCTGACGTCGAAATGACGTCGTTCTTACTTCGATGCGGCATGATGAAGTCGCTTCGACGTCACTACGACGTCATTTCGACGTTACGTGCATGCTTGGCTGTCTTACTTTTTCCCTTGGTTTCAGTTTCTGTAAAGCCGATTTTTTAAATCAGTAGAGCCATCGTGATTCTTGTATCGTACCCGAGAAGGCACATGACGTCGAAATGACATCCCATTGAGCACATGACGTCGTACTGACGTCGATTAGACGCCATGTGCCTGCTAGAGCAATACTGATATTTTGTAGGTGTGAGTTTTTGCCGTAATACGAATAAACCCAGCAGGCACATAACGTCGAAATGACGTCGATGCGACGTGATGACGTCGCATCGACGTCAGTGCAACGTCATTTCGACGTCATGTGCCCGCTGGGAAGGCACACACAACCCTTGCCATACTTCTTTTATATAAAATACTCGTGGTTTGGGTAGGTTGTTGTGGGGCAATTGATCATAATACTGCTATTATTGTTATATGGATCTATAATAGAATCATATGAATTATTGTTAACCTTTGTTGACAAGTGGACATTTAGATCGTCTTAGTATCGGGGTAGATAGTTTCTATAGGGGTTTCTGATGAATGTGTTCACTCCTATTTATTTAGCATAGAAATTCCTTTAAGCTGATAGTGGTCAGGCCCGGATCCAGATCACCACGTACTGGTGGGGCTCTGGGAGATGCCGAGATGTGTGTGTGTGTGTGTGTGTGTGTGTGTGTGTGTGCGTGTGTGTGTGTGTGTGTGTGTGTGGTTTAGTTAAAATATATAACATACTTAAATTAGGGATTAATTTGATGAGAATAATAGAAAATTTCTTTTTTCCTTGAAATATATGTTGTGATATCTGAGTAGAATCGCCTCACCGAGACGATTCTAATGAGCTGTCACAACATATATTTTAATCTTACCACCTGGATAAATTATATCCAGAGGCATACAGATTATAAATAACACAGAGATCTAGATGCCGGGGCTGAAGCCCCAAAGCCCACCCCCTGGATCTTGGGCTGGTGTTGACCCTGATCAGACGCCGCCGTTTGCAGCTTCTGAACTGGGTCTACACTGATTGCATATATTTCCAATTCTCAAAGAGTTAACATCTTTCTTACCATGTATTCTGTATATAACACAGCTGTAAACTGCATTGAATAAATACTGTTAAACCAACGTCTTACTATTGTCATCTAGTATTTTGAGAAAGCTCTGGGGGTAATGCCAGTAGATTTCCCGCCTACTGCCACTTTCTTTCAGACGAAACTGGCTGTTGTGCGCCATCGCGCTCGTTTCTTAGACAAGATAATCTTTATTTCATATTTTTTTTTCATTATTTTTTCATCCTTATATTTCCGTTATTTATACTACTGACCCGCCCCTATTAATTTACCGGGTCCGCCTTGAAATTACTTGAGCATGAAATTACAGAATTCCAGAAACAAACACACACGCACACACACACACACTAAAGAAAACGTAGGTCTGGGTAGACAGTGTGATAAGCCGATTTATAGATAGTCTGGGAGGTTCAGGTTTTAAAACTAGATCTATAAGAGACGGGAGTTGGTTTCGAAAGCTGAATGACAGAAGGATATGAATTTCTGAGAATTTCAGTGCTGACTCGCCCGGGATCAGGAGCCTAAGTGCTTTTCCAGTGGAAAGGAGAGTTATCTGTTGGCTTATATCCATTTAGACCGGGCCCTTAATGTTAATTTATTTCTTTATTTCCTTGTTTGTTTACTTATTTTTGTGTGTCTTTTCTGTTGCACGGTTCTTCGACGGAATGGTGCCATGTTTGCCTGCTTTTTTTCCTTTTTGTTTTCCTCGCTTTCTTCAATAATTGTCAACCCAAAATTAAGAAACAGTGCCACATATACTCCACAACACCCATCCTAGTACTTACCACAATGCGACGTCGCTCTGGTTCATATTAATTCACCCGCTGGATACCTCTGACGATCTATCGATTTTTTCAAAACCAAAACAAAGTGCGCGCGCGTGAGCTATTTCTAGCCGTTACGGAAAATCCAGTTCTATTTTGAATTTTCTTATCGGATAAAGTATTTTAGCGAAAAATAGCGACTAAAAAGGATTTGAAATGAAGTTTTAAATAAGTTTACAGGAAAATTCAAATTTATGAGGTGGATTCAGCATTGTTGATTAAACTGTTATGTGCCAAGCGCTGAGCGAATTCTATTCACCCCGTACAAACAGGATGCCAGAGGCTGTATGGCTCCGAGAATTTTTCACAGATTTACTATTGCGGTTTATATCTTTATGTGGACATAACAGAAAAAGTTATTTCTGCCTCGAAGGACATTTCGATTGGAACTTTACAGGTAGGAAGTCAGTTTTTGCTGTATCATATAGATCTGTAAGGCTGTACTGAAGGGGTCAAATTTGAGCTTGCACTCCTGGGCCCAGTTGTTCAAAGCATCGTTAGCCTAACCAGCTCGTTAAGAGGTCAACTCGTTAAGTGTTTTACGACCTTATAATTAAATACACTGATAGTTTTTGTTGAAAAAATGTGAAAAGCTTTTGCAGTGCAAAAGCTTCTCACATTTTTTCAACAAAAATATTGGCATATTTGAGATATTAATGTTTGAGATTTTAACGTCTCGTTAACTAACGACGTCATTAGTTTTGAACAACTTGGCCCTGTATTATTGTACAGTGTTGTATAGGGCACTTTGGATGAAAAGGTTTAGAAACGTTTCTAAGCTGGAACTTCAAGCTCCTGTGATCTATCTGATAAAATCAACTATAAGAAAAATCAGTGTTAAGTTCATATCACGGATATTTCCTATGTGTTTGGATCGATAGGTGCAGTTTATTAAATTAAGAATTTTATATATGTAGCGCAATAAACAATTTGACAAAATAGCGGCAAGTAATTTCGAAGTCTACAAGTATAACTGTCATGAAATATTCACGTTTTGTCCGGTCCGGTGCATTACTTTTCTTTTAGATTATAAATATCTTTCATGGGTGTGAGGTGTGGATAGAAAAATCTGTCACGAGGGTCACTGTTCTGCACTTGCCTCGTGATGCCGAACAGTGATCCCGATTAACGGATTTTTCTATCTGCACCTCCCATGAGAATGTATTCTCTTCCACTCGTTGGGAGCGCCACACACAGTGTAAAGTGTCACTAATAGGCTTTGCCTCACCATGCACTGTTCAAACACTAAAAGTTCGTAGGCTTTGTGGAGTTTACTTAACCACATAATTGCAGTTACAGTTAACCACATTATTGCCGTTACAGTTTTACTATGCCTGGTCAACCAGAGTTTAGTTTTATAAACAGATAAATTAAAATCTAAAGGAGTTCCTTCAAGAGCAGAGAATACATACAGAAGTAGGAAAATGGGCCAGACTACGTCGTTTCGGCTAATAAAGCCTCGTCAGTGACCCTGACAATATCTGGCGACGAAACCAGAAAAAAGCATACTGTAATTTCTTAATTTTAATTGGGCAGTCGATTCAAAGACTGATTAATTTCAAAAGGATCCAAATAGTATAAAAGACGATGATCTTGAATAATAGTCTAAATCGATCTCAAATTTTAGATTTCTCAGAATCTATCCTCTGATCTCAAAGGATGTAAAGAAACCGGATTTTTAAGAACGCGGTTCGCCGGTTGTTTGTAAGTATTTTCACAGTAACTTCCACGTTACGAGTATCCTACCGTTTAATTACTTTTGAAAATTGGACTTGGTGAACGATTGTCCTTGGTCACCAATATACAATATTGACTTCTGATAGACCGATGTTTTTCCGACAAGGCTGGCACGGTGAGCTTCTAACCCCACCCTTGTTCTAGGACTAAAACTGATATTTGACTGCATATCAGTTCTAGGTCATTTGGCCTGAAAAATGAACAAAATACCAGAGTGGTATTTTTGCAAAATTGCCACTAAACTACAAACCTGACATTATTTAGACATTTTTCTTGTGGTTCAAGAATAATTTTTCTATCGAAGCATAAATATTAGACCACTTCCTCTCATTTCAGATGTGTTTTATAAAGTTTTTTTCTTCATTTCCTGATTTCAAAACAGATTTGACAAACTGCAGGCTTTCCATGGGGGAACTAGTTGGGTAAATTCCCTTACCAGAGCAGAACTGGTCATACTAAATACCACAAGGCGGGGTACAGGTCTACCTTGTGCTATCGTAGCACAAGGTGGAAGTTACATATGATGACCACAATGTATAATACATATTATTAGGTGAACACGCCACAAGGTAGTACAATTTGTTAATAAAGAGAATCTGGTGTTTCTTTTTAAAGAAAAAGTTGTGCAAGCAGTTATGCAGTTGTAACAATTGCGCTCAGTAGCTTGGTATTTAGTTACTAAGAAATTTTGATTTTTTTTTCATTTACCACCTATAACTGTAACCCTGTTACAGGTTCAGCTTATTTTGTTATGCAATAATGTACGTCTTAGGTTGTGCCCACCGTGGTTTAACTGGTAGGTTTCTTCTGCTCTGGAATATCAGTGTTGCTATTTCTGTGCGTTCAATTCGATTTCTATGTTTCTGAGATATTACACTTATGAGTTAGGAATTTTCCACGCAAACTAAACAACATAGTGTCTAATTAACCAAAACAGAACCAAGAGCTAGGGTTCAAGAGGTCAAACTGATGTCAAGAGTGTCCCGTGCGACTGGTTTGTCCACTTATGATTTTTCTACTCTTTATACCACATTACCCCATAATTTAATTAAGGAAAAACTTGTTGATTTGATTGAGAGGGCCTTCAAAAAGTTCTCCAAAAATGAAGATACCCTTTATATTGCCTGTAACGATAAGAAAGCGTTTTTCACTTCTACTGACCGTAAAATATATAGAGGATATGAACGTTGGTCATGTCAGAATGTATGTGACGCCTTATCATATCTCCTAGATAATATTTACATCAGATTTGGTAATAAGTTATACAGACAAATTGTTGGTATTCCGATGGGTACAAATTGTGCTCCTCTTGTGGCCGATTTGTTTTTATTTTGTTATGAAAGAGATTTCATGACTTCTCTTTCTGTTGATAATCAAGCTGATATCATTGAGGCATTTAACTCAACCTCTAGATATTTAGACGATCTTCTGAATATTGATAATCCTTATTTTGAAAGCATGGTCAACCAAATTTACCCACCTGAACTTAAATTGAATAAAGCTAATACTTCAGATACCGAGGCCCCCTTTTTGGATTTACGTCTATCTATTTCTAACGGTTTTGTATTCTAAAATTTATGATAAACGTGATGACTTTGACTTTGATATAGTTAATTTTCCATTTTTGGATGGTGACGTTCCACGTCGTCCCTCTTATGGAGTGTATATTTCTCAACTTATAAGATTTGCTAGAGTGTGTAGTCATGTAGATGACTTTAATGCTCGTAATAAATGTTTAATTGCTAAACTTCTTCAACAGGGCTATCGGTATCATAAGCTTAGAAAGGCTTTTTCTAAATTCTATCGCAGACACCATGAATTGGTTTCAAAATTTGATGTAGGATTAAAATTTCTTTTACACCAAGGCTTATCGGAACCAGAATTTTATGGTGACTTAGTATACAAATTCAAAAAGATTAAGGGTAGGACTGATTTTTCTGATCAATTCCGAAAAATAATAATACGTCACAAACGTATTGGCTATAATTTAAATGTTATGCGACAGTCTGCATGCTTAGTGATTAACCCAATCACGGTTGATAACTTTGCTGCACTCTTTAATTGCACACCGGGGGATCGGGCGTCAGACTCTATGATGGCCCCGACCTAAAGCTATATATTTTAGTTGGTTGGGACCGGAGCCTTTTTGTCTGTTGCTTGGTCCACCGAGGCTCAACTGGTGACCTTCTTTTGCTTCAGATTTCCAGTGGGGTTGTTTGGCAGGACAGGGATCTCCACCTGTCAGACGGCCCGTTGTATTTGTTGAGTCCTCGTCTTTGCTTCTTCATGGTGTTGAAATTTGATTTATGTGTTTACCGTGATGATTCATTGACGAGTTAGAGGGTTATCATGCGAACCGAACAACCAACTAAATGTTTTGTACCACTTCAGATACTGAGGGTGAGGTTGGGCCTGTAAAATCGATTTAAGCCCCCCAGTAATTCATTTCTGACCGTTCCAATGCGGTAGTTCTGTTGCCTGTTTTTGGTGTCAGAGTTTCTGTGATGTTTTACTTTATGTATGTTCTTATTATTTTTGGTTCGGTTTGGGTTGCTGAGTGGCCACCTTTTGGGAACAAGCTGCTCACTCGGTTGGCCATATGTTCTCTGTATCTTGATTATTTGTAATCTTAGTTGTTTCCAACTATGGTTTGAGGGCTGTATTTTGATTTTGATTGTTTCAGTTCCTGGTCTTTGCATACTTTTTACTTTTAGTCAACTAAACACATGTTTAAGCCCCCTCTCTGTTCCCCCCCCCCCCCCCCCCCAACAAAAAAAAAAACAACAACAAAATCTGCAGAATGCGCTGTCTCGCCTGCTGGCGCTTTGTCACAAAACAGAGCTAAATCAGCAAAGATGTATGCATGAACCAAGTTTCTTGGCTCTAGCCCTTATAGTTCTGAGAAACAGGCCTAAACTTGACAAAAACTTGCAAAGTCAGTCAACCGTAAAATGCAGGTCAAAACTGAATATTGATGATGGCTTTGAGATCTACTCTTACAGGTGTACGCATGAATCAAGTTTCATGGCTCTAGCCCTTATAGCTTCTGAGAAAATGACCTAAATGCAAAAACTTGACCAAAACTTGCAAAGTCAGTTAACTGTAAAATGTAGGTCAAGACTCAATTTAGTAATGAAGACTTTGAAATTTTAGTATTCGGGATGTACATATGAATCAAGTTTCATGGCTCTAGCCCTTATAGTTCTGAGAAACAGACCTAAACGTGAAAACTCAACAAAACATTGTAAAATCAGTCAACTGTAAAATGTAGGGCAAGGCTCAATATTGATGATGGCTTTGAAATCTACTCTTCCAGATGTACCAAGTTTCAAGGCTCTAGCCCTTGTAGTTTCTGAGAAAATGACCTAAACACAAAAACACATAAAAAATTGCAAAGTCAGTCAACCGTAAAATGTAGGTCAAGACTCAATACTGATGATATCTTTGAGATCTACTCTTCCAGATGTACGCATGAACCAAGTTTCATGGCCTTAGCCCTTATAGTTACTGAGAAAGTGACCTAAACGCAAAATCTTTACAAACGTTTACGCCGACGACAACGCGGCTGCCGCCGACACCGGAAAAGCAATACATATGTCTCGCCTCTGCTTCCCAGGCAAGCCAATAAATAAAAACGGTTAAAACAATTTTTTTTTTTTGTATTTACATCCATGTTTACTTGAATGACTCGCACTGAAAAAAGTTACATCTATATGAAATCAACCCAGTCGTATGACTGAGGCTAATAAATTGCGTTGTAACTCAATAAGAAACTAGAATTTTTGTACATGCAGTGTTCATATCATTGTAATGGCAAAATGTAGTGCTTTCAAAACATGCATAGCACTTTTCCCTAGCATCGATTCCGCTAAACAGCGATATGAGGCCACTGGAAAAACCTTATGAACACCCTTAATAAGTTCAGTCCATTAACAAAATAATTAAGCGCTAAATTAAATATATATGTGCAAACAGCTGAAAACAGACAGAGGTTTATCTATCTATCTGTCTATCTATCATATTGTGTGCAGGTGTAAAATTTATAATCTAGCATAGAAAAAGATATGACAAGAAGCAAATCCCAGATATGCTCAAACACATGGTATGGCCGGGTAGTATGGAGCCCTGCAGTACATTCCACTGTATAGTAGTAGAGGTCTGCCTTCACTTCTTCTTCTCCTCTGGCATTTGACTTTGGAACCAGCTTCCAGAGTTCCCTGCCATGTCAGAGACCCATGAGGGCCTCAGGAGAGATGTATCACAAGACTTCACTGAGGAGCTGTCTATAGAGCTTTTCACTTGGGGTAGGGGGAGGGCCAAGTCCAACTTATTCATTCATTTGGAAAATCCGATAAATCCGATAATTTTGGAAAGACAACCCAAATTGACGATTTGTACAGGTAATCGCACGAATTATCTTACTTGACTCGATTTATTGGCCCACTGTGTGTGCAGCTAATCGATTTTACCTATGGTTTATCACCTTTCCGATAGCGGATTAAAGGCCAATATAACTAGAAGTAACAGAGCCTTGACTAATTTGCTTATATCATCGCCACATATGAAATCATTTCTTTTGATACTTGAATCTCGGTGCTTTGAGAAAAAAACATCGACCAGCGTATATGAAACATGATTAGCGTAATAAATTTAAAATCTTACAAAGTTCCTTCAAGAGCAGAGAATACATACAGAAGTAGAAACATGGGCCAGACTACGTAGTTTCGGCTAATAAAGCCTCGTCAGTGACCCTGACAATATCTGGTGACGAAATCCGAAAAAAGCATACTGTAATTTCTAGTATTCTAATGAAGTCTGATAATGCTTTTGTGGAGAAGTGAACAAGACTAACGGGTATAATTAAAAATTATAATATCCATGTATACGCTGATCATGTTGTTCATAAGGCACTTTTCCATCTTTCTTTTGGCCCAAAAATGCCTAGCTCCCTATAAAAGTGACATCTGAAAACAATGCAGACCTTGATCAGACGCTCCAGAATGCGGCGTCTCATCGAGTTCGTCACTGCTTGCAGTGACTACAGGAAAATCTCATAAACAGAAAGAGGCCACTATGCAGTTATGGGTCTAAGTCAACAACAACAAAAACAATAATAATAATTATTTTTTTTTTCATATAAAAATCTCTTCCGCATGACAAAGAAATATATATTTAACGTACCACAAACACCCCTTATATTTTGGCAGAATTACATCAGCAAATAGCGTAGACCCCGATTAGACTGTTTCTGAAAATCAGCTTGATCTGAGTCTGCAAAATTTGCCCTTCGGCCAATTCCTCTATAATGCGTGATATATTCAACTGCTCCAAACTTTTAAGATAATTACAGTACCAGTCCGGATTAGCGTTTATCAATTTACTCAAACTAATCTCTTATCGGGAATCATAATTGTTTATGCGAACAGTGATGGTTCGGATCAGACTGTGTATTTTGCTACGCTTATCTGGTTCTTTGCTGATAAGTCTGGTCAGTTTGCGCATCAGCATAAGCTTATGATCACAGGTCTTGGTGAATGATATTCTTTGGAATTTGGAATAATTCCGATTCCGATAGTTATGTATTTACCCAATAAGACATTGTGACCGCGCAAACTAATCAACAACTCTGATCTTATCAGTTTGTGCAGGCTTATCTGAATAGCTTATAAACTGTTGATTTACAACTTGATCAGATCCAAAATAGCTGAAGTCCAGGCTGATAATTTTTATTCTTTTCCTGTTCAAACATAGCATTATTCAAATGAAAAAAACAAACAAACATTGTTATTTAAAAGAAAGATAAATAAAATACAATAACAGTTTTGTTATCAAGCAACAATATTTGCGTTTCTTAAAGATGTTAAGACTGTCATAATCTGTTGAATGTCACGCCGCGCGGCGTTCATGTTTATTACATTTGGATATATCAATTATCGGTCATAAAATCCGAGATTAACTGGACCAAACTGTCATAAATAATGAGGGTATTGCACTAACAGTTAAAGATAGACTGATAGAAAAATAAAGATCAAACATTTAATTTGCAGATTATTTGTTTCTTTGTTCGCAAAATGATCAGAATATTTCTCAAAACTTTTAAAGCGTGGGCCCAAATCAGCTTGTGCATGTGCTCAAACTACAATCTGTTCTCAGTTTGCGCGGATAAATACAAAGACTGCGCACACTGATCGGTCTCTAAACTGTAAACAAAACTACATTATCTTCATAGAATAGTAAGGTGTTCTGAAACAATTTGAGAGGAGAAGCAGACTGGTCAGATTGTTTGCAGTTACAACACAACGTTTCTCACCAAACTAGTCTTGGTCTGCGCTGTTGGCACACAAATACATTTAACGGTTATGATATGAAGATAGAAAAAGCTTATTCGCGCAAACTGATCATTACCATTAGTAGGTGAGACAATAGTTTTATAATAAATAATATTGCAGTTTATGCAATCTCTGTTAAGTGCCTATTCTATTCGCGCAAACTGATCATAGTCCTCATTAGTGGACCCTTTAAGTTTTCAAAGGAACTGAATGGAAGTACTCTTTATTTACAATAATGAAATTGTACTGTCTTCAAGACGTGTAATAACAGGCAACGATATACTCTCGCTGAATATTTGATATTTTGTAGTCAGATCACAATACATTTAAGAGTTTTCAGTATGCGATGTTGGCTCAAAAGGAGATGTTTTGTAGATATATTGTGAAGACACGGAACCGGCTGCGCAGCTAGTAATGTGTTTTGTAAAAACAAAGTTATGACAGTAAAATTAGCAGAATATTGAGTATAAAAAGAGTTTGTTATGTCAATTAGATTTTATTGAATAATGAAGCGCTTCGCTCTTTTATTTCTTTCAATTCGGCGCCTTTTTGGCAAAGAGAATAATTTTGACGCCACTTCTTATTTCAATCATCGGGAGACAAACTGTGAATTACTAAAACTACCATCTATTCCAGGGAATTGCAATTTATTAAAAATACGAACAAAAAATGTGCGTCTTACATTAGCCTGCACATTTCTGTGTCAATATTATTTATTTATTCATTTATATGCATTTAAGCCGAAATTTAGCTGTTTTATGTGAAATATTCCCGTTGTAAGATATTTCGCAGGAATTTATAAAACTTGACGAGTATATTTTGATAAAGAGTATAAATAATACAAACAGGACAGTAATGACACATTTAGAAAATACATTGACAGCACATAGAAATATAATCACATAATCAAGTGCAAATAAATAAAGAACAATTTTCTTCAATTTTTTTTTTATTTTCAGAGAAAGCAAACGGAAAGTGAATATATTACTTTCACAAGGCAGAAAATGTACTCATTTGTTTTTGCAAATTGATTAAATGATGCCTTTCTGCATATTTTATTAGGAAATTTAATATTGGTAGTGTGTGTGTGTGTTTGACACAGTGAAAGAATCGGTACACAGCAGTTAATTCGCAGTATGGTCAGAGATCCAGAGCGTCACTTGCAGATTAGCCATAAAGATAATAAATAAATTATCAAAATATTATTTTCAGTATTCATGCGTCGATATAGCAATATTGCAAATCAGTTATAAAGATCTGATAAAAATGTGTACACTAAAGCTAAAATAGCCAGGGGGAACTCGAACAGGTACAGCTTCACGCTTAGTCTACGATTTCTAAAAATAGATTCGGGTGCATTTGTGACAATTAAAAACAATTAAGTTTGTAAAAACCCTTAAAATCCCCCAATTAATTTTCATTTTTTCCCAATAAAAATTATAACATTAGAAAGAAAATTTATTGCAGATATGGAATCCGTATGCATATTTTATGCAACTTTATATTTGAAAATAATATTGGCAATAAAAGAAGGATACCCTCTGCATTTTCAGTGCTGTTTACTATATAAGTATTGCATTTAGAGGGTCACATTTTCAACCTAAGAATCCCCCAATTTAATATTAACGTACAATTATGAAAAAATATGTGAAGGATAGCACTTAAATTGAATATTATGAATCTGTATGCATATAAATTCAGTATTAATTAATATTTTTACAGTTTTCTGTGAACGATTGGATTCCTATTCAATCTAATGCATTTCTCGCCACAGATAATATCGATTAGTGTCAACTCGTATGATCAGATAAGTTAGGGTTGATGCAGAGAGGAGGGGGTAAATACTTGGATGTCAGCATATGAACAGATTAAAGCTCTAATTCCAACCGATACCTACTGATGCTAATCTGACTGGGTGGGAGAATCCAAAAACAGGAATGCCCGCCAGACTGTAAGTGATGCGGCATACCATCACTATGGATTCTCCTCAGTTGTTAGAGTGTTTGCCAGCTGATGACCTGTATAATTTAGGAGGTTCTATTTGCTGTGTGATAGTCACCTTAGACAAATCTGGCTGCTCTAGGTTGTACTACCTCAAACTGTTGGATACATGATGTGGTATAGGTATCGTGCTGAAGTGGCATACTCGATGATGGGTCTGTCTACAGCCTTGTGGCTCTAGATAGCCTCCTATACCTCAAGATCTCAAGTCTAGCCGACACATCAGCACTGCAGAGGGACTTGGAGTGGGAACAGGACTGACAGATGTCGTTCAACCCCAGCAAATGCGAATTTGTCAGGGTGACCAAAAGGAGAAATCCAATCGAAGCTGCTTACAAGATCCATGGCCATGACCTAACAATCTCCGAGACTGGGAAGTATTTGGGCGTTGTCATTTCGGAGGATCTCTCATGGAAGGCTCATGTGGATTCTACCACTAAAAAGCGAACAACAGCCTAGCCTTCCTGAGAGGGAACCTTTTCAGTTGTCCCCAGGAGGTAAACGCCCAGTGCTACAAGACATTGGTCCGGCCTATCATTGACTACGCCGCGTCAGCATGGGATCCACACACCACATCATGCATACAGCAGTTGTGGGCGGTACAACGACGAGCAGCCCGGTTTGTAAATGGAGACTACCGTACCACAAGTAGCACCTCCAAGATGATACAGGACCTTGGCTGGCAACCGCTCCAACAGAGGCGCCAAGATGCCTAGCTCATCATGATGTACCGCATCACCTATGGACTAGTGGACATCCCTGCCTCCAGATTCTTACATCCATCTGGGACTTGTACAAGAGGGCACGCCCTTCGATATCTGGTACCGTGCTGCAGAACAGACGTCTTCCTGCACTCCTTCTTTCCCTCGGGCATTAAACTTTGGATCAGCCTATTAGAGAATATCCCCATGTCAGAGACCCATGAGGGCTTCAAGAGGGGTGTGGCAAGTCTCCATTAGCCCGTACAGAACTGTTTTTACAGATTTTAATCAGCAACAGTTGTTTTATCGTCACTTGTTTGTGCCTCACCACAGCCTTTTACATAGTTCAAGTAGACAATGCTCCAGAGTGGGCCCTGTACTGTACAGCTGTACGGGAAGAAAGAGAAGATTGTTGAGACTCCACATTCTAAGTAAATAAGTTAAATTAATTATCAATTTTACGATCAAAAGACTCATTAAAATACTTTTAGTCGTCTAAAAATATGAATAGTATGCTACAAATGATCCCGCCCCCCGCCCGCCCTCCTCGACTCCCCCGGTAACACCACCAACCTTCCCACATCCACTGTCTGTTTATGTAATTCCAGGTGCCCTTTCATTTAGTAATATTTCTTAGTACTGGAAATGTAATACAGGTATTTCTTTAGATGTCTTTGTGGTGTTTCAGCACTGTTTAGTAGGACCCAAGTTGGGTACTGGATTTTACCTAGCACGGATTTTTCGAGCGTATTTCCTACTCGACCAGGGCCCAATTTAATGGAGAATAAACAAACAGATGTCAAAAGCATATATCTTTTTACTTTGCCTGCATACTGCTTTGTGGTGTGTTGATGCTTTGATATTTTATAATGAGTGTAAAATATAGAGGAATAACTTAATGGTGGACTAAAATTTGTATGGATAAAAAAATCAGAAAAAGGTAAAATTTTGTCGCGACTTTTGTCTGCCCATATTGTTAAAAATCTGAACGGTTGAACTTACAGCTCTAAAGGGTCCATCAGAGTATAAAAACCCTTTAGAGCTGTAATTTACATCTAACCCCACCCTGGCGGTAGGCCATGGTCCCTGCGACAAATATAGACTGGCACTCCCAATTCTCACGGTACTTAAGATACAAGCAAACCTGACCAAATAAGGAGGACCAACAATTCCACATACTATATGTAGTGAGCCCTCTAGTATTTCATCTAAACCTCAAGGCTTTTTTGTGTTTTCATCATTCTGGTGAGTGTCATATTTTTATGTGCACACAGTACGTACTAACCCAAAGTGGTTAGGCAGAAATACCGACTCCATATTCTCAAGGTATATGGATATTTGCCTCAACGTAAGCAAATTAGTTGCAAGCAGAAATATTTCCTTCTTTGAAATGTTGAGTATAACCATACTTAGATCAAAGAAAGAAAGAAATAACATGATCAGACAATTATTTTCTATTATATCGCCACTTTTATCATCCTGGTGTGTTCGTTGTTACCATCTTTGGTGATTTTTCACTACTTTGGCTTTAAGAAGTCACAGAATCTTCAAAAAGAGACAGAACTGAAATCTTATGTCTTTTTATACTTCGTATTCCTGAAGCCTGAAAGACAATATAAAAATAAGGAGACATGTGTGCCTGAGGGCTTTTATATAGCACTACCGCGAGAATATGATTGCCGCGAGAATATGGAGTTGGAGTATACTACAGAGAACCTTAACCTTTTTTATTTTTCTATTACAATCAGTTGAAAGCACATAATCGTATTTCACTATTTTTTTATATTTTTTTTTGCAAAGAAGGGGTTTTGTATATTTTCACAGTTGCAAGATCAAGATAAGTTTGTAGTGAATG
This sequence comes from Ctena decussata, assembly GCA_963989385.1. Lineage (NCBI taxonomy): Eukaryota > Metazoa > Mollusca > Bivalvia > Lucinida > Lucinidae > Ctena > Ctena decussata. The sequence goes on from OZ022505.1 coordinate 59,955,942, forward strand.
GGTATATGTACCACTACTAGCGCCTCGCTGGAGAAGCATGCTTTTGTGGCCATGTGGTTAGAGAGGTTGACTGTTGTTGCTTGTTAAGCAACGTTTAGCTCGGCTAGTACCTGGATGGGTGACCCAGGTTAAGCTGCTTGGTGCGGCGATTGGGTATGCAGGTTTACTACATTGGTGGCAGCGTGTATGACGAGCTCACGGGACACTACTGCCCTGCCTTTGAGGGATGAAAGGGGAGCTATGTAGGCTGTGTGGCTACATGATGCTCCGGGACCTTTCAAGCAAAAGGAAGGAGTAGTGTAGTGAATGGCTATAAATACCACTACTAGCGCCTCGCTGTAGAAGCATGCCTTTAGGCACTCAAACTAGTTCGCTTATCTGATATACAGTGGACTCGACAGTATCGGATCAAGTTCAATAAAAAAAATGTTTTATTATATTTGCTAAAGTTATGTATGTTTTGACACACAACAATTGCAAAATAATCCTTCTATCTTTCCATGTCAAAATATTTACAAAATTTATTCCTTAAAGGGCAGATAACCTATCCAGACTTACAGGAGGTCATACGACAGTAACGAATCAGTTGCGACAGTATCGGATCATATGATATTATTTTATAGCAATGTTCCTCCGAGGCATTCTGCCAACCTTCATAGCTTCAATAATTAAGCTACATAAACAGTTGGACCTATCAAACTGTCAGAGAAAACTTTTACGGCCTTTCAACGATATTTTTTCATGTGGTCCTTCACCAGCGACGGTTATGTCGTTAAATGCATAAAAATTCTAAATTCAGTAATCCCCTGCGCCCCATTGCATAGAACCACTCAAACAGTAAAAACCATAATCTGCCTTTGCAAAGTGTAGATCCTGATAAGACCGCAGTGTCTGATCGGGGTCAACAAATACACGGTGATTTCCCGCCTTAACATTGATATTTCAATGCAATCCGCAGTGTATTAACACCACATGGTCAATCAACGAGTTGAGCGGCATTAATATGAGTCTACACAGTGTACAAATGTCCATCTAATGAAAGCCAGTCATTGATGGGTTCACACACTTGAGAGCCGATCCCAAACATTTCTTCAGAATGTTTAGCAAAACTTTGCTGAGTTGTGCTACGCATAACGTTCTGGCCTCATTATCATACGCTAATGTGTGGGGCGTGGCCGGGATGGGGGTGTTTTCTGATCTTCTTTGAAAGTAGACAGCAGCCACTCAGGTACGGTTGATTTATGATCTTTCAGCATCAGACCATGCATCCACCATAGAGTTTTCCAGCTGATACCTGTATTTCAGTTCAAATTATATCATGATCCGTTACTGTCGCACATCGGTGCCCCACTTTTCAAGTCTTTAGTTTCATCAAATACTGGGATGACGCAAAAATAATTACTACCTGCAATTTTAGGGTTGCTACGACACATTAGAAAGAATAACTGGTTTCAATCGCCTAATGATAAAATAATTTAAATAACCGAATTCTATTCTTGGGGTAACGAGCAACAGACGAAATGCAAGCGCCACTGAAGAGAGGCCAAACTTTTCAACAACTCTGATTTGTTTCACAGCCGCACAGTTCGATCGAATTTTTCACCCTGCACTTTGTCATTTGTCTAACTTGATGACTGTAATATAATGGTCAAAAAATATTTGCTTCATTTCTGAGAAAAATGGGTGATAACTTATGAGTGATCCGATACTGTCGATGATTCGATACTGTCGAGTCTAGTATAGATGGCTACCTAAAAGTTCAAATAAAAAAAGATAAACAGACTTTACCTTACATTCTAAACTGCTGGACAGATTTCAAAATAATATCACACTTCATAAAAATGATCTACAAATTTAAACTACTGCATAAAGGTGATTTTTGTGTGACCCATGACCAAGTTTGTTAATCCTATCTTGGTAGGTAGATAAACAGGACAACCAGGGGAGTGCATCTCATATTACCTACTATTTCGTTTGTACAATATAGATTACCTACCATTTCATTTGTACAATATTGATCAGGTAAGCGATCCAGGGCCATCATGGCCCTTTTGTTGAATATTTTTCTACTTCTGTCTATGGATCAAAGCCAGGACCCCTTTCAAAGGAGCCATTTTGAAACTTGGGGTACCATTTAAACAACCTTTGTAAAGGACCACTAAGCAATGCTACATACCAAATTTCAAGCTTCTGGAAATTTAAGTAAATTTTCAAGTTTGTTTAATTTCGGATCCTGGGACCATCATTTGAGCAACTTTGGTTTAGGTCTGCTACGCAGTGCTACAGATCAAATTTCATGTATCTGAGTCGAGCGGTTCTGAAGAAGACTTGAATAGTATCCTGTATTTTCCTATGGTTCAAACTCAGGACCCCCTGGAGTGCATTTTGGATCCTTGGATCACCATTTTAAAAACCTGATGAAGCACCACCAGGCAATGTTACATACCAAAGTTCAAGCAGTTAAGTCAAGTAGTTCTGAATAAGATGATTTTTTAATATTTTCTAATGCATTTCTATGGTTCAAACACAGGACCTCCTGGGACGGAGCCATGTTGAATTCTGGGGCCACCATTTGAACAAACTTGATTAAGGACCACTAGGCAATGCTACATACCAAATTTCATGCATCCGATCTTAGCAATTTTGGAGAAAAGGATTTGTAAGTACTTTTTAGCTCGCCTGAACGAAAGTTCAGGAAGCGCTATTGTTGTCACCTTGGCGTCGGCGTCCGCGTCCAGATTGGATGTTTTGGTTAAAGTTTTTTAAAGACCTATATCTCCTTAACCCATGGATGGATTCTTTTGATACTTGCACTGTAGTTAGATATTGGTCCAACATTTAAAATGGTACCACCGCCACCCCACTCCATGACCTTGATGTCAAGGTCATGGACTTAGAAAATTGGGAGTTTTTTTTGGACTGGATGTTTTGGCTAATGTTTTGTAAAGCCCAATATCTCCTTAACCCGTTGATGGATTCTTTTGATACTTGCACTGTAGTCTGATATTGGTCCAAAGTTTTCCAAGGTACTACCCCTACCCGCCTCAGTGACCATGATGTCAAGGCCATGGACTCAGAAAATTGTCTTTTTATTGATCGGATGTTTTGGTTAAAGTTTTTTAAAGACACATATCTCCTGAACCCATTGATGAATTCTTTTTATATTTGCACTGTATCTAGATATTAGTCCAAAGTTTTACAGAGTACTACCCCAACCCCCGCTCAGTGACCTTGAGTTAATGCTTTTTATATTTGCACTGTACCTAGATATTAGTCCAAAGTTTTACAGAGTACTACCCCATCCCCCGCTCAGTGACCTTGATGTAATTCTTTTTATATTTGCACTGTACCTAGATATTAGTCCAAAGTTTTACAGAGTACTGCCCCAACCCCCGCTCAGTGACCTTGATGTCAAGGTTGGGGACTTAGGAAATTTGGTCTTTATTAAAGTTTTCTAATTGCATACTGATTCATAATGCTTGACAGAGATTTAGTTTACACTTGAACTGATGTTAGACACTTATTTGAGTTTTTACAACACACCATATACCTACCCCACTGGATGACCTTGAAGTCAAGGTCATCGACTTTGAATTTTGTCTTAAAGATTTTGGTTAAAGTTTTATATTTTTTTTATTTTAATTTTATTTAAAACTTATTTCTGAGATAGCTTGTGTTTATAAATGTGTTGTCATTATGACCATGCTTGCCTGAAGTTTTATGCATAGCAGTCTACACCACCATAGCGACTGTGTGATGGGCAAGCACCTATTCAGGCGAGCTATGCTGTCAGATGACAGCTCTTGTTATGTGAACCCATAACCCCAGGGCCGTTTAGGATCCTTGGGTCACCATTTCAGAAAACTAAGCGTAGGTCTACTAGGCATTCTACATACCAAATATCAAGCATCTGAGCCTTATGTTTCTGAAGATTTTTGGAATATTTTTTTCAATGTATTTCTATGGATCAAACATAGGACTCCCTGATGCAGAGCCATTTAAGACAGTTGGACTACCATTTGAACAACCTTGGTTAAGGGCCATTACTGATTAGGCAATTCTAAATGCCAAATTTCAAGCATCTGAGTCAATTGGTTCTGAAGAAGAACATTTTAGAACATTTTTCTATGTATTTGTATGGTTCAAACACTGGACACCTGGGGCGATTCCATTTTGGACCCTGGGACCACTATTTGAACAAACTTGGTATAGAACTACTAGACAAGGCTATATACGAAATTTCTTGCATCTGAGCCCAGCGGTTCTGGAGAAGAAGATTTTTAAGTATATTTAGAAAACCCAATACCAGCCATCGCAGGGCCGTTTTGGACCCTGGGGCCACTATTTGAACAAACTTGGTGGAGGTCCACTAGACCACTAGTTCACTATCATGCTGCTAGAATCATCTTGCATGCTGATTACGATACTCCGTCAGTTGAGATGTTTAATGATCGAGGTTGGCTATTTTAGTAAAATAGTTATTTATAGCGGATTATCCCCTCTATAAACATTGTATAAAAATATTCTATTCTATTCTATTCTATCCCATAACCTTACTAGGTCGTTGGGGCACCACAGCTGACTTCAAAACAATCCCTTTCCATCTTGTCCTGTCTTCAGCTGCCCTAGTTGAGCTGGCAAAATCCATTCCAGTCCACTCCTTGATATTGTCTTTCCACCTCTTCTTCTGTCTACCTCTTCTCCTTTTTCCTTTCACTGTGCCCTGAAGAATTGTGTTTGCTAAACCAGAAGACCTTGAGACGTGGCCAAACCACCTTAGTTTTCCGTTTCTTGACCAGCGTCAGGAGTTCATCATATTCTCCAATGGCTGCTTGGATCTTCCTGCGAACCTCCTCATTGGTTATATGGTCCTTGTACGAAATATTCAGTAACCTTCGGTAGCATCTCATCTCAAAGGCCTGCGCTCTTTTCTCTAACTCTGGTCAAGGTCCATGATTCACAGGCATACAGAAATATGGAAATGACAAGGGAGCGCATAAGTGTCACCTTTGATCCAAGAGATATGTTGTTATCTCTCCAAATTGGTTTCAGCTTGGCAAGAGCTGAAGTGGCTTGTGCTATCCTTGAGAGAACCTCCTGTTTTGAGCCATCATCTGAGACAACTGCTCCAAGGTATTTGAAGCTGCTTACAGTACCCAGCTTCTGTCCCTTTACCTTGATCTCCCTCTGGATGCCATCTGCGCTGTTTGTCATCAGTTTGGTCTTCTCAGCACTGATATCCATCTTATACCTTGTGCGGGTCTGGTCTAGACTTTCAACTAGAGCTTCTAGTTCCTGCTCTTCCTCAGCAAGAGCGTCTATGTCATCGGCAAATTGCAAGTTGGTAATATTTCTGCCACCTATGCTAACCTTTCCGTCATGTTCTTCCAGAGCATCAGACATGATCCGTTCGAGAAAAATGTTGAAGAGGGTGGGTGACAGAAGACATCATTGTCTTACTCCAACTGTTGTTCTGAACCATTCTCCTGTGCTGCCATTTATCAGGACTGCACTTGTAGCCTTGTCGTATAGCTGCTCAATGGTGCAAACTAGGTTTGCATTGATATTGTACTTCCTTATGGTGGCCCATGAGGCTGCATGTCATACCCTGTCAAAGGCTTTTTTGAAATCAATGCAGACATGGTACAGATTCTGCTGATGTTGGAGATACTTTTCACATAGGATTCTAAGGTTGAAGATCTGTTCTGTGGTGCTCCTTCCTGCTCGGAACCCAGCCTGTTCCTCAGCGATTATCTCTTCGGCTTGTGGCTTAAGCCTGTTCAAGATAACTTTCAGTATGACTTTGCTTGAATGACTGATGAGGCTGATGGTTCTGTAGTTCTGGCAGAGCTGTAGGTTGCCCTTTATAGGGAGAGTTATAATCAGCGACTGAGTCCATGGGGTAGGCCATTCTCCTGTTCCCCAGATCCTGTTACAGATATCTGTTAAAACATCAATCATGGTCTCCCCTCCAGCTTGAACAAGTTCTGCTGGTATATTATCAACTCCGGCAGATTTTCCCTTCTTCAGTGCTGCTACTGCAATCTCAACTTCCTCACGAAGGATAGGTTGTTGATCTTCTTCTGGGGGCTGACTGCAGTCCAGAACCGTATTGTCACCATCAGTCTCATGGTTGTATAATTCTGAGCAATATTCTGTCCATCTGCTGAGAATCTCTTGTTCTTCTGTAAGGCATTTCCCAGACTTGTCCTGGATAGTTGTGGATCTACCCTGTTTCTGTGAAGTTAGATCCTTCACCAGCTGGTATGCTTTCTTGCTGTTGTTTTTGTTCAGGCAAGTTTCGATCTCCTCGCACTGACTAGCTACCCAGTCCTCCTTCGCTTTCTTCACCGCCTTCTGAATCCTCTTGTTTGCTTCCCTGTATTCTTCTGCTCCTCCTGCTTCATACCTCTTCTTCTTCAAATTTCTCCTCTAATCACAGAGGTCGAGAACATCTCTAGTGACCCATGGCTTTTTCCTGCGACGTTCCTTCCCAAGTATCTCATTGGCTGCATCAGTCGTCACTACTGTATTGTAGGTGGTAATCATGGTATCTATGTCCATGTCATCATCCCTCAGACCAATGAGTGGTGCAAATTTTTCCACCTATTGTTGCTTGAAAAGTGCATGCCACCTCTGGGTCCCTTAGCTTCTCAAGATTAAACTTCAGTCTTGGCTGGGTTGGCTTTCTAGCCTTCTTCAGACGAACTCGGAAGGTCATCATGACCAGGTCATGGTCACTTCCTATGTCTGCTCCAGGAAAACTCCTTGTCCTATGGATGTTGACTCCTGATCGGAAGCGCTTCCTCACCAAGATGTAATCAATCTGATTGTGGTGTTTCCCATCTGGACTGTGCCATGTCCATCTTCTTGATGGTTTGTGAGGACCAAGGGTGTTTGTCAGTACTAGGTTGTTACATGTTGCAAACTCTAGAAGTCTGAGACCTCTCTCATTTGTCTCGTCATTGCAGTAGGGTCCACAAATGTTTTCCCAGTCTGCCTGTGCATCCTTTCCAACCTTAGCATTCCAGTCCCCTTGTACAACCAGAATGTCCTTCTTGGGTGTTTGGTCTATGATTTCCTGGAGTTGCTGGTAGAAGTGTTCTACCTCATTGTCGTCATGTCCAGATGTTGGTGCATAAATCTGTATGATGGTGATGTTGAAAGGAGCTGCTCTCAGGCGAATTGAAATCAGTCTGCTGGAGACTGGTCGGCATCCCAAGACAGCACTCACCATGTCCTTATGCACAAGAAATCCAACCCCATACTCATGTTTGTCCTCTTCTCCACTGAAATAAACCTTTTGTCTGTCATCTGTTGACATCTCACCAAAGTTTTTCCAGCGCCTCTCACAGAGCCCCTGTATGTTCCAGTGATACCTGTGCATTGCATGAGTCAGCTCTTCAAGCTTCCCAGCTGGCCTCACAGTCGTTACATTCCAGGTGCCAATTGAGATGTTCTGTATAAAAATGCTTCATGCTTAATATCAGCCCAAGGCTGTGTGGTTTCAGAGAAAAAGTCATTTAAAGCAAAATGTTTAACGGACAGACGACGGTCGACAGACGAAAAGTGATCACAATAGCTCTACCGAGACTTCGTCCCGGTGAGCTGAAAAACATCACTAATACGTCAGGGCCGGCTGATATAATCAGAGCCACTCGACATAACCGGAACCTTTGTTTATTAATTCTCAATTTCCGTTATTTGCTTTCAGTTCATCATTTTGTGAATCAGGAAGGATCAGACAATCAGTGCACGCCGTTTGTCTAACAAAATTCTCCGTTTATATCATGTCAACAGGAATATCAATGCAAGTTGTAGCTGCCTTTCTGTAAATCCCACGGCACAAATGATCAGACAAAATCATTCGCATACAACTTACCTTAGCCTAGAAAAGAAATTCAAAGACAAGAGCATTTAACTAAATTCCTGTTTTTCTGAGATTCCACGCCGTTAAAACGAGTTTATACTACGAATGCAAAACATATTTTTTCACCGTAAAATTTCAGCCGGTATTATTGGAGCCGCACATGCTCCGAAAGACCATCATAACCTTTCCTTATTACAGCCACTGGCTCCGTTATGGAGTTTCTTACTCATGTAAGAAATATGAAAATGTTAAAAACAAAATTTCCGATTTTCGGCCACATAAAGCTCAAATGTCAGAGTCTGTCACATATACATATTTCTACTCGAAATCTTTTAGGGAATTGAAAATATCTCGGACTGATCACAAAAGCCATTCCTTATTGACAGCAACGATGCCAAGTTCAGTCAGTACATTTCTGTATCATGTTATATTGTTACTTTTTTGTTTTTAGGCCATTTCTGAGACAGACTTTTAAACGTTCGACAAATGTGGAGAAGAACCAGTTTTTAAAGAGTAATATGAAGATTACTAATGGAGACCAACTTTATCCTGATGATTTGTACGGTAGAATTTGAGGCAAGCAGGAGACTTGAAAAAAAACATAGTTTGTCATAATGGAGCAATCACATGTTTGTGATGTCTGTGGTAAACATTTTTCACAGGCAGGAATTTTGAAAACACATATGCTGATTCATACTGGAGAGAAACCACATGCTTGTGATATCTGCGATAAAAAATTTATAAAGGCAGGGAACTTGAAGATACATATGCTTATTCATACTGGAGAGAAGCCACATGCTTGTGATATCTGCGATAAACAGTTTACAACGGCAGGAAACCTGAAGATACACAAGCGTATTCATACTGAAGAAAAACCACATGCTTGTGATATCTGCGATAAACAATTTATAAAGGCAGGGGACTTGAAGATACACATTCTGATTCATACTGGAGAGAAACCACATGCTTGTGATATCTGCGGTAAACAATTTATAAAGGCAGGGAACTTGAAGATACACATGCTCATTCATACTGGAGAGAAACCATATGCTTGTGATGTCTGCGATAAAAAGTTTACTCAGGCAGGAAACTTGAAGACACACATGCTTATTCATACTGGAGAGAATCTATTTGCTTGTGGTTTCTGTAATAAACAGTTTACTCAGGCAGGAAACTTGAAGACACACATGCTTATTCATACTGGAGAGAATCTATTTGCTTGTGGTTTCTGTAATAAACAAGTAACAAAGACAACTGACTTGAAGAGACACATGCTTATTCATACTGGAGAGAAACCGCATGCTTGTGATATCTGCGATAAACAGTTTACTCAGGCTGGAAACTTGAAGATACACAAGCTTATTCATACTGGAGAGAAACCATATGCTTGTGATGTCTGTAATAAACAAGTAACAAGGGCAACTGACTTGAAGAGACACATGCTGATTCATAATTATGAAGAAAAACCACATGCTTGTGTTGTCTGTAATAAACAATTAAAAAGGGCAAGTGAGTTGAAGGCACACATGCTTATTCATACTGGCGAGACAACACATGCTTGTGATGTTTGTGGGAAGATTTTTTCAAAGGCAGGAAACTTGAAAGTACACATGCTGATTCATTCTGGGGAGAAACCACATGCTTGTGAAATCTGCGGCAAACAATTCACAACGACAGGAAACTTGAAGAGACACATGCTTATTCATACTGGAGAGAAACCACATGCTTGTGGTGTTTGTAATAAACAATGTACATTGGCAAATGACTTGAAGAGACATATGCTTATTCATACTGGAGAGAAACGGCATGCTTGCGATCCCTGTCGTAAGCAGTTTACATCCGCAGCACATTTGAAGAAACATATGCTTTGTCATACAGGGAATAAACCATATGCTTGTAATGTTTGAAGTATACAGTTTACAAAAGCAGAAAACTTGAAGAGACACATGCTTATGCACACTGGGGAGAAACCCTCTGCTTGTGATCTCTGCAGTAAGCAGTTAACATCCGCAGGAAATTTGAAGAAACACATGCTTATTCATACAGGGGATAAACCATATGCTTGTGATGTTTGTTGTAAACGGTTTACACAGGCAGGAAACTTGGAAAGAGACATGCTTATGCAAACTGGAGAGAAACCACATGCTTGTGATCTCTGTACTTAACAATTAAGAAGGGCAAATGACTTGAAGACACACCTGCTTATTCATAATGGCGAGGCACCACACACTTGTGATGTTTGTAGTAAACAATTTAGACTCGCAAGAATCCTGAAGCTACATGTGTTTAGTCATTTAAGGAATGTGCTTAGTGTTACTACAGGATAGATACTTATCAGTTTGCATCATTTGGATGCTGCTTTTGGCCTGAGTTCAAGGTCACAGACTTAGAAATTCATGTAATAGTTCAGTTAATGCACAAAACACACGGTAAATCCATATGGAAGCTATGATATAGGCTGTTCATCTCTATATAAGAAAGACTCAAGAAGCGGACAAAAAGAGAGAAAAAATCTGATTTGGAATGCTCATGCTGACAAAAGAGTTAAACATGCATTACGCCCTATGCAGTTCAGGATCACATTCATTATCAAGATAAATGTGTCGAACCCCCACCAGCTGTCCCAGAAAAATATATTCTACCGCACAGGTCGTTGATAAAAAGCTGTGAAAATCATGTGAATTTTTCATGGTACAATAGAAAGATAACAGTTCGATACATTTCCTTTTACAGACGTGGTAATATACAACCCCTGCAGAATGGGAAGGGGGTGGGAGGAGGTAAGGCAGTGGATAGACAACCACCTGTGATCTGGTTCATATCATGTTCGTGATTGATTAACTTTTTTCTTAAGAAATGAACGTATGTTATAGCGATAATATTTTTCGCGACACGACAAAACCAACAAAGTGGCATTTGCGCCCAGCTAGACTCTGATCCTCCTGGGAATCCGCTCAGTCTGATCAGAGACTTCGCTGTCGGCATGGAGCTAGCCTAGACCCTGAGCTACCCTTCAAGCGCACAGCAAAAGCTCTGGTCAGACTGGGCGGGTGCCCAAGTTGATCTGAGTCTTTGCTGGGTGCACATGCCACTTTGTTGGTTTTGTCGTGTCGCGGCTCACATATGCTGAAAGTGAAATCGTTACTTGCGAGTACAGTTGTATAACTAGTTTGATGAGCATAAAGATCTATTAAGTATTCATTCATAAGCTTCAAGTCAGTTAAGAGTTGGTTGCTGAGGATTCAAACTGGTTGCTCAAGTCTAATACAAAACACGTTTTTTTCTTCAAGAGAATTAAAATTCACACAACTGTACTTCAAACATTGCAATCTAGTTCATTGCACATATAGGATGTTCTGTTTGAAATTCACTTAAGGTTTGAGCGCTGTTTAAATTTATTCGCTTAAGGCACATATTGGAAGCTGTGGGCGGATACATAGAGGTTTTCAAGGTATTTTTTTAACTCTATCGACTTTATTTTGTTTACATGATTTGTAGGGCATAAAAGATCATCTTAGTGTAATATGGTCAAAAATTCCAAATCACATAAGAGTTGGTTGCTAGGGGCTCCAACCGGTTGCTAAGGACACATTTATCAACAGATTGTGGAAGTCCGACAGTTTCTTACAACACTGTCTTCATATTTTGATTCAGGTAGAATATATTCCGAATGGATTTCAGTAAACAGTCTCGAATTCGCTAATAGTTAGTTGCTAAGACTGGTTGCTAAGAATGCTAAGGATAAATGTATAAATAATTGTTCTAGAACAAGTGTATATTAAATAGTTTTTTTTCTCAACAAATTGTTTAAGTCCAATACTTACGCTTCAAAAGTATATACAACAGTTAATATAATACATTGTAAATAGAAGACGATTTGTTTGGAATTCTCTCCATAGCTCTAAATCTGTTGGAAAGTGGTTGTCAAGTGCTTAAATCGGTTGCTAAGGACAAATATATACCCATGTTGTTTCAATGATTTTTCGAAGTCAGCCGGCAATGCTTCAAATTGTCTTTAAAGTTTGTTGCACATAAAAGATATCCCTTATGAAGTTCAGTACCATGTCTAAAATTTGTTAAGAGAAAGTTGCTAAGTGCTAAGGGTCGTTGCTATGGACAAAATATACGCCTCTTTTTCAACAATTTGTTATAGTCTGTAACTGGTTTGATAAACATAACTTACAGTTATCTATATAAACATTGATTATAGAAGATATTTCATTTGGAATAAACTAAAAAAATCCAAATTTGTTACAAGGTGGTTGCTATGGGCTCAAACTGGTTGCTAAGGACATAAAGATACCCATATGTTTCAACAGATTTTCAAAGTCAGACAGCTGTGCTTTAAATATGACTTCCAATTGTCTTCGTAGTTTGTTGCTGATAACAGATATCCAGAATGAAAGTAAATCAAAAGTCTATAATCTGTTGATAGGAAGTTGCTAAGGACTAAAATTGTTTGCTAAGGACAAATGTATAGACTGGTTTGTCAACAGTTTGTTAAAATCCATTACTTGTTTGTTAAATATAACTAATAATTGTCTGCATAATGCATTGATAATAGAAGATATCTCATTTGGAAATAAGTAAAAATAATCCAAATTTATTGCAAGGTGGTTGCTATTGGCTCAAGCTGGTTGCTAAGGACACATAGATACCTATATGTTTCAACAGATTTTCAAAGTAAGACAGCTGTGCTTTAAATATTACTTTCAATTTTCTTTATAGTTTGTTGCTCATAACAGATATCCAGAATGAAAGATAGTCTAAAGTCTAGAATTTGTTGATTGAAAGTTGCTAAGGACTGAAACTGGTTGCTAAGGACAAACGTATACGCAGGTTTTTCAACACATTGTTAATTTTCATAACTTGTTTGTTAAATATTACTTACAATTGTCTGCATAACACATTGCAAATAACTATATCTCATATGGAATTCAATAAAAGTTCCAAAATTGTTATAAAAGATGGTTGCTATGGGCTGAAACTGGTTGCTAAGACAAATATAAATGCATCTTTTCAACCAATTGAAAATCTATCAGCTGTCCTTTAAATATTTACAACGGTTTTTATCATGACTTATTACACATAATAGCTATTCTTCGTGGAATGAAGCCAAAGGTTTCAAATCTGTTAAAGGTTGGTTGCTAAGGGCTTAAACTGGTTGCTAAGAATAAAGATATACACATTTCCTTCTTAAAAAACTTACAGAAGTCTAACATCTATGCTCAAAACAAACCGTTTTTCGCATATAACAATCAAGATATACTGCCTCAAAACCCATCAGGTTTGCACAACAAACTCCAATGCTTATCTTTCAAATGCCCAGTTTTTAGAAATATGCTTGCATAAATCTGATGCCATGGCAACGGATTTGATAATTAAGATATAATATTGAATACAATGGCCTGCTAAACTATTTTAACCGTAAGAATGATCTGAGAAATGCAATATCCAATTCGCGTTTAACGAAACAATAATCATAGTGTTTATATCTATATATTTTCTTACGACCTTTAGTGAATGACCTTGACCTTCCCACACTAGCGGTCAAAGACAATTGTAAAATGAATTTTTTTATTACAAACATTTATTTTCTTTCGATAATAGAAAAATTTAGTCCCAAATCTTACACTGTGTCCACCATAAATCACGACTTTTAAAGGTTTCCTTTCTATTTTGAAGCATTGACCTTTGACCTTGACCTTGAAAAGTGATAGAAAAAATTCGCAGGAACCAGTGTTGAAAACTACTTGTCAAAACAAACATTTTGGTATATAACATTCCTGATTAACAAAAAGTGGACACGGGATTACATAAGCAACTCCACTACTTGCGTTAAATCTTTGCTTTTGCTCTGTTTTCCTGAAAGTCTTTACTGGAACTGTTACATATGAGTTTAGTGTTACTACAGGATATACACTGCTCTGTTTGTGTCACCTTGATGCTGCTGCTGACCTAAGGTTAATGTCAAAGACTTTGAACTTTATATATTATCTCTGTAAATGTTTTACTTTGAAGAGTGTATCTTGGAATGGAACCTTTTGAAATGTGACTGGGTCTATTGCTGGATATGACTGTTTGTCTGCTTGTCTGTTAACTTTTTTTGCATTAATGTATTATGTATAGTCTATTTTTGTACCTCCGGCACTGGCCGGAGGTATACGTTAGCCCTTGCCCTCTTGCTCTAGTTGGGCTGGAAAAACAACTTCTGATCACAAATTGTTCGTGATAGTGTATGACTTTGGTTTAATTATTTTGGGGAAAGAACATGATCGAAGCAAGATAAAGTTTGACACATTGGCGATATAGCAACCTCTGTACTTTTATATTGTTCACCCACATATTCTTTATCTCGTCATTTTAAATACATTTTTAATATGTTTTTTTCTTTCTGTTTTCATTCTTTTTTTCAGGTAAAAGGGAGGCAGTTGTACAGAAGGAGAAACATCAGTTGAATGTGAGTTTAATGGGGCTTTGCTAAGTGAACATAAAAGAATAGGGAGGGGTTTTGAAGTGAGCGTGTGCCCCTGCTTAGTCTCATCTGGACTTTTGAAATCTGTTTACACAGACTATGGACCTTCACAAAACTTCGGCCAAAGACACAGATCCCTGATTGCTATAAAAGGCCGTGCATGCGCATTTAAATAGCCACCTAATGGTTAAAAAATCTTGTGCGCTCGGCGAAGTCCGTATATATGGTGATATCAAAGGACGTCTACAGTTTCATTCCGTTTTCATTTCAGTAAGAAGATGGAAACAACTGATCAGACAAATGAACTACGCAACATTGAAACGTGAGAGTATTATATTGGCGATTCTAAACGAAATCGGAAGCAGAAGCTAGTCCCTTTTAAGATCACAACACAGGTCATGTTTGGTCTTGCCTTTCCAGCTGAAGAATATGTTCAGGCTGAGCTGAAATCTTCATTCGAAATCAAAGAACCTGATCTTAGGTTTCTTTCAATATGGCGGAGGCTCTGTTTTAAGTGATGAATCAAATGCTGTCTTTCGTTTTTTTGAGGGATCTGACACTTGGATTTGCAAACATTCTGATAACAAGTATTCTGATAACATATACCGACAGTATATGGAAGAGTACCGATCCCAGACAACGTTTCAATGCTTTCATCGCAATTATCCTAAGCAATGTTCATTCCAAGTCCTGGCTTTTGGGTGAGGCCATCAGATCTAGAGCAATTCTTTTCTTTTTAGAATCGCCATACATAATACACTCACGCTTTACTGATGGTTCTCTTGTGTCGTCAGTTGTTGCCATCTTCTACCTGAAAAGAAAAAACAGGAACTATATTCCCATGTATACGGACTTTGCCAAGGGAACAAGTATCTTTACACAAACCATCAGGTGGATATTTAAATGCGCATGCGCGGCCCTTCACAGAAATCAGGGATCTGTGTCTTTGGCCGAAGTTTTGTGAAGGCCAACAGTGTATGTCAACTGTTGAGACCAAACGTCCATCTGAGACTGACCATATGCAAAGGCTCACTTCGAAACCCTTCGCTGCTCTTTTAAGTTCGGTTTGCAAGGCCCAATTTAGCTCATTTTCAACTGATTACCCTCCTTTCTGTACGACTGTCTCTAGCATTTTACCTGAAAAAAAAAAACAGAATGAAAACAGTATTAATGTATTTGAAACATATTTAAAATGACTTTTAAAGAATATCAGGTATGGACGAACAATACAAAAGTACAGAGGTTGCCATATCGCCAGTATCTCAGACTTTATCTTGTTTGGAGCTCATTCTTCCCCAAATGACTGAAGCAAAGTCCAAAGAAAACTATCTCGAATAATTTGTGGCTAGAAATGTTTTTCAAATCCCCTTAGTGCAATAAGCAGGGGCTCACATATACCTCTGACCAGGCCACCGCTTACAGAAAATAAACTTTACATAATACATTAATGTAAAATGTTAAGACACAGACAGGCTGACATTCAGTCTTACACAGCAACAGACCCGGTCACATATCAAAAGGTTCCATCCCAAGATTTGGCCATAAGCAAAAGAATACACTCTTTAAAGTCTAACTTTTACAGATATATTTTATATGTATATAAAGTTCAAAGTCTGTGACCTTGACATTAGGTCAGCTGCAGCATTTAGGTGACACAAATTGATCAGTATCTATCCTGCAATAACACTTAACACATATTCATTAATTCAGTTCCAGTAAAGACTAGCAGGAAAACAATGCAAAAGCAAAATCATCAGTCTAAACGCAAACTTTAACGCAACTTTTGTACAAATTCCCAAATCTGTGACCTTGACCTTTGGCCAGCAGCAGTATGCAGATGACACAAACTGATCAGTATCCATCTTTTAGTAACAATAGACACATATGAACCAGTTCCAGAAACTATCTTTCAAGAAAACTGAGCAAAAAACTTCACACAAACTTTAACGTAACTGTTGTACATATTTCCTAAGTCTGTGACCTGGACCTTAGACCAACAGCAGCTTCCAGCCTCCAGGTGATGCAAGCTTTTCTATATCCATCATGTATTAACACTTAGTACATATGAACACGTTCCCGTAAAGACCTTCAGGAAAACAGAGCAAAGAAAATACACTTAACGCAAAACTTTAACGCAAATGTTAACTAACGGACGGAAGGACTGACGGACAAATGGACAGACAGACGGATGGACAGACCGATGAACGGATGGAAAGGCAAAAACAATTTACCCCTCGACATACTTATTGTACCTTTGGTATAATAACTGCTTCTTTCGGTGTTTTTATCAATATTTCTATCTACCTATTAGTTGAATATTGAAATCACTAGTTTTCGTGGCTTTTTTCAAGCTGTTTCATTTTGAAAGTAGAGCTTCCCATAATATGGCAAAGAAAATGTGGAAATTGTTATTTGATCTTTATTTAACATCTATTTAGTATTGGTTGATATCAAAATTAATATTCCAGTGCATGCAGAAGGCGGAAAATATTTCTAAATATAAGGGTACCCCCATTTTGACGTTCTTTCGAGATTTGGAGCACCCCATGTGTAATCTTTTGAGTATACCGACATTGTGCATCAACCGATTTTTTTAAGACTTTGATTTTTGAATTAAGGACACTTTTGACATAAGAAAACACCTTCAAACCTTTTGGCCTCGACCACATGAATAAACCTACCACGGGCGCTGGGACTACCATGAGAAAGTATTCTCCTCCACTCGTTGGGAGCACCACACACGGTGTAAAGTGTCACTAATAGGCTATGCCTCACCAGGCACTGTACAAACACTTTAAGTTCGTAAGCTTGTGGAGTTTACTTAACCACATAATTGTAGCTACAGTTAACCACATTATTGCAGTTACAGTTTTACTATGTCTGGTCAACCAGAGTTTACTTTTAATAACAGAAATCGATTTATTTAGAACCGGTTGTTTGTAAGTAATTTTCACAGTAAGCTCCATGTATCGAGTATCCTACCGTTTAATTGCACAACCCGCAGGTTTGCACTATAATCACTGTGTGAGTCCGTCTGTCCGTTATCAGTTAGCGAAAACTGTTATCAGTTAGCAAAAACGCTTATAACTCTTGAACCGCATGGGATCCATATTTTGACAAAATTTTGCATACTTATACATGTCAACATTGTCTAACAACTCGCATGCATAACAACCTTATTTGATGGACAAGGCTTTGCTGAACACAAGTTGAAAATTTACGGTCAAGTGAAAATGCTCGTAACTCTTGAACACTGTGGTAAATATGGTTCAAATTCTGTATGCTTATGTATTTTAACATAGTCCAGCCACCGGCATGCAAAACAGTGACGAGGTTTCACCGAGCATCAATTTGGCCTGTCGAGCTCTTTTATTGAAATTGCTCATAACTCTTGGACCGCTTGGTATATTTGCTTCAAATTTTGTATACTTATGTAATTTAACATTGCCCAGCCACTGGTATGCAAAACAGTGACGAGGCTTCACCAAGCATCAATTTGGCTGGTCGAGCTCTTTTATTGAAAATGCTCATAACTCTTGGACCGCTTGGTATTTTTGCTTCAAATTTTGTATACTTATGTAATTTAACATTGCCCAAAAAGACGACACTAGCAAGTTAAAGAAATTCTGTAGCTGGTGTCGTACAAGGCAGATTGATCCCTATTCTGCCTCTTTAATTCAGGTAGCTGATTTTCTGTCAGGTCTGTTTCATAATGGCTTACAATACAGGACAATAGCAGGCTATAGATCTATGTTGTCATCAGTCTTAACACCTGGGCATGTTCAAAAAAAATGTGACCAAAGCATATCAGAGAATTTTAAAGAAAACAGGGCTATATTAGTGCATTATTTTTGTAGCTGAAGATGTATCATGTGGCCTTGAAGATACCTGCCAATTTCATTGAAATACTTTGAGTAATAAAAAAGTTATGGGCAAAAATATAGCCAAAAAACTCAGGAGTGTAACGCTTTTTGTGTGACATTTTTTTGATTACTGAATTTTCAGCATGCAATTTTACAAAACTGTGCTGGTTACCATACCTATTAGCGCTCGTTTTGACTTTCCAGTCCTTTGGGCTGCATGAAAATGTAAGATTAATGTCCTTTCATCATCACCTATGAAATTAGTAATGCTGAACTCAATAACACTATGCTGAATTTCTGGTGCACCAAAAAAGAAGAGGTTCCCATCTAAATGGATATCATTTTTATATTTGATGCTTCTAATCTCTATAACATGGTCTGAAACATTGAATAAAGATGGTATATCCTATTGCAAATTTTCCAGTTGCTTTACCGGCATCCATCTCAGAATGTAAACAACTTCTCAAGTACCCCTAGAACTCAGGAGTGTAACATTTGACATTTGGAACCCCATAACTTTTTCCAGGGGTAGCTTTAATAAACTTTCATGCCTTGTATGAAAAGTCTTTGACCCATCATGGTAGGTGGTACACAGGCAGTCTTCGTCTTGGGTTCTATTTTCTTCTTATGTACCATTTGAGCCACACAGGAGTGTAACACTTTTTTGAAAAAAGACAAAAATAGCTTTTTTCTTTACCACAAGCAGTATAAGTTTCATTTATTGTGCTCATAAATGAAGATTAAGCCCCTCTCAAGCAATTATGGAACATATAGTTAACTTCTAAATGTAAATAAAGCTGCATTGCCATGAAATCGACAGAAAGTTGAAGATTTTGAGATTCCAGTTTCTTCATATCTATCACTATGAGGCATTCTAAATAATAACCATACATGGCTATCAAGTGTTTTGTGAGAAATAAGTAGATAAGAATGACCAAGATAATGATATTTTGTGACTAACTTCGGGTTTCGCTATGGCATGTATAGTGCAAGGTGTTACACTCCTGAGATTTTTAAGTTTAATGCCGTTTTGGACACTTTTTCTTCCATTACATCAATATGTTTTGATTAATTCAAGCTAAATATATGTTTCCAACATCTGAAAATGTTTTTTGATGCTTTGCCATCTGTTTTGATAAGATTTTGAGGTTAATGATATTTTAGGAAGAGACCTTTTCTACGGATTTATAATGTGACCATCAACTTCTGAAACTGGTATGGAACTTCACTTCTTTAATGTCTTTTGTAAACAGGTAATGATAGTCAAGTAAAGAAAACTGTTCAATTACCAAAAGAAAGAGTGAAGAAGAAAATTCAATTCAGTATATATCTGTTTGATTGTTGTACATTTAGATAGCTGAAACAGCAAGTATATTGTGGTACACCCAAGCGTGAGTTAAGAGGTATGGTTTTGGTTTTTGCTACAGCAATGAGTGCAAGTTGCTTTTAAAGAGAAGACGACAAAATAATGAAATTCAAAGGCAGAATATTTATTTTGTTTTATAATACAACAAATGGCTGTAAAGTGTTACACTCCTGAGCATCAGAACAATGTTTCTTGTTAAAGAGGCCAATAAACTTGGAAAAAATGATGTTAACACCATGCAGTTGGTGTTACTTTATTACATGGAACCCTTAATCATTGACTTAAAGCTCTTGTGATGCAAATTAGAGCAGTTTTAAAATAATACTCAGGAGTGTAACACATTTCTTGAAACTTTTTGTACATTTTTGACATGGCATCACCACTACCTATAACTTTTTATATGAATAATCATTTTCTAGAATAGTTCTCTACTCATATGGCATCATTACAATGCACATTTTATTGAGATACAGTCAAGTAAATAAAAGATATGAAAGTTTTAAGAACTGTACATCTAAAACAATGTATCAAAATGAAGTTAAAATTTGATTTTTTATATCATTCAGCAGTTTCTGACAGAAAACAGCACTTATTTACATAATTTGGAAATGCCCTGCATCAAATAATAGAAACTTAAAGTGATAGGATCATGATTTTAGCCTTTCAAAGCTTTCATAAAATTTGGTCATTTTAACAGATTTTTGGTTTAAATTTCTTCACAAAAATTGTCATACAATTCTTATTAGTAATGCTATTATTAAAATTTATACAGTTTTGTAAACTGGAAGCACTGTAGATAAGTCTGGAATAAAAATTAAACCTATGGCAGAGTGTTTAATTTTGACCTCCAATGTCACACTTTGGTCACATTTTTTTTTTGAACATGCCCACCTATAAATAGTGTTCCTTTATGTCAGCATCCTCATATAATTAGGCTGCTAAAGGGAGTATTCAATTCAAGACCACCTAAGGTAAAATTGCTACCAGAATGGGATCTGCAGTTGGTGTTGAACATGCTGCAGAACAAGCCTTTTGAACCATTAAGTCAAGCACCTTTACAACTGATTACCTTCAAAACAGTATTTCTGATGTCTATTTGTACTTTCAGGCGATGCAGTGACTTACAATCTCTTAAATTGTGTACAAAAGAAGGGCATAACATGTATTCGACATGGTTTAGCCAAACAGGATAGACAAAAATATTTTTGGATCTAAGATTTTCGTTCCAGCTTTTACAGAAAACGCAAAATTGGATCCAAAGAGGGCTTTGTATTTTTATTTGAAAAAGACTGTCAGTCTACGGATGAAGACAGATGGGTCTTCAGAGGACAAGTTGCTTTTAGCGGTAGGGGAACCGCATCATCCGATTTCATCTCAGACCGCATCATCCGATTTCATCTCAGTCGCCGGGCCGGGTAGCGCAATCGGTAGGGCACCTGACTCGTAAGTCTGAGGTCCTGGGTTCGAATCCCGGTCTGGCCACATACTTTCGTTTCTCTTTCCGCTGATTCAAGAAGGGCAGTTGTCAGTTACTGGCGAAAGTATGTGCACTTAGTACTGGTTAACCGCTTAGGAGGTCTAAGCCTGCCCAGGAATAGTGTGGTTAGGTTAACTGACCGTCCCGACATGACCTTAGTTGTTTACCGTGGACGTTAAGCATCAAATCAACAACAATCATCTCAGACAATTTCTAAATGGATTGTTAAGACAATTAGAATGGCCTATAATGACAGTAATTTGAAAGTGAAAGCTCATTCTACTAGAGCAATCGGTCCATCATGGGCATTGTTTAATGGAGCTTCCATGCGATTAATTATAGAAGCTGCAGATTGGAGCAAAGAGTCCACTTTCATTCAGTTCTATTTTAGAAATGTTGATGTGGAGGTACTTAAACAGTAGTTTGGGATTTATCATCCCGGCGGGTTAAGCCAGAAAGTGTTTCTGTTTTAGTGATATTTGTGCATATTTCATAATGGGTAACGCCTGTAGATACGATGTTAGTAACGCCTATAGATACGGTGATGGCAACGCTTGTATAAGTGTAAATACTGTAAAAAGTTTTCTGTTTTGTACAAGAAGTACTAACAAAATGGGATTATGTGAAGAGGGTGTAAATATTATTATGAAAGTTCCAAATCACCGCCTTGAAGAGGACATTGCTTTGGAAACGCATCCTATTCGTAAATTACGATCGGTAAGTACAATGAAAGAAATAAAATTGGAAAATTTGTTATCAAGTTTCAATTTTATGATGAAATTATACTTACCGATCACAGTTTCCCACCATCCACCCCACGGGAAATTTCAGATATTTGTTACAGGTTGGGTTAACGGTCAGTTTTCGGATGTGTTTAACAAAAGTGAGCACACCCAAGTCCCCCTTCCTAATCGCTCGGCTCCTTTCATGGAGGACATTCATGTTTCGGCAGAAGGTGTAACGAAACTTCTTAAGGGCTTGAACCCATCGAAAGCTTTTGGACCTGATGAATTGCATCCCAGAGTCTTAAAAGAACTAGCATCTGAATTAGGCCCAATGTTCGCTCATCTCTTCCAACAATCTATTGACTCGGGTGAAATCCCCAAGGAATGGTCTCTTGCAAATATATGCCCACTCTTCAAAAAAGGAGATAGGTCTTTGGCTTGCAATTACCGACCGGTTTCTCTAACTTGTGTACCATGCAAGTTACTCGAACACATTGTCTGCTCTAATATTATGGCACATTTGGATGAACATAAACTTTTGTCAGACAGACAACATGCTTTCCGTAAGAAACATAGCTGTGAAACTCAATTGATCACGGTTATAAATGACTGGGCTAAAATCTTGGATAAGGGCGGTCAGGTTGACACTTTTATCTTGGACTTCGAGAAAGCTTTTGACACTCCCCCTCATGAATTACTTAAATGTAAGCTATACGGCTATGGCATTGGTGGGAAGACTCTGAAATGGATAGATTCTTTTCTCTGTTACAGGCAGCAGCGTGTGGTGGTAAATGGAGTAAAGTCGGATTGGGCCCCGGTTTTGTCAGGTGTCTCCCAGGGCACTGTGCTTGGACCATTGTTGTTCTCGTTATACATTAACGATATAACAGAAAATATTGACTCGGAATTAAGACTTTTTGCTGACGACTGTGTTTGCTATCGTGAAATCAGAGATATTGAAGACACTGTGAAACTTCAGGAGGATATAGATCATTTAGGTTGTTGGGCAAGGAGTTGGGGCATGAGATTTCAACCTGTTAAATGCAATATAATGCAAATTACAAGGAAACGGATCAAGAAGATCAATGCTTCCTATACCTTAGAGGGAACGGTCCTCAGTAATGTAGAAACTATCAAGTATCTCGGCATAACCATTGCCAATGATTTGAAATGGAACACACATGTCAGTAATATTTGCACAAAGGCTAATAGGACCCTCGGCTTCCTCAGACGTAACTTGGCAGCATGTCCACAAGATGTTAAGGAGTCAGCATACAAGGGACTGGTGCGTCCGGTCCTTGAGTATGGCAGTTCAGTTTGGGACCCTCAAAGTATACTTCTTCAAGATGAACTTGAGAAGGTGCAGAAAAGGGTAGCTAGATTTGTAACGGGAAATTACACATATGAAACTGGGAGTATGACTGACATTCTGGAGAAACTAAAGTGGGAATCCCTAAAAAAGAGAAGGAAAGATAGTAGACTTATAATGCTTTACAAAGGTCTGAGGGATGCAGCCAGTATACCCATAAATGACCTTGTTTCCCCAAATAGGCGTACCAGGAATCATCATTCCCTGACATTTCAAACCCCATTGGCTGGGACTGACATTTACAAGTCCAGTTTCTTCCCCCAGACTATTAGAGATTGGAATTCCCTGGAAGATTCACTTATTTATGCTGCTGAGGGTGCAGAGGATTCAGTTACTAAGTTTACTTCTCTTATAAGGGCTAGGGACTAGCTTCCCTGATTCACAGGTCCTGGTGAATGATTGTCTTTGGACGTATCACCAGTAAACAATTCTGATTCTGATTCTGGGTTAATGTTGTTTTTCCCGCCTGTATAAACTGAGGAGCGCATGCGCGTGATCAAGGTAGTATAGAAGCTCATCGGGATCACTCAAGCGCTTGCGGGTTAGTCAACGTAAGTTCGGAAGGTTATCCTATTCGTAAATTACGATCGGTAAGTATAATTTCAAGCATCTGAGCATACGGGTTTGGAAATTTTAGTAGATTTTTAAGTTTGTTTTATTTGTGAACTCAAATCCCTCGCTGCAGGGCTGTTTCGGATCCTGGGACCATCATTTGAGCAACTTTGGTTTAGGTCTGCTAGACAATGCTACAGATAAAATTTCATGCATCTGAGCCAAGCGGTTCTGAAGAAGACTTTTGAATAGTATTCTGTATTTTCCTATCGTTCAAACTCAGGACCCCTGGAGTGCATTTTGGATCCTGGGATCACCATTTTAAAAACCTGATGAAGCACCACCAGGCAATGTTACATACCAAATTTCAAGCAGCTAAGTCAAGTAGTTCTGAATAAGATGATTTTTAAATATTTTCTAATGCATTTCTATGGTTCAAACACAGGACCTCCTGGGACGGAGCCATGTTGAATCCTGGGGCCACCATTTGAACAAACTTGATTAAGGACCACTAGGCAATGCTTTATACCAAATTTCATGCATCTGATCGTAGCAATTCTGGAGAAAAGGATTTGTAAGTACTTTTTAGCTCGCCTGAACGAAAGTTCAGGAAGCGCTATTGTTGTCACCGCGTCGGCGTCTGCGTCCACGTCGGCGTCCGGATTGGATGTTTTGGTTAAAGTTTTTTAAAGACCTATATCTCCTTAACCCATGGACGGATTCTTTTGATACTTGCACTGTAGTTAGATATTGGTTCAGCATTTAACAGGGTACCATCCCCACCCCACTCCATGACCTTGAAATCAAATTGGGAGTGTGTTTTTTTGGACTGGATGTTTGGCTAAAGTTTTATAAAGCCCAATATCTCCTTAACCCACTGATGGCTTCCTTTGATACTTGCACTGTATTTAGATATTGGTCCTAAGTTTTCCAAGGCACTACCCCCACCCGCCTCAATGACCATGATGTCAAGGTCATGGACTTAGAAAATTGTCTTTTTATTGATTGGATGTTTTGGTTAAAGTTTTTTAAAGACACATATCTCCTGAACCCGTAGATGAATTCCTTCTATATTTGCACTGTACCTAGATATTAGTCCAAAGTTTTACAGAGTACTACCCTAACCCCCGCTCAGTGACCTTGATGTAATTCTTTTTATATTTGCACTGTACCTAGATATTAGTCCAAAGTTTTACAGAGTACTACCCCAACCCCCACTCAGTGACCTTGATGTCAAGGTCGGGGACTTAGGAAATTTGGTCTTTATTATAGTTTTCTAATTGCATACTGATTCATAATGCTTGACAGAGATTTAGTTTACACTTGAACTGATGTTAGACACCTATTTGAGTTTTTACAACACACCATATACCTACCCCACTGGATGACCTTGAAGTCAAGGTCATCGACTTTGAATTTTGTCTTAAAGACTTTGGTTAAAGTTTTATATTTTTTATTTCAATTTAAAATTTATTTCTGAGATAGCTTGTGTTTATAAATTTGTTGTCATTGTGGACATGCTTGTCTGAAGTTTTATGCATAGCAGTCTACACCACCATAGTGACTGTGTGATGGGCAAGCACCTATTCAGGCGAGCTATGCTGTCAGATGACAGCTCTTGTTCTTTGTGAACCCATAACCCCAGGGCCGTTTAGGATACTTGGGCCACCATTTCAGAAAACTAAGCGTAGGTCTACTAGGCATTCTACATACCAAATATCAAGCATCTGAGCCTTCTGTTTCTGAAGAAGATTTTTGGAATATTTTTTTAATGTATTTCTATGGACCAAACATAGGACTCCCTGATTCAGAGCCATTTCAGACAGTTAAGACTACCATTTGAACAAACTTGGTTAAGAACCATTAGGCAATTCTAAATGCCAAATTTGAAGCATCTGAGTCTATTGGTTTTGAACAAGAACATTTTTCTATGTATTTGTATAGTTCAAACACTGGACACCTGGGGCGATTCCATTTTGGACCCTGGGACCACCATTTGAACTATTTGAACTACTAGACAATGCTATATACGAAATTTCTTGCATCTGAGCTTAGCGGTTCTGGAGAAAGAAGATTTTTAAGTATATTTAGTAAACCCAAAACCAGCCATCGCAGGGCCGTTTTGGACCCTGGGGCCACTATTTGAACAAACTTGGTAGAGGTCCACTAGACCACTAGTCCACTATCATGCTGCTAGAATCATCTTGCATGTGGATTACGATACTCAGTCAGTTGAGATGTTTAAGGATCTAGGTTGGCTCTTAGTGCCAGACAGACTAAAATATAACAAAGCGGCCTTGACATACAGGGCCCTAAATAATTTATCACCGGAATATATGTCATTGGTTTTAAAACCAATGTCTGAACCAATACTCTAAATCTGCGCCGGCCATCAGGAACTAACTCATACATACCGAAAGCACCTACAGCGCTAAATATACTCCTCGCTAAAAGTTTAGCATTTTTTTAAAGAAAAATGTACCAAGATCATTAGAAATCATAATTTTTTGGACGAAACCGTCTGCTGACAACCGGTTGTCACAAGACTTTCTGGACCAAAAACGTCTGCTGACAACCAGCCATATAGTTTCTATTAAATGGTTTTACATAGGGCTTAATTTAACTGAATTTGTATTAATATGTTATAAATATGTTAGAAATATAACATATTCTTCTCATAGTTAAGGCAAATGACCATTTTTACTTGCATGATTTTGCACTCTTGTCATTGTTTTACATAAATATATGGACTGTTTGTACTTTAATGTATGGAAATCAATGAAGGTAAATATCTACACCATTATAAGTCTAAGTAAAAAATGTGACCTCCCAGGGCAGGCCATCTGACCCCAGGGCCATGATTTGAACAAACTTGGTAGAGGAAGACTAGGTGATGCTAAAACCAAATACCAAGGCTTTGCACCCAGTGGTTTTATACAAGAAGATTTTTTTACGTTTTCCCAATATAAGCCTGTGTAAAATCATGACCCCCAGGGCCAGGCCATTTTGGCCCCTGGACCATAATTTGTCAAGGCTCTAGGCCTTGTGGTTTTAGACAGGAAAATCCCATAATTTGTCAAGGCTCTAGGCCTTGTAGTTTTAGACAGGAAAACAAGGCTCTAGGCCTTGTGGTTTTAGACAAGAAGATTTTTAAGTTCTCATTCCAGAACTATATTTTAGCTCATTTGACCTAGTTATGCCATGGACTTACTTGAACCATTTGAATAATTTTCAAAGAGGGTCATATAAGTCATTCCTGCCAAGTCTGGTCAAAATCAAATCAGCAGTTCAGGAGACGATGTCCTCTGAAGCAAATTCTTTACAACAGAACTGGCGCAACACTCGACATGACAGACAAGAAATATTGACTGATCACAATAGCTTATCTTGAGCCTATGTCTGAGGTGAGCTAAAAAGATTTTCTATGGATCAAACCTAGGACCCGATGGGACAGGGCCATTTTGGACCCAAAGGCTACCATTTGAGCAAACTTGGTAAAAGACCTTTAGGCAATGCAACATACCAAATTTAAGTATCTGAGCCCAGCTGATCTGAAGGAAGAAGTTTTTTTTTATTATTTTCTTATGTATTTCTATGGTTCAAACCAAGACCCCCTGGGGGCAACCATTTGAACAAAGCTGGAAATGACAACTAGGCACTGCTACATACCAAATTTCAAGCATCTGATTCTAGCGGTTGTGGAGAAGAACATTTTAAGTATATTTTATTTGGAACCCAAAGCCCCCTGCTGCAGGGCCATTTTGAACCCTGGGGTCTCCACTCGAACAAACTTGGTAAAGGTGCACTAGACATCGCTTCATACCAATTATTAAGCATTTGAGCCCAGCGGTTCTGAAGCAAAAGATTTTCAATATCAAAGCCCTAGGCTAGGCCTAGCAGTTTGGGAGAAGTTGTAGTATAAAGCAAATTGTTGATGACAGACAATGCAAGACGGACATTGGACATTGACTTATCACAATCGCTCACCTTGAGCCTATGGCACAGATCCCTGAATTCTAAAGTTTCAATTATTTTACTTTCCTCAAATGAAGCAGCAATCTCTTCCAGCATGGACCACAGCTGATCAATTCTAGAACCCAGAATTGATAGGGTAAGGATGCTGGGGTCTTGGATGTAATGGTGTAGATATTTGACTTGACCGTGCCCAGTGACAAGAGCCATTTATATTTCAGACGGATAAGTTAAGATCATATGAATAAAATATGATGCACAAAATTTGATAAATGCATTAGGAAGCCTTATTCAGAACTAACCGCTATAAACAAACACTTTTAATTGAGATATACATGTACACCTTTGTTAAAGATAAAGGTTGATTTTCACAAGCTAATTCTAAGAATTAATTGTAATAGGAGAGAGACCATATAGGTATCATAATCAGGTGCAAAGGACCAATGTTAGTTAGATAATATCACAAACAACAACAGGCAATATTATAATAAAGGCTAAATTTAAAGGCAACATTATTGTTTTCCATACATCAAAGTACAAACAGTAGTCACATATATGTAACAAAATGACAAAAAGTGCAGAAATGCAATTAAAGTAAACATTTGCCTTTAAAATGAAAATAATTTATGTTATATTTATAACATATTAATATAAATTCAGTTAAAGGAAACCTAATTAAAACCATTTAATTGAAAATATATGGCTGGTTGTCAGCAGACGTTTTTGGCCCAAAAGGTCTGGTGACAAGCGGTTGTCAGTAGACGATTTTGGCCCAAAAAGTCTGCGACAGTCATAACCTTTCCTTATTACAGCCACTGGCTCCGTTATGGAGATCCTCACTCATGTATGAAATATGAAAATGTTAAAAACAAAATTTCCGATTTTCGGCCCCATAAGGCTCAAATGTCAGAGTCTGTCACATATACATATTTCTACGCGAAAACTTTTAGGGAATTGAAAATATCTCGGACTGATCACAAAGGCCATTCCTTATTGACAACAACGATGCCAAGCACAGTCAGTGCATTTCTGTATCATGTTATATTGTTACTTTTTTGTTTTAGGCCATTTCTGAGACAGACTTTTAAACGTTCGACAGTTGTACAGAAGAACTAGTTGTAAAAGAGTAGAATGACGATTACTAAAGGAGACCAACTTTATACTGATGATTTCTACGGTAGAATTTGAGGCAAGCAGGAGACTTGAAAAACAAACATAGCTACTCATAATGGAGAAATCACATGTTTGTGATGTCTGTGGTAAACATTTTTCAAAGGCAGGAATTTTGAAACAACATATGCTGATTCATACTGGAGAGAAACCACATGCTTGTGATATCTGCGGTAAACAATTTATAAAGGCAGTGAACTTGAAGACATACATGCTTATTCATACTGGAGAGAAGCCACATGCTTGTGATATCTGCGATAAACAGTTTACAACGGCAGGAAACTTGAAGATACACAAGCGTATTCATACTGGAGAGAAAACGCATGTTTGTGATATCTGCGGTAAACAATTTATACAGGCAGGGAATTTGAAGATACACATGCTTATTCATACTGGAGATAAACCACATGCTTGTGATATCTGCGATAAACAGTTTACTCAGGCAGGAAGCTTGAAGAGTCACAAGCTTATTCATACTGGAGAGAAACCATATGCTTGTGATGTCTGTAATAAACAAGTAACAAGGGCAAATGACTTAAAAAGACACATGCTTATTCATAATTATGAAGAAAAACCACATGCTTGTGGTGTCTGTAATAAACAATTAAAAAGGGCAAGTGAGTTGAAGACACACATGCTTATTCATACTGGCGAGACAACACATGCTTGTGATGTTTGTGGGAAAATTTTTTCAAAGGCAGGAAGCTTGAAGAGACACATGCTGATTCATTTTGGAGAGAAACCACATGCTTGTGAAATCTGCGGCAAAGAATTCCCAACGACAGGAAACATATACAGACACATGCGTATTCATACTGGAGAGCAACCACATGCTTGTGGTGTTTGTAATAAACAATTTACAGCGACGAATGACTTGAAGAGACACATGCTTATTCATACTGGAGAGAAACCACATGCTTGTGGTGTTTGTAATAAACAATTTACAACGGCAAATGACTTGAAGAGACACATGCATATTCATTCTGGAGAGAAACGGCATGCTTGTGATCTCTGTTGTAAGCAGCTTTCAACCGCAGAACATTTGAAGAAACACATGCTTATTCATACAGGGGAGGAACCATATGCTTGTAATGCTTGAAGTAGACAGTTTACACAGGCAGGAAACTTGAAACACATGCTTATTCACACTGGAGAGAAACCATATGCTTGTGATAGCTGTATTATGGAGTTAACATCCGCAGGAAATTTGAATAAACACATGCTTATTCATACAGGGGATAAACCATATACAAGTGATGTTTTTTTTAAACAGTTTACACAGGCAGGAAACTTGAAGAGAAAGATGCTTATGCATACTGGAGAGAAACCACATGCTTGTGATGTCTGTACTTAACAATTAAAAAGGGCAAGTGACTTAAAGACACACATGCTTCTGGCGAGACACCACACACTTGTAATGTTTGTAGTAAACAATTTAGACTTGCAAAAATCCTGAAGCTACATGTGTTAGTCATACTGGTTTTAGTTCGTATGACTGTGATGTTTGTGGTAAAAAATTACACAGTCAGGAAACTTGACGGTGCACACGCTTACTCATACTGGAGAAAAGCCGCATAATTGTGATTTGTGTGGCAAAATATTTACAGTCAGGAAACTTGAAAATCCACATGCGTATACATACTGGAGAAAAACCGTATACATTGTACTTGTGATTTGTGTGGCAAAAAAAATTACACAGTCAGGAAGCTTGAAAATCCACACGCTTACTCATACAGGAGAAAAAGAGTATACTTGTGATTTGTGTGGTAAAAAGTTTACACATTCCGGAAGCTTGAAGAAACATATTCATATTCATACAGGATAGAAACCATATACAACTCTTTAAGAGTTGACTCCAACTGGAAGAGGAGGTAAAAATAGAAATAGCTGAGTTTTTCCCTTTGTTTAGCCACGATGACAAAGTGCTTCACCACGTGCTGGTGTGGCTCAGGATAAGTGGGTGGGCTAGGATGTGCCGAAATGTATGTGTGTATGTTGGGGAGGGGGAGGAGCTTGAAAAAATGTGACATGACAAGGGATCAGTTGGATGAGAATTCTTTATTTATAACATCTCTTTTACCTCGAAACGTATGTTGTGACATATTAGAATCGCATAACACTAAGGCCCAGATGGCGGAATTGAAACCGCAAAGCCACCCCCACCCCTGATCCGGGGCAGATGGGAATCCGGACGCTGCACAAAAGAACGTTCATAATCCGTGTATTGTTGTTCGATAGTTTACTACTTCTCAGTTTTGTCCTCCTGACACTCTTTTGACACAGCAATAAACAAATTTCCTTCATGAAAAATGTTGAGTGAACGTCTGAACAAAATGCATTTAGCTTCATTTCTTAATTTATTTTGTTGAGTATATTTACTGGAATGTGTATCAATAACAGGTAAAACTTTAAATGAGCCGCGACACGAAAAAAACAACAACAAAGTGGCATGTGCGCTCATCGAAGACTCAGGTGAGCTTGGGCATCCATCCAGTCTTATCTGAGTCTTTGCTGTCGACATAAAGGTAGCTTAGACCCTATTACCCTTAAAGCGCTCAGCAAAGACTGATCAGTCTTAGCGTATGCCGAGGCTGATCTACGTCTTCGGTGAGCGCACATGCCACTTTGTTTGTTTAATCGTGTTGTGGCTCGAATCATGGTGTTAAAACATGATGGAGATGGACGGTATATGATGCCATAGGACTTTGATAAAGTATAAATATCAATGTGGCTCAAGAAGAACAAGAAATTCGTTGAATTTATATTCCCCGTCGAAATGGCTGATTTGTTTATGGAATATTTTAAGTTTGACAATGTTGATACATAATTATACCCAGTTTCAAGAAAGGACCTCTGACGGTTGTAATATTAATTTGCCTATAAAATTAGTCAAAATTAAAGTTTTGATATACCCAAGAATTTCTCTTGAAATTTGTTGCTCTCAACTTCCCCTAACTGGCTATGAATTTAGTTTCTGATTTTTTAGCACATAGACTTCAATTTTTGGTGGAAAAAGCTAAATTTCATAATTAAACGTAATGGGAACAGGAAAAGTTTTTTAAAGATACTCCCCCCCCCCCCCCGTGCCTCAGCTAGCCACTTTCCATGTATGTGTGTACTACCATAATACACATTATATGTGAGTGGCTTGCTGAGGCAAGGGGGGGGGGGAGATAGTCTACAGCTGAAAAACTGAAAAAGTGGGTGGGGTACTTACACCCTCTATATCTAAAAATAGGCTAAAGTCCTTATTAATAAAAAAGATATTGCATGATATCAGTAACAGTAGTGTGTACGTCAGTTTTAGCATAGTTATCAATTAAAATTTCGATATATTAGAAAACCGAAAAAATGGACTTATTTTCAGAGACTGAAAAATTCACCTACCCCTCTTGATAAAATCGGTTTAAGTTAGTCTAGAGGCATGATAATTTTTCAAAATTACTGTTAAAATGTCTTTATAGTACACACGTCTACATATTAATGCCAAATATTTCAACTTTTGCTGCCCGAGGAAGGTGCAATAATTTGTCGAAAAATAGGCAAATATGCATTGATACTGTCAGAGGTCCTTTCGTCTACCGGTGCCTAATTATGGTTAATTTATGTAGTTTACATAAAAAATCAAGGGAAATAACTCATGCATTACTGATGTCATCATGACAAAACTTGATGTCCACTGGCATGTTATGATTATATATAGTTGTTTTAAGTTTTTTGAAATTCCATTTATTATATATTATATGTATTATATATATTTTAACATAATGTTTTCACGTTGGCTGTCCGTGTGTCCGTCCATCCGTCCGTCCGCTTGCCTGTCCGTAGTACGTATGTCCGCACTTCGTTTCCGTGCGATACCTTCAGTATTTATCAAGGGGATTTTATTCAAATTTTGCATATGGCTTTGTACCAAGAATGTCTCGCTTGAGATTGTTAATAGGCAAATTTCGATAATTTCTGACAGAGTTATGGCACTTGTCAATTGTACAAAAAATGTTTTTTTTTGGCTTCTAGTTCCTTTACTATTTGGAGTATTATCATGAAACCTCACAAAAATGATCGAAGTAAAATAAGCTATGTATATGCACAGCATTTTTATCCTTTGGGGTTATCTGCCCCTGCCCTGGGGCTATATACATGTGTCAAAACATGTATAAATCTATATAAAATCTGAGTTTGAAGAATTTTTTCTAATGCTTTTAGCAAATGATCATAGTGCTGAAAGCCTCCTGTGATGCTCAGAGTTTACCCCATAGAAGTTATCCCTCCAGGACCCCCTGCCTCCCCCCCCCCCCCCCCCCCCACACACACAAACCTCAGGGCTATATACAGGCATAAAATGATGATAAAATCTATATAAAAGTATAAAATCACTGAAATTGTTTGTGATTAGAGTGGTATGTGATAACTGATTTATCGGAAGTTTATAAAAGTCATCGGAGTAATGAAGTGTCCTGTCATGATAAAAACTTTGGGGTCAGGCTGCCCTGCCCTGGGCATACGCAACTATTTTCATAATCGCTATCGAGTGAAAAACACAGGTAACGCCGATTTATCGATAATACCCGCAGGTCTCTTGAGTTACCTAGCGTAGCAGTCTACTTGGCAACAGGTAGCGATTAAAACAGGTACAATATCGATTATTTGACTGTGGGAAGTGTCATAAAAATTAAACGTCCTTTTCTGGTTCTTTGTTAAGTTGGCGCATATGCGACTGATCAGGCTGCGCATCAGCTCAGACTAATGAATGGTCACGGGTTCTGGCGATTGATGTTCCTTTATCACTCGTAAACAATTCTGATTCCAATGTAGTTACTTAAAATAAGGCTGCGCATCTGCGCAAACTAACCAGAAATTCTGGTCCCGTCTTGATTAGTTTGCGCAGGCTAATCTGAATAGCTTAGAAAAGGGTTGAACATTCAACTAAAGCAGATGCGCAGATGATGAGGTTTCAAATGTGCATACTGATTGTTTTTATTTACTTTTTTTTCTGTTCCCATATTGCATATTCAAATATAAAACCAAAAGTATTTTCAAAAATTAAATAAATCGGAGTTTTAATGGCAATATGGTAATTTCGTTTGCTGAAGTTGTCAGTGTTGAATCATCTGTTGATTACTGAAGGGTAAATGTCAAGCGTGTTTATTGCACATGAATATATCGATTATCGATCGTAAAATCAGAGATTACCTGGACAAAGATATCCTTAATTATTCGTGAAATAAACAAACGATAAATCGGGGGGAAAATAAATAAAATAGATAGATCATTTTAAAATAAAGATAATTTATTTTGCAGAATAATTGAGTATGTGTGTGCTGCTTGCAAAAAACAAAACAACGATTTTTTTTTCGAAACGTTTTAATGCGTGTGCCCAAATCAGCTGTGCATGTGCGCACACTAATTGGGAAATCTATTCTATGTTTGCGGGCGATTCTTAGGGCAACTGTCGGGAGACAACCTGTAGTACTATTTGAACCGCGACATGAGAAAAACAACAAAAGTGGTTGCAGACTCATTTCAGCCTGGAAACCCTTTGCTACCCTGTTAGCGCTTAGCGTAGACTCTGCTCAGACTGGGAGGAGGACCAGGCTGATCTGAGTGTGGGCTGGAATCAGAACCACGTTGTTTGTTTTCTCGTGTCGCGGCTCATTTGTCCCTCAGAACACCAATAAATATCAATGAAAATAGTGCATCTCAGATCAGCCTGCATATTTTTGCATTTTGTTATTTATTATTATTATTTCTGCTTTTTCTGCAACATACTCTCTGAATACCCGATCAGACTGCGCAGTCTTTCATTTTCTAGTTTAGTCTAACAGATCATAATTATACCTCTCCATCATTCAGCGCTTTGTAGTTAACATTCTGTTGAGATCTTAATCGATGCTTGCACACTTTTTGTGTACTTACGTAGTTCGAGTTAAAGCCGAGTAAAGCGAACAATGATTGCCATTAATTGGCATTAACACATTTACTATCAACATTAGTTCTCTCCGTTTCAAAATGTCGTCTACAATACGAACAAAGTCTTTACCGATGCAGCCATAATTAGCAAAAAGGATCAAATTCATAATTGGTAGTAAATGTTACTAAGATTAAAGTACCGAAGATAATTGCAATCACAATACTGTCTTCTCATTTTAAGCAAACAATAATAATAATAATAATAGTAATTAATAATAATAATAATAATAATAATGTGATGAAAAGAAAGAAAGAATAGGAATCAACTTATTTGTCTTAAATTGCAGATTTGATAATCGGATGTGCAAAACGTATCGTATGAATTGGATTTTACGGCAATATATAAATAAATAACATAACATAACATAACAGAATTTTATTCAGCATTAAACATTGTACAATGTTTATAGCCTACAATATGAAATAATGAGAAATACATTTACAGAGAAGCAAAATGTAAATGTGAATGACAAGTACATGTACATTTGAGATTAAAGAACAAAGAGAAATTATCGTGATGAAAAATATAACCTACCTAAGACAAAGTATACAGAATGAAAAGTTGAATACAGGCAACAAATAATATATATCCTAAAAGGGCGGTTTACAGAATTAGACATAAATAGTTATAAAATTCAGTCTCGAGTATTTCGAAGTTTATCGGCGAAGTAAATATATTTTGCTAAATTTAATATGGTCTTTTTTGAGTCTGATGACATTAAATTATCGAATTCTAATAGACTTGGCCAGCGGCAGTAGTATGGTGACAAGAACTTACGTCTTAACTCAATGAGATGGGGACATACTAGTAAAAAGTGGTATTCATTATCTAATGCGTTTAAGGTACAAAATATGCATTTCCTATTTTGGCGAGGGATTTTTTCATATCTTCCCCTTTCGATTCCTAAGCTATGCGCTGATACTCGAAATTTACATAGAGCGATTCTGAATCTTTTATCTGATATAAAGTCGAGGTATTTTTCTTGTGTTAATGAGCTTTTATATCTACAATATGCAGTCAGACGTGGCGAATTATTTATTTCAGTATGCCAGCGTTGTTGATATGCATCAAGAATACGTTGCTTGATAACTGAGAATGGAATCAAGTTTGCGTTCTGACCTAGCCAAATATAAGATAAACCGTGAGTTTCTAAAATCTGCTTTACTTGGAAGGCCCAGTTCGCGCCTCCATATGTGGTATTATTATCAGCATTTGTTTTAATCATTTGATAAACCTTTTTAGGGAGACTGTTGTCATGTGTATTTAAAATCTTATACCAGTATCGAATCATGTTTATCTTTCTATATACCTGTAGTGGCACTCGACCAAGTTCGCCGTATAAGCAATTTAAATTAGTTGATTGCCGTACGTATAAAATGTTTCTGCAAAACTTTCTGTGAATAAGTTCTACATCCTTCGCTTCATGACCTCCCCATATTTCTGAGCTGTAATTCAGAACAGAGCCGACAAGTGCATCAAACAATTTACACTTCTGGTAGGTTGAAATTTCTACTTGTGAGAATAATGAAAATAAGTTGTGTAGAGCAAAAGAAGCGTGGTCAGCAATGCATTTTTGTGTATGATACCAGTTGCCATTTTTGAACAAATACACCCCAAGATATTTGAAAGACGTTACAATTTCAAGTTTAGTATTGTTCAAATAAAAATCATAACTTGTATGTCGTCCTTTTTCAAATATCATACACTTTGTTTTTGTTGTATTTATCTTTAGGCCCCACGTTGTACAGTAATTTTCTATATCTAATAACATCGCTTGTAAAGTTTAAGGAGATTTAGCAAAAAGGACTTGATCGTCAGCATAGAGGAGTAAAAACAGTTTTACATCCTCGACTGTAAAAATACCGTCTAAGTTAGCATTAATGCATTGTGTCAGGTCATTTATAAACATCATAAATATCATTGGCGAACTCGGATCACCCTGTTTTACACCGAGATTGGAGTCTATAAATTCTGAGTATCGATGTCTGTATCTTATACAACTCTCACGGCTGAGTACATTGATTGTAATGCTCTAACAAGCTTGCGGCTTACCTTTGCACGGAGTAGTTTTTGCCATAATGCGATTCGATCAATCTTGTCAAACGCTTTTTCAAAGTCGATGAAAACGCAATACAGTTTTTCTTTTGAATTTAGTACTTTGGTTATAATGGAATGTAAAATAAATATACAGTCAGTAGTAGACTTACCCTTCTGAAACCCAAATTGATTTTCACTCAGACCATCGTATTTATCTGCCCATTTGTTTAGCCTATTAAGTAAAATTTGAGAGTATATTTTAGATAAACAATTACTAATCGTGATACCTCTGTAATTTCTGGCTAAATTGGAGTCCCCGCTTTTAAAAATTGGGGTTATAATACCACGCCCCCACGATTCCGGGTATTCACCAGAATTAAAAATTTGGTTGACTAATTTTAGCAGAAAAGGGCAAGTTATATCAAATGATGATTTGATTGCTTCCGAACAAATATTGTCGAGGCCATATGACGAATTATTTTTTTGATGGAATGTCGCTTGCTTTAGTTCATCTAAACTAATATCAGAATCCAAATCCGGGTCCGCAGTTTCATTTAGTGGGATCTCATCGTTTATTATTTGTGTGTCATTATTGCCGGCGTACATGCTTTGAAAATGCTCAAGTAAGTCCTCTATCTTAAGGTTTTCTCCTGTCGTAGATTTTTGCTTGCGGTATGATTTTATCTTTCTCCAAAATTTTCGGGGTTGATTTCGCGCCTCATCATTTAATTTTCGTCCTTCGTTTATCTTATGTAATCGTTTTGCTTTATTTTTAATTCTATTGTATATCGTGCGATTTCTGATAAAATTGTGTCTATTAAAATCATTTTTATGTTTAAGAAAAGCATTTCGTGCTTTTGTGAAATCTTTTTTGGCATTTTTGCACTCGGTATTGAACCATGGCGAGCTCTTTGAGTTTTTATATTTCGAGCTATTGTCTTGCGGTTTTATACTTTTACCAAAAAATTTCATCGATTTTTCTGCGAGGTAATTACTAAAAATTTCAACTTTTTCGTTTATTGTACTATTTGTATCATTAATTGAATCTAATCTATCCGCGGTTTGTATCAACAGTTGCTGAAAATCCGGTTCTTTTGCACTGTCCCAATATATTCTGTTTTTACATGCGTTGGTTTCTTCATTAGATCTATTGTTGTTGTGGTTGGGAATTGATTGACAGAAACTAAAATACAGCGCAGCATGATCTGAGAACTCGGTTGGAGTTAAAACTTGAAATTTATAGACGGAGTCTACCTCTGTGTTGTGTAATAAAAAATAGTCAACGGTGCTCATACCTTGAGTAGCATGGTAGGTTATCTCCCCTACACCATAATCATCTCCCAATGGACCGTTTGCGATTATAAAACCAGAACTCTTGCATAAATCTAACAATTTTCGGCCATGTGAGTCAAAAATATGATCCTTATTTGCTCGTATTGGTACATGTGACATATAAGTGAACAAATATTCATCCTCTAGATATTTGTCAAAGTCCAGAATATCTGAAAAATTAGACGTGCGACCGTTCATATCACCTGTAACATAAACTTTACCAGAAGTAGAATGCATTTCTATTCCTCTTTCAATTTCATCCCAAAAATTAGAATCAAAGGTGTTAATCACTTTGGAATCAGATGGGGGGGGGGGGGGATATAAACGGTACAAATAAACACGTCCTCTTTGAAAATGAACAAGTCTGATGAGAGTTGTATCCATAATATACCCATAGGATTTTTCTCTATAATTTTTATCTTACTTTTTAAATGATTTTTTGCATATATTGAAATGCCGCCACTATAGCGACCCTTATTTGAACCAGGAGTTTTATTTCCGAATAAATGTTCGCCGAAATAACCATTAATTTCTAAGTTCATTGTATTTTTACTACTAATCCAAGTTTCTGACAGTAAAAGTATGTCAGAGTCATTCACGTATTCAAGAAAATCAGAATCAGTGAGTTTTCTGCCTAGTCCGTTTACATTCCATGAGAGACTATTTAGTTGCTCCCCTTGACCCCCTCAGGGGTCCTCAGTGGTCATTGGTTCATCGGGTTTGTACAACTGACCATTAAATATACAATTTGTCCTTGACAAGTTTCACCATATTCCCCTTTGCTTTTTCCTGTGCCATAACTGCAGATAGAGATTTTCTAGCATCTGTTTCGGCCATTGCGCCCCAATACCAATATTTGCCGCTTTCAAAGTATCGGCAAGTTCGAAAGACTTATTGCGCACAAGTTCACGTTCCTTATAATAACGGAATTTGGCCACTATAGGTCGAACTTTTTCCCGAGCTGGAACTCCGACTCTATGGACACGATCAAACGCAAGGTTCCCGGCTTGTGGAATTTGCAGCTTTTCCCCGATTAGACCCTTTATCAGATTTTGACAGTTCTCATTTTCTTGTTCGGGTAACCCATAAAACATCAGATTGTTCCGCATCGACCTGTACTCAAGGTCGTTTATTTTTGATTCCAGGGTAGATTTATCCTTTTCAAGAGACACAGTCTTTTTCTCCAAGGAGTTACATGTGGATTTAAGGGATTTTAATTTTGACTTTGTTTCTTCGAGCTCCTTTTTGTGGTCGTCGTGCTGATTACTGATGAAGGAGCAGGAGTTTTCAACTGACGACAGACGACTGTCAATGCTGCTAACATTCGACTCTAACTCTTTGATTTTACCACAAATCTGATTAACAGTTTTCTCAATACTTTCAATTTTTGATACTTGTGTCTTTATGGCTTTTACATCGTTCATTAGAACCGACGCCCATTCCGGGGGCTGATTGTTCACCATAGCAGGCATTGACGGCATCGTGGGCGACTGTGATGGATTTTGGGTAGGCACTCTGAGTACTAAAGGCAAATCCTCCAAAAGGCTGTGAAAACGCCATATTTGGGTTATACGTAGTATTGTCAAAGATATAACCTGTACTATACTGTTTACTCACAACGTTTCCATTCACAAATTTTTCGCCACAATTGCCATTGTTATTAGGTCGCTCACCGTTACAACTCACGCTGCCCGATTTACCTGGGCGCTCATTATCGTTCAATGGAGAAGTAGCAGGGCGTTTAGTTTTTCGCTTTTTTCTCTGCTTTATGTCAGTTTTTTTTCAGATTCACCACTCGACATCAAGCCCAAACATTTATAATCCAGTATATCCAAATTTCACGTCAGAAAACCTTATTTTGATACTTTAATCTATAAGTTTTTGAGAGCTCCAAAAACGCATTTCTCACTATAAGTCACGTGACAAGCCTAAATACAGTTAATATACGCACCTATAGCATGCGATGATCCAGCGGCCGTATTCATAAAGCCACTTAAGTCGTTGCTATGCGGTTGCTAAGGCTAAATATCTATATAGGAGATTCCCTACAACTATGAAATTTGGTCTGGGGGAACGGTCTTTGTAAGACTGTTCCTCCAGAGCAAATTTCATAGTTGTAGGGAATCTCCTTCAAAGAAATTTACCCTTAGCAACAGCATAGCAACCACTTACGTCGTTTTATGAATACGGCCTCAGTACTTCAGCTGTTCTTAAGTTTCTCAACCGTTCGTAAACCGTCGGCATTATACGCACACCTCCGGAATGTGATTCTAACTAAATTTGAAATTATGGTTTCTAATTTAAATCGCAAAATAGACTAAAAGGTCCAACGCTTAGTTAAATAAATTTTATATCAGTATAAAGGTCTAATATTAAGGGAACTGGAGCCGCCAGCACAGAGTCAATTAGATCTAAAACAGAGATGGGGTAATGGTAATGAGTAATGGTAATGCATTACAATGCATTTCTTTTTTCAAAGTAATGCTAAGTAATGAGTAATGAAGGATTTTTTCATTACATGTAATGGTACTTTAATTAATTACAAGTAGAAAAATGCTGTAATGATGTAATGCTTTTTAGCATTACAGTTTCATTACTTTGTAGTAGTTTATGATCATCAGCATCACTTTCAGCTGCTTTTCAAGACCATAACAACTAAAGTTATTAGTATACAGTAATAGTGAAAAAGGAATGTTAATTTAATCAACAATAAAATTATAGTAATAAATGATAATAATAGTAATAGTAATACAACAACAACAACAATGGAAAATAATAGCAATCCATTTTACTGCCCAAAGATATCTGCTGTCAATAAATTTTCTACAGGTGCATGCATCATGTATTATCCACATTTTTGTTGCTTCTGGATATCAAATGTGATAATGATCCTGTCCCTCTAGTCAACAGGTATTTTTAATAATAAAAAAACATAACAATAGACTAATCATTGATTTCTGCAGTAAACAAAATTTTCTTTTGGCACAAAAATTAGTTTGATCACTTAATCTCAGGTAATTCAAAAGAAATACTAACAACAGAATAATCATTCCCCCCTTCCCTCTGAACACTGAGTGAATAAAGCTATATATCAGAAAGCTTGAAAGTGGCATCAAACTTAACAACACATGTGAAGGTAAAACCTCATTCTTTTTTCATGTACATGTTACAACAACATTCTTTCTCTA
The DNA here is from genome assembly GCA_963989385.1 of Ctena decussata. NCBI lineage: Eukaryota > Metazoa > Mollusca > Bivalvia > Lucinida > Lucinidae > Ctena > Ctena decussata. The sequence goes on from OZ022505.1 coordinate 59,997,309, forward strand.
TCAGATATTCAAAGACCATCTTATGACTTTTATGTCTGTAAGCTTATTCTACTATTAGACAATGGTGTGAAAAACACATAACTCCTCCAAAGTCAAACTGTTACCTTAATTTTTTTACCAGGCGGGTATCAAAGAAAAATTCATTTTTTTGTCATTCATACCAGAGTCCAGTCTGTTGTTTTACTTAGATATCAAGAGAAAAACATGCAACCAGCCATGACCTTATCTTTGTGGACCAGTCAGGTGTTTTCAACTTTTGTTAATTAGTGTCAGTGGATTACCACACCTTTTTGTCCCTCAGTCAATGAACCATAAGGTGACAGAAAAAGTGTGTATTGACCATTATCCTATTTTATGACACCGTAAGGTAAAATTCAAAACTTTCAATTTTTTCCAAGAGAAACACACAGATGAATATAAATCTTTAAAAACCAGTTCAAGCACATCGACCCCTCTCAAAGAATAAAAACAACAAACGCTTCGGAATCCACTGTACATGAAACCTGATGAGCCAAAAAAAACATGTAATATGCAAATTCCTTCTATGGAGTAAATGTGAAGAGGAAACACAACTCTTCATCTCTGTATCTATTGTAACATGGCAAATAAAAGTTTAATATATTTTCCCCTGCACTTATTTTATAAGTGAAAAGCTGTGATGGAAAAATGTAATGAGTAATGGTAATGCATTACATTTGCCAAGTAATGGTAATTTAATTAATTACTTGTCCCAGAACTGTGTAATGGTAATGGTAATGCTAACACTGCAATGTAATGGTAATGGTAATTAATTACTTTCCAATGTAATTGACCCCATCTCTGATCTAAAATCGTGGACTTATCTTAATTTAAAATGTATCAGTCTGTTAAATTTATGATTATTTTGCTATATATTTAATCATTTTACTGGTCATAACAAATACCCCGAAAATAGACTAAAATGTTCTTACTATAGAATTATGAAAAACGTATCAGCGTAATCGGGAAATAATGTAGTTTTCTATGCCGCCAGCACAGAGTTTCTATCTTTTATAATTATTTTATAATAGGTTGTTAAAAAGTCATCTCCTATCTTAATCAATGCATTTTTGTGTATCGTGTCGCCAAGGTATTGGCGAGACTCAGTTATTGGAAAGTTGGCCATGATTATTAAGAGATAAATTAAATCTGAAAAAAAAAAACTGCAAATGAAATAGGTTTGCAGTTGCGGGGTATCACGCAGTCGTGTGCGATGCTTTTATTGGTTATTTGGTTATAACTCAATTTGTTTAAATTAAAGTGATTCAATGGCATTAACTCATATACTACTGAAGCAAGTCCACCAAAACTTGACAAGAACCACCCTAATATACATCCCATCCCATGCTATCCAATCCCATTGTATCCAATCCCATTCCATCCCCATCCCTATCCCATCCCATCCCATTCCACCCTTATCCAATCCCATCCCTTCCCATCATCTCTGTCTGTCCGTCCGTAACGTACTGACAAATGGGCCATTGTGTGCTTTGATTACGCAAACAAGTGTCAAGTCACGTCGAAAATATTTTAGTTACTTTTCCTCACGAATGTAAATGACCGTATTGTTTAAAGTATCTTGGACATGTAAGCTGTATGCCACAGACATCACAGGCGTGTGGTTTATATACCGTGCCATTTACACGCCTGGTAAACGCACAGTTCCATTCCTCCCGGGGAAAAAACTTCTATGCTTAAGGCGTGAATTTTCCCCATGATTAAAAAGTTATACGGATCACTGACTTCTGCTTTGCATTTATGACTATGACATGTAACTTGCATGACAAATGAATTTTCAAGTGTTTGTGACTATGTAAAGTACGTTAAACATACGTTGACGTTGACGTCATTGTTAAGATAAATTGTAATTTATATAATCTTCAAACTGATCGTTGAAATATTACTTTACTGTATACATTTCACCCTGTTTTGACTTACATTACGTACATAACAGACAGCACTGGATAGTTTTGAATAAATGTATGTGACCTTAACCTCATTTCAAGGTCATGGTACACAGTATAATCCTTGAAGACCACAGTGCTACTGTTGACCATTCTTCTTCTTTGGCTTACTGAGTAACGTTCCCCCCCCCCCCCCCGACTCCCCCGTGACCCAGCTCCCTACTCATCTATATTGCGTACTTGCACCGCATACGTCTGCTGCATGAAGGAAATGCTGGGTCACGGGGGGGGGGAGGGGAAGTACTTGTATTTTAGTTATAGTGAAGCGTTCTCTTTTGGCCGTTTCGGCCGAAGTATAACTGTGGTTTTGCATGTTTAAATGCCAATTAGGCGTAACTAGAAGAAACTCATTGCTTTGTATTGTGATATGCGTGTATTTAGCATGCATTTATGACAAAAATGTATAGAATGAATGACTGATTTCAATATTTTTATCACCTCAAAAAATGAAGTATGCTGAAAACTTTAATTTAGGGTATGTAGGGTCAGACCTGATTATCTCCCCATGTCTTTGGGTCTAAATCACAAATGATCTAATTTCATACGGTTTACATATTTGTGGAAGCTCTGCTAAGAAAAATTTGCACACTCTGTACTTTTGAAAATTCGGACCTGTCGCGCCGGTCTAATGGGGGAAAATCCTCGACTTAAGCATAGAAGTCCTCAAATACTCAAGCTTCTATAATATAAGGATCTGTCATGGGTGTGAGGTGTGGACAGAAAAATCCGTCACGAGGGTCACTGTTCGGCATCACGAGGCTTGCCGAGTGATGCAGAACAGTGATCCCGAGTGACGGATTTTTCTATCCGCACCTCACACCAATGATAGATACTTTTTCTTGCACACCACGTTTTGTTTTAACTTCAGAACCTCTTAAAATGCGTAATGCTAGCGCTTGAGAGGTTTAATTTGATTTTAAAAGAAGGCGCCGCTTTCAACGACCGCCATTCGACTTTTTACGTCAACGACTGGCGTGCATAAACTGACGTCATTTTTACCGTCTTCGTGACGTCATCATCTTAAATACCAACGTCACTTGACGACGCTGATACGTGAGCTCCTATACAACATATGCATTGACAGCTCGTGATTTTTTTTCCGGTCCTGGGTCAGAACATCAGGGTAAGATGAGATTTTCTATCCCAGGTGAAAAGAATGGCATTTTCTATCCGGTGCGCAAGAAATAAATATCCCAAAATATAACAATGCTGTTCCACCCATATGTATGTTAGACATACTGGAACAAAAATTCTGATTTGTGGAATATGAACTGGTGGCGTTATCACAAAACTGAAACTGTGAAATTTCGCTTTGGCCACTTTTGAGTTTTTGATAACCCCACCAGTTCTTTTACTATAAAGCAAATTTTGTACATAAATATGCTTTTTATGCATTCGTTCGAGTCAAACAGCATTCTTATATACCAAACAAAAAATGAAACGCACATAGTATGATTTTCCCATTTAATTTACCTTTTAAATCATGATTAGAAAATGTCTAAAAATCCGTATTTCTGATCAAATCTTGCTCAGACTTCATCATGGCGTAGATGTTGATCTGTACCTTCCATATGCATAAAAATATGCATTAATGAAATCGCTGACAATGTCCTCTTATTGAAGACTGTGACATTGAAAACTGACCCCTGCCTTGTTCAGAGACGCGTCACAAAGTACTGAATTGACACAATTTAATGAAATTTTCTGGTTGGACTGTCCGATTATCTACCTATAACACTGTATGAATTATTGTTTTAAATTATTTGTTATTTCCAAGAAAATACCAAAATATTACTGTGTGCGTTTCTTTTTTTGTTTGGTATATATTGTCTTAACTATTTCCAGAAGCTTACACTTTTAATTTGCAGGTGGAAAGCGAATGGTACGCATACCAAGTGTGAATAAAGACGTGTCTTTTCAAAGTTCCAAACTTTGTACCATAATCATTCAAATGCAACACTAATCAGAACTTTTTAGCTCACCTGAGTCAAAGGCTCCGGGGGAGCTTATAGAATAGGCAGGCTCCGTCGTCGTCGTCCGTCCGTCGTCCATCAACAATTTCAAACAACTTCTCGAAAACTACTGGGCCGATTGCAACCAAATTTCATATGTAGCCTCCTGGGGTCTTTGGAACAAAAAATTGTTCAAACGGTCCTGGTCACATGACCAACGTGGCAACCATGCCCATATATGGTAAAAACCTAAATAAATTTTCTTCTGCAGAACCAACAGGCCGATGACATTGAAACTTGGTATGTAGCATCGGGTACGCAAGTACTACCAAGATTGTTCAAATTATGACCTTGGGTTGACCTTGGCTTTTTTACGGTGAGGTCAAATTTGCTTCCTTGAGCTTTAGATTGCAAAATGCTAGAACATAAAATAACTTGGAAAATGTTGAAGATTTTGGGCTAAAAGTTGGTATCCACAGTCATCTTAATGAGTACATGAAGATTTATGAGTACAAAGTACAAGGAGTCACGGTCATTCTTTGACATTTGACCCAGAACTCGCATATTTTGACAATTTCAAACAATCTCCTCAAAAGCCACTGAGCCAATACAAAACCAAATTTCATAAAGAGCCTTCAGGGGTTGAGCGAACGAAAATTTATTCTTACGGCCCGGGTCATTTGACCAACATGGCCGCCACGCCCCTATATGGTAAAACCCTTATAAAATTTTCTTCTCCAGAATCAACTGACCGATGGCTTTGAAACTTGATATGTAGCATTGGGTACTTTAGTACTTTCAAGATTGTTAAATTTATGAACCTTGAGTTGACCTTGGCCTTTTTTACGGCAAGGTCAAATATGGGAAAATGCTAGAACCTAAGATTTCATGGAAAGTTTTGAAGATTAAGGCCTAAAAATTGTATATGCAGTCATCTTAAAGAGTACATGAAAATTTGTGAGCACAAGAGGCTTGACCTTTGACCCAGAGCTCCCTCAAAAACCACTGGGTCAATTGTAACCAAATTTCATAAAGAGCCTCCAGTGGGTGAGGGAATGAAAATTTGTTCAAATGGTTCAGGTCACATGACCAGCATGGCCACCACGCCCATAATGGTAAAAATCTTTAAAAATCTTCTTCTCTAGAACCAAATGACCGATGGCCTTGAAACTTGGTATGTAGCATTGGGTACTCCAGTACCATCAAGATTGTTCAAAATGATGACCTTGTGTTTACCTTGACCATTTTACGCCAAGGTCAAGTATGGGAAAATGCCAGAATATAAGATTTCATAGGAAGGTTTGATGGTTTAGGCCTAAAAATTGGTATATACATTCATCTTAATGAGTACATGAAGATTTATGAGTACAAGAGGTCAAGGCCATACTCTGACTTTTGACCCAGAGCTCTCTCATTTTGACAATATCAAACATCTCCTCAAAAGCCACTGGGCCAATTGAAACAAAATTTCATATAGAGCCTCGAGGGGTTGAGGGAATGAAAATTTGTTCAAACGTCCAGGTCACATGACCAACATGGCCTCCGTATCCATATATGGCCAAAACCTTTAAAAATCTTCTTCTCCAGAACCAATGGACGGATGGCCTTGAAACTTGGTATGTAGCATTGGGTACTCCAGGAATATCAAGATTGTTCAGATTATGACATTGGGTTGACCTTGGCCTTTTTTACGACAAGGTCAAATATGGGAAAATGCTAGAACATCAGATATAATGGGAATGTTTGAAGATTTTGATCTCTCATATTTTGACATTTTCAAACATTTCCTCAAAAGACGAAGGGCCAATTGTAAATACATTTCATATAGAGCCTCCAGGGGTTGAATGAACAAAAATTTCTTCAAATGGTCCAGGTCACACGACCAACATGCATATGGCTGCTATACCCATTTATGATATAAACCTTTAATATTTTTCTTCTCCATAACCAATAAACCTATAGCCTTGAACATTGGTATTTAGCATGGAGTACTAGAGGTCTGCCAAGACTTCAGATGATGACCTTGGGGTTACTTTGACATTTTTGGGGCATGGTCAAATATGGGAAAAATGCTAGAACATAAAATTCAAGGAAAATTTTGAAGATTTTGGCCTAAAAATGAGTACATAAAGATCTATGAGTACAAGAGGTCAGATTCATTCTTTGACTTATGACCCAAGACTCATATTTTGACAATTTCAGATATAAGAAAAAGCCACTTTCCAATTGCTCAGGTGAGCGATTCAGGGCCTCATGACCCTCTTGTTTCTAATGCATGAGCAAGCCTGTATTGTGTTTAAGATCCCACAGGTGAAGCCCTTAACCATGCTGGCTTAACAGGCTGAGTGTTCACCTTTTACGCAGCGTAACCCAGGTTCGCATTCAATGGGCAGCACATGCCTGATGGGTTTCTTAACCCATTAATACATAGCGTCCCTAAAATGGGAAATAGGCAAACAGTGCAGACTCAGAGCAGACGGCGCAAACGCGGCGTCTAATCACGGTCTACATTATTTGCATCAGACAAATGGGTATTTCTACCTATAAATGAAATAAAAATGATAAAAATAAACTGAACCAGAAATCCCTTAAATGACAAATGGATTCATCCAATATATACAGAAAGAAGAGTCCACTGGGCATTAATAGGTTAAATCTACTACACCAGGAATTCCGTACCCGGTATGCCCTGAGCTCATGAGAATGGTATCCGGGTGACGGTCGGTGATAGCAACTTGTCAGTGAACGTCGGCGGTGGTGTCTGCCTTATCAGTCCGGCAAAACTGCATATAGCCACGTAAAACACTACAAACACAGAATTAAAGTCTCCATTGTCCTACATGTGGTAAAAATCGTCAAAACACAAATCATTATGCAACCTGTACAAGGTTCGCAAAAAGGCGGGAAATACTTGTATTTCCCATGACGGTGGGAAATACTAGTAATTCCCGGGAAATACTGGTAATTCCCGGGAAATACTGGTAATTCCCGGGAAATTGGACCCTCATCATGTAGAAGAATTAATTGTATTTTATAACAGCCATACAACTATATATGCAAAGCAAAAAGTAATTTAACATCCCTTTATTTAATCATTAAACAAACATACAGATAAAATATTGTCTAAATCTGCATATGCAATCAAATTATTTTCTTATACGAGCTGTCTGAAGATGAGTCAACATGTACAGTTGTCCCTGTCTATTGACAAGCCTTAAAACACTCTTAGTTTAAAATACAAATAAATTAATTCAGCATTAAACATACAAAATGAGCCGCGACGCGAGAAAACCAACAATGTGGTAGTGCGCCCAGCGCAGACTCAGATCAGCCTGGGCATCCGCCCAGTCTGATCAGAGTCTTCGCTGTTCGCATGGAGGTAGCTCAGTCCCTTAGCTACCCTTTAAGCACTTAGCGAAGAGTCTGACCAGACTGGGTGGATGTCCAGGCTGATCTGAGTCTGCGCAGGGCGCACAACCACATTGTTGGTTTTCACGTGTCGCGGCTCAAATATGTTTCTAGCCTACATCAGAACATGAGAACATGAAAACATAGCATATATCAAATATTAGCATAGGAGCAAGTGAGTACTTTATTCATATTCATTTAACTTAACTAAGGCGACATGTTCATAGTCATATTTACGTTTTACACAATATCCCTTAACTTCATAGCAAAATACAAAAATTTAGCCAAATTGATAATAACCGATTTTGAAGTGTTACTCATTAGGTGATCAAACTTATTTAGTGTTGGCCAATGGCAGTAATACTTTTTTTAGCTGTTTTCGTCTCAGATCTCTATATTTCGGACAAACCAATAAAAAATGAAACTCGTTTTCAACAATGTTTAAATTACAATATTTACATATTCTTTCATCTCTCGGTATATTTTCATATCGACCACGCTCGATGGCTAAATCGTGGGAAGAAAGTCTAAATTTTGTAAGAGCAGTTTTAAATTTTTTCTCACGTATAAAATCTAAGTAATTTTCGAACTGAAAGTTATGTTTGTATCGTGAGTACATCTGCTGTCGATTAGAATTGTTAATGTTTGCATACCAACTTTGGTAATATGAATCAAGTATACGTTGTTTTACTAAGTTAAGAGGAATAGTAATATCTGTCTGTTGTTGCCATATGTAGGAAAGACCTAGTTCATCCAAGAGTGACTTGACCTGATAAGCCCAGTTAGACCCTCTGTAAGAAACATTATTATCAGCGTCATTTTTAAGCATAATATAAATTTTTCGAGGAAGAGCATTTTCCTGTAACCTAAGTAATTTAATCCAGTATGTTATCATTCGAAGTTTCCTTGATACACTAAATGGTACCCGCCCTAATTCTCCGTTAGATTTGTTGATTTTCTAACGTGCAAAATCCAACGGCAGAATTTGGTATGTATAAGTTCGACGTCTTTAGCGAAAAAGGAACCAACAAAAGTGTCAAAAAGTTTACACTTCTAAGAAACAGGTAATTCTATTTGTTTGAAAAGAGAAAAGAGATTATGCAGGGCGTATGATGCATGTTCAGCTATTCGTTTCTGGTTCGAGCCCAATTACCACTTTAAAAAAATGAATACCTAAGTATTTAAATGAAGTAACAAGTTCTAATCTGGTATCATTTAAAAAGAAATCAAAACTTGTATGGCGTCCTTTTTCAAAAATCATCGCCTTTGTTTTAGCTGTATTAATTTTTTGACCCCAGGTTTTACAATATGCTTCCACATCTTTAGGAATAGATTGTAGCTTTTCTGGAAATTTCGCAAATACTACAGTATCGTCAACATACAGAAGCATAAATATCTGTAATTCATCAATAGTAATTATACTGTCAAAATCAGAGTTTATATTTTGGGTAATATCATTAATAAATAGCATAAACATAAGCGGGGAGCTCGGATCATCCTGTTTAAGGCCAATGTTAGATGTGAAAAAATTTGAATATGAGGAGCGGTATCTAATGCAAGATTTAACTACAAAATACATGGAAGAAATAGCCTTCACAAGCTTGGTTTAAACAATATTTTATTCATCAAAATTTCAACTAAGGTACAGAGACAATAGATCAGGATTTGATCGAAAGCCCAAGGCTTGTGAGGACCATCTCCTGCTAGCAATTAGATACTGAACAAAGGTTGAATGTACAAATTAACATAGACTCCAAATAAACACATCTTCATCTAAAACAGTCACAGGCAAAGACTGTTTTATGTTTGCATGAGAAGAAGTCGCTATTATGCTAATTAACTAATAACACTAACACAAGAATAACAGAGAGAGAGAGAGAGAGAGAGAGAGAGAATGACTTCCTTCACAAGCTTACTTCTTAAATTCTTTCTTTGCCTCAGAGCATTCTTCATTAAACCATTTATTACTGGAAAATTGTATGTTTACATTATTTTTCGAAAATATTTCTTTACCATAAACAAGTGCAGTTTTTGTGTACATGTGATCGGTGAAAGAGTCTACAATGCTATTTACGGGGCCGTTAGTATTTACGCATTCAATCAGCCGTTGTAAAACCTCATTATTATTCATGAGTTCTGACCTAAAATAATCCGCTTTTGATACGTCATTGACTATTTTTTAACTTGGCGCGCGGATTTTTGTCGCACCTGCTTTGGCAAGGTGCGATATAGGCGTCCGGTTTTCCGTCCGTCTGTCAGTCTGTCCGTCCGTCCGTCCGTTCGTTCACAATTTACGTCGACCCTAGCATTTTAGTCCATTCAAAAGACTTATTCTCTGAAACCACTGCGCCCATGGTTCTCAAATTTCACATGCAGCATGACCAGACAGCAAGGCTTCTGAATGGTAAAATTCAGGCAGGTCGAGAATTCAAGATGGCCGCTGTTACTAAAAATAGCAAAACCAATAAAATCAAGATTTTCTCCAGAACCCCTTGGTATATTTAGATGAAATTTAGTATGAAGCATAAGTGGGACCTTGGTATTCAGAATTATCAAAATAAAAAAAAAATCTGTAGCGGAATTAGGTCACAGTGACCTTACGTCGACCCTAGAATAATTTACGTCGACCCTAGCTTTTAAGTCCATTCAAATGACTTATTCTCTGAAACCACTGCATCCATGGTTCTCAAATTTCACATGCAGCATGATCAGACAGCAGGGCTTCAGAATGGTAAAATTCACGCAGGTCAAGAATCCAAGATGGTCGCCGTTACTAAAAATAGCAAAACCAACAAAATCAAGTTTTTCTCCAGAGCCACTTTGTATATTAGGCTGAAATTTTGTATGAAGCATACGTGGGACCTTGCTATTCCGAATTATCAAAATGAAAAAAATCTGTAACGGAATTAGGTCACAGTGACCTTACGTCGACCCTAAAATAATTTACGTCGACCCTAGCATTTAAGTCCATTCAAATGACTTATTCTCTGAAACCACTGCATCCTTGGTTCTCAAATTTCACATGCAGCATGATCCGACTGCAGGGCTTCAGAATGGTAAAAGTCGAGAATGGTGGAGAATCGAAGATGGTCGCCATCACTAAAAAAGCAAAACCAATAAAATCAACTTTTGTCTGCAGAACCACTTGGTATATTCGTTGAATAAATGGGCAGAAAGTAATAACGTTTTATCTGATGCACAGTTTGGCTTTCGCAGGGGTCGTTCGACAACTGACGCAATTTTTATTTTAAATGCTACTATACAGAAAATTTTGAATGAAAAAGGGAGATTATTCTGCGCATTTATCGATTTGCAAAAGGCCTTTGATAGTGTATATTTGAATTGATTATGGTATAAATTGTATAAGTTGGGTGTTAATGCCAAAATGTTGAGAGTAATAAAAGACATGTACAATAAGGTTAAAACTTGTGTGAGGGGCTGTAATTCGTATTCTGACTTTTTTGACTGTGCAATAGGTTTAAAACAGGGGGAGGTAATTTCACCGATTTTATTTTCATTCTTCATTGAAGATTTGGAATTATTTCTTCAAGGGGAGCAAACGTGCGGTTTGTCATTTGATGACATTACATTTATTCTGATGTTATTTGCAGATGATATGGTAATTATGGGGAAGGATAGGGACGATTTACAAAAAAGTTTAGATCTTTTAACTAGTTATTGTAACAAATGGGGGTTAAAGGTAAATACAGAAAAAACGAAAGTAGTGGTTTTTAGAAAACGTGGGGGTTTGCTAAATAATGAATCATGGACATATAATGGTATTCTGTTAGAAGTGGTAAATAATTTTAATTATCTAGGCACAGTGTTTAATTATACAGGGACGTTTGTATTAAATCAAGAAACTCTTGTGGGTAAAGGATTAAAAGCATTGAGTTGTTTATTATATAATTTAAAGAGGTATAACTTGAAACCTAATGTAATGTGTCAATTATTTGATGCTTTTGTAGGATCTGTACTGAACTATTCATGCGAGATATGGGGTTTTGGAAAATGTAAAGATATTGAGAGAATTCATCTTAAGTTTTGTAAAGTTTTATTGAAAGTTAAATCGTCGACTTGTAATATGGGAGTTTATGGGGAGCTTGGGCGGTATCCTTTATTTGTTAATAGATACTCACGTATTATTAAATTCTGGTGTCACATAATACAGTCCAACAATGTTTTGATTTCGAATCTTTACAATTCATTGGTAGCTTCGTGCGATAATGGTAAGGCTAACTGGGCAAAGGGTGTTAAAACTCTATTAGATAATTATGGATTTTCGTATGTTTGGATTAATCCGTTTTCGGTTAATTTAAATACGTTCCATTTGCATTTTAAACAAAAAGTCATAGATGTATTTAAACAAACCTGGTACAACGATATCGATAACAGTAGGTCACTTATTTTGTATAAAAGCTTTAAGCAGTCATTCGAACTAGAGCATTATCTTAACGTATTACCTAAAAAGTTAAGAATTGTTTTATCTCAATTGAGACTTTCTGCGCATCAATTACGGATAGAAACTGGTCGCTATTCGCAAAATAGGACAGATAGAGCTTTGCGTGTATGTACTCTATGCGACAAATCTGACATAGAAGATGAGTACCATTTTGTACTCATTTGTCCTGTGTATAATCAAATTAGGCGAAAATATATCCGTCCATTTTATTATGTACGACCAAGTGTTTATAAATTTATAAAACTAATGCAAAGTCATCAATTAACTATTCTAAGAAACCTAGGGAAATATGTGTATGAATCTTTTGCTTTACGTAAATCACTTACAAGTAACCTTTTATAAAAGTTATATACATGAGGTAAGTCAAAAAAAAAAATATATATATACATGAGGTAAGTCATTTTGATCTGCCAGTGGGCAGGCGTGTCGATGCATCGTTTCGGTGTCGTATCGACGTCGATGCGACATACTGAACGTCGCATGGACGTCGATGCCATGCTATCAGGCGTTGTTTCGACACTGCTGGCCCGCTGGGTTGATTAACATGATAATATTCCATGAATTTAAGAGTAATTAGGTACGGAGTTCATCCTCCAATCTGTATACATACTGCATCCGTTATATTGAACAAATGCTGCTGTGTTAAATTTTGCATCGTTACCTGCAATATCAGCACCAAATTGTCTACAATAATTCAGTTTATATCTAGCGTGTGATTGTGTGATCTATGTATGTATTATAATGTATTTTGATAGACTAGAAACTGTTTAGTTTATGTCTAAATAAAATTTCTGTTCTGTTCTGTTCTGTTCATTGAGTTCTTAATGTGAAGGCACACAGCAGGTGCGACATAGCCTTCCGTGGAACTCTTGTTCTGGACCCGTAATTCTCGCTCAGACGTGCGTGACGAGAAAGAAAAAAATAACATTCAGTGGTGTTTGGTCATTACTTACAATAGGAAGGAATAGGAAGTTAATATGATAGATATTCTTTTGAGAGGCCTTTTGGGGAAAACTAAGACATTACAGTACCTCATTAGGTAACCATTAAACCACAATCTCCACACATGATTGTTTAATTAATCAGGTAACAAACTCTGTAATACCTGCAAGAAACTGGAGTATGGTTCACACTCGTTTTTTGTGAAAGAGTTGTGAATCTATGCCCAGCTTTGAGGACTTTCACAGGGTTCTTTCATATTTTGACCGAACTTAAGAACAGATTAAACTAGTCTGTAGAAAGCTATGGTCTAATAGAAGTGATAAATTAGGAAAAAAGGTTTGACTGCAGCTGGGTTTAATACATGCCTTTGTATGAGAACTAAATGATAAAAAAGAACTCGTGTTCAGAAACACAGTGTTGAAACTCTGTTTAGTGATTGAAGAAGGGATTTTACAGTCTTTCTTTTTTATAAATAAGAATTGTAAAGGCAGTTTACTTTGAAATTGTGGCTTTTGAAACAACCAAGAATCATCTGCTGTGTCCTCTGGCATGGACCAGTCCTGAAATTTATAACCTTACTTGCATTATATGTATATAAATGATAACAAATATGTGCTATCAACTTGAATTCAATGAAATATGTTAGCATATTTTAGGTAAAACAACCCTAAAATTCATATTTCCCAGTAGTTCCCACTTTGGCCAAATTTGGAGTATTTCCCAGGACGGGAATTACCGGTAAATACCACTTGGAATTCCCGTCACCGGTATTTCCCAGCCAATCTTGAACCTGTACAGCCTTCAGAATTGATGAAAATATGTCATTTGATGTGCTGTTTTGTAACATATAACTTGCAAAAAAGAATGAACAAGATATTTTGAAAAAATGGTAAGTCTCTCCATAAAAATACGGTTTTCGTCTCTGGTTCACCGTTAAGCAGAAAAATAATGCAACTGCGGCACAATCAATGGGATCCTAACTTATCATTTTGTAAATTGTATTTTTATCAACTGTTTAAACGCCTGTACCTTGTAATTTTACCCCCTGTACCTTGTGTTTTTACCCCCTGTACCTTGTGTTTTTACCATGAAATAAAGCTTGTGAAAGCGAAAGTAGGCCATTTGAGTTAGCAACTAAAATAACCTAGTTATTTTTTCAAATCCATTTTATGGTAAACTCAAGGACGTTTTGTTTTTTCAAAGCTGGCCAATCACGATAATAACCAATGACGAAAATGTAGTGAGAAGTTTGCAGCAATACCTCACGATAAAATATTTCATGCTGATAGAGCAATGGGGCCTTTAACATGACTTGAGAATAATTCTTTGTTTGAGAAAATCTGGAGTTTCTGTTGAGAGAATTTCAGTTTGTAATGTCATTAAAAAATTGACGGAGCATGGCATACATTGTTTAACATGCTCCGGAACCAAAGACGTCATATATATCTGTTACCACAGCAGCTATATTATCATACTGATGTCTAAGTGACGTCATCAAGACGTCATTCCGCAAAGGTACTAGGGACAACAGCTGGTAATTCCATAGTTGCTATTATAGTAACAGATCTATAGCATCATCTCACTTATAATTCGAGAGGAACATGGCATACAATTTACGCCATGCTCTTCTCGAATTATAAGTGAGATGCTACCTAAAATTCATTCCATGGAATAGTGTGATTTTCTCAAACCTATAATTCATTCTCAAATAATTTAATTCTCTGTATACACACACTGAGTTAATGTGCCTGTTATCGCTTCGTAACCAGGGACTGTGGCCTCATTAAAAAGGCATGACTGGAAAATACAACAACCTTAACTCTTCACTTCAGACATCATAAGCACATGAATCGTCTCTTTTATGTACTAGCAAGTGTTTCTTCAAGTATTCTAATGTTTTAAAGTCTCTTCCACAGATGTTGCAAACAAAATATTCTCCTGAATGAATAAGCATGTGTTTCTTTAAGCTGTCTGCCCTTGAAAAGTGTTTTCCACAGGTGTCACACACATGCAGCTTCTCGCCTGTATGAGTACGCATGTGTCTCAGTTTGTTTCCTACTTGCCTGAACAATTCACCACAGATATCACATGCATGGGGTTTCTTTCCTAAATGGATATACGTGTGTGTTTCAAATTTTTCTTTATCTCTAAACCTTTTATCACAGCTACCACAAGCATATGGTTTCTCCACAGTATGACTAAGTATATGTTTCTTCAAGTTTGATGCCCTTGTAAACTGTCTATCACATAGATCACACGAATAGGATTTTCCTTCATTATGACTAAGCATGTGCCTTTTCGCGTTTCCCTGCTGACTAAACCTTTCACCACAAACATCGCAAGCATATGGTTTCTCTCCTGTATGAATCAGCATGTGTTTTTTCAAGGTTTGTGTCCTTATAAACATCTTACCGCAGATCTCACAGGCATGCGGTCTCTCTCCAGTATGCCTGCGCACGTGAATCTTCAAAACGGTGACCTTTTCAAACTGTTTGTCACAGAAATCACAAGGATATAGTTTCCCTCCAGTATGAATAAGCAAATGTTTCTTCAAATTTAGTTCCTGTTTAAACTGTTCACCGCAGATACCACAAGCATGTGGTTTCTCTTCAAAATGAAGCAGCATGTGTCTTTTTACACTTTCTAATCGAGTAAACTGCTGACCACACAGCTGACAACTACTTGGTTTCTTTCCAGTATGACTGAGCATGTGAATTTTCAAGTTTTTTGACTGTAAAAACTGTTCACCACATACATTACAGGTGTGTGGTTCTGCTTCAAAGTGAGTCAGCATGTGTCTTTTCAAAGATGCTTTACCTTTAAACTTTTTCCCACAGACTTCACAAGCATGCGGAGTCTCTACAGTATGAACAAGCATGTGTCTTTTAAGATTTCCACTGTGTGAAAACTGCATGTCACAAACTTGACAACGATGTGGTTTCTTCCCTGTGTGACTGAGCACAAACTGTTTCAGGGCTTGTCCCTGTGAAAACGGTTTACTATAGACATCGCAATCATTTGGTTTCTCACCAGTATGAATAAGCATGTCTTCTTCCTTACGATTCAAATCCATATCCGTATAAGCTGATCTACTGGCTTCGTCTGTGGTATTGTCTAACATTTCTGCTTCAGCAAAGCACCTTTAAGACGATTGAAAAATAAATCGATAAAATATGAGACGTGGCACGAGAAAACCAACAAAGTGGTTATGCGCCCAGCCCAGTCTCAGATTAGCCTGGGCTGATTAGATTCTTCTTCGCTAAGCGCTTAAAGGGTAGCTAAGTGTCTAAGCTACCTCAATGCGAATAACGAAGACTCTGATCAGATTTGGCGAATGCCCAGGCTGATCTGAGTCTGTGCTGGGCGCACAACCACTTTCTTGGTTTTCTCTGTCGTGGCTCAATAATAAATATTTATTTTAAAACCTTATCATGTGAATGGATACATAAATATTCGCCATTTTTTCAACAGAAACAACTTGCGACTGCCTGCTTGCTTCCCTTTTTAACAAAATCATTCCTAAATGGGAATTTTTTAATGGAAAGAGTCTGCTTCTCCAGGGAGCAAATTGTTTCCTTAAAGAGAAACACTGACGCTCTCAAATACATTATCTTCCCTTACTACTCTTAGGTCTGCACAGTTTGCTTGGTCCTATCTGTCCCGATCCTTAGGAATTTTACAGTAGCATTTCCTGAGTATATTTGAGCCGTGACACGACAAAACCAACCAAGTGGCATGTGCGTCCAGGGAAGATTCAGATCAGCCTGGGCATCCGCCCAGTCTGATCAGACTCTTTGCTCTGTGCTTAAAGGGTAGCTACAGGTCTAAGCAAATTACTTTTTTTTAAAACCATATCATGTGAATGGATACATAATTGAGCAGCGACACAAGAAAACCAACAAAGTGGTTGTGCGCCAAGAGAATACTTAGATCAGCCTAGGCATCCGCCCAGTCTGATCAGACTCTTCGCTCTGTGTTTAAAGGGTAGCTTAAGGTCTAAGCCGACTCCATTCGGACAGCAAAGACTCTGATCAGACTGGGCGGATGCCTAGGCTGATCTGAGTCTTTGCTGGGTGCACATGCCACTTTGTTGGTTTTGTCAGTGACCTATAGATCACTGGTTTTGTGATGTCACGGCTCATTTCACTGCGGTCCAGAACTCCAGAGAAGACGTGGGTATTGAGATCCCCAAGATATGCTATTCCCCCCATCATGTCAAGTACACATGAGTAATGGTTCACAAGAGACTATAAACTACACAACAGCTACCTTACCACAGAAACGATTGCGCCATAAAGGCCCTCAGGAATAGCGGATAGTGGAGGATAATTTGATTATTTTTTTTCTTCTGTACGAAAACATGTTGTGATTCATCATTTAAATCCTCTTAGCAAGAGGGTTTTATGATGAGCCACAGGATATGTTGTTAATGGTGAAATAAAGAAATTTGACCCCAATTTCTTATCAGGAGCACGCCCTTCGACTGAGTATGTGCTTACAACACACAGCATCTTAGGAAAAAATAGATCATTTCTCTAGTCACTGATTAGTGTTAATAAGGTTGATATAAGTACAGGTGTCTTACTTTTTTATTGCCTTGTGCAGTTGTGTTGTATTCATGAATCAATCCAGTAAAACCTTAAACAAATGGAGATCAGAACCATATATTTTGAGAAAAAAAAACATAAAAAGGAGAAAATGCAAATAAAATAAAATAGATAGAAAAATAGAATTGAACTGAAAAAGGAAATTTAGTAGAAAGAAATTTTGATATAAATATATATTAATATTTTCTTGTATATCACTTACAAATCGTACTTACTTTACTTTTTACCATTTTACATATTTCGCCATTAGAATTTTCAATTTTAATATTATTAACTTTTTAATTCATTATCTTATTTTTATTTTATTTTATTTATTTATTGGTTTTGTAGTTGAAATATTCTGCAATTTAATAAATTTTGAATTTTCAAATAAAGAAAGACAACGCAATTTGTAAAGATAAAATTTTTGTTTCAAGGCTCGCTGCACAGATCCCTAAGACTACAATTAGATTGTGAAACATATGTTTTGAAAATCATTGATAATCAGTTTGAGGAAATAAGTTTAGTGATTAAAGCAAGGTATCTGTTATTGATTTCCCTCAACTAGTCCACATTAAGACATAAGGTATGAAAAAAAATAATACAAATAAAAACATCTACAAAGACATCTTAATTCTTTGTATCACATGTAGTCACCGTGGAAAGGAAATATTCCTGTTGCATTATATGTCGTAATGGATTGCAAATTGTGTAGACTCTGACCAGGCTGTGGACACATTTGAGCCGTGACACTAGAAAACCAACAATGTGGTTGTGCGTCCAGCGCAGACTCAGATCAGCCTGGGCATCCACCCAGTCTGATCAGAGTCTTCGTTTAGCGTTTAATGGGTAGCTAAGGGTCTAAGCTACCTTCATGCGGACAGCGAAGACTCTGCTCAGACTGGGCGGATCCGAGTCTGCGCTGGCCGCACAACCGCATTGTTGGTTTCTCGTGTCGCGGCTTATTCCTAGTTTCTTGATGGATTGACCCCACTTGAGAAATGAGTAAAAGTAAAAAGTATGCAAAGACCAGGAACTGAAACAATCAAAATCCAAATCCAGCCCTCAAACCATAGTTGGAAACAACTAAGATTACAAATAATCAAGATACAGAGAACATATGGCCAACCGAGTGAGCAGCTTGTTCCCAAAAGGTGGCCACTCAGCAACCCAAACCGAACCAAAAATAATGAGAACATACATAAGGTAAAACATCACAGAAACTCTGACACCAAAAACAGGCAACAGAGAACCACAACAGAACTACCGCCTTGGAACGGTCAGTAATGAATTACTGGGGGGCTTAAATCGATTTTACAGGCCCAACCTCACCCTCAGTATCTGAAGTGGTACAAAACATTTAGCTGGTTGTTCGGTTCGCATGATAACCCTCTAACTCGTCAATGAATCATCACGGTAAACATATAAATCAAATTTCAACACCATGAAGAAGCAAAGACGAGGACTCAACAGATACAACGGGCCGTCTGACAGGTGGAGATCCCTGTCCTGCCAAACAACCTCATTAAAAACTGAAAATTGCAGAGTTGCTATTCCTGAAAGTGTACCCATGAACTTTAATACTGTATACCGTATTGCGTGAAAGTTTAACGTTTACACAGATCTCTAATGCAAAATCCATATGATCACCAATTCAAACTGTATTCAAGGCCGTCGCAGCTGATCCGGACCGGCCATGGAACACTGTTTTGACAAGCATAATATGAATCTTACTCCCCCACCCTCTTTTTTCCATATGTGTTCTCTTTCCCTCATTTTTTTAAATCTTAACTAAGAGTGTTCGGAAAACACCAACCCTTTTTCATAATAGTCGATGAAATCTTGTTATCAGCCGGGGTCAACTATTGATAAGCCTGAGGGTGTGAAGCGAAGTGTCGGCACACTTCATATACAAACATTGCGATCGTGAAACAGATACCTGTTTGATCGAATTAACTTACTAAAGAATTTGTTTAGAGACACTTCAACTATTTGCAGGGGTAGACATAGTTGTTTCGCAGTGCTTCAGATAAGAAGAGGTAGTGTGGTAATTTACAGATAATTTATCACATTTCTCCATAGAAAAGTAAGTTGTAAGCCCTCATTAGAATCGATTCACCGAGACGGTTCTAATAAGGGGTTGCAGTCTGGAACTCTGTATTTGTGATGCTTTTTCGAAATTTTGCAGAAGTAAATTGTCGTCTGCCTTTTAGGTGCTTAGAGGGTTTATAAACTAAAGGAGGGTTTTGTCTACTTTTGGCGACCAGATACACTTTCAGAGGAAGCAACTCTTATCATTTTCATTTTGTTTCTATATACATGTAGGGTTCAACCCAAGAAAGAATTGAAGTGAGCCCCTGTGATCAAATTCTTTCCTATATGAGTTTATTTTTTTCTAGGAAAGCAGACAAGACAGTCACAAAAGTCGTTCCCCATTTAAAAAAATGCGGAAAAACGTGATAAAAATTGCAGGAAAACATGATAAACTTGTAAACTGTCTTTAGCCTTGCAGACAAGGCATCTCATATTTTGAAGAACGAAAACAGCGTAATTTGCAAATAGCGTAGATCCTGATGAGGCGACTCATAATAAGCCTACACTGTTTGCCCTGTAGTCTTTGAATTCTTATCCATTTCTTTAATATAGCGCGAACAAACGAAAATAGCTGAATTTGCAAATAGTGTAGATCCTGATGAGGCGGCTCATAGTGGGCAGCCTCATTTAGATCTGCACTGTTTGCCCTCTAGTGTTTGAATTCTTATCCATTTCTTTAACATCTAAAGCGCGAAAAAAAAAAAAGAAAATTGCTGAATTTGCAGATCATGTAGATGCTCATGTGGCAGCTCATAATCAATTGCATGAGCAGCCTCATCTAGATCTACACTGTTTTCTCTCTAGTCTGTGAATTCTTATCCATTTTTTAAACACCTAGAGCGCTAAAGAACGAAAAGCGCGGAATTTGCAAATAGCGTAGATCCAGATAATGCGGCTCATAATAACCAGCATCACCCAAATCTACACTGTTTGCCCTCTAGTCTTTGAATTCTTCTCCATGCATTTCAATTCTGCGCAGGGCGAACAACCACATTGTTGGTTTTGTCGTGTCGCGGCTAATCTATTTCTGACTTTGTTTACTTAAGACGCCGCAGAAGTGTGAATACATGTATCTACTCAGTTTTAGAGTTTATTGTTAAAACAACAGTACAATAAACTAAGATTCAAAAGCGTAATGAAAGTGGATTTAGAACAAACAAACAGATTTACCTTTGAATATGCTTGATCCACAACTCATTGTGTTAGTTTTGTCATGATTCAAGATCAAATAAAAGAATAAAATAAAATTGATAGTTTAATACCTTACAATATTTTTCTGATACTTAAAATAGATTATTATAATATTTTAATTGTCTTCTATGATATGTAGAATAAATTATGTGATATGAATCATTTTAATTGCTTTCTCAAAAACTGAAAGAAAGAATTAAAGACAGAAAAAATACACAAATTAAGATTATTTTCACTTATGCAAATAAAAGTAAAAATAAAAAAGAAAGACATTAGAAATTAAAGCAAAAACAAATTTAAAATTCTTATATTTTCTTTAAAAATAAAGTTGATAGTTCAATAGCTTACAACACATGGCTTCTCTTTACTGGAAATAGATTATTACAATATTTTATATATTTTTTTTCTGTTATATTAAGAATAAATTAACATATGCGTATTATTTTAATTGTCTTCTAAAAATACTCAAAGAAAGAATTAAAGACAGAAAAAAAGACAAAAAATACACAAACTAAGATAATTTTCACTTTTGCAAATAAAAGAAAAAAAAAGAAAAAAGAAAGACATCAGAAAATTAAAACCAATACAAATTTAAAATTGTTATATTTTCTTTACTCTTGCAATAAAAATTAAAAAAAAGAAGATGATCTGGGTAGTGCACAAACTGTATGTCCATTCAATGACTGGCTAATCATAAAAGTATGTGTAAAGGTTCAATCTGAACTCTGAACTTCAGGTGCACTACGGTTTGAGAATGGGGTGCAACTCAATGCTCAAAGCTAGCTCAGGTGTAGTGCAACTCATGTGCAACTGGGTTGCACAAGGGTGTCAAGTCTTTCTCTGGCTTTACTGTATGTCCGTGTGTTGACAGTGTTCACTGTTTGTAGCTGTGTAGTGATTCACTCGTTTCAAGTAACTCTCGTTTAGACTGGGTATAACTGTAAATGCAGTTTTGTAGTATTTCTAGTCTTCGCATACATTATACGCATACATGATGGCCCGACAAGTTTTCGCAGCCCTAAATTAGTACTGAGTACTGGCAAAACCTACTTCTCGATCTTTCTCTTCATTCTTGAAGTGTAGATGGTTGAATGTCACAATTGCACTCCGATCCAAACAGACCTACATTCTCTAGACATTAACAGTTGCGAATAGAATGACTATTAAAATATATAGAATAACTATGGCAATAGAAATCGACATTGTTTTAGTTTGATAAGCTGTATAAATTTCATGTATATTTCTATGAGTTATGTTTTATTTATTTTATTTCATTTTACTTTATTTTATATATTTTTTATTTTTATTTTGTATTTTTTGTTTATTCAATCATAACCAAACCACATATACAGGGTGTCTAAAAAACGTGGACCTTTTCTGAAATTGCTGTTAATCTTTTATTAATGGAGGAAACTTTTCAAAATTTTCTGTTGATCGCACTGATGATGTTTACCATCAGGTAGCGCTGCTTACAGGAAGTAACGTCATAAGGTTTGAAGCTTATACAGTGGACTCGACAGTATCGGATCAAGTTCAGTAAAACTCCTGTTTTGTTGTAAATGAATGCTGACATTATGTATGTTATTACACATAACAGTTGCACAATATCCTTTCTATCTATCCATGTCAGAATATTTACGAAATTTATTCCTTTAAGGGCAGATAACCTATCCAGACCTACAGGAGGGTCCTACGACAGTAGCGAATCAGTTGCGACAGTATCGGATCATATGATATTATTTTATAAGAGAGTTCCTCCGAGGCGTTCTGCCAAACTTCTTAGCATCAATAATTTGGCTACATAAACAGCTCGACCCTATTAAACTCTGAGAGGAAACTTTTACGGCCTTTCAACGATATTTTTTTCACATGGCCCGTCACCAGCAACGTTAGCTAAGAATTGAATATGTACAAATGTACAAGCATGCCAATATTTCTTGACTCAATTATCCCCTGCGCTCCTTTAGCACGGAACTACTCGAACAGTATAGACCATAATCTGACTTCGCAAAGAATACACCCTGATAAATCTTAGCGTCTGATCAGGATCAAGTTTATGGTGATTTTCCGCCTTAGCACTGGAAAAGCAATGCAAACACTACATGGTCATTGAACGAGTTCTGCTGCATTAATCTGAGTCTACACAGTGTACAAATGTCCAGATGATGAACGCAAAACATTAATGGGTTTACAAACATGCGAGCTGATGTCGAATGTTTCTTCAGAATGTTTAGCGGAAGCTTAGATGTGCTGCGCATAAACGTCATTATCAGACGGTAGTGTGTGGGGCGTGAGATGGGAGGATATTTTACAAAAAGGATATTGTATTATTTTTTATACCGATCTTTTTTAAAGGAGACACGACAGTCATTCAGGTAGTTGATTTATGACTTACTTTCAGCATCAGGTCTGCATTTGACATAAAGTTTTCCAGCTAATGCCTGTAATTTAGTTCAGCTTATATAATGATCCGTTACTGTCGCACATTGATGCCCAACTTTTCAATTCTCTAGCTTCATCAAATACTGTGATGTCACGAAAATAATGACTGTCTGCAATTTGAGGGATGCCAGGACACGTTACAAAGCAGAATCGGTTTCAATCGCCTAATTATAAAAGTGTGTAAAGAACCGAAATTTGTTTTGGGAGTAACGAGCAGCAGACAAAATGCAAGCGCCGCTGAAGAGGGGTCACGCTTTTCAACAACTCTGATTTGTTTCATAGCCGCACATTTCGATTAAAATTTTCACCCTGCACTTTGTCATTGGTTTAACTCGATGACTGTAATATACAGTCAAACCTGTCTTAAGGGGTCACCCAAGGGAAGGACAAAAATTGGCTGCTTAAGACAGGTGACCCCTTAATACAGGTTCATTTGCACTGTATTTTGGTTCAAGGGACCAAGAAAATGTGGCTGCTTAAGACAGGTGACCCCTTAATAGAGGTGACCCCATGAGCAGGTTTGACTGTAATGGTAAAAAATATTTGCTTCGTTTGTGAGGAAAATGGGTGATAACATAAGGGTGATCCGATACTGTCGATGATCCGATACTGTCGAGTCCACTGTACTTGACATCATTTCCTGAATTCTGCACAGTTAAAATGCACTTGAATCTGCAAACTGACTTCAAGAGAAAAAAAGTTTCAGAGCGTTCCAAGAATTTTCTGTCTAGGAAAAGAAGGATCTACACAATCCAGATAACAGATATTCTGAATAGTTCAAAGATCTGGGTGATGAAATGATCCGTTCATAGCAAAAACAAAATGGACAGCTTAGCAGGGAAGATGCAGGCAAACACAAAGTTATCCTCAAATTCATTACAAATGAACCAACAGTGTCAAAGTATTTGAAGTCGTTCGTCTATATGGAACTCAGGGGAAAATGGCAAATGTTATTCAATACTTTCTCATTCTCAGTTCTTTAATTATTTTTGAAGATAACAGTAGTTGGACTCACTTGCCTTTTCCATGTTAAACTCCCCAGTTTAGCCACAAACAACCCATTTCTAACCATAACATAACAGCCCATTTGACCACCCGGTTCTTTTATTTTTTCAGACTTTCTTGTATTATTTAAGATATTATAAATCCCCTTTTCCTTAAAATATAGATCTCAGAACCCCTGCACCTACTTTCTTTTCCACTTAATGCCATTTAATGTTTTCAACAGTGCAGATGACAAAAATAATGTCCTAAATACAGTTTGACGTCATGTGACGCCACTGTCTGTTGAAGTACTGCTTTATATAGAAACTTTACCAGAGCAAAAGGGTGTCATTTTGCTACAACCATACGAAATTTTGAAAAGATTCCTTGCTAAATAAAAGTTACAGCAATTTAAAAAAGTCAACGTTTTTTTAGACACCCTGTATTCAAAAAGCACTGATGATTTTCTCATAACAAATGAAAACAAGAAGAAGAAAAAGAAGAAGCACATGAAAAGCATTACGCTGATAAATTAGTCTTGTACATTTTACCTGTTGCCTGTCTAGGATGTTCTAAAGATACATGTTGCATCTTATTCACGCCATGATTTAGCCCTACACCGAAGGTACTATTACAATGAACCTCATCCTCAAAAATAACACATCTGCTATATTTCAAGTTTCAGACTCCGAAACTTTTTCTAGAATCAAAAGCTAACAGGTTTACAAACAGAATTCGTTCCTTCCGTGGCATCATATTCACGTAAATTTAATTCGGATAACTGGGTACACTTTCCAGGGAAGCAACTCTTCCTGTTTCAAATCTGCTTCCCCTTCCAATGAGGATCACTTTTAAAAAAAGAATTTGTCCCCCATAACAAAATATAAATAAATGAAAAGAAATAGTGCATATTCCATGAAGCAGATCATTTTCAGTTTTCAGATATACAGCTGATCAATTCCACTGGGCACACACTGTTGAATCAACCTTGAATCAATGTTGATTCAACATTGCGTGTCTGATGGGGATGCTCACACCTGCAAGAGGGAGATCACTCTAAAATGGAAATAAATCTGCCCCTTCGTTACATGTGGGTCGTGTATACAGCGGCGTGGGAGCTAAAGGAATTGAATTTCTCAGTTTTAGTATCCCTATACAGAGCTTCTTTTTCTAAAGGACTTGCCCCTCCCACGCCCAGTGCATGATTTATCTACAAGGCACATGGGCGCAAATAGTTTTGCTACAGTTGTCTCCCTTGTGAAATAAGCGGAAAAAGCAAAGTGGTATTATAGCCAAATCTATTTAGGTGTTACGATAGTCTCCTTTTCCGCCATTTTTACCAAGGGAAAGAACTTTTGTGACGTCCTCTTGTGTTTCCTGGACAGAGAAGCCTTTCTTAAGTAGGGTCTACTCCAAAAGGAAAGAATTTTCTCACAGGGCAGTATTTAATGCTTTCCTTTAAGAGTTGACCTTCATTTAGAAGGGAGGTAAAATGCAGAATTCGGCTCCCTTTAATTGTACCCAATCACCTAGAGCACAGAAGCACGTGCCTCCAGATCCCCTTCTAGCTACACCCTGTATTCTAACAATATGACAAGAATTTCGAGATTCTGTTTATAATCCTTAATTTACTGGTACACAAGTCTTAAGTCAGTACTAATCCCTTTCCCAAAGCAGATACACAAAGATAAGCAGCTGTTGAATATGATAAACTCTTATGGTTGATTCCACAGCATAGCGGTTTATCTACAGACGTGTAGAAGTATTTTGTTTGACCTGTTACTTTGATTGCAGTGTGTACAGCCAAATATTAGAGCTGATTTGATTGGATGCAGAATGAGTCAGCTAGTGAAATTTCAGAGAAGGTGCGCGGTTTTCGCTTACGACAGGTGCTTATATATAATTCTGAGATAATTTTCTTATTTCTCAGTGAAAGCATATCTTGTGAACTCACTCTAGAACTTGGTCGGCTAGACTTTGTGGTTTCAGATAAGAACCGGCTGCCCCTCACATATCTTGTATGCGGCTATGCCCGGTAAATTGCTCCATCTCCCCAGCGGGCACATGAAATCGTAATGACATCGCACTGACGTCATGACGTTGCATCTACGTCTTCTATACGACGCCTATTCGACGTGACGTGCCGGCTGGGTCGTCACCTACACATACCTGCCGAACAGTGGTATTTGTTACACATGTTCTGTAGATGTTACCCTTAAAGCGCCAAAAATTAAAATTGTTGAATTGGCAAACAGTGTAGATCCAGATGAGGTGGCTCATAATGAGCCACCTCATCTGAATCTACACTGTTTGTCCTCTATTATGAGCCACCTCATCTGGATCTACACTGTTTGCCCTCTAGTGTTCGAATTCTCAATATGATATCGCTTGGACGGAACATTTTTTGAAATTCTGCAGACGTAAATTTTGTCGTCTGCTTATTTGGCGCATTAGGGTTAAACCACTTGATCTCCATTTTCAAGATGTCTGTAGATGGACTCAATGATTTTAACATAAGGGAAAGTACAGACTGCACCATTGTGAAATTATGGGGAAGCCATTTAACGGAATAAATACAGAAATTGCTGATTAGCATGGTCGTGCTGTTCAGATCGCGACATATTAATTCACGACGGCGAAGCCGAAACAAATGAATATTCGCATCTGCCAGGTGACACGTGTTAATCAGCGATAATTTGCCGGTAAAGAAAAATAATTATGATTCTATCAGACAGCATTATATAGAATGAAATGGAACATTATTGCGACGTTTCAAAAAAAGACTCTTGTGGCGGATATCGACAAATGTATATGTTTATATTTACATTCTTGGTGTATTTACTGAAAAGCCCTATAGTAAACCATTGGAACGTAATGTAGTTTACATTCCAATAATTACACTGAGACACGCGACGTCAATGACGTCAAAATAAACAATATCTCTATACAACCTGATTGAACGTCAGCAACGTCATGACGTCATGCATGCCGTTCTGCTGTTAGCAGAAAAACTGCGTGTACATGTTTCAATTTTAGCTCTTATATAGGATTTTTCATGAAAGATTTGATTAAAACGAATGTAAATATAAGTAATGAACTTATTTTTTCTGAGGTTTATTGAAGTGTAAACTACATTGGGTCACTAGCACAGTTTACAAGAACCTCTTCGGGGTTCATTCACTTTGCACGTGACCCAATGTAATTAACACTTCGATAAACCTCAGAAAAATTAAATGCATTGCTTAAATATCCACCGTCACTGTGGTATCATTCCAAATTGACACATTACTGCGCATCGACGTCAATACGACGTCATTAAGACATCCTGTTCCTGCTGGGATTTAGACCGTTGTTACCCCCATTGAAATTCAGTTAAAATCGCATGACTTAAGTTGGTTATCATCTGAGCAAATACCTGTAGGCACAAACAGAATTGTTATGTTTTTTGTTGATTTTTTTTTTTTTTTTGGTAAAATGTCTAAATAACATGATTTGTAGCTTGTCTGTGCTGTTTCAATAATTTAGAAAAAGAAGAGAAGAAATAATGTGTTAAATAGCTAAATAGCCTTTCATTTAAAAGAATAAGACAATTACTGTAGCTTATGAAGAAGACCCTTGAAACATTTAATAGAGGTTTGATTATAGGCTAATGAATGGGATAACACTACTGATAAGACCAGCACTGTGCATGGCCTGTCTAGTTACCCCACCCATTCAAATTCATAGGCCCAGAGACGCTAAGTGAGAAATTCCAGCGCATCAAAAACAAATGTGCACCAAATTGTTGTATTTAACTTAGAAACTGAATACCCACAACATATGTTCAGTTTGTCTATGAGCGGAGACAAGATCATTTGTATGTTGAGATAACCGGGAAACTGAAAATCTGCAAGTTTGGTTATCGAAAACTGGTGAATTTTGTCGAATTGCAGAGGCCAAATTCTGTGAGCCCGGCTTCCAGCACAATTCATATTTTGTATACAGACACAGTTTTGAGATATAGACATGCCACGAATTAAATGTGCCGGGGCCTGTCTGTATTGGGTGTTTTTAAGGTAAAATCGCAAAGATTTACATGAATTTGTTTATTATGTGCTTGCTGTTACATTCTAGATTGGAGCTTAACTGTATAAACATTTTTGTCATCAAATTAGAATCTTCGCAAGGTAAATTTAATTTTCTGATCGGGAGGGGGTGGGGGGGAGGGGGTTCAAATACGGGTCTGATCATACGAGTTCCTTCGGACCTCATGATGTTAACAATGGGATTTATCCAAGATTTTTGTACGCCGCCTTTTCCGAAATGCTAAATTTGGAAAACGTTAATGCTATGTTAGAAAATCTCCAGCTCTTGCTTAGACAAAAGGCTATGTCTGTTATTACTTAAGAGAGTCCTTAGAACTTATTTATCCTCAACAGAGCCGGATGGCGGCCGTAAAATGTTTTCCCCTATAACATTATACTGTACATAGTACACTCAGAGCAATAGACTCAGAAAATTTGTTTACATAATATTTTCATTCTAACTCTTTTTATTTAGTCGAAATTCAGGGCCGCTGGCCAAGGCCCATTTCACGAACTTATCATAATTGCAGTTGCAGCTATATTGCATTCGATAATAAACGCGAGTTAGAATATACAAAATAAATTGTTAAAATCAGTGACCTATATAGATACCCTATATATAGGTCACTGATGAAAGGTGGGAACGTAACGTAACGGTAAGCGAGTGGGTCTAGATGAATTTATCGGTGAAACTATAGTTTAGGGACGTTACCTTAATTGTACAGTAGTAATGTATTTCATAACTCTTTTAATGATTACATGTATACCACTGTAACCACACAGACACACTGCAGAGAACTTACCTGTACAACGATGTCACCTTAACTTCAAGGGAGGTAATTTTGTGTCGTTAAAAACTAGCATGTGATAATTTTTTCGCAGTAATTTTGTGTTTAATCGATTGAGGGCATCCCTAAAGGATTCAAAAGCTGAAAATTTTATAATTTTTATTAATATAAATTATAAAAGTATTTACACGACCTTGAAATTGCAGACCTTAAAGTTAAGGTGTCCTTCTTGGCCAAGGAGTTTGAGCATGTGGTAAGATGTTTAAAGTTTAAAGCTAAAACAGGTTTGTCTACCTCAAGCTTAGGCTACTGTGCACAGAAAGCTAAAAACATTAAGCTGTCTTTAAACATGATGCATGATCAGATCCACATCTGCTTTCTGGTTTCCTTGTTGAAGTGTTTTCTCGGGCGGTTTTTCTTACTGGTCAATTTGGTATCGATGCTCAAGAAACAAAAAGAAAAAAATACGATGAGAAAGGACAGGTTTTAGCAAAACAGTGCGCAGCGCTGACATTGTCTTACGTCAGAAAGATGGTATTTAGTCCTTTTTTTTCATAATTTGTTTTTCTGCATTTAGAGCTTCTTTTGACTGCCAGACTACCCCTTGCGTTTTGAAGAAGACTTGAAATGAGCTCTCGATCAACACTTGTATGTATGTGCAATATTGATGGTCCTTAATACCATCTTAAAGCACTCATTATAAAGTTACAGCAGTATTATACAAGTCACTGTTGTCAATAAAACGAGTCTTTCAATTAGTGGGATTATCCCCGTTTGTCCATCTTATGCATTACTTTTATGTACAAAAACGTATAAACAAAATAACCAAGAACTGTTTTGAGCTAGGATTTTCATATTAGCCATTCAAAAATATTTATGGACCATAATGAAGATGACCGTATTGGCTTTTGAACTGACTCGATTTACACGTGGTTGAGTTAGTTCCATCCCTCCTCTGGCACAGACATTCATGGACAGATCTTCTATAGGAGGAGTCATTAGGTTGGGGCCATAGTGATTATAAATACTTTCAAGTTTTTAGAGTAACCTTAATTTGTTCACAGACGTATTGCAACCGACTTTTCTTTTTAATAACAGTAATATGAGCCGCGACATGACAAAACCAGCAAAGTGGCATGTGCGACCAGCGAAGATTCAGATCAGCCTGCGCATCCGCATGGACCTAGCTTAGACCTTTCTCTACCCTTCAAGCGCACAGCGAAGATTTTCATCAGAGTGGACAGATGCACAGGCTGATCTGAGTCTTCTCTTGGCGCACATTCCACTTTTGTTGGTTGTGTCGTGTCGCGGCTCATGTGTAGTCTGTTTTTTCCTTGAAATTTTCAGATGTAGACACTTTCAAGTTCTGACACCACCACAGAAGAAAAGAGTTGCAAAATCCCTTATGCTGACAGAAACTGTTTGCCCGTGATGTTTAAGGTGAAAGTTAAGGTAGGAATAAAAAGTGAAGAGATGTATGCCTGATCTTTCTAGAGCGAAACTTCAGGTTTTGAAAATGAGTGGTAAACGGTACAAAGGTGTTAAAATCTCGAAGAACAATACCGCAGATTCACGACATGCTAATGGCGCGTGTGGTAAAACGTTTACAAAGGCAAGAAAAGGGAAGAAGAATGTGTTTAAGAATACTGGAAGGAAACCGCAAGCTTGTGATGTCTGCGGTAAACAGTTTTGGAGAGAAAGCAGTTTAAATAAACACATGCTTCGTCATACTGGAGACAAACCATATGCTTGTGATGTGTGTCGGAAACGGTTTACAAAGGAAAAGTCTTTGAAGATACACAGGCTTATTCATACTAGAGATAAACCATATGCTTGTGATGTGTGTTGTAAACAGTGTCAAACTAAAGGGCACTTGAAAAGACACAAGACTGTTCATTTAGAAGATAAATCATATGCTTGCGATATTTGTGATAGACGTTTTGCTGCTATAGAATACTTGAAAAGACACGTGCATTCTCATATTAGAGACAAACCGTATGCCTGTGATATATGTGGGAAACATTTTCCAGTAGCAGGAGACGTTACGCAGCATATGGGTGTTCACTTTGGTGAGAAAACACATGCCTGTGCTATTTGTGGCAAACAGTTTAGACAGGCCGGAAACATGAGGAGACATATGCTTATTCATACTGGAGAGAAACCTCATGGTTGTGACATCTGTGGTAAACAATTTGCAGAAAAGGGAAACTTAAAGAGACACGCGCTTACTCATACTGGAGGGAAGCCACATGCTTGTGGTGTCTGTGATTAAGTTTTTATGCAGGCAGACCACTTGAAACAACATATGCTGACCCATACGAGAGAGAAACCACACGCTTGTAAAGCCTGTAGCAAAAAGTTTACAAGGGCCGAAAACTTAAGGAAACACATGGTTAGTCATACTGAAGGGCCACGGCAAGTTTGTAATGTATGCGGTAAACGGATCATAAGAGCAGAGAACATGAAGGAACACATGCTTCTTCATACCGGAGACTCACCACATGTCTGTGCTATCTGTGGTGATCAGTTTACTTTGGCAGGAAGCTTAAAGAGACATATGGCAGCTCATACTGGAGGGAAACGGCCTGGCTGTGCTATATGTGGGAAACAATTTTCAAGGGCAGAAAACTTGAAGATACACATGCTTATACACACTAGTGAGAAACCGTACACTTGCGATATCTGTGGCAAAAAGTTCAAATGGATAGGCCACCTTAAAGAACACATACTTGTTCATATTGGAGTGAAACGGCATGTTTGTTATATTTGTTCCAAAAGGTTTCTCACTTCAGAGCACTTACGGACTCATAAACGTATTCACACTGGAGAGAAGCCATATGCTTGTGATTTGTGTGCTGACAAGTTTATACAGTTTGCACACCTGAAAAGACACACATTTACTCACATTGGAGAGAAAGCACATATTTGAGAAGACTGTGGTAAGGAGTTTAGAATACAAGACGCTTTATGTATCAATCACCTATTCATACTGGAGGGGAACTGTATGTTTGTGATGTTGGTTGAAAACAGTTTACACTTTAATGTTTGAAATTTGAAGACACATTTTTATTTTCATACTGGAGAAATAACGCTGGATTGTCATGTCTCTGGAAAACAGTTTACTACTAAAAGACACATGAAAAAAAATCGTGAAACCATATTCTGTCTTGTCTCTGATAAACCGTTTACTAAGAAAGAGAGCATAAATAATTATATCGCATCTTCTATTTGGAAATTGCAAGCTGATAGTATTTTAGACTCATAGGAACTACGATCTCAGCGTCAAATGATTGCCTATACTAAACCCTTCATAATAATGGTGTATATAAAACAGTTCGAACATTATTGGACGAATCAACTTGTATGCTGTCTCTTTATGTTGAAAAAAAATCACATGTTTTATACAGGCCCGAAGCCAGACCACACGTACTGACGGGGCTCTGGATAACTGGTTGGACGCGCAGCGTTGAATCAGCATTGAATCAGCGTTGATTCAACACCATGACGTTGAATCAGCGTTTATTTAATGTTGATTCAGCGCTGTGTGCCGGCTGGGATGTAATCTGGAACAAGTAATCTTTTCGTAGCTGTTATAATGCTATAGATGAATCGATGAATTATGTTAATCTGCATAAGATCTACAACGTTCAAAGATACTACTAGAAACCATAATATAACAGTATTTGAATTTAACCATGATACACAATATTTTGAATTGTACTTTTTTATCACTTCTACAACAAACAAAAGATGATTCGAGAAAATAGTTAGCAGAAGCGCAGCAACAGCAGTAGCAGTAGAAACTTTTGTGAAGTTGGCAGTAGAGCAGTAGCAGTAACAGCAGTAATTACTGCTGGCAGCAGTTACAGTAGCTACTGCTGTTACTGGTACTGCTCTACTGCAAGCAGTAATTTCTGCTGTTACTGCTACTGCTCTTCTGCCACCAGTAATAACTGCTGTTACTGCTACTGCTCTTCTGCCACCAGTAATTTCTGCTGTTACTGCAGCTGCTCTTCTGCCACCAGTAATACCTGCTGTTACTGCTACTGCTCTACTGCCATTTTTACAAAAGCTTCTACTGCTACTGCTGTTATTGCGCTACTGCCAACTTCACTCACATATCATATGGACGTTAACAGAACTGCGAGTCATTGTCACTTATACAAAAAGCTCTTCCTTTTGATAAGACGGCGTAGTGCGAAACTTTAAAACAGAGTATACCAGTCCATTTATCTAGACGATTTTCCTAAGTAGTTCTGAAGCGAACTCTTGAGACGATAGGGCATTTTAGGCGCTGAGATGATGTTACACCCCTGGTTAACTATGTTTATACAAGGTCTGTTACGAAACGAAAAAGAGCTGTTACGAAGAGAAAAAGAGTCATAGTTACCAAACGAGCTGTTACGAAGAGAAAAAGAGTCATAGTTACCAAACGACCTGATTACCAGGTCGCTTGGTAACTATGACATTTTTTTCGTTTCGTACAGCTCTTTTTCGTTGCGTAAAATCAGGTCGTTTGGTAACTATGACTCTTATCGTTTCGTAACAGCTCTTTTTCGTTTCGTAACATCCTTTAAAACATAACTAACCATGTGTGCGTTAGTATTTTGCGAAACGGAACATAACAGCTACTAGCCCCATCCCCCGCCTACCCACCCACCCTTCTGGTTTCTTTACTTAGTAATTATTGATTATTATAATAAATGCGTGTCTTCGAGGTCGGTACACAGCTGTACACATGATAAGTCGGGTTGGAATGTCTGTCTTCGAGGTCACACTACACGTGGTGAATTGCGTTGAAATGTCTGTCTCGAGGTCAGTGCACGTGGTGAGTCGAGCTTAAATGTCTGCCTTCGCTGTCACCACATGTGAGGAGTCGGGTTGAAAGTAATGATTGAGCAGCGACACGAGAAAACCAACAAAGTGGTTGTGCGCCCAGCGCAGACTCAGATCAGCCTGGGCATCCGTTCAGTCTGATCAGAGTCTTCACTGTCCGCCTGGAGGTAGATCATACCATTACCTACCCTTTAAGTGCTTAGCATAGAGTCTGGTCCAGTATGCATCAACAGTGATAGTTGATCTTTTCCAGACATATCTGTGGAGCACGCTTGATTACTTAGAAGCCGAGCCAAACGCAACAGGTGACTATTATTTCTACCGTTTTATCAATCGTGAAATATCACGGGGGTAATACCAATGCTTCTACCTATGCTGTCGACCGAGACGGTACTGCGTATTTGGCTGTCGACCGAGAATTACGGCTATCGACCGAGCAGTACTGCTGTCGATAGAGGGATAACACGCGAACGAAAGTGTCTTCAGTGAAATCCTAAGGTATTTTTCAATATTTTTTCTGTCAGACTTTGTTGTAAGATATTTTCCTTTTCTGCGAAAAGTCTTGGTGAGCGATTGTGTCGCTTGTTTTCATATGAAGCGGTGTCAAACCCCAAAAAGTAAAAAATAGGCACAATATGCAAAAAGTGTGTTATTTAGCCTATCTCGTTGCTAATCAACCATTGAAACACGTGGGAAGTATCATTCCAAAGGTTAAGCGTTTCAAGTTTGCAACGAAATGCACGTTGGAAAGATGTTCCGGGAGAGTTTTGTTTTCAGTGATACTGCTGTCGATGAGGTAATATTGTGTCTGATACCGCAGTCGATGTAACTTGGTACGGATGTCGACGATTCAAGAGGATTGCAGTGCATTTATAAAGCGGAACAAAATCATTTTTATACATTTATTTCCGTACAGTATAGGACCATTCGTCAAAATTATCAGAGTCGCACCGTGACAAAACCAACAATGTGACATTTGCGCCCAGCGAAGACACTGATCCGCCTTGGCATTCGTCCAGTTTTATCAGAGTATAATCTGCCCGCAAGGAAGGGCGTAGGTCCTTAGCTATACACTTAGCACACAGCAAAGACTCTGATCAGACTGGGCCAATGTCCAGGCGGATCTAGGACTTCGCTGGGCGCAATGTCACATCGGCTTTGTGACTGTGTAGGTCATTATTTTATTAATAAGTACATGAAAATTTGTGATTAAAAATGGTCAAGGTCATTATTTGACCTTTGACCTAGGTCTCTCATATTTCGACAATTTAAACTGTAGTGTTAACAAGTTAATGAGTACATAAAGATTTGTGAGTACAAAAGGTCAAGGTCATTCTTCGACCTTTTACACAGGACGCTCATATTTTGACAATTTAAAACATCTCCTGAAAAGCCACTGGGCCAATTGTCACCATGTTTCATGCAGAGCCTTGAGAAGTTGGGGGAACGAAAATTTGTTCAGCGCGTCCAGATCACATGACCAACATTGCAAACATAAGGTAAAAACCTTTAAAAGTCTTCTTCTCCTGAACCAATTGACCAATGTCCTTGAACTTTGGTATGTAGCGTTGGGTACTCGAGTAAAACAAAGATTGTTCAAATGATGACCTTGAGTTGACCTTGACCTTTTTTACGCCAAGATCAAATATAAGAATATGCTAGAGCACTAGATTTAATGGAAAGTTTTGAAGATTTTGGTCCAAGATTGTTCGGTCCATCTTTCACGTAAGACCATCGGGAAAAGAGGGTTGGTGGGTGGGACAATGTACAGATAGATCTACTACAAAATAAAAAAAATAGTGCTCCTTTATAAGCACTGCTTCACAAGACATCTTTCAGTAGCGCAGCGGCAATAGGGCTACTTCACAAGACAGCTTCTGATAGTAGCGCAGCAGCAATAGCATTACTTCAGAAGACAGCCCCTGATACAATCGCAGCGGCAATAGCGCTACTTCAAAAGACTTCCCCTTTAAGTAGCGCAGCGGCAATAGCGCTACTTCAGAAGACATTCCCCAACAGTAGCGCAGCGGCATTTGCGCTACTTCAAAAGACATTCCCTTATAGTAGCGCAGCGGCATTTGCGCTACTTCAGAAGACATTCCCTTATAGTAGTGCAGCGGCATTAGCGCTACTACAGGAGACAGCCCCTTTTAGTAGCGCAGCGGCAATAGCGCTATTTCAAGAGACTTCCCCTTTTAGTAGCGCAGCGGCAATAGCGCTACTTCAGAAGACATCCCCTTATAGTAGCGCAGCGGCAATAGCGCTACTTCAGAAGACATTCCTTATAGTAGCGCTGCGGCTTTAGCGCTATTACAGAAGACAGTCCCTTTTAGTAGCGCAGCGGCAATAGCGCTACTTCAGAAGACTTCCCCTTATAGTAGAGCAGCGGCAATAGCGCTACTTCAGGAGACATTAGCTTATAGTAGTGCAGTGGCATTAGCGCTACTGCAGGAGACAGCCCCTTTTAGTGGCGCAGCGGGACTAGCGCTAGTACAGAAGACATCACCTTTGGTTTAAACATATTTTATTCAAATTTTTCAATACATATATACATTGTAACAATATAAATAATAGGATTGGAACGAAAGCACACGTACTTATAAAGTTCCTCTCCTTAACTATATCTAACATGCAAATATCATGGCGATAGCTTGACAAAATAAGTTAAAATTTACATTTAAATATATATGTAATGTCGTTTACAAAAAAACAGTGATTAATATTGAAACCAAATGATAGGGAAAAGTGTCCGGACAAGAAGGAAAAAAGAAGACAGTGTAGAAAAGGAGCATAAAAAAAGAAAAGATACAACTTTACAAACTATGCAACCGAGGATGAGAGAGGAGGCGCAGAATCGCAGCGACAGTCGCATCAAGCACTCTGACTAGCATTACTTACATAAGTACCAGCCGCTTGCCATAAGCTAAGAAAATATGCTAACAGAATCGTTTTGAATCCAAAATAAATTTATGGACCTTTTCAAATATAACTGTATTTGTTTCAAAGGAAAAAGAATCGTTTCCATATAAAAGAAGGGACAGCGAGGGAACCTGATACTGAGACACTGTATTTATGAGTTCGGTTCGTTGGACTTGGTAGTTTCAACAGTGAAAAAAGTAATGTTGGGCATTTTCCACACTACCACACTGACATAAAGGGGAATCAGAAATGTTCCTTATGAAGAGATCTAAGTTTAGCGAACTGCAATTGGTTCTTAACCTAGTGTGTAATATTTGGGCTTTCCTATTACCTATGTAGAAATATTTCGGAATATGCGATTTGTCTTTGTTGAGAAAGCATTTAAAGGTATTTACTGAATCCGATTGCTGCGCCTCTTCATGTACGCTATTCCAGGCTCTGACAGTGGACGGTAGGAAAGAGTTATAGTAAAGAGTTGTCCTTGCATCTATTGTTTGAAGATCATTAGAATTTCTAAGATTATAGCGAGAAATATTACTGACAGACTGAGGTACCAAGGAAGATAGATATAAAGGAGCTAAATTATGTGTCATTTTGTAAAGACATCACCTTTAATAAAGCAGTGGAACTGTGCGACTTTAGAAGTCATCACCTTTCAGTAGCTCAGCATTTTATTCATCCCTGAGTCTTCAGTCATAACTCAGTTGCCAAAATTTAAAATTTATGTTATCTTTATGGTAATACTTTAGACTTTTTTGATCAGACATTATCAGACCTACTCCCTACAGGGTCAGTGAAATCAGGTGGAAACAAGTAGATCCTGGGAACTGGGAAGGGTCACAAGCAGTGCCCAGGTTGAGCTGAACCAGGCATATTGTCACCTTAAAAATGGCCTGAGAATGTCACAACAATGCTTATTCAGTGTTGCTGCACCTTAATTTCTGAAAGCAATGAATCCAAATCTTCCTGACACATGACAACCATTTACAACAAGATCCTTATGCAAGGGCCTGAAGGGCCCGGGATCGCAGGGCCAAAGGCCCCTCGGTAAAGGCTACCTTGGTGGTGCTGTTCATTACTGAGCCATCTTGGCGGTGGCCCTTTACTACCAAGCATGATCGAATCTGCTCTTTACTATCACGGCCGAAGGCCGCTGGGACAAAACTCCCTACAGGGTCAGTGTACTAGATGAAGTCAAGCTGATCCTGGAAACTGGTAAGGGTCACAAACAATGCCCAGGTTGAGCTGCTGTACTAAAGGGCGAAGTCCTCTTAAGTGGCACCAATGCCACTGCGCCACTAAAGGGGGAAATCTTTTTAAAGGGCGCTAATGCCGCTGCGCTACTAGAGGGTGAAGTCTCCTGAAGTGGCGCTAATGCCGCGGCGCTGCTACTAGGGGGAGTCTTTTCAAGTTGCGCTAATGCCGCTGCGCTACTACAGGTTGAAGTCTCCTGAAGTGCCGCTGCGCTGCTACAAGGGGCAGTTTCCTGATGTGGCGCTCATGCCGCTGTGCTACTAGAGGGTGAAGTCTCCTGAAGTGGCGCTAATGCCGCTGCGCTACTACAGGGGGAAGTCTTCTTAAAGTGCGCTAATGCCGCTACGCTACTAGAGGGTGAAGTTTTCCTAAGTGGCGCTCAGGCCGCTGCGCAACTAGAAGGTGAAGGTCCGGCCACATACTTTCGTTTCTCCTTCCGCTGATTCAAGAAGGGCAGT
Source organism: Ctena decussata (assembly GCA_963989385.1). NCBI lineage: Eukaryota > Metazoa > Mollusca > Bivalvia > Lucinida > Lucinidae > Ctena > Ctena decussata. The sequence goes on from OZ022505.1 coordinate 60,035,671, forward strand.
TGTCAGTTACTGGCGAAAGCATGTGCACTTTGTACTGGTTAACCGCTTAGGAGGTCTTAGCCTGCCCAGGAATAGTGTGATTAGGGTAACTGACCGTCCCGACATGACCGTAGCTGTGTACCGTGGACGTAAAACAATAAAACAACAACTCTCATATTTTGACAGTTTAAAACTGCCAGGTCTGTTCAAATGATAACCCTAGTTTGACCTTTTTACTCAGGTGAGCGATTCAGGGCCTCGCGGCCCTCTTGTTACTATTATGTTAGGTGTAAATCTGGGGTTACGTTCCCGTGATGGTTAATAGTTTTCGAAGTTCTTCTTAATATGTAACCAAGGAAGAGAAAATGGAAAGAATAGTGCTTTTGTTTACCTTGATAATTGAAAAATAGCCAATTCCGAGTTACTGTTGTTTTGGTGGTGTGGGAGTAGGTGGGAAGGGGTTGCCTTTTTTTTAGTCTACTACGTATAGTCAGTGATTACAAGTTTAAACTTGAAAGCAGATCTGGGCAAGGACTGCATTTTTTTAATTTTATAGTTCATTATAGAAAGTGTTTAGTTTTTAAATCAGCCGATGACTGCATTTTTCAAACTTGAGTGTTGCAAAAATGGACGTTTTTCACAAGAAGATAATTGTTCAAGGCTGGTTCGATTCTACCAGGTCGCATGCCGTCAATGGAAACTCATTCTGGCATGTTTTCACAAAACGGTTTTAGATGATCATCAATATTTGTGAACGCTCCATTCTTCCAAAAACATGCACGTTTAATACGCATGTGATGATAATAAATTCTGCTGAAAGTCATCTTGAACAGGCTTAAACCACAAGCCGAAGAGAAAATCGCTGAAGAACAGGCTGGGTTCCGAGCCGGAAGGAGCACCACAGAACAGATCTTCAACCTTAGAATCCTGTGTGAAAAGTATCTCAAACATCAGCAGAATCGGTACCATGTCTTCATCAATTTCAAAAAAGCCTTTGGACAGGGTATGGCATGCAGCCTTATGGGCCACCATGCGGAAGTACAATATCAGCGCAAATCTAGTTCGCACCATTGAGCAGCTATACATACGACATTGCTGCAAGTGCAGTCCTGATGGACGGAAGCACAGGAGAATGGTTCAGAACAACAGTTGGAGAAAGACAAGGATGTCTTCTGTCACCCATCCTCTTCAACATTTTTCTCGAACGGATCATGTCTGATGATCTGGAAGAACATGGCGGAAAGGTTAGCATAGGCGGCAGAAACATTACCAATCTGCGGTTTGCCGATGACATAGACGCTCAAGCTGAGGAAAAGCAGGAACTAGAAGCCCTAGTTGAAAGTCTCGACAAAACCTGCACAAGATAGAATTATGGAGATCAGTGCTGAGAAGACCAAACTGGTAACAAATAGTGCAGATGGCATTCAGAGGGAGATCAAGGTAAAAGGGCAGAAGCTGGGTACTGTAACAAGCTTCAAATACCTTGGAGCAATTGTCTCAGATGATGGCTCAAAACAGGAGGTTCTCTCAAGGACTGCACAAGCCACTTCAGCTCTTACCAAGCTGAGACCAATTTGGAGAGATAACAACATATCTCTTGGCTCCCTCGTCATTCCCATATTTCTGTATGCCTGTGAATCGTGGACCTTGACAGCAGAGTCAGAGAAATGAACGCAGGCCTTTGAGATTAGTTGCTACCGAAGGTTACTAAACATTTCGTACAAGCACCATATACCCAATGAGGAGGTTCGCAGGAAGATCCAAGCAGCTATTGGAGAATATGATGAACTCCTGACGCTGGTCAAGAAACGGAAACTAAGGTTGTTTGGCCACGTCTCAAGGTCTTCTGGTTTAGCAAAGACGATTCTAAAGGGCACAATGAAAGGAAAATGAAGAAGAGGTAGACAGAAGAAGAGATGGGAAGACATTACTAAAGTATGGCCAGGGATAGATTTTTCCAGCTCAACTAGGGCAGTTGAAGAAAGGACAAGGTGGAAAGGGATTGTTTCGAAATCATCCGTGGTGCCCCAACGACCTAGTAAGGTTATGGGATAGAATAGAATAGAATAGAATAGATGATAATAAATTCAGAACGTTTGCCAGCAAACAAAAGCATATCAATACACGACAAACCTGCTTTTCGCATATTGTGATAACAAATGTACAGATCAGCCTGTGCATGCGCATCCGCGCAGTCAGGACAGCATCGTTGCTCATAGCCTCAATAGTAGCCTACAATCATGGGATTGAAGGATAACGAAACTTTTGAAAAGTTTCATAACGAAACTTTTGAAAAGCTTCATAGCGAAACTTTTGTAAAGTTTCATAACGAAACTTTTGAAAAGGTTCGTCATCCTTTATCTCAGATTTCAAGCCTCCAGCTAGCTTATGAAGTTGGATAGGCGGTCGGTGGTTGGTGCCACTGGACACAGATTTGTGAGAAATTCGTTTATGTTCCATGTGATTTTAAATCACATTTGATTGTGAAAACTAAAATAATAACATCAGTTGTCTTTGTTAAATTGATAATATCTCATCAGAGAGAGAGAGAAAGAGCGAGAGAGAGAGAGAGAGAGAGAGAGAGAGAGAGAGACGGAGAGAGAGAGAATAAGAAAGAGAAAGAGAGAGAGAGATCGTATGCAGTTGAGCCAACCGGGCAAAATGAAACGATCCTACGAGTAGATATGACCAGAAGGATCTGGGCAAGCCGTGTAGAATCATCAGATCTACTTCAAACGAAAGTATTCGAGCCGCTGCAGGACAAAAAAAGCAAATTGATGTTGGGCCAAATAACGACTTCAGATTCGTCCAGTTTGATAAGAGTGTTCATTGCGCTCGATGGATTGATTTGATCTAAATTTCCTTCATGCAGTCTCCGAAGAATCTAATCATACTGGGCTGATGACCAAGCTGATCTGAATCTTCGCTGTGCGAAGCATAAAATACGTTGCAAACACTGTACATTTTATTTACTAAATGTAAAATGAAATGCCCAGAGAGCGCTGCAATCAAATGACGTACGTAGCCTATCACAGGCATCAAGAAGAAGAGAAAACCCCTCCGAACAAAATCCACAAAATAACAAGTAATCAATATCACAACAATTAGCTCTTTCTTCCCCAGCCGAGGTTGTAAATCTGCTAAAGTTTACATTTAAACGTGATAACAACAGCTTCGGCAATACAAAATACGATATAAATCACCTACTCCAAGTGATATTAAGTACGTATTACACCAGAACCGTCGCCTAGGAACGCCTTTAAACGCTAACTTTTATTTTCATTACTCCTGTGCTTCATATATACAAAGGGACTGTATTGTGCGGCTTGTTCTTATACTATAGTCTGTTGAGTGACTTTCTGTACAGACTCAACCAAAAAATCCCATAAAATGCGTTGGTTTTGACTTAAATCTACAACATGCCATCTCCAATCACTATCGACAGCCGTACCGTGCAAATATTTTTACAATCGACAGCCGTATCATTGGTCATCGACAGCCGTATTGTAACTTTTTTAAATCGTTCATAACATCTAGCAGAAACAATAAATGAGAATAATGATATTAGTTCGCCAGAGCTCCTTTGCAAAGCAAACTGTCCGGGCAGTTTTATTTGTCTCTGACAGTTGTAAATGCTGAAATTTTGCAAATAAACGAAGAAAATGGAAGTTTTTGATACCAAGTACATTTTCGTAAAGATCTTTGTGTCACAACGCTTACCAGGAGATCAGATATAAAGTTCAACACCTCTTTGACGATCGGCGGTGATTAAAATGTTTCTTTTTCATTTTTCGAGGTTCAGAAGGCACCCGAACTTGGATACTAACACCATCGACAGCCGTACTGCTCGGTCGAAAGCCGTAATTCTCGGTCGACAGCCAAATACGCAGTACCGGCTCGGTCGACAGCATAGGTAGAAGCATTGGTATTACCCCCGTGAATATAGATCTTGGCCAAATATGCGTCACTGTTCTCAGTAGATCTTCCCAAGACATATCTGTGGAGCAAATTCGAAGACTCAAGTCCTTGTGGATACTTAGAATCTGAGATAAACGCAACGAGTGAATACATTTTTCAATGTTCAATCAACCGTGAAATATAGGTTATTGCACGCTATTTGCATACAATAGATTCATACATAAACGCAACAGGTTAGTATTTTGTCTATGTTGTATCAACCGTAAAATTTAGCCCATGGCCCGATATGCATCGCTATATCAGTAGATCTTTCCTAGATGAATCTATGGAGCAAGTTTGAAGGTTCTAGCTCTTGTGGTTACTTAGAACTGAGCAAAACGCAACAGATGAATATATTTACAAAGGCGCCGCACAATTGCACGCACATGCCATCGTTAAATTTGACCTGTATCTGTTCAGCGTTTCTTGAGATACTGACATTTCAGCAAAACTAGACTCGTAAATAGAAAGTAGGTCATTGTGACCTAATTCCACTACAGATCTTTTTTTCATTTTGAAAGTTTTGAATACCAAGGTCCATCTAATGCTCCATGCAAGATTTCAGCCAAATATCTGAGTGGTTTTGGAGCAGAAAATGATGTTAGTGTGTTTGCTGTATTTAATACTAGCAGCCAACTTGGATTCTCAACCAGGCTGAATTTTATTATTCTGAAGCCCTGTATTCTGATCATGCTGCCTGTAAAATTTGAAAACCATACGTGCAACGGTTTCTTCTAAATGGACTTAAATGCTTGGGTCGACGTAAATTGTTAACGAACGGACGGACGAACGGACTGACGGGCAGACGGAAAACCGAACGCCTTTATCGCACCTTGCTAAAGCAGGTGCACCAAAAACCTTAATGAATTCATAATGTGAACTATTCGGCACTCGTTCATATGGAGAGAAACACTCGCAAGTGCATGTGTCCTTCATCTGAACTTGTGTCGAACATTTCACAGTATAAATTCAATAACCTGTAATCACACCTGGTTAACTATGTTTTCCAGGATGTTACAAAACGAAAAAGAGCCGTTACGAAATGAAAAAGAGTCATATATTCATTGTAGTTACCAAACGACCTGGTCATTAGGTCGTTTGGTAACTTTGACTATACATAGTTAACCAGGGGTGGTAATTATCGATCTAATAATGGTCTTTGGCTGCCGGGTGTTCATAGGAGGAGCAGATCCCTTCTTTTTCAAAATCATCTTTCTTGGAGCACGATTCCTTGCACCGGCCGGTGGGGATTTATTTTTCCACTTTGATTTTCTCAGTGGCAATTCAAAAGGTAGATTTGTCCTGATAATTTGCTGCTTGAAGTTCAAAGCAGTATGGTCGTCCTTCAAAATCGTAACAATTTTTGGCGGTAAAAGTTCTAGCCACAAGCGAAACGCCTTTCGATTTCTGATTATCACAATGCATTGTGATAAATTATAGAACAAAATACACTTCGAACGGATTTATTAAAATTCTGCCTGTATTTTAACAATTTTTATATGTTAAGGAGAGGAACTATATAAGTATTATTGCTTCCGTTCTGATCCTTATACTTGTAGATTACAAATGTATATGCTAGTTGTCATGTTCTTTTCATGAAATAAAATATGTTTAGACCATTTCTGATTAATTTACGAGAAAAGTTGTGACTTTCCAGTCTAGAACCGTTGATACCAGAAGAGTTTGTCACCAAAGGCGTTTCGGTTCTGAATAACGGATCATCCAGTTATCCGGGCATTCTTCTTCACAAGACCACATATTTATTTCTTTGTTTTCCCAAAACAGTTTCTCTTTCAATGCAAACACTTTGAGAAATAAAGACACCTGGCATGACATACCGTTGTTTAGACATACCGGTTGCCCATGGCTGTTAAACCGACACGAACAGCTGAAATACATCATAATTGCAGTTGTAACTATTTTCTACAAAATGTATACGAGAGTTTAGCTATTCAAAATAAGTCGTTATCTGGATGTACGGTAAGGGAATGAACATCAGAAATATAAGTTCAAACAAATTCTAGTAAGAATGGCGCAGTCGAGAAATAAAAACTGATAGAGTATTTGTTTATTGTTTTCTAAACACAAATTTATTAATCAAATGTCTTAGGTGCGCAATGTTACCGGACAGCACCGTAAATACAATTTTAATAATGATGGTTTTTAAGATTTGCGAAGAAAATAACCATTTGATCTTTTCTTACCTATAGGAGATAAAAGCGTGACGTCACTGATATGACACCTGGGGGATTTCCCGAGTATGGTTGGCAGAAAGATTGATACAGTATCATAGTATACAGCTAAGGCGCATGATTGTTTGTGTATACCCTTACGAAAAAGATTTTTTGCAGCAAGGTTACCGTAAGTTTGCTGCAAGCTTACTGCAAAGAAAAAGATCGCAGCAAAAAGATTTACGACTTCGCAGGACATTGCGGCTAGCAGCGAACTTCTTGCGAATAACATCGCTGCTAGCTGCAAAGTCGCAACAGACAGGTTCACCAGAGACTATCATATTACATACACTTTGCTGCAAGGTTACAAGAAACTTGTAATTTTTACCACTTGTTTGCTGCAACTTTGCAGCAAACTTAGACTTATTGCATTGCATTGCCAAAGCATCACAGGAAACTTTGTTAAATTCATCTCATCGCCAAAACATTGCAAGAAACTTTGTCAAATTTATCTCATGGCCACAACATTGGGGAAATCATAAACAAATTCCATGCTTTGCCTTATCATGTGCACAGGAAACCTCAACGTAATTTTGTGGCAGGGAAGAGTACAATATTTTCTTTTGCTCTCAGCTTCTCCATTTACTGAAGCAAATATTAAAACAAAGATAAATGTGGAATATTTTTTATATTGAATTAGGCAACTGACTTAGAATCCCACTGAATGTAAGTCTAAAGTTGTGGAATCTTACTGAATAATTATTGTCCTAAAATGACAGAAACAGGATGGTAAAAAATTGCTTCATTAAACTTTAAACTTTTCATTCAGTTTCTGTAACCCAGAAATTTGAACACAAAACCTTATTACCACAGTTAAAAAAATAAGAATGTACCCCAGGAATTTGAACACAACCCTGTTACAAGACTTAAAAAAACAACATGAATATTTTTTTTATAGAGACAAAGGTCTGATGTTATTCAATTATCAATGCATAATTAGTAACTGATAAGAACAGAGGAATAAATCATCAGGAAGTCTACAGTTTATCAGATATTAATAAGTGTGACCTGTAAAGATACCATACTACAAAGACTCCCTGTAGAGAAAGACAACCTGGAACATTAACACAATTACAGTCTGTGCATATTTTTGTCCATTTTGTCTGTAGACACTCACTAATAGAGGTCAACATGGGTGTTATATGAAAGGATAGTTTAACTTTTTGTCTCAAAATGGTTGGTAAATTCAAATGTTTGGTCATAAATATTAAAAGAAGGCTAAAGGTAAGACTTATTTTCATATCATTTTAAGACACAGTGCATGGAAAGAGCAGATTTTGAATAGATCTGTAATTAAGGGGCTGCTGATATATTTGTGTACATTGTATTATTTTGGAACAATTCTAGGAAAAATGCCCTAATTAAGCAGGTATCTACTGAAAAAAAAAAGATTTCAAAGTAGTAATAATTCATTTATAGGGTTTACAAATAACTATTTCAAAAAAATGACTTAATCATTATTAGTTTTAAGAAACCTGGTACAAAAGTCTGTATTGTATAACAGTTCCTAATGTTAAGCTGACAAATCTTATTTAAAACAGACTTAAAGCCGTTTGTTATATCATGTTACATGTCTATCATGTAAAACTGCAGAATATATAGAACAGTGGTTTTAATGCAGTACTGGGAACTTTTTTATGTATCTTGTTTCTTTGATGTATTATATTTCTAGAGACTACACATTAATTTATAGTTATATTGTCATTTTCTTTGAAGGGCAAATCTTTTTACCGTAAAAATTCTAAACATTGGATCAAATAGGTCTGATCAAACAGTGCAGTGCTCCTGAAGGAGCAGTTGATCAGACCCTGCAGTGTTAGCAACTCTATCTGATCTTTCAGATGCATTACTGCACTGAAATAACAAAAGCATCATTACAGAATTATAATGAATAAATTACTTTGCTGCAATCTTGCAGCAAACTTCATTTGCATAGTTTTCATTTGCATAGTAAAACATTGCTGCAACCTTGCAGCAAACCTCATTTGCATGGTAGAACATCGCTGCAACCTTGCAGCGAAGTTTGCAGTAAACTTGCAGCAACCTTACGGTAGCTTTGCAGCTGTGTTCGCAGGAGGCCAGTTTTTTTCATAAGGGTATGAATTTAAAACAGCAAAATTATAATGTTTTTGACAGATAATATGTAAGGCTTACATTTTCTTTAATGACGTTGAATTTCATGATTTATTTGCATTCTTAGATGCTTCATTTTTTTCCTTTTTATCACACATGTTTATAGTGTAAATTTATAAAAGTCTAGCTGATGTAGCGTGTAAAAAGGGAAACGGAAAATACAACGAATGAACGAACGGACATACCATTAAATGAATGAGTGACCGAGTAAATGGCAGCGAATCGCTGATGACTGACTCAGATGCGTATCTGTTTCTTTTATATTTCTTAGTTCAAGCTTTTGAACTTCATTTAATTTTCAAACAGTACTGTTGGTCTAGCTCTATAATAGAATTTTATAAACTGTTGTTTTTTTTAAAAATCAATATTTTAGGTGGCATTTACTTGTTTTAGGATATAGCTAAAAGCTTACACTGAAACGAGATGAAATGTGAAATTCATTTTTATCATTGAATTATAGTTAGTACTAAACTGTTCTGAACATGTTAGATCTCGCATTCACAAAATTCAATATATACTTTTCATCATAGATACTCTAATAAATAGTATCAGATTCTGTATCCTATGTTAATTTTCTGAATTAAAAATGTTTGTTTCCTGTTTTATAATTGTATCTTCGCAGTCTTCAGTGGATCCTTTGATCAAGGACGTTTTATCATAGTTCAAAAACCGCCGCTGGCATGTGCCTGGTGTCCTGTGGTGACAATGTGAAATAAACATGTATCTAAAATAAACTGTTTGCGCGCCAAGTGCGGCTAATTATCCGTTAACACAAACGTATGGCTTCCTCTTTTTTATTTATTTTTCCTTTATTTATTTAAATATTTTTTCTACTTTATTTTTTTTTTTTTTGGAAACCGAATCCTCCGACTAAATGCCAGAAAAACAGTCCGGTTAAGTTGATGGGTATACCCAGATACGCTTTTTGTTAGATGAATTCAATTAACTAAAAGATTTATTTTTCAGATGGCTGGTGACTCAGACCTTATTTCCAATTGTTTTAAATCGATAGCTATATAGTCACACTTATTTTAATTACCTTTTACGCATTTTAGCGATTACACGCCAGACTATCCTATAGTAAAACACTGTCCTCTGATAATCTTTTGCCAACCAAGCTACCCACGTGATCATCCGAGGTGTCTAGGGGCCGAGATGGTTTGGGACCGAAGTATCCTGTTACCGTTAAAACGAATTTATACCACGAATGCATTTTAACTTGATATTTCACCGTCCAATTTTCAGCCGGTATTGTTGGAGCCGCACATACTCCGGAAGACTGTCATACCCTTTCCTTTATATTAGAGACACTGGCCCCGTTTATGGAGTTTCTCACCCGTGTAAGAAATATGAAAATGTTAAAAACAAAATTTCCGCTTTTCGGCTCCATGAGACTCAAATGTCAGAGCCTGTCACATATACATATTTCTATGCGAAAACTTTTAGGGAATTGAAAATATCTCGGACTGATCACAAAAGCCATTCCTTATTGACAACAACGATTCCAAGCACAGTCAGTGCATTTCTGTATCATGTTATATTGTTACTTTTTTGTTTTTAGGCCATTTCTGAGACAGACTTTTAAACGTTCGACAATTGTACAGAAGAATCAATGGTAAAAGAGTAGACTGAAGATTACTAATGGAGACAAACTTTATCCTGATGATTTCTACGGTAGAATTTGAGGCAAGCAGGAGACTTGAAAAACAAACATAGTTACTCATAATGGAGAAATCACATGTTTGTGATGTCTGTGGTAAACATTTTTCACAGGCAGGAATTTTGAAAAAACATATGCTGATTCATACTGGAGAGAAACCATATGCTTGTGATATCTGCGGTAAACAATTTATAAAGGCAGGGAACTTGAAGATACATTCTGATTCATACTGAAGAGAAAACACATGTTTGTGATATCTGCGGTAAACAATTTATAAAGGCAGGGAACTTGAAGATACACATTCTGATTCATACTGAAGAGAAAACACATGTTTGTGATATCTGTGGTAAACAATTTATAAAGGCAGGGAACTTGAAGATACACATGCTTGTTCATACTGGAGAGAAACCATATGCTTGTGATATCTGCGATAAACAGTTTACTCAGGCAGGAAACTTGAAGACACACATGCTTATTCATACTGGAGATAAAATATTTGCATGTGGTTTCTGTAATAAACAAGTAACAACTGACTTGAAGAGACATATGCTTATTCATACTGGAGATAAACCATATGCTTGTGATATCTGCGATAAACAGTTTACTCAGGCAGGAAACTTGAAGATACACAAGCTTATTCATACTGGAGAGAAACCATATGCTTGTGGTGTCTGTAATAAACAAGAAACAAGGGCAAATGACTTGAAGAGACACATGCTTATTCATACTGGAGAGAAATCATATGCAAGTGAGTTGAAGACACATATGCTTGTTCATACTGGCGGCGGGACAACACATGCTTGTGATGTTTGTGGGAAAATTTTTTCAAAGACAGCAAACTTGAAAGTACACATGCTGATTCATTCTGGGGAGAAACCACATGCTTGTGAAATCTGCGGCAAACAATTCACAGCGACAGGAAACTTGAAAAGACACATGCTTATTCATACTGGAGAGAAACCACATGCTTGTGTTGTTTGTAATAAACAATTTACAACGGCAAATGACTTGAAGAGACACATGCTTATTCATGCTGGGTGAAACGGCATGCTTGCGATCTCTGTTGTAAGCAGTTTACATCCGCAGCACATTTTAAGAAACACATGTTTATTCATACAGGGGATAAACCACATGCTTGTAATGTTTGAAGTAAACAGTTTACACAGGCAGGAAACTTGAAGAGACACATGCTTATGCACACTGGAGAGAAACCACATGCTTCTGGTGTCTGTACTTAACAATTTAAAAGGGCAAATGACTTTAAGAGACACATGCTTATTCATACTGACGAGACACCACACACTTGTGATGTTTGTAGTAAACAACTTAGACTCGCAAGAATCCTGAAGCTACATGTATTTAGTCATACTGGTTTGAATTCGTATGATTGTGATATTTGTGGTAAAAGATTTACACAGTCAGGAAACTTGAAGGTCCACACGCTTACTCATACAGGAGAGAAACTATATACTTGTGATTGGTGTGGCAAAACATTTACACAGTCAGGAAGCTTGAAGAAACATATGCTTATTCATACTGAATAGAAACCATATGCAACTCTTTAAGAGTTGACTCCAACTGGAAGAGGCGGTAAAAATAGAAATGGCTGAGTTTTTCCCTTTGTTTAGCCACGATGACCATGTGCTTTTGGAACTATGATTCTTTCTTTTTTTGTTTCATAACAGCCTGTAAGCCTCGGAAACATAGTTAACTGGGTGTGTTTCTGGTAAATGGCTCCAACGCAAAAAATTACAACCCATGAGAAGGCCTGGATCCAGATCACCAAGTACTTGTGTGACTCTGGATAAGTGGTGGGACTGGGATGTACCGAAATGTATGCGTGTATGTTGGGGAGGGGAGGGGAGGAGCTAGAATGAGCTAAATGACATAATTCGGGATCAGTTTGATGAGAAATTTTGATAACATCTCTTTTAGCTCGAAACATAAGTTATGACATATTAGAATCGCCTCGCCGAGGCGATTCTAATGAGTTATCACAACATATATCTTAATCTAACCTTCTAACCACGTATAAATTATCTCAAACTGTCATCAGATAGCGGAATTGAAACCCCAAAGCCCCCTCCTGCCCCCCCCCCCCCCCCCACTTGATTCGGGGCTGATGGGAATCCGGACGCTGCACAAAAGAACGTTCATAATACGTTTACTATTGTTCGATAGTTTACTACTCCTCAGTTTTGTCCTCCTGACACTCTTTTCACATAGCAATAAACAACTTTCCTTCATGAAAAATGTTGAGCGAACGTCTCATAAACAAAATGCAGTCAGCCTCTGAATTTATTTTGTTGAGTATATTTACAGCAATGTGTATCAATAACAGGTAAAACTTCAAAAGAGCCGCGACACAAAAAACAAAAAACAAATTGGCATGTGCGCTCGTCGAAGACTCAGGTCAGCCTGGGCATCCATCCAGTCTTATCTGAGTCTTTGCTGTCGACATGGAGGTAGCTTAGACCCTTATCTACCCTTAAAGCGCTCAGCAAAGACTCTGATCAGACTTGGCGGATGCCCAGGCTGATCTGAGTCTTCGGTGAGCGCACATGCCACTTTGTTTGTTTTATCTGTTGCGGCTCGAATTATGGTGTTAAAACATGATGGAGATGGACGGTATATGATGCCATGGGACTTTGATAAAGTATCAATATCAATGTGGCTCAAGACGAGCAAGCAAATTCGTTGAATTTATATTCCCCGCCGAAATGGCTGATTTCTTTATGGAATATTTTAACTTTGACAAACTTTCGTTCCCTTGTTACTTAGTTACAACTGAACCTGTGGATTTTTAAACAAACAACAAGGACAATAACCCATGTGTAAGTGATGTCATTCTAAACACCTTGCTCCAGCATTAGCACACTATGATGATACATACTTATATCCAGTTTCAGGAAATTTCGTCTACCGGTGCCTAAGTATGGTTAATTTGTGTAGTTTATATAAAAAAGGGGAAATAACTCATGTATTACTGATGTCATCATGACAAAACTTGATGTCCACTGTCATGTTATGATGATATATAGTTGTTTTAAGTTTTGTGAAATTCCATTTATTGGTTATTTGGATATGACTCAATTTGTCTAAATTAAAGTGATTCAAGGGCATTAACTCATGTACTACTGAAGCAAGTCCAACAAAACTTGACAAGACCCACCCTGATATGGTAATACATCCCATCCAATCCAGTCCCATTATATCCCCATCCCATCCCCATCCCATTCCATCCTCGCTGTCTGTCCGTCTGTCACGTACTGACAAATGGGCCATTTAATCTTTATGTGCTTTGATTCTGCAAACCAGTGTCAAGTCACGTCGAAAATATTTTGGTAACTATTCCTCACGAATGTAAATGACTATATTACATTCTTAATGAAGAAATACAAGGTTTTCTTGTCAATAATATGAAATTAAGGCACTGCCTTTGTGCGAACACACTCTTTACGGTCCTTGAAGATCTTTGGTGTGGGTGAAGTGCTACCCTAGGCTTGTAGTCTGGTTAAAATTGGCCCGAGTGGCACTCATCTGGATAAGCAAACTGTATTTTATGCGATAATGGTAATGGTGACGTCCTTGAGAGACCAGTGCAGCTCCTGTGACATCCATGCTGCACTAAAGTAAGGCAACTCTGATGCTAAAGGTCCCGAGTTCTAACCCGGGTAACGGCGTTTGAATTTCGGTGTCCGAACACGCTTCCTTAATGTCATTTGCAGGGATGACATTAAAAAAGTGTGCCGTCCTTCGGATCGGGACGTTCACTGGAGGCCCCTGTGCAGGGAGAGACATCCCCTGTGCAGGTTAAAGATCCCTTCTGTAGTTACATGGCTACAAGAAGGTTCATCCTGCAAAACTGGAGTGTACATCGTACATCGGCTCATAATCCTCGAGAGAGGTTGTAGCAGTATAGAAAGAAAGAAAGAAAGAAAGAAACTATAACTGTGTGTGCAAGTTTCTGCCATTTTTACAAAGAGGGGGGGGTCAACTTATGTGTTTTCTTGCATGTTTACCTTAATTGGCACTCAGGTTGGCAGTGTGGCCTTTTTTCATGTGTGTGTGTGTGTGTGTGTGTGTGTGTTTGGGGGGGGGGAGGGGTCCACTCTGAGGGGAGGAAATTTGCTCTATAGGGAGAAAATTCTTTCCTATGGGTGTTGGTCCCAGTTTATAAGTCACAGAGTTTGGGTTTGCCAACCTGCTTTCCCAGAGGGTGTTCTCACTAACCTTATCGTTATCATTCAGATACTTAACAGTTAAGGTGTAAAAAACACCAGCTTTTCAATGGAGTGTAGTAGTACGGCCAATGAGTTATGTGTAAAAATGTATATAGGTATATAGAGTGTATATAACTGACCAGTCTAACTGGTCCGGACCTTCTAGCCTAGTGGTTGTGTGCTCACTTCATAATCTTGGGGTCGAGAGATCGACCCCTGGTGGGGCGCTCGACGAAATTTTCTATACAGACTTTTCTCCTCCTACTACAGTGGTGCTGTGACCAGGGTGATTACCATTGGAGCACAAGGGCGAAGCAATGGCTGCAGAGTCGAAAAGAACCTGGATTATAATTTTTCATTTCTTTAACGTTTTATACAAATGTTCTTTGGTAGGATGGAGGAGTGTAGTAGTACGGCCATTGAGTGATGTGTAGATATGTATATAGGTATATAGAGTGTATAACTGAACAGTCTAACTGGTCCGAACGTTTTAACCTAGTGGTTGTGTGCTCGCTTTATAATCTTGGGGTTGTGAGATCGATACCCGGTCGGGTCGCTCGACGAAATTTTCTTTACAGATTTTTCTCCTCCTAATACAGGTGCAACTAACTGTGGTGTATCTTGATATTTTTCGCCACTTTTACATAAGTAGACAGCCTTTATGATTTCTTTTGTATTTCCTCGGGAGGCATAGCCCTTCCAGGTGGGTCTTTTATGAGGGAGAGCGTTTGCTCCAATGAATGGGGGCAAATTCTTTTCTTAGGGAGCTGGTCTTGAGTTAAAGGGGGCGCAGAGATGGGATGATTAATTTGCTTCCTCTGGAGATGTTTCACTTTAACATTATATAAAGTAAGTAAGCCATACACTGCCATGGTCAGAAAGTACATCACTTGCATGTACCGGATGTTTTTATGTAAATGTTTTGTACTGTACTTGGTGTCAGTACCTGTATTATATTGAACTGGATTTAAGAACCGTTAATTGATTTGATTTGATTTGAAGACGTTGCTAGCCGCCAGTACCCATGAGCGACATGAGCCTCATTGTTCAGGAAAGGGCATCACCAAGGGGGTAATGCACTGGAGTAATGCATAGTAGAAAAGAAAGAAGAAAGAAAAAAAAGTTTAAGAAAAAAAAAAAGAAAAAAAAGAAAGAAAGACAAAAAACACCATATAGTGTTTAATGCTGGTTTTGTAATCCTTAAGACGGGCTTGAACGTCATGCCAGTATCGGTTAGAGTCTGAATTTTAATGTCGAAGAAGAACCGCAGTGCCCATTAAGAAAGAACCACAGCAGACTTGTTCGGAATGCAAATAGAACGGAAACATATGTAAGCCCGCCTTCCTAAGGTGTCCTTATGGTCTGCTGTCACAGTATTAAGCTGCTTTGTGTTAGTGTTGGGGTGCACTAATCATCTAGAAGTCCACACTTTCCTCAGCGATCTGCACTATTAAGAGGCAGGGGTTCAACTGTATTCAAAATAATATTATCGGAAGTCAGTCCTGCTGTCCTTTCTCAGCAAACCTAATATTCGGCAGCTGAGAGACACTTCAGATAATAAGTGTAATTCTGGGGATTAAATTATATGGTGTTTAAAATTGTACTCATGATGGTTGCTTTGATTAGCAAAACAAAGAATTCGTTTTTGTATCTGATTGTTATTTATTCAGTTCCAAAGATAATTGAAATGTGCTAAAATATAGATGTTAAGGCTGTGTCATAATTATTTTACGAAAATAAGTCATAGAAATCAACTCTTTCATTAAAGTGTTTGTTAACACTGGGTAAACACACCATTCCTGCTCCATTCTAGCCTAGGTGGGCTCTCTGATGCGATCTCAGGTGCGCCGTCATTTCTTATTAACATGACGCGCCACGGTACGGGGTTTTACCTAGGAACTCAGTTCCGGTCTAGACTAAGTTCCGGGCTATTACTAAAACATTGTACCGCACCGCACCGCACCGGGGTAAAATAGAGTACCGCACCGTCGAAGATTACCGAGCCCTACCGAATTTTACGGCCTCTACTGTAGGCAAAGATTATTTTAGTTATATGCTGATTTTGTAAAAAAAAATTTCTTTTAATTAGACGAGTTAATGCTCTGGAAGCTTATACATATTTATATCATGCTGAAACCTTAATTGCCCAACCTCAAAACGGATTATAAGATCACTATCCATTTCAATAATGTCATAAATTCTCAGGATAACTAACACATGGTAGTTCCTAGCCTTTAAATTTGGTAAGTTTTGTTTATAAAAATAAAACTGAGAACAACTTTTAATATACATTTTTGTTTTAAGCTAACTTTATACGTATAATTTCCAAGATTTAAACAAATCGCATATACATAGATAACTATCTTAAAAAGATTTCTATGTGTGTGTGTGTGTGTGGCTCTTAAAACGTATGTCTCTGTTGCAATCATCGGAGAGATACATGTTTAAATTCTTTGGAGTAAAAGCCTCGACAGTATAATGTAAGTTTGCCATATTATTATGCATGCAGAGAAAATATATATATTCAAAGCATTTAAATTGAGAGTTTGGTTGCAGAAAAATGGCAGAGTGATCCTAAGTATATATATATTGAGATGGAGCAGTATTTTCGTCGAATTAATTCGACATACAGTAAATATTTGTTACTAAATTCATTATTTACTGTCACAAAGAAAGACATGAACAAATCTGTATACAGAGACAGCATATAACATGAGTGCGGTAAAGTTCGGAATTTACTCGGCACTGTTCGGAAATGTCCGTAAGTGCGGTACAATGTTTTAGCCGGTGCGGCGCGGTGCGGTACAAGGTTTTAGTAATGGCCTAAGTTCCGGTCTCGAGCAGACGACATAACAACCGCAAACGAAAAACGTTTACAGTTTGAGCTACTCTTTCTACGAACATATCTAACAGAAACGAGAATTGTTGTAGCGAGAAGTATTTAATGTACATTTCCTTTATAGAGTGATTGCAAAAATAATTTTTGACTCGCAAAAATTCGATAAGAGCACTGGGTTCGTGACTAGTCTCGCGATAACTTTCGAACTTCCGGTTCTCCAAGATGGCCGCAACCATGATCGTTACCATACATTTTAACTGCCTAAGTACTAAGTATATAGGACCAAAACTGATACAGTAAAGCGAACATACTTCGTGTGTTCGCTATAAATATGCTGTTTCCCAGTTCTCTACAAGGATTTGTTTCCTCTAGGGAAATAAATCCCTGTAGATTGATTACCTTCCTGATAACATTCAAAGATTAGTTATTAGTGTACGACCGGGTATTGGCTTTTAGAACAACTTTCCTAAGCTCCTCCTTTCCACTGCCGTTGAAGCTATACAACACAGCTGGAATTGCTTTTTATGATGTTGAGAAAAACAACAGACGCTAAACAAACCTTTAACAAACTTTGATGTGTATTTATGGCGGTTGGACATGAATGATTTTACGAAAATGTCATTTTATGTGGAAATGCATTGCCTTTTGAAACCGAAATTTCGGTTTGGCCACTTTGAGTTTTGTGATACCTCCACCAGTTCTTTTACTTCAAAGGAAATTTTGTACATAAATATGATTTTTATGCTTTCGTTCGAGTCAAATAGCATTCTTATACAGTATCGGGTCTAACTATTTCCAGAAGCTTGCATTTTTTAATTTTCAGGTGGAAAGCGAATGGTACGCACACCAGGAGTGAATAAAGACGTATCTTTTCAGAGTTCCGAACTTTGTACCATAATCATTAATATGCACCATTAATCAGGACTTTTTAGCTCACCTGAGCCGAAGGCTCCGGGGGAGCTTATAGGATAGGCAGGCTCCGTCGTCCATCGTCGTCGTCCGTCCTTCCGTCATCCGTCAACAATTTCAAACAACTTCTCTGAAACTGATTGGCCGATTGCAACCAAATATCATATGTAGCCTCCTGGGGTCTTAGGAACGAAAAGTTGTTTAAACGGTCCAGGTCACATGACTAACATGGCCGCCATGCCCATATATGGATAAAAACCTAAGAAAATCTTCTCCAGAACCAATAGACGATGGCCTTGAAACTTGGTATGTAGCATCGGTAGCATCGAGTACGCAAGTACTACCGAGGTTGTTCAAATTATGACCTTGGGTTTTCCTTGACCTTTTAAACGGTAAGGTCAAATTTGCTTCCTTGAGCTTTTATATGGCAAAATGCTAGAACATAAGATATCTTGGAAAATGTTAAAGATTTTGGGCTAAAAATTGGTATCTACAGTCATCTTAATGAGCACATGAAGATATATGAGTACAAGAGGTCAAGGTCATTCTTTGACCTTTGACCCAGAACTCTCATATTTTGATAATTTCAAACAATCTCCTCAAAAGCCACTTGGCCAATTGAAACCAAGTTTCATATAGAGCCTTCAAGGGTTGAGGGAACGAAAATTTATTCATATGGTCCGGGTCACATGACCGACATGGCCGCTACGCCCATATATGGTAAAAACCCTTAAAAATCTTCTCATCCAGAAGCAATTGATCGATGGCCTTGAAACATGGTATGAAGCATTGGGTACTCAAGTACTATCAAGATTGTTCAAATTATGGCATTGTGTTGATCTTGACTTTTTTACGGCAAGGTCAGATTTGGGAAAATGGTAGAACATAAGATTTCATGGAAAGTTTTGAAAATTAAGGACAAAAACCTGGTAAATGCAGTCATCTTTATGAGTACAAGTAAATTTGTGAGTACAAAAGGACCTTGACCTTTGACCCAGAACTCTCATATTTTGACAATTTCAAACAATCTGCTCAAAATCCTCCACGCGAATCATAACCAAATTTCATATAGAGCCTCCAGGGGTTGAGGGAATGAAAATTTGTTCAAATGGTCCAGGTCACATGACCAACATGGCGGCCATGACCATTAATGGTATAAACTTTTAATATTTTTCTTCTCCAGAACCAATAAACCTATGGCCTTGAAACTTGGTAAGTAGCATGGAGTACTAGATTACTACCAAGACTTTAAATGATGACATTAGGTTTACCTTAAACTTTTTTGTGGCAGAGTCAAATATAGGAAAATGCTAGAACATAAGATTTGATGGAAAGTTTCGAATATTTTGGCCTAAAAATGGTATATATGGTTGTCTTAATGAGTACATATAGATTTATGAGTACAAGAGGTTATGGTCATTATTTGATTTTTGACCCAAGACTGATATTTTGTCAAATTCAGACATAAGAAAAAGCCACTTTGGCAATTGCTCCGGTGAGCGATTCAGGGCCTCATGGCCCTCTTGTTTCTAATGCATGAGCAAGCATGTATCGTGTTTAGTATCCAACAGGTGAAGCCTAAACTGTGACTGAGTGTTCACTTTTTACGCAGTGTAGAGCAGGTTCGTCTTCAATGAGCCACACATGTCTGATATGTTTCTTAAATCCATTAGACCAGTATGCCATCACCTCGAAGGAAATGGTATCAGAGTGGTGATTGGTGATTGCAATGTCTTTAAACGCCGGCGGTGGTGACCGCCTGATCAGTCCGGTGAAACTGCACATGACCACGCAAAACACTACAAACACAGATTTAAATGACTTGAGAATATTTATTATTTTTTGAAAATCTGGAGTTTCTGTTGATTTTTTTTTTAGCTTGTAATGTCATTAAACAATCGGCTGAGCATGGCATACCTTGTTTGCCATGCTCCGGAACCAAAGGAGTCATGTATCTGTTACCACAGCAACTATGAGTTCATACTATGTCTAAGTGTCGTCATCAAGACGTCATTCCGCAAATGCACTAAGCACAACAGTTGGTAATTCCATAGTTGCCATGCCAAATATCTATAGCATCATCTCTCTTATAATTCGAGAGGAGCATGGCATACATTGTATGCCATGCACCTCTCGAAATATAAGTGGGATGCTACCTAAAATTCAAACGATGGAATAGTGTGATTTTCTCAAATAATTTAATTCTCTGTATACACAAACTGACGTAATGTGCATGTTATGGTTTCGTACCCAGGGACTATGGCCTCATTAAAATGCACGACGGGAAAATACAACAACCTTAACTCTTCATTTCAGACATCATAAGCACATGAATCGTCTCTTTTATGTACTAGCAAGTGTTTCTTCAAGTATTCTAATGTTTTAAAGTCTCTTCCACAGACATTACACACAAAAGATTCTCCTGAATGAATAAGCATGTGCTTTTTCAAGCTGTCTGCCCTTGAAAAGTGTTTCCCACAGGTGTCACATACATGCAGCTTCTCACCTGTATGAGTACGCATGTGTCTCAGTTTGTTTCCTACTTGCCTGAACAATTCACCACAGATATCACATGCATGGGGTTTCCTAAATGGATATACGTGTGTGTTTCAAATTTTTCTTTATCTCTAAACCTTTTATCACAGATACCACAAGCATATGGTTTCTCCGCAGTATGACTAAGTATATGTTTCTTCAAGTTTGATGCCCTTGTAAACTGTCTATCACATAGATCACATGAATAGGATTTTCCTTCACTATGACTAAGCATGTGCCTTTTCGCGTTTCCCGGCTGACTAAATCTTTCACCACAGACATCGCAAGCATATGGTTTCTCTCCTGTATGAATCAGCATGTGTTTTTTCAAGGTTTGTGTTCTTATAAACATCTTACCGCAGATCTCACAGGCATGCGGTCTCTCTCCAGTATGCCTGCGCAGGTGAATCTTCAAAACGGTGGCCTTTTCAAACTGTTTGTCACAGAAATCACAAGGATATAGTTTCCCTCCAGTATGAATAAGCAAATGTTTCTTCAAATTTAGTTCCTGTTTAAACTGTTCACCGCAGATACCACAAGCATGTGGTTTCTCTTCAAAATGAAGCAGCATGTGTCTTTTTACAGTTTCTAATCGAGTAAACTGCTGACCACACAGCTGACAACTACTTGGTTTCTTTCCAGTATGACCGAGCATGTGAATTTTCAAGTTTTTGACTGTAAAAACTGTTCACCACATACATTACAGGTGTGTGGTTCTGCTTCAAAGTGAGTCAGCATGTGTCTTTTCAAAGATGCTTTACCTTTAAACTTTTTCCCACAGACTTCACAAGCATGCGGAGTCTCTACAGTATGAACAAGCATTTGTCT
This sequence comes from Ctena decussata, assembly GCA_963989385.1. Lineage (NCBI taxonomy): Eukaryota > Metazoa > Mollusca > Bivalvia > Lucinida > Lucinidae > Ctena > Ctena decussata. Next base: position 60,056,965 of record OZ022505.1, read on the forward strand.
TTTAAGGTTTCCACTGTGTGAAAACTGCATGTCACAAACTTGACATCAATGTGGTTTCTTCCCTGTGTGACTGAGCACAAACTGTTTCAGGGCTTGTCCCTGTGAAAACGGTTTACTATAGACATCGCAATCATTTGGTTTCTCACCAGTATGAATAAGCATGTCTTCTTCCTTACGATTCAAATCCATATCCGTATAAGCTGATCTACTGGCTTCGTCTGTGGTATTGTCTAACATTTCTGCTTCAGCAAAGCACCTTTAAGACGATTAAAAAATAAATCGATAAAAAATGAGCCGTGACACGAGAAAACCAACAAAGTGGTTATGCGCCCAGCCCAGACTCAGATTAGCCTGGGCATCAGCCTAGGCTGATCAGATTCTTTGCTAAGCGTTTAAAGGGTAGCTAAGTGTCTAAGCTACCTCCATGCGAACAACGAAGACTCTGATCAGATTTGGCGAATGCCCAGGCTGATCTGAGTCTGTGCTGGGCGCACAACCACTTTCTTGGTTTTCTCTGTCGTGGCTCAATAATAAATATTTATTTTAAAACCTTATCAAGTGAATGGATACATATTTATTCGCCATTTTTTTGGCAGAAACAACTTGCCACTGCCTGCTTGCTTCCCAATTTAACAAAATCATTCCTAAATGGGATTTTTTAATGGAAAGAGCCTGCTTCTCCAGGCAGCAAATTGTTTCCTTAAAGAGAAACACCGACACTCTCAATGAAATTATCTTCCCTAACTACTCCTAAGTCTGCACTGTTTGCTTGGCCATATCTATCCCGATACTTAGGAATTTTACAGTAGCATTTCCTGAGTATATTTGAGCCGTGACACGACAAAACCAACAAAGTGGCATGTGCGCTCAGGGAAGACTCAGATCAGCCTGGGCATCCAGTCTGATCTGACTCTTCGCTCTGTGCTTAAAGGGTAGCTACAGGTATAAGCTAAATATTTTTTTAAAACCATATCATGTGAATGGATACATAATTGAGCAGCGACACAAGAAAACCAACAAAGTGGTTGTGCGCTAAGAGAATACTTAGATCAGCCTAGGCATCCGCCCAGTCTGATCAGACTCTTCGCTCTGTGTTTAAAGGGTAGCTTAAGGTCTAAGCCGACTCCATTCGGACAGCAAAGACTCTGATCAGACTGGGCGGATGCCTAGGCTGATCTGAGTCTTTGCTGGGTGCACATGCCACTTTGTTGGTTTTGTCAGTGACCTATAGATCACTGGTTTTGTGATGTCGCGGCTCATTTCACTGCGGTCCAGAGCTCCAGATAAGACGTGGGTATTGAGATCCCCAAGATATGCTATTCCCCCCATCATGTCAAGTACACATGAGTAAAGGTTCACAAGAGACTATAAACTACACAACAGCTACCTTACCACAGAAACGATTGCGCCATAAAGGCCCTCAGGAATAGCGGATAGTGGAGGATAATTTGATTTTTTTTTTCTTCTGAACGAAAACATATGTTGTGATTCATCATTTAAACCCTCTTAGCAAAAGGGTTTTATGATGAGCCACAAGATATGTTGTTAATGGTGAAATAAAGAAATTTGACCCCAATTTCTTATCAGGAGCACGCTCTTCGACTGAGTATGTGCTTACAAAACACAGCATCTTAGGAAAATAAATAAATTTTGTCACTGATTAGTGTTAACAAGGTTGATATAAGTACAGGTGTTGGAATTTATATTTGTTTGCTCTTGAAATTTCTGTGTATGTAATCGTGGTAGTATGAGAGTTTATTACAGGGTATACGGTATAATATATAGTAGGCTTACTAAGTAATAAACTGGTTTTGTAAAGGTATGTAATCACATGATGGCAATTTTCACGTGGAAAACGAAGTTGAATTATAGTACTGAATCATTCGAGCCAAAGCCAGCGACAAAGAAACACATACATTTCTTTTTGACTATGGATATAATACATGCTAAGAGCAGACTGCGGCGGTTCTTTTGTCAGGTAAGCCTCGTTTCAGGGGCAGAGCAGGCTTTCTCTTTTGCTTTTTATACATTCCGATATATGGTCGTGTTTCCTATTCCATCCAGGATGAATTCTTTCGGAGTCGAATTTAAAGATATACGCTCTCATTTGTTTCTTTTAAATTTCGCCGGGCCGTGTAGCGCAGCCGGTAGGGTACCTGATTCATAAGTCAGAGGTCCTAGGTTCGATTTCTGGTCTGGCCGCTTTCGTGTCTCCTTCCCCTTATTGAAGAAGGGCAGTTGTCAGTTACTGGCGAAAGTATGTACACTTAGTACTGCTTAACGGCTTAGAGCGTCTAAGCCTGCCCAGGAATAGTGCGGTAATGTTTAAATGACCGTCCCGACATGACCATAGCTGTTCACCGTGGATTTATAATCCGTGATGGTCATTAAAACATAGGAGAATTTATATTCAAATTATGCTTAGTCTGTTTTTGACGACAACATATTCGTGAATATTCAAAAAGGTTCGCACTGATATATCTTGGAAGATATTTTTGCTGAAGACTTCTTGCACAAATATTATTTTTGTTGCATATAACTAATCCGTTTCGTTCTTTTGTGGTTATTTCAAAATGATTACGAGGGAGTAAACTTTCAAGTTTTTTAGCTTGTTCATTTGCTATTCAGTGGAATTTCATATTATTATTGTTATTATTTTAATTCAAAGTATGAGTAGATTTGAGATGGATTATAACAAGTACGCGACTTGGTCGAGTAGATATTCCAAGTATGGGTATAGCGCTACTTGGACGAGTAGATTTTAGATGGAAGTATTTAAAGTACGGGCATAGCGGTACATGGATGAGTATATTTTAAAAATCAGGAATAAGAATGCTTGTATAAGTGTATATATTAATAATTCCGGGCATGGACATAGCGCCGTCAGAAGATACCGGAATGGGAATGTCTGCATATATATTAGTTATTTCAGGCATTAGCATAGGGCTGCTTGGATGAGTCAGTTTGAAATTTAAGTTGCATATAAATTTGCAGGTATTCAAGGCCAGGGCATAGCCTGCTTGGATGTGTTAATCGGTGTTTATCTTAGGTCTTTCATTAACGTATGATAATTGCTTGAGAGGTCACAGCTTTTCACATTTGCGAAAGCAGACTGTTGATATATCTCCGCAGTAGTGGAATTAGAAATATCTTCAAATTGCTATGGCCTTCTTGATTTTAAACAGTTTTGATATAATTTCTATAATTTCGATCCTCATCTCTGTTGTGTCCCAGCATTTTAGGACAGGAAACTTAATTATGCGATTCTTTTGGTGCGCGCCTTTCATTTATCAACTTGTAAATCAGCTGTAAAGTCTAATTTATTTTTCATTTCGGAGTACATACGTTATTCCTATCATTCGGCAATTCTCAGCATGATGGCAGCTTTTCGAGGAAGAAAGGGGTACACTGTGTACAGTATGTTTTGAAGTCAAAGGGTAAAATTTCAGTTTGTGCTGACTTGTCAACAGATTGGAGTGACCGCAGTTCGGTGTTATCTGTAATGCCAACTTAAGTAGTGCTGAGGTTATTGGAGATGGTCGAGTTGCTGTTAGGTGGTAGTTTTGTGCAGAATGTGACGGCACGGCGTCAGGGGGTAGTTTTACCAGAAGCGGGGAAGATGCGAGGCCGCCCGTTTGCTGCAGTTGTGATGCAATCGAGGGCTTGTGTTTATCGTGTTGGCTGTGACGCGAGCGTAGGTGGTTCTTTTGCGAGTTGGTTTCTAGACAGTATTAATGCGTGTTTTGAGATAAAGAGAGCTTGAGAGATTATTATTTTGATGCGGTTTAAAACTGATAAAACAACTGATTTTCCTCATGAAAATATGAAGTCTTGGATTATTTTACATTTCGACAATACATTTCTTCTAAACAATTTAAAAGTCTAGATTAGATAGCTACAGAATTTCGATATCAGATGATGTTTTTGAAGATACTGCATGCATTAAAAGCGCACATAATAATGTTACAATTAGCAAGAGATATCAAAAATGTATTAAATCTGAGGTTTATGGAAATTAGTTTAATAGCAGTTTTTGATTATTTAAAAAAAAAAAAAAGAGTTATCTGGTTTGCGGAAGGTAATACTGTAAATCTGTTTTTGTTCAATAAGATTGTGCCACGCCAGCAAGAACTGCGGGTCCTCCGTATTCTTTGACATGCACGGCAGGTGGAAGTCTGAATTTTCGAAGTACGCTGTTCATAAATGAGTCTAATTATCAAACAATGAGAGTTAAATCAATGTTTCGAAAATATAATTTATAAACATTTAAGAATTCAGTTTACTGCCCGTTCTTTATTTCGAGCAGCTGGCTGTTGGCACATCCTATACTTGTATTTTTGTTATCATTGATTAGGAAGTTTCCAGGCTCGTGCTGGAACAGCAAAGTGGTTGCGGTAGTGAGTTGTGTATCCTTCTTTATAAGAGAAGTGAGGTGAGGGGCTCTCAAGGCAATAAAATATAAATGATTTACGTTCGGATGAGCGCAATCGGTAGGGCACCTGACTCGTAAGTCAGAGGTCCTGGGTTCGAATCCCGGTCTGGCCACATACTTTCGTTTCTCCTTCCGCTGATTCAAGAAGGGCAGTTGTCAGTTACTGGCGAAAGTATGTGCACTTAGTACTGGTTAACCGCTTAGGAGGTCTAAGCCTGCCCAGGAATAGTGTGGTTAGGTTAACTGACCGTCCCGACATGACCTTAGTTGTTTACCGTGGACGTTAAGCATCAAATCAACCAACCAACGTTCGGATGAGACGGAGTCGAAGGAGAACATAATGGAATTTATATTTGTTTGCTCTTGAAATTTCTGTGTATGTAATCGTGGTAGTATGAGAGTTTATTACAGGGTATACGGTATAATATATAGTAGGCTTACTAAGTAATAAACTGGTTTTGTAAAGGTATGTAATCACATGATGGCAATTTTCACGTGGAAAACGAAGTTGAATTATAGTACTGAATCATTCGAGCCAAAGCCAGCGACAAAGAAACACATACATTTCCCCCACCCACCCCGAGAAATGGGTGGGTTCTGAGGAAAAAGCCTTAGAAACCTAGAGTGCATACTATTTCTGGCATTCTGAGTGTTTTAAAAGGTAGGATCAGTTTAAGCAAATTTGAAGTTCTGTAAATTTATCATTACACAGTCATTTGCATTATAATATCAGCATGTGAAAGGCCAAAACAATTGTTAACCGTTTTGTATAGTTTACTGAATAATATAGTGTATGTTCATTAATGTTAATAATTTAATATTTATAGCAAAGAGAAGCCATAGGAGCTATAACTTATCATGGCTACAGGAGGGTAATACCCAGATCCGTGCGAAGTGGTAATTATGACTGACAGCTGACAGAGGCATCTGTTCTACAATCCAAACACAGGAGGGTAATATTTTAATTTTATAACGTAAGGTATTTTAATATAGTTTCATAGAATAATAGCAGGAATTTTCTTTCTGTATGAATATTTACTAGTTCTCCGCGTTACAACGTATAGCGGAGAACTTATGTCTTAACGGACCGGTTTTATAACAGGTTTGAGCAGTGTGTAGTCATGTGACTGGTGTCATATAAAGGCTTGGCGGGAAATAGTTTTTCAGTTCTAAGCGAGATTTCTACCCGAACACATCGTTTTTCAAGATGGACACAGAAAGTGTGAAGACAAAGACAGTTGTTAAAAGAAGTGAAGAGCCTCATATAGCAGATAAGTGACAAAATTGTAGTTCTAATGAGCAGCAGCTTGCTGATTTTTGTAGTTTACTAACTACGGGAGTCTGGGAGAAATTTTCAAATCTTTAAAGAAAATGTATGGAGGATTAATTTATGCTCCATTTTAAAATAAAGATATTTAAACGAGCCACGAGGCCGCATAGTCAATTGGTAATACTGAGCAAACAGTGTAGATGCAGATCAGACTTGTTCTACGGTGTGAACCCCCCACCTCCCCCGATATTGTAGATTCAGATATGCTGTTTTATGAGCAGTATCGTCACTGGTCCGGGTCTTCTAAGTTTATGCGGATTACAAAAACACTTGCCGCATAGACGGTAATAAGAGGTGTGTTACGTTTTAGGCGCAGTCTCGTCATGCATAAGGCCTACAGTGCACTTGCACCTTTAAACACATATGCGGTAAATACGGTAAAAAACGGCGTGATGTGGTCAGCGATGCATTAAATAGGCAAAATTATATGGGTGGCGCATAAGACTGATCGAACATTAATTCGTAAGTTTTGTTTGTTTGGTTAACTTATTAGATACGTACACAGTGGCATAATAATTAGGTTAATTTTTTATGATTGCCAATAGGTGTATTTAAACCATGTGTACACAGGCTACTATGTTATAACATACACTTGAAAGTTTTGTTTCGGCATAATGTATGTATGTATTACTGTATTATAACTGATAGTTTCTTGAGATCTTTTGAAACAGGGACATAAACTCAGTAAACTGGCAGATTAGTCTGAGCTGAGGTGGAGACTGGTAGCTGAATATAAATCTAACACTAAAGCTTTCAAAGTGAATGCCAGGGCAGGCATAGAGAAGCACTAAGAGACGTAGATGGCATGGTTGTCCTGACAGAAGATGTGCGAGGGATTGACCTGACAACACCCAAAATGAGATTGACTACGCTACTAGCTGGTCTATACCTTTCCCACATTAAAAGTTAGATTGCCAAGGGTTTAATAAGATAAGTATACTTTCATCTTTCACAGGTACTGATTTGATTGTATAATATAAGTTCAAAGAGAGAGAGAGAGAAAAAAAATGAGGTTTAGTGTTGAAATCAGAAAATGTTGGTGAATTAGATATAAATGAGCTTGGTAACGTATGTAACAATTCCCCGATATGTAGATTATTGGGTTCAATAGGAAAATGGGAAGGAAATACTTGTTGTTTATTTATTACTCAGCTTTTGAATGCCTTTAAAATCAAATTTATCTGATTAAAAGGTAGCGATTCCGACAGAAATAACACGAAATTTATATGGCACGAAATACATAGCTTTATGGAATAACGGTATTGTAGCAGCGGTATGCCGACCGGGTAAATCATATTTCATTTGCATATAGTAGTAGTGATTGGCCAAAGCTGGGGCTTGTCAGCATAACAGTATTTATATTAACTTCAAGTTTAAATCTGAAGACATAAAAGGAGCAGAGTTTGAATTAAAAAAAAAAAAAAAAAAAAGTATTTGTTTTTTAAGAGTGCATACCAACATATAGATTGTTTCAAAGCACAGGTAATATTTACAGAGTTTTACGTACAAAGCTCACTGACGCAAGTTTGGAATAAGCCCCTACAGGGCATTTATTTACACAAGTGCTAAGGGCTGTGGTTAAGTTATGGCGATCCGAAAAGGACACAAAATTATAATGTTTTAGACGAAGGAAATAGTACTACTAATTTGGAAGCGTTTTCAAAACCATGTATGTTTGCAAGGAAAAGTATTTTAGAATTAGATTTTCAACCAAAAAAAAAAAAAAATAAAAAATAAAAAGTCAGCGGTTTTTCGCAACATCAGGTAACAGGGTTGTGTTATTAGCTAAATATGATAGATGGGAAAATGTTCATCACAGAAGAAATAATTACTCGTTTAGAGTGATTGGTTCCTTGCTTTGTCGAAATGAGACTTTCTATTCTTTAATTCATATTTAGAGTATAGCGTCCGGGAATGGATGTAAAAAAATACAGTAATATTTGCAATATGTTCAAAAAAAAAAAATGGTTGGACTAATGACAAGCCACGTTTATAATTGTACTTTATCAGGGGCTAGTTGCAACGCCCTAGGTATTGTAACAGGCAATGCAGATCGAGAACCGTGAATTTAGAGAAGGAATGGTAGAAAACTGAATGCCTTGGGCAAGACCTCATTTATTGAGGCTTGTTTGTTGACGGGCACAAGTAACAGTGGTTACGGAGACTATATAAATGTCTGAAACTACCCTGGAAGTGGTTACGGAGGCTACTAGATATAGATATGCCTGAAACTACCCCGGAAGTGGGTACGGAGGTTACATAGAAATGTCTGAAACTACCCCGGAAGTGGGTACGGAGGTTACATAGATATGTCTGAAACTGACCCTGGAAGTGGGTACGGAGGTTATATAGATATGTGTGAAACTACCCTGGTAGTGGGTACGGAGGTTACATAGGTATGTCTGAAACTACCCTGGAAGTAGGTACGGAGGTTATATAGATATGTGTAAAAGTATCCTGGAAGTGGGTACTTATAGAGAGGCTGAAATTACCCTGGAAGCAGGTAAAATGAGTCTTGTGACGAGATCATTACCTCCTCTGGAAGAGGGAAAATTGTATTTGAGTTAGACATGTGTAGGCTGATCATGACAGAACAGAAATCGTGGGTACATGCAGATTGAATGCAAAGATATATATCTATTTTTTGGTCATAGGGTGATACCAAAACAAGGCATTTAAGAATGCAGAGAATGAAATATGATTGTTGATTTAGAATAAATGTTCATAAATGTTTAGGCGGGTTGATTGTCTTAAATTAGAAAATGGTTCAGGATAGGACGGGAGAATCTGTTCTAATATCATTGACGGCAACAGTGAGATTGCTGAAAGTTCTTATTGGAAAGTAAGGCGAGTTATCAAAAATTATGTTAACAAACAAAAACAAAAGACTTAAAATAAGTTCAGACAACAAGAATGTTCAGTAGAATATTGCTTTTGGCATCGATTAGAATTACAGAAAACTGCTTTTGGCATTGATGAAGTCTATGAAAATATGTCCAGAATGAATACCTAGCGGTAAACATTAGATTGCATGTCATTTTAGTTTATTTAAAAAAAAAAATGTTTTTGCAAAACATTTCAGAAAGGGGATCCGCATGCTGTTGACCGGTATGCGCTTTACGTAAATGTGAATTAGTCGATTTAATTCTAGAAACTTCGCACCTAATGAAGAAGGGGCTAATGGTCTAGATCAACAATGGTAAAGGGGGTAAATTAAATTATTCTTCCTCTACGGCTCACATTAAATTGTATTAAGAAACTCGAGTCCGAGATAGCTAATGGTACATGTATTTTGCTTATTCTTAAATGGAAATCAGTAGCATATTTTGTTCAGAAATGGTACAAACCAATGGATCATGCAGAGTTTGTTATTGATAGTATGCCTTTACTGAACAGAAATGCAATCATAAAATGTCATGAAACAGGGTCTGTTTTGGAAAAAGGCAATCAAGATTTAGTAAGATAGGTTTTTTCAAAAAAAAAAAAAAGTGTGAATTACTGGATTTAGTTTTTCAGAGAAGTATCAAAATATGTTTGTTTTTCAGGTGTTGTTTTAATGGAGAAAATCCAAAAAACGTTGGACATCGATGGTGTTGGGTATTAAAACGATGGACGCAATTTAGCGAGATGGAAGGCTATCTATGTGTTTGGCGGCTACACGGCGGTGAATACAAACAAAAAGTATTTTCAGTCATTTAGCGTTTTCAGTTGTTTTGTGGTTCAAGAGGATTTCCTGCTGAGCCAGCAGACCAATATATGTTGCAGTTTATTTAACTCATTTGGCGAGATAGCAATTACGTTGCCGTTTTTAAGTGGATACGTTGCCAGTTTTAAGTGGATACACACTTTTAATAATTTACTGATTCTATTCTAATAACTTGGTCAAAGTTTTATTAGTAGTGGTAAAAGAATAAGTTTAAACCAGTAAAGAAACAAGACATAAATACAGAGATGTTAAGACGCTGATGAGACATACAATACTACAGACGAGGTTTTGTGTACAATAGTCTTTACTATGACTTTGTTAGAATTGGCCGGATGTTTGAGATTTTGTGAAATCAATTAGTTATAATGCAACGATGTACAGCTTTAGATAGATCATATTCTTAACATTCGAAAAAGCAACTTGATATATGCGCGTCATTATAAGATGTAAAGAAGGGTTCTGCGTGCTCTTAACGCTAATGCTTAATAGAGAAACTTTTCAAAGTGAGTTAACAAAAACAACCGTTCAAAAAGGTATTTTTATTCCTGTGTTTAGTGCACAAAGTAAGGTCGAATTATCCGAGTCAAATTTGCAACTCAGCTAAATAGAGCTAGGTTATGCATAATAGAGAAATTTACTGATAATCAGTGCGCCTGATTTGAATCTGTGTATGCATTGTATAACAGCATGAGGGGCCATTTTTTGTGGCAAATGCAGATCAAGATGACGTAAAAGAAAGCTGTCCGCTCAGGCGTGTGCGTTGGAAATCAGCAGTTTCTAAGTAGGAAAATGTCTTAGTGTTACAAAGAACTTGAAGTTTTTGTAAACTTTTGCAAAATTTGGAATTCGTAAGCTCTTTCTAACATTTGTAATTCTACGTATAAATCTTGCTATCTGCAAAGAAATCTTGTCTTATTTCTTTATATTAAGGTGCGGTTTAAGACTTACTAGTTCTCCGCGTTACAACGTATAGCGGAGAACTTATGTCTTAACGGACCGGTTTTATAACAGGTTTGAGCAGTGTGTAGTCATGTGACTGGTGTCATATAAAGGCTTGGGCGGGAAATAGTTTTTCAGTTCTAAGCGAGATTTCTACCCGAACACATCGTTCGACAGTCTAAGTTTTAAATTTTGCAAAAGTTTGTATTATGATAATTTTGTGAGACTTTTGTTATGTAGAGTGAGACAACACTCTCTAGATCGACGGCACTTATTTGGGTTTTAATGCCTGTAATCCGAAGTAGAGAAGCATTCGTTGGTGACAGAATGGTTTTATACTTTGGGTTTCGTCATTTTGACAGCTTGTGCAAATGATCTTGCTGGTCTTGAGCATGGATAAACCTACTCCCCCTTCCTAAAAGGGAGTAGGGTTGGGTAGCCCGCTCGCAGCGATTAACGTTTCATAATAAAGTCTCCTAATTCGCAATACATAATATATGTACGTGATGTATTTTCAAAATGATTTAAGTATTCATGTATTTGGGAATCACGCTAAAAAGCAGTTATGTATTCAGTAGCATATCATGTCATATGAATGACGTTTTGTTCATCATATACTTGTTTCTATGGAACCACTGTCGACGTATAAATCTTGCTATCTGCAAAGAAATCTTGTCTTATTTCTTTATATTAAGGTGCGGTTTAAGACGTTTTATTTCTACAGATACTGCTACTACTTATGATAAATATAGACAGAAAAGTGTTTAGAATTCGAATACTGTGCTGACAGTGCAGATTTTGCAGTTCAGTTAAAATTCATTTTAGAAAACAGATCAACCATGTTTACAAGATACTTAAGTAATTTTAGTCTGTTTCAGAGTCAAATGTCGTCACACAGTTTCACTATCTAGCTGTTGCTCTGGTTTACGAGATGATCGGGTGGTTCATTGGGATGACAGGATGTTCTGTGGGCAGAGATTGTCTTTCAACAATCATTCTATTGCTAATTTCTTGTCACTGTCATTGAATCAATACACTAGTCAAGCAGCTGGCTGTTGGCACATCATGATACTTGTATTTTTGTTATCATTGATTAGGAAGTTTCCAGGCTCGTGCTGGAACAGCAAAGTGGTTGCGGTAGTGAGTTGTGTATCCTTCTTTATAAGAGAAGTGAGGTGAGGGGCTCTCAAGGCAATAAAATATAAATGATTTATGTTCGGATGAGACGGAGTCGAAGGAGAACATAACTTACTTTTTTATTGCCTTGTGCAGTTGTGTATGTCCGTGTGTTCACTGTTTGTAGCTGTGTAGCGATTCGCTCGTTTCAAGTAACTCTCGTTTAGACTGGGTATAACTGTAACTGCAGTTTTGCAGTATTTCTAGTCTTCGCAGACATTATACGCATACATGATGGCCCAACAAGTTTTCGCAGCCCTAAATTAGTACTGAGTACTGGCAAAACCTACTTCTCGATTTTTCTCTTCATTCTTGAAGTGTAGATGCTTGAATGTCACAACTGCACTCCGATCCAAACAGACCTACATTCTCTAGACATTAGCAGTTGCGAATAGAATGACTATAATTAAAATATATAGAATAAGCATTTCATAGTAAATATGGCAATAGAAATCGACATTGTTTTAGTTTGATAAGCTGTATAAATTTTATGTATATTTCTATGTGTTATGTTTTATTTATTTTATTTCATTTTATTTTATTTATTTATTTTTTTTTGTATTTTTTGTTTTTTCAGTCCAGGAGCATATAATTTCTCTACTGGGGCTATCAGCTGGGGTCGATGTTAAGCCTATGAAAGTATGGTCTCATTGGCAGTTGCTTCCGAGCAGAGATTGGCATATATCTGTTAATAAAGTCATAAAAAATGTTTGTTAAAGAGCAGCTGTGTCAAGAAACTTTTATCAACATGAAACTGCATATTCATTGTGTTTACTTTTTCTTCACTTTTCTTTTTGAATATGATCTTAAAATGCTATAAGAAACTTGACAATGAAATACATTACACAAGATTGTAAAAGTAAATGTGTTCATTTTTATAGCGCAGTCTTGTTGATATTGTTATCTTCTGTTGCTGCCCTTTACCTTTTCCCTGGTACGGCCCATGTTCTGCTCCTAAGATTGTTTACACTAGCCACTCAGAGCTCTTGAAAAATGCTAATAAAATAAATGATGCTGACAGGTTTGCTGATAACCACAGAGTTTCTTCTCAGAGCAGAAGCCAATGGTTAGGGGACTTACCATCACACAAGCTCTACAAAAGATTATAGAGAGAGCTGATAGCCCCAGTAGAGAAATTATATGCTCCTGTTCAATCATAACCAAACCACATATACAGGGTGTCTAAAAACGTGGACCTTTTTTGAAATTGCTGTTACTCCTTTATTAATAGAGGAAACTTTTCAAAATTTTCTGTTGATTGCACTGATGATGTTTACCATCAGGTAGCGCTGCTTACAGGAAGTAACGTCATAAGGTTTGAAGCTTATACTTGACATCATTTCCTGAATTCTGCACGGTTAAAAATGCACTTGAATCTGCAAACTGACTTCAAGTGAAAAAAAATCAGAGCGTTCCAAGAATTTTCTGTCTAGGAAAAGAAGGATCTACACAATCCAGATAACAGATATTCTGAATAGTTCAAAGATCTGGGTGATGAAATGATCCGTTCATAGCAAAAAATGGACAGCTTAGCAGGGAAGATGCAGGCAAACACAAAGTTATCTTCAAATTCATTACAATGAATCAACAGTGTCAAAGTATTTGAAGTCGTTCGTCTATATGGAACTCAGGAGAAAATGGCAAATGTTATTCAATACTTTCCCATTCTCAGTTCTTTAATTATTTTTGAAGATAACATAGTTGGACTCACTTGCCTTTTCCATGCTAAACCCATGCTAAACTCCCCAGTTTAGCCACAAACAGCCCATTTCTTACCATAACATAACAGCCCATTTGACCATCCGGTTCTTTTATTTTTTCAGACTTTCTTGTATTATTTAAGATATTATAAATCCCCTTTTCCTTAAAATATAGATCTCAGAACCCCCTGTACCTACTTTCTTTTCCACTTAATGCCATTTTATGTTTTCAACAGTGCAGATGACAAAAATAATGTCCTAAATACAGTTTGACGTCATGTGACGCCACTGTCTGTTGAAGTACTGCTTTATATAGAAACTTTACCAGAGCAAAAGGGTGTCATTTTGCTACAACCATATAAAATTTTGAAAAGATTCCTTGCTAAATGAAAGTTACAGCAATTTAAAAAAGTCAACGTTTTTTTTTAGACACCCTGTATTCAAAAAGCACTGATGATTTTCTCCTAACAAATGAAAACAAGAAGAAGAAAAAGAAGAAGCACATGAAAAGCATTACGCTGATAAATTAGTCTTGTACATTTTACCTGTTGCCTGTCTAGGATGTTCTAAAGATACATGTTGCATCTTATTCACGCCATGATTTAGTCCTACACCAAAGGTACTATTACAATGAACCTCATCCTCAGAAATAACACATCTGCTATATTTCAAGTTTCAGACTCCGAAACTTTTTCTATAATCAAAGGCTAACAGGTTTACAAACAGAATTCGTTCCTTCCGTGGCATCATATTCACGTAAATTTAATTCGGATAACTGGGTACACTTTCCAGGGAAGCAACTCTTCCTGTTTCAATTCTGATTCCCCTTCCATTGAGGATCACTTTTAAAGGAAAGAATTTGTCCCCAATAACAAAATATAAATAAATGAAAAGAAATAGTGCATATTCCATGAAGCAGATCATTTTCAGTTTTCAGATATACAGCTGATCAATCCCACTGGGCGCACACTGTTGAATCAACCTTGAATCAATGTTGATTCAACATTGCGTGTCTGATGGGGATGCTCACACCTGCAAGAGGGAGATCACTCTAAAATGGAAAAAATCTACCCTTCGTTACATGTGGGTCGTGTATACGCGGCGTGGGAGCTAAAGGAATTGAATTTCTCAGTTTTAGTATCCCTATACAGAGCTTCTTTTTCTAAAGGACTTGCCCCTCCCACGCCCAGTGCATGATTTATCTACAAGGGTCCTGGGCGCAAATATTTTTGCTACAGTTGTCTCCCTTGTGAAATAAGCGGAAAAGCATAGTGGTATTATAGCCAAATCCCTTTTGTGACGTCCTCTTGGGTTTCCTGGACAGAGAAGCCTTTCTTAAGTAGGGTCTACCCCAAAAGGAAAGAATTTTCTCCCAGGGCAGTATTTAATGCTTTCCTTTAAGAGTTGACCTTCATTTAGAAGGGAGGTAAACTGCAGAATTCGCCTCCCTTTAAATGTACCCAATTACCTAGAGAACAGAAGCACGTGCCTCCAGATCCCCTTCTAGCTACACCCTGTATTCTAACAATATAATATGACAAGAATTTCGAGATTCTGTTTATAATCCTTGATTTACTGGTACACAAGTCTTAAGTCAGTACTAATCACTTTCCCAAAGCAGATACACAAAGATAAGCAGCTGTTGAATATGATAAACTCTTATGGTTGATTCCACAGCATGGCGGTTTATCTACAGACGTGTAGAAGTATTTTGTTTGACCTGTTACTTTGATTGCAGTGTGTACAGCTAAATATTAGAGCTGATTTGATTGGATGCAGAATGAGTCAGCTAGTGAAATTTCAGAGAAGGTGCGCGTTTTTCGCTTACTGATAGGTGCTTACGACAGGTGCTTATATATAATTCTGAGATAATTTTCTTATTTCTCAGTGAAAGTATATCTTGTGAACTCACTCTAGAACTTGTTCGGCTAGACTTTGTGGTTTCAGATAAGAACCGGATGCCCCTCACCTATCTTGTATGCGGCTAAGCCCGGTAAATTGCTCCATCTCCCCAACGGGCACATGAAATCGTAATGACATCGCACTGACGTCATGACGTCGTATCTACGTCTTCTTTACGACGCCAATTCGACGTGACGTGCTGGCTGGGTCGTCACCTACACATACCTTCCGAACAGTGGTATTCGTTACACATGTTCTGTAGATGTTACCCTTAAAGCGCCAAAAATTAAAATTGTTGAATTGGCAAACAGTGTAGATCCAGATGAGGTGGCTCATAATGAGTCACCTCAACTGAATCTACACTGTTTGCCCTCTATTATGAGCCACCTCATCTGGATCTACACTGTTTGCCCTCTAGTGTTCGAATTCTCAATATGATATCGCTTGGACGGAACAGTTTTTGGCTTGCGGCTTCTCAGACAGGTTATGACTTCCTCTCATGCGCACTCAAGCGGAAGACGCTGATTTGTTCCCCGCTTTGAGAATGATTCATAATTGCAAGTGGAGAACCAATATATGGAGAGCGTCTACGGGGCGCAACTTCGTTTGACTGCTTCTTTTACCTAAGCACCGTAAAATAACGACACGCCACTATCTGGCACTCCAAAAATCGAACATGTCTAGCATCTTTTGCCTTACTAAAAACATGAGTTATTATCATTTTTTTCTTTATTTATTCGGTGTATTTGAATGTTTCTTCGTTGTCCACTGTGAAATAAGGTCAAATAACGACATGTGCAATTCGCGGGCATTATGTTAAATATGGACTGGCCTTGGACTCTGAACTTTGGAATCTGGACTTCGGACTATGTTAAACCTGGACTTCAGACGTTGTAAAACCTGGCACCGTAAAACCCGGACTAAAATATTTCCACAATAGTTGGCATGCCTGTACAAACAGTGTAGAGTGTAGATCCAAGCTAGACTACTGGTTGGAACAGTCTAATTAGGGTCTGTTCCAACAGTCTTATTTTATTTTAAGTTATTTAAAAGCATTTACTGGTTTTACAGACAAAATGTTTGATCGTATTTACTAGATACTATTTCATATTTTTTCATAAACGTACATAGAAAATCAATTTCTTATTTTTACATAAACGTACATTGTAATTCAGTTTCATGAAAGTGTCTTATTGAAAAAAATCAGTTCAGGAAACACAACATGTGTGGGAAAATATCAGTATCTCACAATTGCCATCAAATCGTCCTTTTCTAGGCCTATTCAGTTTTAATAGTTACCTTCCTTTCTGAATACAACTTACTAAAATTTAGAGGAACCGGGCCGCGTAGCGCAGTTGGTAGTGCGTTTTGACTCAAGAGCCAGAGGTCCCGGGTTCGTTACTCTGTCCAGCCACATACTTTCGTTTCTCCTTCCCCTGTATCATGAAGGACAGTTGTCAGTTACTGGTGAAAGTATGACAATGTGCACATAGTACCGGTTATCGCTTAGAAGGTCTAAGGCAGCCCAGGAATAGTGTGGTTAGGGTAATACACCGTCCCGACATGACCATAGCTTTTTATCGTGGATGTAAAACAATAAAATAACAACAAAACAACAACTACTAACATATAGAAGACTTATTTTTTTCTTTTGCATTCCCTAATGACAAAATTTGTGATGACCAATGACAGCACGCAAGATTCTGAAAATAAACATCATTTGGAAGCAACAAAAATACACTAATTCCTTCATTGACTTGTAATCATTACCAATTACCACAGGCTTGCTGGGTCGAATAGTGCAGTCGGTGGCGCGTCAGACTCAAAAACAGAGGTCCCGGGCTCGATATACGGTCCGGCCACTTACTCTCGTATCCGCTTCCGCTGAGTCAAGAAGGGCAGTTGTCAGTTACAGGCGAAAGTAAGTGCACTTAGTACTAGTTGACCGCTTAGGATGGCTAAGCCTGCCCAGGAATATTGTAGTTGAATAAACCGACCGTCCTGACATGACCATACATGCAGCTGTTTACCATGGATGTAAAACAATGACACAACAACTACAACAACATACCACAGGCTTTACCAGTACTTATAACTGAACGCAGTGATGACAAAATACCCAAAAGAATAAGCTGAATATTTGCAGACTATCTATGGCAACTGTTTGGGAAGGAACTATCATTTTCATCATAACCTCCTCTAAGAGTCTCAGTGGTAGTCAGCTTTTAAATGTGCTCCAACAGAAACAAGGAGGAAAACAGTCACAAAAGTTTAATCCCCCTTGTAATAATAGCCATGTGTAAGATTTTTGTTCCTACCAATCTGTCACAAATGAGGCTGGTAGGACGAACTACTTCCACTATTTTCTTCTCATATCAGAAATCAAGAACCATATAACATCTTACATGTAAGAGACTTGTAAAAGTACTTTCCCAATGTAAGATGTATTTTTTCAACATCAAGACATGACGATCTTATAATAAGATATATATAATATGTATAATATCTGAGCCGCGACACGAGAAAACCAACTACGTGGTTGTGCGCCCAGGGTAGACTCAGATCAGACTTGGCATCCGCCCAGTTTACTCAGTCTCTTCTTTATGTGCTCAAAGGGTAGCTTAGGGTCTAAGCTACCTCCATGCGGTCAGCGAAGGCTCAGATCAGACTGGGCGGATGCCCAGGCTGATCTGAGTCTGCGCTGGGCACACAACCACATTGTTGGTTTTGTCGTGTCGCGGCTCATATTAGTATGTTCATTAACATTTTCTTGTCCACTCTGTAACTTGAATACCCTTTGAACTATTTTCATTTTACACTTCACCAGTTATGCGTAGTCCATTTGCTCCAAAGTACAAACACAGTTCTCCTTAGTTTCACAAAATAAATAAATAAACAAATAAACGAAGTAACTCCCAGTAATTCTTCTAAGGTCCTAAAATTTCTTATATAACAATGCATAACAGTTTACGAAAATCCTTATTATTAAATGCTTTTATGAAATATTTTCATTAGCAGTAATACAAAAAATGACCTTTTTACTGAAGGTTATCATATGATTGTCAGAGTTAGTGCAGTGCATCGTTTACGAGAGAGCCTGCACTGCTCAGACTAGTCAGAAAAAGTGTAATAGGTACTGGAATTAGTAAGATGTTGCGTGTTTGACTTTCCATGCACTTACTGAGCAGACTGTGCATATGCGCAGTTCGCAAATGCTCATCTGAAGACTTTCTTTGCGTGGCGCAACACTAAATATTCCAGCCACATTCAATGATAACAGATTAATTCCTCATGCTCAGCTGACACACAACGCTGACACAACGTCGTGTCATTAACGTTGGTTAAACGTCACTATGCCGTTGAATTAACGTTGATATTGACTGTTACTATTTACTTTAGACAAAGCTGATCATATGAGGCGCAAATTAGTACTCCGAAATAAAGAGGCTTACCGAAGATGTTTTGCAATAGTTTAATCGATGATCACAAAACATCGACTCACATTGAATCAACTTTAATTCGATGATGATTCAACTTTTTATGTCTGCTGGCATGATGAGACTGAAATGCAAACAGCGCAGATTCTGATACGACTGCTCTACTAGGCCTGCAATGTGTGTCCCAGTAGTAAGAACTGCAGGATAAGCTATTACTGATCGCAAACTCTCAAAAGTACACTGTAAATGTTGAAAATCGGTACTTTGTTGTCTACGGCCATAATACATTGAAAACATCGGTTCTCGTCCGATCACGGAAATAAAGACACGTCGGGCCCGGTTAGTACTTGGATGGGTGACCGCCTGGGAATACCAGGTGTTGCAGACTTTAGTCTGCTTTTCTTTATTTTCTATTTTTTTTTATTTTATTTATTTTTTTGAGAGTTTTCTTCCCCCAATTTCAAGATCACTGTATATGTATCTCAAAGATGTGCGAAGGAAAATACTTTTCCCTCAACGTTAAAGACCGTTTACCGTCTGCTGTGCACTTTCCACTCACCCTTCGCTTTGGAGCATGCTGAAAAGTAGTGCATGTTGTTCGCGGTTTTCTGTATAATATTTACTGTCCAGTGAAGTGTCTACTGTCTGTCTACTGCGTCCTGGATACTATTTACTGCGGCCTGTATGCTACAACATGCATATGGATGTTGTGCAAGCACAGGGGCATGGGTACAAGATCGCAGCATGTGCGTCTGTTTCAGCGCATCTAGACTCTAAAATGATGTACCTTCAACCAAAGTGGAGTCGCACAAACAGATGGAACCAACATAAGCATCATAGTAGCCTGCACTTTATGGGAGATGAACCCTGGTGGCCCGTAAGAATAATAAAGGATTGCAAAAATTCCTATGTAGCACATACCTAGATTTGGACAGTAAAACTCCCACGCAGGCACATCTAATTTTCTGTACATTTAAGTTCTGCAATAGTTAAGACAAATAGAAAACTAACAAGTAAATTAAAAAGGCAGTTCTGACATTTTTCCTGTCAATTTTAGTTTTTTATGATAGAAATGCATAATTTATCAATTTTGGCAATATACACAAATTTTGGCATTATTTCTTTTCCCTATAGAATTGCTTCTTTCGTCTGAAGATCGATGTTAATGAAACGTGGACCTAGAATGAATTAGTTATGACTGTGGGCAGACTTCCAATATCATTATTTTGAACCACGACGCGAGAAAACCAACAAAGTGGTTGTGCGCACAGCGCAGACTCAGATAAGCCCCGACATCCACCCAGTCTGATCAGAGTCTTTGCTGTCCACATGAAGGTAGCTTAGACCCCTTAGCTACCGTTAAAGCGCTTAGAAAAGACTGTGATCATACTAGGCGGATGCCCAGGCTGATCTGAGTCTGCGATGGGCGCACTACCACTTTGTTGCTTTCTCGTGTTGCGGCTCATTTTTTTCTGATTCAGATAAACGGATACCCAATTGGAAGCTCAAGGAGACGGATCAGATCTTCACACTGATACATACTACCCAACAGGCACACAACGTTATAATGACGTCGCATTGACGTCGACGCAAACATTACATTTCATCGACGTCATTCTGACGTCATGTGCCCGCTGGGAAATACTTTACTGCCCAGCAGGCACATGACGTCGGAATGACGCCGTATTGACGTCGATGCGGCATGGTGGCGTCGCATCGACCCCATTTTGACATCATTACGACGTCATGTGCCAGCTGGGTGTCTTGCAATTCTGTTCAAACAATTTCCATCGTTTTAATTTACTCTCTCTATTGGGACACCTTTAAATTACCAGATAATTTCTAAAATTTAAACAAATGCTAAGTAGCTGGCAGTTAGTCAAAAATACTGATAGGACATGACGCATTGCACATCTTGATCTGATTCTAACGTGATTTCTCAGATACATCTATCCCAAAATTAAGGATCCCTGTGGTTATTTTTATTTATTTTTTCTGTTAATTTTGCAGCTCTTGGATTACATCATTGATAATCAAGGGTCGGTTATATTTGCCCGTGCATTTTATGCTCATCTCTTTAAACGTTAGGCGCCCCGGTAGCTTAGTGGGTTAAGCGCAGGCCTACTGATCTAGCGGTCGTGGGTTCGAGCCCCGCCGAAGGCGGAGTTCTTTCCATCGTAAAAGGGGTTCCATTGCACACAGCCATTCATTATCACAAGCCCATCGTCCTGATATGACTGAAATACTGTTGAAAAGGACGTAAAATCGCAAGTCATCCATCCATCCATCCATCTTTAAACGTTATGAGCCTTGTCTGGGCAAAATATGTTTGACACTATACGCAAACAGTGGGTACCAAGATAAGTCTATGCAACTGCGTAGTCTGTCAGAGTTAGTGCAGTTCACCGTTTGATTTCTAGAAGGCATACTTATTGCGCCTAACCTGTTCTGATTGTGCTAGTGCACAGACTAGTCTGGACATAGGTGTTTTGCATACACCACAAGGCTGACTTTATCACGACACGATTCAAATGGCCTGAGCCAGGAAAAATGTGCTTCAGCCCATAATATTTGCAACGAAATATGTGTGTATACGCAACCAGGAGGTACCAAGATATGTCTATGCTCATGTGTAGTCTACCCTGCTCTGATTGCGCATGCGTCTAGTCAAGACATGCGCGTTTTGCTTATGAAATAAGACTGGGTTTATCACGACACGAGGTATGCGCAAGGAAAAATGTATTTCACCCCATCTTGGGAAAAGCGAATGCAGTCCCATTAGTGTCTTTTCTTTTTGCACTCTTTACGGCGCCACAGTGTATGATGCTCAAGATTGCTTATACATGTTGTGAACGCTTACATGTTACCACAGACTCGGCTGATTCTTCTCGTCGCATGTGGCAATTTTCCGAGGTGGCGGCTCTTGGGTTACATCATTGACAATCATATAATCAAGGGTCGATCTTATTTTCACGTGCATTTTACGCTCATCTCTTGTTTTGAATGTTATGAGCCCTGTCCGGGTAAAATATGTTTGACGCTATACGCAAACAGTATGTACCAGGATAAGTCCATGCAGCTGCGTTGTCTGTCAGAGTAAGTGCAGTGCATCGTTTACGAGAGAGCCTGCACTGCTTAGACTAGTCAAAAAAAAGTGTATTACGTACTGGAATTAGTTTGACTTTCCATGCACTTACTGAGCAGACTGTGCATATGCGCAGTTCGCAAATGCTCATCTGATGACTTTCTTCGCGCGGGGCAACACTAAATATTCCAGCCACATTCAATGATAACAGATTTTGTTCTTCATGCTCAGCTGACACACAACGCTGACAAAACGTCGCGTCATTAACGTTGGTTAAACGTCACTATGCCGTTGCCGTTGAATTAACGTTGATATTCGGACGGTTACTTTTTACAATAAAGACAAGGCTGATCATATGAGGCGCAAATTAGTACTCCAAAATGAAGAGGCTGATCGAAGATGTTTTGCCATAGTTTAATCGATAATCACAAAACATCGAATCACATTGAATCAACGTTGATTCGATGATGATTCATTTTTTGTCTGCTCGCATACTGAGACTGAAATGCAAACAGCGCAGATCCTGATACGACTGCTCTACTAGGCCTGCTCTACGTGTGTCCCAGTATTAAGAACTGCAGGATAGGCTGTTACTGATCGCAAACTCTCAAAAGTTCCTTTTGTAAATGTTGAAAATCGGTACTTTAGTGTCTACGGCCATAATACATTGAAACCATCGGTTCTCGTCCGATCAAGGAAATTAAGCAACGTCGGGCCCGGTAAGTACTTGGATGGGTGACCGCCTCGGAATACCGGGTGCTGCAGACTTTTGTCTGCTTTTTTTATATTCTATATTTATTTCTTTTTCCTTCGATATTTTCTTCCCCTAATTTCACGATCACTGTATGTGTATCTCAAAGCGGTGCGAAGGAAAATACTTTTCCCTCAACGTTAAAGACCGTTTACCGTCTGCTGTGCATTGTCCACTCGCCCTTCGCTTTGGAGCATGCTGAAAAGTAGTGCATGTTGTTCGCGGTTTTCTGTATACTATCTACTGTCCAGTGAAGTGTCTACAGTCTGTCTCCTGCGTCCTGGATACGATTTACTACGGCCTGTCTGCTACAACATGCATATGGATGAGGTGTAAGCACAGGGGCATGGGTACAAGGTCGCAGCATGTGCAGCTGTTACAGCGCATCTGGACTCTAAAATGATGTACCTTCAACCAAAGTAGAGTCGCACAAACAGATGAAACCAACATAAGCAGCATAGTAACCTGCACTTTATAGGAGATGACCCCTGGTGGCCCGTAAGAATAATAAAGGATTGCAAAAAATCCTATGTAGCACATACCTAAATTTGGGCAGCAAAACCCACACGCAGGCACATCTAATTTTCTGTACATTTAAGTTCTGCAATAGTTAAAAAAAATAGAAAAATAACAAGTAAATTAAAAAGGCAGTTCTGACATTTTTCTTGTCAATTTTAGTTTTTTATGATAGAAATGCAGAATTTATCCATTTTGGCAATATGCACAAATTTTGGCATTATTTCTTTTCCCTATAGAATTGCTTCTTTCGTCTGAAGATCGATGTTAATGAAACGTGGACCTAGAATGAATTAGTTATGACTGTGGGCAGACTTCCAATATCATTATTTTGAACCACGACGCGAGAAAACCAACAAAGTGGTTGTGCGCACAGCGCAGACTCAGATAAGCCCCGACATCCACCCGTCTGATCAGAGTCTTTGCTGTCCACATGAAGGTAGCTTAGACCCCTTAGCTACCGTTAAAGCGCTTAGAAAAGACTGTGATCATACTAGGCGGATGCCCAGGCTGATCTGAGTCTGCGATGGGCGCACTATCACTTTGTTGCTTTCTCGTGTCGCGGCTCATTTTTTTCTGATTCAGATAAACGGATACCCAATTGGAAGCTCAAGGAGACGGATCAGATCTTCACACTGATACATACTACCCAGCAGGCACACAACGTTATAATGACGTCGCATTGACGTCGACGCAAACATCACATTTCATCGACGTCAGTCTGACGTCATGTGCCCGCTGGGAAATACTTTACTGCCCAGCAGGCACATGACGTCGGAATGACGTCGTATTGACGTCGATGCGGCATGGTGGCGTCGCATCGACCCCATTTTGACATCATTACGACGTCATGTGCCTGCTGGGTGTCTTGCTATTCTGTTCAAACAATTTCCATCGTTTTAATTTACTCTCTCTATTGGGACACCTTTAAATTACCAGATAATTTCTAAAATTTAAACAAATGCTAAGTAGCTGGCAGTTAGTCAAAAATACTGATAGGACATGACGCATTGCACATCTTGATCTGATTCTAAAGTGATTTCTCAGATACATCTATCCCAAAATTTAGGAACCCTGTGGTTATTTTTATTTATTTTTTTTTTGTTAATCTTGCAGCTCTTGGATTACATCATTGATAATCAAGGGTCGGTTATATTTGCCCGTGCATTTTATGCTCATCTCTTTAAACATTATGAGCCTTGTCTGGGCAAAATATGTTTGACACTATACGCAAACAGTGGGTACCAAGATAAGTCTATGCAACTGCGTAGTCTGTCAGAGTTAGTGCAGTTCACCGTTTGATTTCTAGAAGGCATACTTATTGCGCCTAACCTGTTCTGATTGTGCTAGTGCACAGACTAGTCTGGACATAGGTGTTTTGCATACACCACAAGGCTGACTTTATCACGACACGATTCAAATGGCCTGAGCAAGGAAAAAATGTGCTTCAGCCCATAATATTTGCAACGAAATATGTGTGTATACGCAACCAGGAGGTACCAAGATATGTCTATGCTCATGTGTAGTCTACCCTGCTCTGATTGCGCATGCGTCTAGTCAAGACATGTGCGTTTTGCTTATGAAATAAGACTGGTTTTATCACGACACGAAGTATGCGCAAGGAAAAATGTATTTCACCCCATCTTGGGAAAAGCGAATGCAGTCCCATTAGTGTCTTTTCTTTTCGCACTCTTTACGGCGCCACAGTGTATGATGCTCAAGATTGCTTATACATGTTGTGAACGCTTACATGTTACCACAGACTGGGCTGATTCTTCTCGTCGCATGTGGCAATTTTCCGAGGGTGCGGCTCTTGGGTTACATAATTGACAATCATATAATCAAGGGTCGATTTTATTTTCACGTGCATTTTACGCTCATCTCTTGTTTTGAATGTAATGAGCCCTGTCCGGGTAAAATATGTTTGACGCTTTACGCAAACAGTAGGTACCAGGATAAGTCCATGCAGCTGCGTTGTCTGTCAGAGTAAGTGCAGTGCATCGTTTACGAGAGAGCCTGCACTGCTTAGACTTGTCAAAAAAAGTGCATTACGTACTGGAATTAGTTTGACTTTCCATGCACTTACTGAGCAGACTGTGCATATGCGCAGTTCGCAAATGCTCATCTGATGACTTTCTTCGCGTGGGACAACACTAAATATTCCAGCCACATTCAATGATAACAGATTTATTCCTCATGCTCAGCTGACACACAACGCTGACACAACGTTGTGTCATTAACGTTGGTTAAACGTCACTATGCCGTTGCCATTGAATTAACGTTGATATTCGGACGGTTACTTTTTACAATAAAGACAAAGCTGATCATATGAGGCGCGAATTAGTACTCCAAAATAAAGAGGCTGATCGAAGATGTTTTGCCATAGTTTAATCGATGATCACGAAACATCGAATCACATTGAATCAACGTTGATTTGATGATGATTCATTTTTTTTTGTCTGCTCGCATAATGAGACTGAAATGCAAACAGCGCAGATCCTGATACGACTGCTCTTCTAGGCCTGCAATGTGTGTCCCAGTATTAAGAACAGCAGGATAGGCTGTTACTGATCGCAAACTCTCAAAAGTTTCTTTTGTAAATGTTGAAAATCGGTACTTTGTTGTCTACGGCCATAATACATTGAAAACATCGGTTCTCGTCCAATCAAGGAAATTAAGCAACGTCGGGCCCGGTTAGTACTTGGATGGGTGACCGCCTCGGAATACCGGGTGCTGCAGACTTTTGTCTGCTTTTTTTTTATTTTCTACTTTTATTTCTTTTTCCTTCGATAGTTTTCTTCCCCTAATTTCACGATCACTGTATGTGTATCTCAAAGCTGTGCGAAGGAAAATACTTTTCCCTCAACGTTAAATACCGTTTACCGTCTGCTGTGCATTGTCCACTCGCCCTTCGCTTGTGAGCATGCTGAAAAGTAGTGCATGTTGTTCGCGGTTTTCTGTATACTATCTACTGTCCAGTGAAGTGTCTACAGTCTGTCTACTGCGTCCTGGATACGATTTACTGCGGCCTGTCTGCTACAACATGCATATGGATGAGGTGTAAGCACAGGGGCATGGGTACAAGGTCGCAGCATGTGCGGCTGTTTCAGCGCATCTGGACTCTAAAATGATGTACCTTCAACCAAAGTGGAGTCGCACAAACAGAACAGATGAAACCAACATAAGCATCATAGTAACCTGCACTTTATAGGAGATGAACCCTGGTGGCCCGTAAGAATAATAAAGGATTGCAAAAATTCCTATGTAGCACATACCTAAATTTGGGCAGCAAAACCCACACGCAGGCACATCTAATTTTCTGTATATTTAAGTTCTGCAATAGTTAAAACAAATAGAAAAATAACAAGTAAATTAAAAAGGCAGTTCTGACATTTTTCTTGTCAATTTTAGTTTTTATGATAGAAATGCAGAATTTATCCATTTTGGCAATATGCACAAATTTTGGCATTATTTCTTTTCCCTATAGAATTGCTTCTTTCGTCTGAAGATCGATGTTAATGAAACGTGGACCTAGAATGAATTAGTTATGACTGTGGGCAGACTTCCAATATCATTATTTTGAACCACGACGCGAGAAAACCAACAAAATGGTTG
Organism: Ctena decussata; assembly: GCA_963989385.1. Taxonomy (NCBI): domain Eukaryota; kingdom Metazoa; phylum Mollusca; class Bivalvia; order Lucinida; family Lucinidae; genus Ctena; species Ctena decussata. The sequence continues at coordinate 60,083,554 of OZ022505.1, forward strand.
TGCGCACAGCACAGACTCAGATAAGCCCCGACATCCACCCAGTCTGATCAGAGTCTTTGCTGTCCACATAAAGGTAGCTTAGACCCCTTAGCAACCGTTAAAGCGATTAGAAAAGACTGTGATCATACTAGGCGGATGCCCAGGCTGATCTGAGTCTGCGATGGGCGCACTTCCACTTTGTTGCTTTCTCGTGTTGCGGCTCATTTTTTTCTGATTCAGATAAACGGATACCCAATTGGAAGCTCAAGGAGACGGATCAGATCTTCACACTGATACATATTACCCAGCAGGCACACAACGTTATAATGACGTCACATTGACGTCGACGCAAACATTACATTTCATCGACGTCATTCTGACGCCATGTGCCCGCTGGGAAATACTTTACTGCCCAGCAGGCACATGACGTCGGAATGACGTCGTATTGATGTCGATGCGGCATGGTGGCGTCGCATCGACCCCATTTTGACATCATTACGACGTCATGTGCCTGCTGGGTGTCTTGCTATTCTGTTCAAACAATTTCCATCGTTTTAATTTACTCTCTCTATTGGGACACCTTTAAATTACCAGATAATTTCTAAAATTTAAACAAATGCTAAGTAGCTGGCAGTTAATCAAAAATACTGATAGGACATGACGCATTGCACATCTTGATCTGATTCTAAAGTGATTTCTCAGATACATCTATCCTAGACTGGCTGCAGTCTGAAACATTGATTTGCCTAAATTCATATTTTTTTCGTAGACCGTAATAAATTTCATTCTCTTTAATCCCTCCTTTCTCTAAGGTGATGTTTCAGACTGGTATTACTAGGTTGAGCCCTTCAGAGCTTAGCCAGGTTTGATTGACATTTATTTGTTTTTGATGATCCTTATCTGATTTGGTGAACCCTCAAAATGATCCCTTCACAGCACCAATGTTTATTTAACAGAGCCTGTAAGAATTACTCAATTACTTGTACTGCCTAACCAGTTCCTTGACAAAATGAAGCTATGTATATTAAAATTAGACAGGACTATGATCAGAATAACCAGAAACACAGTGAAGGGTACCGTAAGAATTCTAAAAACTTGGACACCTAAATATACAATGTACTGTCATAATTGTCTCATAAATGGAACAACTTGGTTTTTCAATTTATTAATATGCCAAATTGAAGCAGATAACAGTGAAGACTTGATCAGACTGCTACCTTGAGAGCTGTTTGATCTGGGTCTGCAATTTTGCTCATACCAATCTGTCCCAATATTCAGAATTTATTGTAATAGAGTGATTTAAAACTCTGTTGATGGTACATGTCTGACACACAGACACTTGGGGTCAGTAGGTGCATTTGGTCCAAAATTGATAAAACCTGCAGGAGATCAATTTTGGACTAAATGCACCTACTATCCCCAAGTGTCTGTGGTCTAACAGGGTCTTTTTTTACTAACGATGCTGGGGCGGGGGGGGGATGCTGTACTTTGCTTGCACCTTTAATAATGTAGCCTTGGCAGACAGCCTGTTCCTAAGTTGATTTTTCCACTGCACCACTGCATACCCAGATCAGCCTGTTCCCCCAGAACAAGTAATATAATGTTATGTGCTGGAAACCAGACTCCGTCTGCGCAGAGAAGAATTGTCTTTAATTTTAAGCAGATGGAGACTCTGTTGAGTGAACCATAACAAAGAATTTGTAGACCTCAATGACAATAATATACCGTAAAAATTCTTAGTATTGGAACAGACAGGTCTGAGCAAACACACGGTGGTATATAATATACCAATTTCCCTACCTGTGCTTTCGACCCAGCCAGGCAATTACCGTAAATGCAAAAGTGGCTGTCGACCTAGACAATCAACAACAGTATCATCTCGGTCGACAGTCGTAAACAAAAGTATCACTTTCCGTTGTTGGTAATGCTTATAATAAAATTCTCGGCCGACAGCCATTTTGAGTTCTCGGTCGACAGCCATTGAGAATTCTCGGTCGACAACCATTTTGTATAGTACCGTCTCGGCCGAAAGCACAGGTAGGGAAATTGGTATTACCATCGTGAAACAGTGCACACCCAGATCAGACTGCCCCTGGAGGAGCAATTTAATAGGTGTTAGCCATTCCATCTGCACCTTCGAGACACATAACTGTACTGAAATACCAAACTGTTCCTTAAAGACAGTAACGGTAATTATTTTGGTTGTCCAGTATAACCATTTAGCTGATCTCGTATCCATAGAATGCTGTGCTGTGTGTGTAAAGATATATTTTTGTTGTATTATATTTAGCTTATCAGCTGTCCGATCAGATTTCTGCTGTACAATTAGTTATAGCAATAAACATTTCAACTTTGACTCCTCTACCAGCAGTAAGTGATTAATTGCAAGCACCAAAATGGTCTTGTAGAAAATACCAGTAGAACCAGTCTGAAACATCAGACCAAGAGCAAAATGGGATTTTAGAGACATAGTATCTAAAATTCAGCTTTGAAAAAATATATGAATTTAGACAAATTAAATGTTTCAGACTGGAGCCAGTCTACATCTATCCCAAAATTTAGGATCCCTGTGGTTATTTTTATTTTTTTTTTTTCGTTAATCTTGCAGCTCTTGGATTACATCATTGATAATCAAGGGTCGGTTATATTTGCCCGTGCATTTTATGCTCATCTCTTTAAACGTTATGAGCCTTGTCTGGGCAAAATATGTTTGACACTATACGCAAACAGTGGGTACCAAGATAAGTCTATGCAACTGCGTAGTCTGTCAGAGTTAGTGCAGTTCACCGTTTGATTTCTAGAAGGCATACTTATTGCGCCTAACCTGTTCTGATTGTGCTAGTGCACAGACTAGTCTGGACATAGGTGTTTTGCATACACCACAAGGCTGACTTTATCACGACACGATTCAAATGGCCTGAGCAAGGAAAAAATGTGCTTCAGCCCATAATATTTGCAACGAAATGTGTGTGTATACGCAACCAGGAGGTACCAAGATATGTCTATGCTCATGTGTAGTCTACCCTGCTCTGATTGCGCATGCGTCTAGTCAAGACATGCGCGTTTTGCTTATGAAATAAGACTGGACAGTTTTATCACGACACGAGGTATGCGCAAGGAAAAATGTATTTCACCCCATCTTAGGAAAAGCGAATGCAGTCCCACTAGTGTCTTTTCTTTTCGCACTCTTTACGGCGCCACAGTGTATGATGCTCAAGATTACTTATACATGTTGTCAACGCTTACATGTTACCACAGACTGGGCTGATTCTTCTCGTGGCATGTGGCAATTTTCCGAGGGTGCGGCTCTTGGGTTACATCATTGACAATCATATAATCAAGGGTCGATCTTATTTTCACGTGCATTTTACGCTCATCTCTTGTTTTGAATGTTATAAGCCCTGTCCAGCTAAATATGTTTGACGCTATACGCAAACAGTAGGTACCAGGATAAGTCCATGCAGCTGCGTTGTCTGTCAGAGTAAGTGCAGTGCATCGTTTACGAGAGAGCCTGCACTGCTTAGACTAGTCAAAAAAGTGTATTACTTACTGGAATTAGTTTGACTTACATGCACTTACTGAGCAGACTGTGCATATGCGCAGTTCGCAAATGCTCATCTGATGACTTTCTTCGCGTGGGGCAACACTAAATATTCCAGCCACATCCAATGATAACAGATTTATTCCTCATGCTCAGCTGACACACAACGCTGACACAACGTCGTGTCATTAACGTTGGTTAAACGTCACTATGCCGTTGCCGTTGAATTAACGTTGATATTCGGACGATTACTTTTTACAATAAAGACAAAGCTGATCATATGAGGCGCGAATTAGTACTCCGAAATAAAGAGGCTGATCGAAGATGTTTTGCCATAGTTTAATCGATGATCACAAAACATCGAATCACATTGAATCAACGTTGATTCGATGATGATTCATTTTTTTGTCTGCTCGCATAATGAGACTGAAATGCAAACAGCGCAGATCCTGATACGACTGCTCTACGTGTGTCCCAGTATTAAGAACTGCAGGATAGGCTGTTACTGATCGCAAACTCTCAAAAGTTCCTTTTGTAAATGTTGAAATCGGTACTTTGTTGTCTACGGCCATAATACATTGAAAACATCGGTTCTCGTCCGATCAAGGAAATTAAGCAACGTCGGGCCCGGTTAGTACTTGGATGGGTGACCGCCTCGGAATACCGGGTGCTGCAGACTTTTGTCTGCTTTTTTTTTATTTTCAATTTTTATTTCTTTTTCCTTCGATAGTTTTCTTCCCCTAATTTCACGATCACTGTATGTGTATCTCAAAGCTGTGCAAAGGAAAATACTTTTTCCTCAACGTTAAATACCGTTTACCGTCTGCTGTGCATTGTCCACTCGCCCTTCGCTTGTGAGCATGCTGAAAAGTAGTGCATGTTGTTCGCGGTTTTCTGTATACTATCTACTGTCCAGTGAAGTGTCTACAGTCTGTCTACTGCGTCCTGGATACGATTTACTGCGGCCTGTCTGCTACAACATGCATATGGATAAGGTGTAAGCACAGGGGCATGGGTACAAGGTCGCAGCATGTGCAGCTGTTTCAGCGCATCTGGACTCTAAAATGATGTACCCTCAACCAAAGTGGAGTCGCACAAACAGATGAAACCAACATAAGCATCATAGTAACCTGCACTTTATAAGAGATGAACCCTGGTGGCCCGTAAGAATAATAAAGGATTGCAAAAAATCCTATGTAGCACATACCAAAATTTGGACAGCAAAACCCACACGCAGGCACATCTAATTTTCTGTACATTTAAGTTCTGCAATAGTTAAAACAAATAGAAAAATAACAAGTAAATTAAAAAGGCAGTTCTGACATTTTTCTTGTCAATTTTAGTTTTTTATGATAGAAATGCAGAATTTATCCATTTTGGCAATATGCACAAATTTTGGCATTATTTCTTTTCCCTATAGAATTGCTTCTTTCGTCTGAAGATCGATGTTAATGAAACGTGGACCTAGAATGAATTAGTTATGACTGTGGGCAGACTTCCAATATCATTATTTTGAACCACGACGCGAGAAAACCAACAAAGTGGTTGTGCGCACAGCGCAGACTCAGATAAGCCCCGACATCCACCCGTCTGATCAGAGTCTTTGCTGTCCACATGAAGGTAGCTTAGACCCCTTAGCTACCGTTAAAGCGCTTAGAAAAGACTGTGATCATACTAGGCGGATGCCCAGGCTGATCTGAGTCTGCGATGGGCGCACTACCACTTTGTTGCTTTCTCGTGTCGCGGCTCATTTTTTTCTGATTCAGATAAACGGATACCCAATTGGAAGCTCAAGGAGACGGATCAGATCTTCACACTGATACATACTACCCAGCAGGCACACAACGTTATAATGACGTTGCATTGACGTCGATGCAAACATCACATTTCATCGACGTCAGTCTGACGTCATGTGCCCGCTGGGAAATACTTTACTGCCCAGCAGGCACATGACGTCGGAATGACGTCGTATTGACGTCGATGCGGCATGGTGGCGTCGCATCGACCCCATTTTGACATCATTACGACGTCATGTGCCTGCTGGGTGTCTTGCTATTCTGTTCAAACAATTTCCATCGTTTTAATTTACTCTCTCTATTGGGACACCTTTAAATTACCAGATAATTTCTAAAATTTAAACAAATGCTAAGTAGCTGGCAGTTAGTCAAAAATACTGATAGGACATGACGCATTGCACATCTTGATCTGATTCTAAAGTGATTTCTCAGATACATCTATCCCAAAATTTAGGATCCCTGTGGTTATTTTTATTTATTTTTTTTTTTTTTTTGTTAATCTTGCAGCTCTTGGATTACATCATTGATAATCAAGGGTCGGTTATATTTGCCCGTGCATTTTATGCTCATCTCTTTAAACGTTATGAGCCTTGTCTGGGCAAAATATGTTTGACACTATACGCAAACAGTGGGTACCAAGATAAGTCTATGCAACTGCGTAGTCTGTCAGAGTTAGTGCAGTTCACCGTTTGATTTCTAGAAGGCATACTTATTGCGCCTAACCTGTTCTGATTGTGCTAGTGCACAGACTAGTCTGGACATAGGTGTTTTGCATACACCACAAGGCTGACTTTATCACGACACGATTCAAATGGCCTGAGCAAGGAAAAAATGTGCTTCAGCCCATAATATTTGCAACGAAATATGTGTGTATACGCAACCAGGAGGTACCAAGATATGTCTATGCTCATGTGTAGTCTACCCTGCTCTGATTGCGCATGCGTCTAGTCAAGACATGCGCGTTTTGCTTATGAAATAAGACTGGTTTTATCACGACACGAAGTATGCGCAAGGAAAAATGTATTTCACCCCATCTTGGGAAAAGCGAATGCAGTCCCATTAGTGTCTTTCTTTTCGCACTCTTTACGGCGCCACAGTGTATGATGCTCAAGATTGCTTAAACATGTTGTGAACGCTTACATGTTACCACAGACTGGGCTGATTCTTCTCGTCGCATGTGGCAATTTTCCGAGGGTGCGGCTCTTGGGTTACATAATTGACAATCATATAATCAAGGGTCGATTTTATTTTCACGTGCATTTTACGCTCATCTCTTGTTTTGAATGTAATGAGCCCTGTCCGGGTAAAATATGTTTGACGCTTTACGCAAACAGTAGGTACCAGGATAAGTCCATGCAGCTGCGTTGTCTGTCAGAGTAAGTGCAGTGCATCGTTTACGAGAGAGCCTGCACTGCTTAGACTTGTCAAAAAAAGTGCATTACGTACTGGAATTAGTTTGACTTTCCATGCACTTACTGAGCAGACTGTGCATATGCGCAGTTCGCAAATGCTCATCTGATGACTTTCTTCGCGTGGGACAACACTAAATATTCCAGCCACATTCAATGATAACAGATTTATTCCTCATGCTCAGCTGACACACAACGCTGACACAACGTTGTGTCATTAACGTTGGTTAAACGTCACTATGCCGTTGCCATTGAATTAACGTTGATATTCGGACGGTTACTTTTTACAATAAAGACAAAGCTGATCATATGAGGCGCGAATTAGTACTCCAAAATAAAGAGGCTGATCGAAGATGTTTTGCCATAGTTTAATCGATGATCACGAAACATCGAATCACATTGAATCAACGTTAATTTGATGATGATTCATTTTTTTTTGTCTGCTCGCATAATGAGACTGAAATGCAAACAGCGCAGATCCTGATACGACTGCTCTTCTAGGCCTGCAATGTGTGTCCCAGTATTAAGAACAGCAGGATAGGCTGTTACTGATCGCAAACTCTCAAAAGTTTCTTTTGTAAATGTTGAAAATCGGTACTTTGTTGTCTACGGCCATGATACATTGAAAACATCGGTTCTCGTCCGATCAAGGAAATTAAGCAACGTCGGGCCCGGTTAGTACTTGGATGGGTGACCGCCTCGGAATACCGGGTGCTGCAGACTTTTGTCTGCATTTTTTTTATTTTCTACTTTTATTTCTTTTTCCTTCGATAGTTTTCTTCCCCTAATTTCACGATCACTGTATGTGTATCTCAAAGCTGTGCGAAGGAAAATACTTTTCCCTCAACGTTAAATACCGTTTACCGTCTGCTGTGCATTGTCCACTCGCCCTTCGCTTGTGAGCATGCTGAAAAGTAGTGCATGTTGTTCGCGGTTTTCTGTATACTATCTACTGTCCAGTGAAGTGTCTACAGTCTGTCTACTGCGTCCTGGATACGATTTACTGCGGCCTGTCTGCTACAACATGCATATGGATGAGGTGTAAGCACAGGGGCATGGGTACAAGGTCGCAACATGTGCGGCTGTTTCAGCGCATCTGGACTCTAAAATGATGTACCTTCAACCAAAGTGGAGTCGCACAAACAGAACAGATGAAACCAACATAAGCATCATAGTAACCTGCACTTTATAGGAGATGAACCCTGGTGGCCCGTAAGAATAATAAAGGATTGCAAAAATTCCTATGTAGCACATACCTAAATTTGGGCAGCAAAACCCACACGCAGGCACATCTAATTTTCTGTATATTTAAGTTCTGCAATAGTTAAAACAAATAAAAAAAATAACAAGTAAATTAAAAAGGCAGTTCTGACATTTTTCTTGTCAATTTTAGTTTTTATGATAGAAATGCAGAATTTATCCATTTTGGCAATATGCACAAATTTTGGCATTATTTCTTTTCCCTATAGAATTGCTTCTTTCGTCTGAAGATCGATGTTAATGAAACGTGGACCTAGAATGAATTAGTTATGACTGTGGGCAGACTTCCAATATCATTATTTTGAACCACGACGCGAGAAAACCAACAAAATGGTTGTGCGCACAGCACAGACTCAGATAAGCCCCGACATCCACCCAGTCTGATCAGAGTCTTTGCTGTCCACATAAAGGTAGCTTAGACCCCTTAGCTACCGTTAGAACGCTTAGAAAAGACTGTGATCATACTAGGCGGATGCCCAGGCTGATCTGAGTCTGCGATGGGCGCACTTCCACTTTGTTGCTTTCTCGTGTTGCGGCTCATTTTTTTCTGATTCAGATAAACGGATACCCAATTGGAAGCTCAAGGAGACGGATCTGATCTTCACACTGATACATATTACCCAGCAGGCACACAACGTTATAATGACGTCACATTGACGTCGACGCAAACATTACATTTCATCGACGTCATTCTGACGCCATGTGCCCGCTGGGAAATACTTTACTGCCCAGCAGGCACATGACGTCGGAATGACGTCGTATTGACGTCGATGCGGCATGGTGGCGTCGCATCGACCCCATTTTGACATCATTACGACGTCATGTGCCTGCTGGGTGTCTTGCTATTCTGTTCAAACAATTTCCATCGTTTTAATTTACTCTCTCTATTGGGACACCTTTAAATTACCAGATAATTTCTAAAATTTAAACAAATGCTAAGTAGCTGGCAGTTAATCAAAAATACTGATAGGACATGACGCATTGCACATCTTGATCTGATTCTAAAGTGATTTCTCAGATACATCTATCCTAGACTGGCTGCAGTCTGAAACATTGATTTGCCTAAATTCATATTTTTTTCGTAGACCGTAATAAATTTCATTCTCTTTAATCCCTCCTTTCTCTAAGGTGATGTTTCAGACTGGTATTACTAGGTTGAGCCCTTCAGAGCTTAGCCAGGTTTGATTGACATTTATTTGTTTTTGATGATCCTTATCTGATTTGGTGAACCCTCAAAATGATCCCTTCACAGCACCAATGTTTATTTAACAGAGCCTGTAAGAATTACTCAATTACTTGTACTGCCTAACCAGTTCCTTGACAAAATGAAGCTATGTATATTAAAATTAGACAGGACTATGATCAGAATAACCAGAAACACAGTGAAGGGTACCGTAAGAATTCTAAAAATTTGGACACCTAAATATACAATGTACTGTCATAATTGTCTCATAAATGGAACAACTTGGTTTTTCAATTTATTAATATGCCAAATTGAAGCAGATAACAGTGAAGACTTGATCAGACTGCTACCTTGAGAGCTGTTTGATCTGGGTCTGCAATTTTGCTCATACCAATCTGTCCCAATATTCAGAATTTATTGTAATAGAGTGATTTAAAACTCTGTTGATGGTACATGTCTGACACACAGACACTTGGGGTCAGTAGGTGCATTTGGTCCAAAATTGATAAAACCTGCAGGAGATCAATTTTGGACTAAATGCACCTACTATCCCCAAGTGTCTGTGGTCTAACAGGGTCTTTTTTTACTAACGATGCTGGGGCGGGGGGGGGGATGCTGTACTTTGCTTGCACCTGTAATAATGTAGCCTTGGCAGACAGCCTGTTCCTAAGTTGATTTTTCCACTGCACCACTGCATACCCAGATCAGCCTGTTCCCCCAGAACAAGTAATATAATGTTATGTGCTGGAAACCAGACTCCGTCTGCGCAGAGAAGAATTGTCTTTAATTTTAAGCAGATGGAGACTCTGTTGAGTGAACCATAACAAAGAATTTGTAGACCTCAATGACAATAATATACCGTAAAAATTCTTAGTATTGGAACAGACAGGTCTGAGCAAACACACGGTGGTATATAATATACCAATTTCCCTACCTGTGCTTTCGACCCAGCCAGGCAATTACCGTAAATGCAAAAGTGGCTGTCGACCTAGACAATCAACAACAGTATCATCTCGGTCGACAGTCGTAAACAAAAGTATCACTTTCCGTTGTTGGTAATGCTTATAATAAAATTCTCGGCCGACAGCCATTTTGAGTTCTCGGTCGACAGCCATTGAGAATTCTCGGTCGACAACCCTTTTGTATAGTACCGTCTTGGCCGAAAGCACAGGTAGGGAAATTGGTATTACCATCGTGAAACAGTGCACACCCAGATCAGACTGCCCCTGGAGGAGCAATTTAATAGGTGTTAGCCATTCCATCTGCACCTTCGAGACACATAACTGTACTGAAATACCAAACTGTTCCTTAAAGACAGTAACGGTAATTATTTTGGTTGTCCAGTATAACCATTTAGCTGATCTCGTATCCATAGAATGCTGTGCTGTGTGTGTAAAGATATATTTTTGTTGTATTATATTTAGCTTATCAGCTGTCCGATCAGATTTCTGCTGTACAATTAGTTATAGCAATAAACATTTCAACTTTGACTCCTCTACCAGCAGTAAGTGATTAATTGCAAGCACCAAAATGGTCTTGTAGAAAATACCAGTAGAACCAGTCTGAAACATCAGACCAAGAGCAAAATGGGATTTTAGAGACATAGTATCTAAAATTCAGCTTAGAAAAAATATATGAATTTAGACAAATTAAATGTTTCAGACTGGAGCCAGTCTACATCTATCCCAAAATTTAGGATCCCTGTGGTTATTTTTATTTTTATTTTTTTTTCGTTAATCTTGCAGCTCTTGGATTACATCATTGATAATCAAGGGTCGGTTATATTTGCCCGTGCATTTTATGCTCATCTCTTTAAACGTTATGAGCCTTGTCTGGGCAAAATATGTTTGACACTATACGCAAACAGTGGGTACCAAGATAAGTCTATGCAACTGCGTAGTCTGTCAGAGTTAGTGCAGTTCACCGTTTGATTTCTAGAAGGCATACTTATTGCGCCTAACCTGTTCTGATTGTGCTAGTGCACAGACTAGTCTGGACATAGGTGTTTTGCATACACCACAAGGCTGACTTTATCACGACACGATTCAAATGGCCTGAGCAAGGAAAAAATGTGCTTCAGCCCATAATATTTGCAACGAAATGTGTGTGTATACGCAACCAGGAGGTACCAAGATATGTCTATGCTCATGTGTAGTCTACCCTGCTCTGATTGCGCATGCGTCTAGTCAAGACATGCGCGTTTTGCTTATGAAATAAGACTGGACAGTTTTATCACGACACGAGGTATGCGCAAGGAAAAATGTATTTCACCCCATCTTAGGAAAAGCGAATGCAGTCCCATTAGTGTCTTTTCTTTTCGCACTCTTTACGGCGCCACAGTGTATGATGCTCAAGATTACTTATACATGTTGTGAACGCTTACATGTTACCACAGACTGGGCTGATTCTTCTCGTGGCATGTGGCAATTTTCCGAAGGTGCGGCTCTTGGGTTACATCATTGACAATCATATAATCAAGGGTCGATCTTATTTTCACGTGCATTTTACGCTCATCTCTTGTTTTGAATGTTATAAGCCCTGTCCGGGTAAAATATGTTTGACGCTATACGCAAACAGTAGGTACCAGGATAAGTCCATGCAGCTGCGTTGTCTGTCAGAGTTAGTGCAGTGCATCGTTTACGAGAGAGCCTGCACTGCTTAGACTAGTCAAAAAAGTGTATTACTTACTGGAATTAGTTTGACTTACATGCACTTACTGAGCAGACTGTGCATATGCGCAGTTCGCAAATGCTCATCTGATGACTTTCTTCGCGTGGGGCAACACTAAATATTCCAGCCACATTCAATGATAACAGATTTATTCCTCATGCTCAGCTGACACACAACGCTGACACAACGTCGTGTCATTAACGTTGGTTAAACGTCACTATGCCGTTGCCGTTGAATTAACGTTGATATTCGGACGATTACTTTTTACAATAAAGACAAAGCTGATCATATGAGGCGCGAATTAGTACTCCGAAATAAAGAGGCTGATCGAAGATGTTTTGCCATAGTTTAATCGATGATCACAAAACATCGAATCACATTGAATCAACGTTGATTCGATGATGATTCATTTTTTTGTCTGCTCGCATAATGAGACTGAAATGCAAACAGCGCAGATCCTGATACGACTGCTCTACGTGTGTCCCAGTATTAAGAACTGCAGGATAGGCTGTTACTGATCGCAAACTCTCAAAAGTTTCTTTTGTAAATGTTGAAAATCGGTACTTTGTTGTCTACGGCCATAACACATTGAAAACATCGGTTCTCGTCCGATCAAGGAAAATAAGCAACGTCGGGCCCGGTTAGTACTTGGATGGGTGACCGCCTCGGAATACCGGGTGCTGCAGACTTTTGTCTGCTTTTTTTTTATTTTCTATTTTTATTTCTTTTTCCTTCGATAGTTTTCTTCCCCTAATTTCACGATCACTGTATGTGTATCTCAAAGCTGTGCAAAGGAAAATACTTTTTCCTCAACGTTTAAGACCGTTTACCGTCTGCTGTGCATTGTCCACTCGCCCTTCGCTTGTGAGCATGCTGAAAAGTAGTGCATGTTGTTCGCGGTTTTCTGTATACTATCTACTGTCCAGTGAAGTGTCTACAGTCTGTCTACTGCGTCCTGGATACGATTTACTGCGGCCTGTCTGCTACAACATGCATATGGATGAGGTGTAAGCACAGGGGCATGGGTACAAGGTCGCAGCATGTGCAGCTGTTTCAGCGCATCTGGACTCTAAAATGATGTACCCTCAACCAAAGTGGAGTCGCACAAACAGATGAAACCAACATAAGCATCATAGTAACCTGCACTTTATAGGAGATGAACCCTGGTGGCCCGTAAGAATAATAAAGGATTGCAAAAAATCCTATGTAGCACATACCAAAATCTGGGCAGCAAAACCCACACGCAGGCACATCCAATTTTCTGTACATTTAAGTTCTGCAATAGTTAGAACAAATAAAAAATAACAAGTAAATTAAAAAGGAAGTTCTGACATTTTTCTTGTCAATTTTAGTTTTGTATGATAGAAATGCAGAATTTCTCAATATTGGCAATATGCACAAATTCTGACATTGTTTCTTTTCCCTATAGAATTGCTTCTTTCGTCTGAAGATCGATGTTAATGAAACGTGGACCTAGAATAAATTAGTTATGACTGTGGGCAGACTTCCAATATCATTATTTTGAACCACGACGCGAGAAAACCAACAAAGTGGTTGTGCGCCCAGCGCAGACTCAGATAAGCCCGGGCATCCACCCAGTCTGATCAGAGTCTTTGCTATCCACATGAAGGTAGCTTAGACCCTTAGCCACCGTTAAAGCGCTTAGAAAAGACTGTGATCATACTAGGCGGATGCCCAGGCTGATCTGAGTCTGCGATGGGCGCACTACCACTTTATTGCTTTCTCGTGTCGCGGCTCATTTTTTTCTGATTCAGATAAACGGATACCTAATTGGAAGCTCAAGGAGACGGATCAGATCTTCACATTGATACATACTACCCAGCAGGCACACAACATTATAATGACGTCGCATTGACGTCGACGCAAACATTACATTTCATCGACGTCATTCTGACGTCATGTGCCCGCTGGGAAATACTTTACTGCCCAGCAGGCACATGACGTCGAAATGACGTCGTTTTAACGTCGATGCGGCATGGTGGCGTCGCATCGACCCCATTTTGACATCATTACGACGTCATGTGCCTGCTGGGTGTCTTGCAATGCTGTTCAAACAATTTCCATCGTTTTAATTTACTCTCTCTATTGGAACACCTTTACATTACCAGATAATTTCTAAATTTAAACAAATGCTAAGAAGCTGACAGTTAGTCAAAAATACTGATAGGATATGACGCATTGCACATCTTGATCTGATTCTAAAGGGATTTCTCAGATACATCTATCCCAAAATTTAGGATCCCTGCTGTTATTTTTATTTATTTTTTGTTAATCTTGCAGCTCTTGAATTACATTGATAATCAAGGGTCGGTTATATTTGCACGTGCATTTTGATCCAACTGCGTAGTCTGTCAGAGTTAGTGCAGTTCACCGTTTGATTTCTAGAAGGCATACTTATTGCGCCTAACCTGTTCTGATTGTGCTAGTGCACAGACTAGTCTGGACACAGGTGTTTTGCATACACCACAAGGCTGACGTTATCACGACACGACTCAAATGGCCTGGGCAAGGAAAAAATGTGCTTCAGCCCATAATATTTGCAACGAAATATGTATGTATTCGCAACCAGGAGGTACCAAGATATGTCTACGCTCATGTGTAGTCTACCCTGCTCTGATTGCGCATGCGTCTAGTCAAGACACGCGCGTTTTGCTTATGAAATAAGACTGGTTTTATCACGACACGAGGTATGCGCAAGGAAAAATGTATTTCACCCCATATTGGGAAAAGCGAATGCAGTCCCATTAGTGTCTTTTCTTTTCGCACTCTTTACGGCGCCACAGTATATGATGCTCAAGATTGCTTATACATGTTGTGAACGCTTACATGTTACCACAGACTGGGCTGATTCTTCTCGTCTCATGTGGCAATTTTCCGAGGGTGAGGCTCTTGGGTTACATCATTGACCATCATATAATCAAGGGTCGCTCTTATTTTCACGTGCATTTTATGCTCATCTCTTGTTTTGAATGCTATGAGCCCTGTCCGGGTAAAATATGTTTGACGCTATACGCAAACAGTGGGTACCAGGATTAGTCCATGCAGCTGCGTTGTCTGTCAGAGTAAGTGCAGTGCATCGTTTACGAGAGAGCCTGCACTGCTCAGACTAGTCAGAAAAAGTGTATTACGTACTGGAATTAGTAAGACGTTGCGTGTTTGACTTTCCATGCACTTACTGAGCAAAGTGTGCATATGCGCAATTCGCAAATGATCATCTAAAGACTTTCATCGCGTGGCGCAACACTAAATATTCCAACCATATTCAATGATAACAGATTTATTCCTCATGCTCAGCTGACACACAACGCTGACACAACGTCGTATCATTAACGTTGGTTAAACGTCACTATGCCGTTGAATTAACGTTGATATTGACGGTTACTTTTTACTTTAGACAAAGCTGATCATATGAGGCGCAAATTAGTACTCCGAAATAAAGAGGCTTACCGAAGATGTTTTGCAATAGTTTAATCGATGATCACAAAACATCGAATCACATTGAATCAACGTTGATTCGATGGTGATTCAACTTTTTTGTCTGCTGGCATGATGAGACTGAAATGCAAACAGCGCAGATCCTGATACGACTGCTCTACTAGGCCTGCAATGTGTGTCCCAGTAGTAAGAACTGCAGGATAGGCTATTACTGATCGCAAACTCTCAAAAGTACACTTTGTAAATGTTGAAAATCGGTACTTTGTTGTCTACGGCCATAATACATTGAAAACATCGGTTCTCGTCCAATCACGCAAATTAAGCAACGTCGGACCCGGTTAGTACTTGAATGGGTGACCGCCTCGGAATACCGGGTGCTGCAGACTTTTGTCTGCTTTTCTTTATTTTCTATTTTTATTTCTTCTTCTTTGATAGTTTTCTTCCCCCCAATTTCCCGATCACTGTATATGTACACTGTATCTCAAAGCTGTGTGAAGGAAAATACTTTTCCCTCTACGTTAAAGACCGTTTACCGTCTGCTGTGCACTGTCCACTTGCCCTTCGCTTTGGATCATGCTGAAAAATAGTGCATGTTATTCGCGGTTTTCTGTATATTATTTACTGTTCGGTGAAATGTCTACTGTTTGTCTACTGTGTCCCGGATACTGTTTACTGCGGCCTGTCTGCTACAACATGCATATGGATGTGGTGCAAGCACAGGGGCATGGGTACAAGATCGCAGCATGTGCGCCTGTGTCAGCGCATCTGGACTCTAAAATGATGTACCTTCAACCAAAGTGGAGTCGCACAAACAGATGGAACCAACATAAGCATCATAGTAATCTGCACTTAATGGGAGATGAACCCTGGTCGCCCGTAAGAATAATAAAGGATTGCAAAAATTCCTATGTAGCACATACCTATATTTGGGCAGTAAAACCCACACGCAGGCACATCTAATTTTCTGTACATTTAAGTTCTGCAATAGTTAAAACAAATGAAAAAATAACAAGTAAATTAAAAAGGCAGTTCTGACATTTTTCTTGTCAATTTTAGTTTTGTATGACAGAAATGCAGAATTTATCAATTTTGGCAATACGCACAAATTCTGGCATTATTTCTTTTCCCTATAGAATTGCTTCTTTCGTCTGAAGATCTATGTTAATGAAACGTGGACCAAGAATAAATTAGTTATGACTGTGGGCAGACTTCCAATATCATTATTTTGAACCACGACGCGAGAAAACCAACAAAGTGGTTGTGCGCACAGCGCAGCCTCAGATAAGCCCCGACATCCACCCAGTCTGATCAGAGTCTTTGCTGTCCACATGAAGGTAGCTTAGACCCTTAGCTACCGTTAGAAAAGACTGTAATCATACTAGGCGGATGCCCAGGCTGATCTGAGTCTGCGATGGGCGCACTACCACTTTGTTGCTTTCTCGTGTCGCGGCTCATTTTTGGCTTGCGGTTTCATAAGCCTATGTATTCAGACAGGTTATGATTTCCTGTCACGCGCACTCAAGCGCAACACGCTGATTTGTTCCCAGCTTTTAGAATGATTCTTAACTAGAGCAAGTGAGCAGGGGCTCACGTATACCCCCGACCAGCGCCACCGCCTACAGGAAATAAAGTTTACTTGTCATGTAGTCACATATCAATGGGTTCTATCTCATGATTTCATAATAAGCAAAACAATACAAACTTAAAGTTCACTTTTAACACAAATGGTATATAAATTTCAAAGTCGGTGACCTTGACCTACAGTCAGCAGCAGCAGCAGCCAGATGAAGTCAACAAAACTGTTTCAACCTTGCAGTAAACCTAGTCACACATCAAAAAGTTCCATTCAAGTGTATTTAAGTATAAGCATACAGATACAACTTAATACAAAATTGTAACACTAATGTTATATAAATTTCAAAGTCTGTGACCTTGCACTTAGGTTTGCAGCAGCATCCAGATGATGCAAACTAATATGTATCCATGTTATAGTAGCACTAAGCACATCTGAACGAATTCCAATAGAAGCTTTCAAAAATTAGAGCAAAAGCAAAATCTTAACCCAAAACTTTAACACAACTGTTGTACATATTCTTTAGTCTGAGACCTTGATCTTAGGCCTGCAGCAGCATTCAGGTGCTGCAAACTGGTCAGTTTCCATCTTGTAGTAACACTAAGCACATATCGATAAGTTCCAGTAAAGGCTTTCAGGAAAACAGAGCAAAAGCAAAAACTTAACGCAAAACTTTAACGCAACTGTTATACAAATTTCTAAGTCAATGACCTTGACCTTTGGCCAGCAGCAGCATCAAGGTGATGCAAACTGATCAGTATCCATACTGTGGTAACACTAAGCACTTATGAACAAGCTCTGGATAACAGAAGCAAAAGAAAAAACTTAACGCAAAACTTTAATGCAAATGTTAACTTACGTACGGACGAACGAACGAACGGACAGACGGACGAACGTACGAACGGACGGAAAGACAAAGACTATATACCCCTCGACATACTTCGTATGCCGGGGGTATAATTACAAGTGGAGAACCAATATATGGAGAGCGTCTGCGGGGCGCAACTTCGTTTGACTGCTTCTTTTACCTAAGCACCGTAAAATAACGACACGCCACAAGCTGGCACACCAAATAATCGAACATGTCTAGCATCTTTTGCCTTAATAAAAACTTGAGTTATTATTACTTTTTATTTATTCATCCGGTGTATTTGAATGTGTCTTCGTTGTCCACTGTGAAATAAGGTCAAATAACGATATGCGCAATTCGCGGGCATTATGTAAAATATGGACTGGACTTGGACTCTGGACTTTGAACTCTGGACTGAACCGAACAGAACAGAACAGAACTTTGTTATCACTTCGGACTGTGTTAAACCTGGACTTCAGACGTTGTAAAACCTGGCACCGTAAAACACCGTAAAATATTTCCACAATAGTTATTATGCCTGTACAAACAGTGTTGAGTGTAGGTCCAAGCTAGACTACTGGTTGGAACAGTCTAATCTGGGTCTGTTCCAACAGTCTTATTTTATTTTAAGTTATTTAAAAGCATTTACTGGTTTTACAGTAAAGGTGTTTGATCGTATTTACTAGATACTATTTCTTATGTTTTCATAAACGTACATTGAAAATCAATTTCTTATTTTTTCATAAACGTACATTGTAAGTCAGTTTCATGAAAGTGACTTATTGAAAAATATCAGTTCAGGAAACACAACTTGTGTGGGAAAATATCAGTATCTCACAATTGCCATCAAATCGTCCTTTTCTAGGCCTATGCAGTTTTAATAGTTACCTTCCTTTCTGAATAAAACATACTAAAATTTAGAGGAACCGGGCCGCGTAGCGCAGTTGGTAGTGCGTTTTGACTCAAGAGCCAGAAGTCCCGGGTTCGTTACTCTGTCCGGCCACATACTTTCGTTTCTCCTTCCCCTGTATCAAGAAGGGCAGTTGTCAGTTACTGGTGAAAGTATGACAATGTGCACATAGTACCGGTTATCGCTTAGAAGGTCTAAGCCAGCCCAGGAATAGTGTGGTTAGGGTAATAGACCGTCCCGACATTACCACAGCTTTTTATCGTGGATGTAAAACAATAAAATAACAACAAAACAACAACTACTAACATATAGAAGACTTCTTTTTTCTTTTGCATTAAATCCCTAATGACAAAATTTGTGATGACCAAGGACAGCACGCAATATTCTGAAAATAAACATCCTTTGGAAGCAACAAAAATACACTAATTCCTTCATTGACTTGTAATCATTACCAATTACCAGTTATACTCTATACCACAGGCTTGCTGGGTCGCATAGTGCAGTCGGTGGCGCGTCAGACTAAAAAAAACAGAGGTCCCGGGTTCGATATACGGTCCGGCCACTTACTCTCGTTTCCGCTTCCACTGAGTCAAGAAGGGCAGTTGTCAGTTACTGGCGAAAGTAAGTGCACTTAGTACTAGTTGACCGCTTAGGATGGCTAAGCCTGCCCAGGAATATTGTAGTTGAATTAACCGACCGTCCTGACATGACCATACATGCAGCTGTTTACCATGGATGTAAAACAATGACACAACAACAACAACAACATACCACAGGCTTTACCAGTTCTTATACCGAACTCAGTGATGACAAAATACCCAAAAGAATAAGCTGAATATTTGAAGACTATCTATGGCAACTGTTTGGGAAGGAACTATTATTTTCATTATAACCTCCTCTGAGAGTCTCAGTGGTAGTCAGCTTTTAAATGTGCTCCACCAGAAACAAGGAGGAAAACAGTCACAAAAGTTTAATCCCCCTTGTAATAATAGCCATTGTTGCGAACAGTAAGAGTTTTGTTCCTACCAATCTGTCACAAATGAGGCTGGTAGGATGAACTTCTTCCACTATTTCCTTCTCATATCAGAAATCAAAAACCATATAGCATCTTACACGTAAGAGACTTGTAAAAGTACTTTCCCAATGTAAGATGTTTTTTTTTTCAACATCAAGACATGACGATCTTATAATAAACATAACTTTGTCCTAACCGAACAGTTCAGGGAACATAGCAATCAAATTCCCGTCCTTCTGTCTCTGTCCGTATATGAGCCGCGACACGAGAAAACTAACAATGTGGTTGTGCGCCCAAGGTAGACTCAGATCAGACTGGGCATCCGCCCAGTTTACTCAGTCTCTTCTTTATGTGCTCAAAGGGTAGCTTAGGGTCTAAGCTACCTCCATGCGGTCAGCGAAGGCTCTGATCAGACTGGGCGTATGCCCAGGCTGATCTGAGTCTGCGCTGGGCGCACAACCACATTGTTGGTTTTGTCGTGTCGCGGCTCATATTAGTATGTTCATAACATTTTCTTGTCCACTCTGTAACTTGAATACCCTTTGAACTATTTTCATTTTACGCTTCACCAGTTATGCGTAGTCCATTTGCTCCAAAGTACATACAAAGTTCTGCTTAGTTTCACAAAATAAATAAATAAATAAACAAATAAACGAAGTAACTCCCAGTAAATCTTCTAAGGTCCTAAAATTTCTTATATAACAATACATAACAGTTTACGAAAATCCTTATTATTAAATGCTTTTATGAAATATTTTTCATTAGCAGTAATACAAAAAATGACCTTTTACTGAAGGTTATCATATGATTGTCAGAACAGCCGAATGTAGCGTAACCTCATTGTTTACTACAGTTGTGGACGTTTTTAAATGAAGAAAGTTTCTCCAATTAGATACCATCTCAAGACTACAAACCATAAACCACAAAATACCACAAACATTGAACTACATGTATTTCAGAAACAAAGCCCTAACTTGACAAGCCTATTCTTTTAAAAGGAAACTTTATTGAAATTCTTCAGACGTAAATTTTGTCGTCTGCTTTATTGGCGCATTAAGGGTTAAACCACTTGATCTCCATTTTCAAGATGTCTGTAGATGGACTCAACGATTTTAACAATAGGGAAAGTACAGACTGAACCATTGTGAAACTATGGGGAAGCCATTTAACGGAATAAATACAGAAATTGCTGATTAGCATGGTCGTGCTGTTCAGATCGCGACATATTAATTCACGACGGCGAAGCCGAAACTAATTAATATTCACATCTTCCAGGGCGACACGTGTTAATCAGCGATAATTTGCCGGTAAAGAAAAATAATTATGATTCTATCAGATAGCATTATATAGAATGATATGGAACATTATTGCGACGTTTCAAAAAAAGACTCTTGTAGCGGACATCGACAAAAGTATATGTTTATATTTACATTCTTGGAAGCCCTATAGTAAACCATTGGAACGTAATGTAGTTTACATTCCAATAATTACACTGAGACACGCGACGTCAATGACGTCAAAATAAACAATATCTTTATACAACCTGATTGGACGTCAGCAACGTCATGACGTCATGCATGCCGTTCTGCTGTTAGCAGAAAAAACTGCGTGTACATGTTTTACTGCTTCAATTTTAGCTCTTATATAGGATTTTTCATGAAAGATTTGATTAAAACGAATGTAAATATAAGCAATGAACTTAATTTTTCTGAGGTTTATTGAAGTGTAAACTACATTGGGTCACTAGCACAGTTTACATGAAACCCTTCGGAGTTCATTCACTTTGCACGTGACCCAATGTAATTTACACTTCGATAAACCTCAGAAAAATGAAATTCATTCCTTAAATATCCACCGTCACTGTGGTATCATTCCAAATTGACACATTACGTCGCATCGACGTCAATACGACGTCATTAAGACATCCTGTTCCTGCTGGGATTTAGACCGTTGTTGCCCCCATTGAAATTCATTTAAAATCGCATGACTTACGTTGGTAATCATCTGAGCAAATACATGTAGGCACAAACAGAATTGTTATGTTTTTTTTGTTGATTTTTTTTTTGTAAAATCTCTAAATAACATGATTTGTAGCTTGTCTGTGCTGTTTCAATAATTTAGAAAAAGAAGAGAAGTAATACTTTGTTAAATAGCCTTTCATTTAAAAGAATAAGACAATTAATGTAGCTTATGAAGAAGACCCTTGAAACATTTAATAGAGGTTTGATTATAGGCTAATGAATGAGATAACACTACTGATAAGACCAGCACTGTGCATGGCCTGTCTAGTTACCCCACCCATTCAAATGCATAGGCCCAGAGACGCTAAGTGAGAAATTCCAGCGCATCAAAATAAATGTGCACCAAATTGTTGTATTTAACTTAGAAACTGAATACCCACAACATATGTTCAGTTTGTCTATGAGCGGAGACAAGAATATGTTTATGTTGAGATAACCGGGAAACTGAAAATCTGCAAGTTTGGTTATCGAAAACTGACGAATTTTGTCGAATTGCAGCGGCAAAATTATGTGAGCCCGGCTTCCAGCACAATTCATATTTTGTATACAGTTACAGTTTTGAGATATAGACATGCCACGAATTAAATGTGCCGGGGCCTGTCTGTATTGGGTGTTTTTAAGGTAAAATCGCAAACATTTACATGAATTTGTTTATTATGTGCTTGCTGTTACATTCTAGATTGGAACTTAACTGTATAAACATTTTTGTTATCAAATTAGAATCTTCGCAAGGTGAATTTAATTTTCTGGTCGGGTCTGATCATACGAGTTCCTTTGGATCTCATGATGTTAACAATGGGATTTAACAAAGATTTTTTGTACGCCGCCTTTTCCGAAACGCTAAATTGGGAAAACGTTATTGTTATGTTAGAAAATCTCCAGCTCTTGCTTAGACAGAAGGCTATGTCTGTTATTACTTAAGAGGGTCCTTAGACCTTATTTATCCTCAACAGAGCCGGATGGCGGCCGTAAAATGTTTTCCCCTATAACATTATACTGTACATAGTGCACTGAGAGCAATAGACTCAGAAAATTTGGAAATGGAGTTCCTGTTTACCTAATATTTTCATTCTGACTCTTTTTGTCTAGTCGAAATTAAGGGCCGCTGGCCAAGGCCAAGGCCCATTTCACGAACTTATCATAATTGCAGTTACAGCTATATTGCATTCGATAATAAACGCGAGTTAGAATATGCAAAATAAATTGTTAAAATCAGTGACCTATATAGAAACCCTATATATAGGTCACTGAGAAAAGGTGGGAATGTAATGTAACGGTAAGCGGGTGAGTGTAGATGAATTGATAGATGAAACCAAAGTTTAGGGACGTTACCTTAATTGTACAGTAGTAATGTATTTCATAACTCTTTTAATGATTACATGTATACCACACAGGCACACTACAGAGAACTTACCTGTACAAAGATGTCACCTTAACTTCAAGGGAGGTAATTTTGTGTCATTGAAAACTAGCACGTGATAACTTTTTCGCAGTAATTTTGTGTTTAATCGATTGAGGGCATCCCTGAAAAAAGCTGAAAATTTTATAATTTTTATTAATATAAAAGTATTACACGACCTTGAAATTGCAGACCTTAAAGTTAAGGTGTCGTTCTTGGCCAAGGAGTTTGAGCATTTGGTAAGATGTTTACAGTTTATAGCTAAAACAGGTTTGTTTACCTCAAGCTTACTGTGCACAGAAAGCTAAAAGCATTAAGCTGTCTTTAAACATGATGCATGATCAGATCCACATCTGCTTTCTGGTTTCTTTGTTGAAGTGTTTTCTCGGGCGGGTTGCTCACTGGTCAATTTGGTATCGATGCTCAAGAAACCAAAAAAAATCGATGAGAAAGGACAGTTTTTAGCAAAACAGTGCGCAGCGCTGACATTGTCTTACGTCAGAAAGAAGGTATTTAGTCTTTTTTTTCATATTTTTTTTTTCTGCATTTAGAGTTTCTTTTGACTGCCAGACTACCCCCTTGCGTTTTGAAGAAGACTTGAAATGAGCTGTCAATTAACACTTGTATGTATGTGCAATATTGATGGTCCTTAATACCATCTTAAAACACTCATTATAAAGTTACAGTAGTATTGTACAAGTCACTATTGTCAATAAAACGAGTCTTTCAATTAGTGGGGTTATCCCCGTTTGTCCATCTTATGCGTATATGTACAAAACGCATGAACAAAATAACTGAGAACTGTTTTGAGCTAGGATTTTCATGTTAGCCATTCAAAAATATTTATGGACGCCGATGAAGATGACCGTATTGGCTTTTGAACTGATTGGATTTACACGTGGTTGAGTTAGCTCTTTCCCTCCCCTGGCTCAGACATTCATGGACAAATATTCTATAGGAGGAATCATTAGGTTGGGGCCATAGTGATTATAAATACTTTCAAGTTTCTAGAGTAAGCTTAATTTGTTCACAGACGTATTGCAACCGACTTTTCTTTTTAATAACAGTAATATGAGCCACCACATGACAAAACTAGCAAAATGGCATGTGCGACCAGCGAAGATTCAGCTCAGCCTGGGCATCCGCTTGGACCTAGCTTAGACCCTTCTCTACCCTTCAAGCGCACAGCGAAAAGTTTCATCAGACTGGACAGATACCCAGGCTGATCTGAGTCTTCGCTTGGCGCACAGTCCACTTTGTTGGTGGGTCGTGTCGCTGCTCATGTGTAGTCTGTTTGTTTTTCCTTGAAATTTTCAGATATAGACACTTTCAAGTTCTGACACCATCACAGAAGAAAAGAGTTGCAAAACCCTTATGCTGACAGAAACTGTTTGCCTGTGATATTTAAGGTGAAAGTTAATGTAGGAATGAAACGTGAAGTAATGCATGCCTGTTACGAAATGGATCTAATCGTTCACTTTGTCGTCGAGATTATTTTAATCCTTTCAATCAGTAAGGCTACAGTTTTTAGGGTAACTGTGGTAATAAAACATTTACGGAAACTGTGGCTACGTTATGCATGGGTTGTTTGTGAATACCTCTCGTGGACAGTGTTTTGCATGATTTTAAGGTGAATACCTGCACGAGTCTTTTGATTGTGGAAAGCGTGTTGCATGATTTTAATGTGAGACGCATAGTATTTATACGCCTATCTTTTAATGAAAAGTTAGACGTGGCTGTTTAATTCTTGATGGATGTTATATTGTTGTGTGCCCAGATTCTGTGTTAAGACCTAGAAGGGTAAGATTTTATTATATTTATTTAGAATAGTTTGGCTAAGAATGAAAAATGTGACTTCTGATTGATATGGTATGATTATATGTGTCGACTGATTTGATTTTGTTGGCAGTGATCAGGCTGCGCATGTGTCGACCGATTTTGTTAGTAAGCATGCTGCGCATAATATTTGTATATTAGGAAGTTTTGTAAATTTCGGAAATAGTTTATATCACTGATGTTGGTTGCAATGGTGTGCGTCTATTTGACGTCCAGTGACGTCAGTTGCATTCATGTTATTCATGTGACGTCAGTTGCATTCATGTTATTGCGACGTCAGCACTTTTTATATTAGTTTCACGTATACGTGGCTATAGAAGTAGATTGATTTGTAATGGAACTAATTTATATACTCGTGACGTCAATTGACGCCATAGCATGCACCACATTAAGGGTTTTTCCATAAGTTATAATGGTAGCATTTAGTCATCATGCGTTTGATTTGCCTTCATTAGACGGCGTCATATGGTATAACATCATGGATGTCATGATGTCAGATCAAACGTTATGATCCCAAATGTGTTAGAAACGCTTATTCAGTTATTATATTCTATGGCAAATGGTATTACGCTTAGTTTAAAGAAATGAATTAATAAATATGCAAGTTAGATTTTGGTCGATCAATTTAATGTAAATAGGTCATTGTTTAGATTATTCATGTTTTATGTGGGGTATGTCATGGTAATGCCTGTTGACGTCAGTATACTTCTTGACAATGTTTGACGTCAGATCCTTCGACGCACATGCGTAGTAGGATCTACGTTTCTTCATTGGCGGAAGTGGTAAGCACACTTTTAGCTTTACATCGTGAGCGCGAGTCGTGTCTAGTGACACGGCTGGCGTGTGCACGTTATGCTCGGCATTCGCCGAGGGCGTTGTATGGTATTTCCAAGACAGGCCCAAGTCTTACGCATTGTTATTATGTAGTTACAATGTATTAAGTGTAAGTTCGTTATTTTTAGGCACATCAAGTCCGGCAGTCAGCTGTTAGGGCTTAGAGCCACGTCTCACCTGGAGATGCGATATACGTCTCCAGGTTAATACCAACCCGGGTAGAGGCAGTTACAACGCCGTTTGTGCAAGGTTCCCAAGCAGAGGCGGGAAGCACAAAATGTAGGCGGAAGTGGTTAGCACAGTTTTGCCAGATTCTGTGATAAGTTCTGAAGGTCACATCAAGTGTTGGACAGTGTTCGTCCACTAAGGTGTGTTAATATATATAGACTGGTCCCTGGTACGATCCAGGGAGCGACCAGTATATAGTCGTGCACGTGCTAATAAGAGTTGGTGTTCCTCATGATATATGGACTGGCCCATGACATGATCCAGGGAACGACGAATTGAAGTCTACCAACATAAGGCCTTCTTTTTTTCTATGAGCTCAAACTAACGTTTTTTTGTTCTTTGTGTTTTCCTTTAGTTCATGGCGCTGAGCCGAGTACGGTGTTGACGTCAGACGGTAATCTATTTGCGTATTGTACGCAAATCGATTACATATTTGAAACAAACACCTTACTTGGGCCAGCGACATGAACTGATATGTGTTGTATATTATTGTAATTGTGACAGTTGTAAATTGTATTGTTGTATATAAAATTTACATTATATATAAACTTAAAAACATTCTAACGTTGTTAGAGTTTCCTTGTTAGTGTATTACACTAGTAGATAACCCTTTAACCGGAAGTCACCCTCCGCCGTCCTGGCGACGCATAAGGCTCTACACCCGTGTCGACCGGGTGTAAAACCTTCTGCGTAACATGGTGTCATGAAGTAACGGGATTTGATTTCCGGTTAATATCTGCCAGTGTAACACATTGACAATATATACAGAATCTAGGCACAATTTTGTCAGACATTTTTTTTATTATTGACCTTCTGATTGTTCTTTTCTAAGGTGACGTAAGAATGTTTGTAAGGCTGTGAATTTTAGGGGAGCAATTTTGCCACTAAATTCTTGTAAATGTAACCTACACTCAATTAAGGTCAACTATCCTTATTCCCTACGTGATGAAGTGCGATAGCCCATGCATTAATTTGTGATAAAATGTAACAGGTTGCATATCTGAGTGGGGAAACTGAGGTTATATAGACCTGAATTGTCTTGGCACGGATGATACATATTCAGTTTTAAGGTCCATTTGAGTACCTAGGCACTGCTGTTGCATGACAATCTGTTAGTTCAATAATTCAAACGTTTGTACGTTCTGTCGTAACCGTTACTGAGGTCCATTTTGTGTCCTGATTTAGTAACGTAGGTTACTCGTAACGTAATATAATATCGTTACAATTAAACCTAATAGCGGAATCTTAAGTTTGATTTACCGTTGGTATCTTATAAGGTTTTGTAATGTAGGACGTACAGTTGTCGTGTCAGTGTTAATACGTTGCGTTACATACGTTACGTTTGTATATCCGATACGCTAGATCAAGTTGGGCGTAATTGTAATGTGGGTTGTTTACGTCATCTAATTACGTCATTTAATAGTGAAAAGTAATTCTCGGCAAAGTCAACGTCAGTTTATAACGTCATTTCCGGTCTATTACGAACGTAACTTTAATAGTTACGTCTAGATCGCGACTATACTAATTAATCAACGTTTTAGTTGGATTAGTTTGTTATTATTATTGTTAACGTTTTAGTTAACGTGTGTGACGATAAGTGAACGTCGGCTTCAGTTAGGTTAACGTGAGCTTTACGTTAAGCGGCATGGATCAGTTAGTTAAGACGGGAAAGGAGTTAGGTTATGAGGGGCAGGCTTTGCAGGAATTTGTAAAGCAACAGCAAGAGACTGAGAGGGCAGAAAGGCACGCGGTAAGGGAACTTGATAAAGAAAGGATCGCGCAGGCCGAAAAAGATAGGCAAATTGAATTGGCTAGGATCGCGGCGGAAGAAGCTAAGATTGCGGCGGATAGGGAAATCGAGATGGCGCGGATCGAAAGTATAGAGCGGCAAGCCGAGAAAGATAGGGAAGCTAGGTTGTATCAAGTCGAAAGCGATAAGGAAGCAAAGTTGTCGAACGAAGTTGAGTTAGAAAAGTTGAAGTATAGTTTTGAATTGCAGCAACGCGAGTTAAAGAATCAGATAGATTTGCAGAAGGTAACGTTTAGAGTTGAATTAGAAAAACAGAAGGCTGAAAAGTTAGCGCATGCGCGAGATCCCAAGTTACCGTATTTTGATGAAAGTAAGGACAAAATGGATAGTTACTTATCAAGGTTTGAGAAATACGCGACGGCGAATAAATGGGATAAAAACGTTTGGGCTGCATATTTGAGCGCATTACTTAAAGGTCGCGCGCTTGATGTCTATGATAGATTGTCTGTAGATGATGCAGCGGATTATGACAAGTTGAAAGATGCGTTGTTAAAGAATTTCGATATGACTGAACGCGGATTTAGGAAGAAATTTCGCTATGATAGGCCTGAAAAGTCCGAAACGTTTATTCAGTTTAGTAGTAGACTTAGGTCGTATCTTAATAAATGGTTAAAAATGGCGAAAGTAGACCAGTCTTACGAAGCTGTTTGCGATTTTTTCGCTAGAGATCAGTTTTTAGAATCCTGTAGTAAAGAACTATATGTTCATTTGAAACCGAAAACATTCACGAATCTAGGTGAGATGGCTAGGGAAGCAGATTTATTTGCAGAAGCACGTGGCGGTGTCTACGCTTGTGTTAATAAGGGGCAGCGTGATAGTAAGGGCGTAACTCAGAGTAGATCTGATAATAAGCCGAGTGCGAAGCCAGAGATAAAATGTAGTATTTGTGGTAAGGGACATTTAACATATAAATGTTTTAAGAATCCCGATAGGAAGCAAGCATATAGTGCGGAGGTAGGTGCAAGTGCAAGCGGGTATAGCGGAAGTAAGGATAGTAGTTATGCACCGAAAGATGAGACACAAAGATCACAGAGTAAGAGCGATACTGTACAGACGAAGGGTAGTAATTCAGATCGTGGCCGTGGTCGGGGTTATTCCCGCGGACGTGGTCGGGGTGGCGGACATCAAATGAGCTTTTGTAAAACTACAATGAATAGGTCTCATGAAATTGAAGGTCTCTATAAGAGTAAGGAAGAAAGTCCATTAATCAATGATAACGTGGATAGGGAAGGTGTCTGTTACTTTTTAAGGTCGCGATTACCAACAGCGCAGGGTACGGTTAATGGTAAAACAGTTGTAGTGTTAAGGGACACAGGTTGTACTGGGTGTGTTGTTCGTAGAAACTTGGTTTCTAATGATCAGTTACTTGGTAGAGAATCTGATATAACTTTGATTGATGAATCTACCCAAAGGTATCCCTTAGCAATGGTTGACATAGATTGTCCATTTTTCACAGGAAAAACTGAGGCATTGTGCATGGAAGATACATTGTATGACCTGGTTATTGGAAATATTGACGGGTCAAAACTTCCCGATATGTCCCATTTTGCAATGGCGGCAGTGACTAGGTCACAAGCTAAGCAAGGTGAAGAGGTCTATAGGAAACTTAAAGTTCCTGATCAAATTATTGCTAGTGATAAGGAGGCATTGAAGCAGGCCCAAGTTGTTGACCCTAAATTGAATGGCATAAGGCAAAGAGTGGAATCTGGGAATGTGACTATTAGTCGTGGATTGAACCGGGGTGAAACTAAGTTTATTCGAAAGAAGGATTTATTGTATAGGCAGTTTACTAAGGGAAACAAGGTCACTTTGCAACTTATTATCCCTGAAGGTTTTCGTGAAAAGGTGTTAAGATTGGCGCACGAAACCTTGATGTCAGGTCATTTGGGCATAAAGAAAACTATGGATAGAGTTTTAACCGAGTTCTTTTGGCCTGGAATTTGTGGTGATGTGGCAAGGTTTTGTAAATCTTGTGACATATGTCAAAGGACTATTCAAAAAGGTCGTGTCACTAAGGTTCCTTTAGGAAAGTTGCCACAGATTGACACACCATTTAAACGAGTCGCTGTTGATATAGTTGGGCCGATAGAACCTCGTTCTGACAGGAAATCCCGCTATATTTTAACAATGATAGACTATGCGACGAGATATCCCGAGGCGGTAGCGTTACCCGGCATTGAAACGGAACGCGTAGCCGAAGCGTTAGTTGAGATGTTTAGTAGAGTTGGCATACCTGATGAAATGTTAACAGATTGCGGAAGTCAGTTTACTGCTGAAGTTATGAAAGAAGTAAGCAGGCTGTTATCACTCCAGCAGTTAACCACGACGCCGTATCATCCTATCTGCAACGGTCTCGTAGAGCGTTTTCACGCGACGTTGAAGCAAATGCTACGTAGGATGTGCGCAGAACGTCCAAAAGACTGGGATAAATATCTCCCAGCACTACTGTTTGCAATAAGGGAGGTTCCGCAAGAGTCATTAGGGTTTTCTCCGTTCGAATTGTTATACGGACGTAACGTTAAGGGCCCTATGGCAATATTACGTGAATTATGGTCTGAAGAGGTACAGGATGAGCAGGTTCTGTCTACGTACCAGTACGTAATTGAGTTGAGAGAACGGTTAGAGCAGACGTGTAAGTTAGCACATGATAATTTACGGAAAGTACAAGTAAAGCAAAAGGCTTATTATGACAAACGCGCTAGGTCGCGTAAATTTAACGTGGGAGATAAAGTACTGTTATTACTGCCAACTGACAGTAATAAACTGTTATTGCAGTGGAAGGGTCCATATGAAGTAGTAGAGGTGGTGAATAGAATGGACTATAAAATCGACGTCAATGGTGTCGTGAGTACATATCATGCTAATATGCTGAAGCAGTATGTCGAACGTCGTACTGTGCCGTCACATTGTTTATTGTCGACTGAGACTACAGAGTCGGTTGATGACGATGGTAGTGATGAATTTTCTCTTGATGATTGTGCTTTTCCGACAGCTAAAGAGCCGGAAACTTATAACGACGTCAGTATTTCAGATACGTTAACGTCAGAACAACGTATGGAGGTTGAAGCGTTGATTAAACAGTACCCGGATGTACTATCAAGTTTACCCGGTCGAACTGATCAAATACAGCACGATATCAAACTACTCACGTCAGAACCCATACGGACGAAGGGTTATTCTATCCCGTATAAGACGCGTAACGTTATGGAAACGGAGATACAGGATATGTTGGATTTAGGGGTAATCGAGCCGTCGATTTCACCGTATTCATCTCCTGTTGTCCTAGTTCCGAAGAAAGACGGATCAGTTAGATTCTGTATCGACTTCCGGAAGCTTAACAAAGTGACGGAATTCGATGCAGAACCTATGCCAAATATGGAGGAGGTTATCAATAAAATGTCGGGACATAGATTCTTTACAAAGATGGACCTGAGTAAGGGTTATTGGCAAGTCAGTCTTACTGAAAGGTCTAAACCTTTGACGGCATTTGAAACGCCTAAGGGTTTGTTCCAGTTTAAAACTATGCCCTTTGGTTTGGTCAATTCGGGAGCCTCATTTTGTAGGTTAATGAGAATCATATTGTCCAATCTCCCAAATGTTGACAGCTTTGTTGATGACATGTGGATATTCACTGAAACATGGAAGGATCATGTGACGTCATTACGTCAAGTGTTAGATCGGCTCAGGTCGGCCAAATTGACGGCAAAACCATCTAAATGCATGATCGGATATGGCAGTATCGAGTGCCTTGGTCACAATATCGTCGGACAGACGGTACGACCGCAAGAGGACAAGATACAGGCTATCAGAGATGCTCCTCGTCCATGTACGAAAAGACAAATTAAATCTTTTCTGGGATTAGCTGGGTTTTACCGTCGTTTCATCCCAAATTTCTCATCCATAGCTTCTCCTCTGACTGATTTAACTAAACGGGATAGACCTAATTCTATCAAAGATTGGCAAGATCAGCATGAAAGGGCATTTCAAACCCTGAAGAGTAGGCTCACGTCTAGTCCTATTCTTCGCCTACCTGTTTTTCAAGAAGGTAACCCGTTTGTACTTCGAACAGACGCTTCAGACGTTGGTCTTGGAGCTATTTTGCTTCAGGAGTTCGAAGGTGAAGGTCGTTTGCCGATTGCTTATGCTAGCAAGAAATTGTTACCTCGGGAAAAGAACTACTCTGTAATTGAGAAGGAATGTTTGGGTATTATCTGGGGTGTTGAGAAATTTCGTAAGTACTTGTATGGGGCGGAGTTCCTACTTGAAACTGACCACAAACCTTTGTCTTATATGCAGACAGCTAAGGTGCTCAATCCCCGAATCATGCGTTGGGCCATGAAATTACAGCCGTACAGATTCAGGATCGTTGCTATCCGCGGCCAAGATAATTTGGGGGCGGACTACCTTAGTAGATAGTTTGGCCACGTTATGCATCGCACCGTTGTTGTGTATATAGCTAGTTTTCCAGTTTTGACATAGCCTACGATTCGACCGCATTTCGTACTATTTCAGAAAAGAAACATTGTTATGTTTTTTTCTCCCTAAGGGGAAACCTATGTTACGAAATGGATCTAATCGTTCACTTTGTCGTCGAGATTATTTTAATCCTTTCAATCAGTAAGGCTACAGTTTTTAGGGTAACTGTGGTAATAAAACATTTACGGAAACTGTGGCTACGTTATGCATGGGTTGTTTGTGAATACCTCTCGTGGACAGCGTTTTGCATGATTTTAAGGTGAATACCTGCACGAGTCTTTTGATTGTGGAAAGCGTGTTGCATGATTTTAATGTGAGACGCATAGTATTTATACGCCTATCTTTTAATGAAAAGTTAGACGTGGCTGTTTAATTCTTGATGGATGTTATATTGTTGTGTGCCCAGATTCTGTGTTAAGACCTAGAAGGGTAAGATTTTATTATATTTATTTAGAATAGTTTGGCTAAGAATGAAAAATGTGACTTCTGATTGATATGGTATGATTATATGTGTCGACTGATTTGATTTTGTTGGCAGTGATCAGGCTGCGCATGTGTCGACCGATTTTGTTAGTAAGCATGCTGCGCATAATATTTGTATATTAGGAAGTTTTGTAAATTTCGGAAATAGTTTATATCACTGATGTTGGTTGCAATGGTGTGCGTCTATTTGACGTCCAGTGACGTCAGTTGCATTCATGTTATTCATGTGACGTCAGTTGCATTCATGTTATTGCGACGTCAGCACTTTTTATATTAGTTTCACGTATACGTGGCTATAGAAGTAGATTGATTTGTAATGGAACTAATTTATATACTCGTGACGTCAATTGACGCCATAGCATGCACCACATTAAGGGTTTTTCCATAAGTTATAATGGTAGCATTTAGTTATCATGCGTTTGATTTGCCTTCATTAGACGGCGTCATATGGTATAACATCATGGATGTCATGATGTCAGATCAAACGTTATGATCCCAAATGTGTTAGAAACGCTTATTCAGTTATTATATTCTATGGCAAATGGTATTACGCTTAGTTTAAAGAAATGAATTAATAAATATGCAAGTTAGATTTTGGTCGATCAATTTAATGTAAATAGGTCAT
This sequence comes from Ctena decussata, assembly GCA_963989385.1. Lineage (NCBI taxonomy): Eukaryota > Metazoa > Mollusca > Bivalvia > Lucinida > Lucinidae > Ctena > Ctena decussata. Next base: position 60,116,908 of record OZ022505.1, read on the forward strand.
TGTTTAGATTATTCATGTTTTATGTGGGGTATGTCATGGTAATGCCTGTTGACGTCAGTATACTTCTTGACAATGTTTGACGTCAGATCCTTCGACGCACATGCGTAGTAGGATCTACGTTTCTTCATTGGCGGAAGTGGTAAGCACACTTTTAGCTTTACATCGTGAGCGCGAGTCGTGTCTAGTGACACGGCTGGCGTGTGCACGTTATGCTCGGCATTCGCCGAGGGCGTTGTATGGTATTTCCAAGACAGGCCCAAGTCTTACGCATTGTTATTATGTAGTTACAATGTATTAAGTGTAAGTTCGTTATTTTTAGGCACATCAAGTCCGGCAGTCAGCTGTAAGGGCTTAGAGCCACGTCTCACCTGGAGATGCGATATACGTCTCCAGGTTAATACCAACCCGGGTAGAGGCAGTTACAACGCCGTTTGTGCAAGGTTCCCAAGCAGAGGCGGGAAGCACAAAATGTAGGCGGAAGTGGTTAGCACAGTTTTGCCAGATTCTGTGATAAGTTCTGAAGGTCACATCAAGTGTTGGACAGTGTTCGTCCACTAAGGTGTGTTAATATATATAGACTGGTCCCTGGTACGATCCAGGGAGCGACCAGTATATAGTCGTGCACGTGCTAATAAGAGTTGGTGTTCCTCATGATATATGGACTGGCCCATGACATGATCCAGGGAACGACGAATTGAAGTCTACCAACATAAGGCCTTCTTTTTTTCTATGAGCTCAAACTAACGTTTTTTTGTTCTTTGTGTTTTCCTTTAGTTCATGGCGCTGAGCCGAGTACGGTGTTGACGTCAGACGGTAATCTATTTGCGTATTGTACGCAAATCGATTACATATTTGAAACAAACACCTTACTTGGGCCAGCGACATGAACTGATATGTGTTGTATATTATTGTAATTGTGACAGTTGTAAATTGTATTGTTGTATATAAAATTTACATTATATATAAACTTAAAAACATTCTAACGTTGTTAGAGTTTCCTTGTTAGTGTATTACACTAGTAGATAACCCTTTAACCGGAAGTCACCCTCCGCCGTCCTGGCGACGCATAAGGCTCTACACCCGTGTCGACCGGGTGTAAAACCTTCTGCGTAACAATGCCTTATCTTTCTAGAGCGAAATTTCTGGTTTTAATATGAGTGGTAAACGATACAAAAGTGTTAAAATCGCGAAGAACAATACCGCAGATTCACGACATGCTAATGGTGTGTGTGGTAAAAAGTCTACAAAGGCAAGAAAAGTGAAAAAGAATGTGTTTAAGAATACTGGAAGGAAACCGCAAGCTTGTGATGTCTGTGGTAAACAGTTTTGGAGGGAAAGCAGTTTGAATAAACACATGCTTCGTCATACTGGAGACAAACCATATGCTTGTGATGTGTGTCGGAAACGGTTTGCAAAGGAAAGAAATTTGAAGATACACAAGCTTGTTCATACTAGAGATAAACCATATGCTTGCGATATCTGTTGTAAACAGTGTCAAACTAAAGATCACTTGAGAAGACACAAGTCTGTTCATATAGAAGATAAATCATATGCTTGTGATATTTGTGGTAGACAATTTACTGTTGTAGAATACTTGAAAAGGCACGTGCGCACTCATATTAGAGACAAACCTTATGCTTGTGATCTATGTGGGAAACATTTTTCAGTGGCAGGAGAAGTTACGCAGTATATGGGTGTTCACTTTGGTGAGAAAATACATGCCTGTGCTATTTGTGGCAAACAGTTTAGACAGGCCGGAAACATGAGGAGACATATGCTTATTCATACTGGAGAGAAACCTCATGGTTGTGAAATCTGTGGTAAACAATTTGCAGAAAAGGCAAACCTAAAGAGACACGCGCTAACCGTTCATACGGAAGGGAATCCACATGCTTGTGGTGTCTGTGATAAAGTTTTTATGCAGGCAGTATACTTGAAGCAACACATGGTGACCCATAAGGTAGAGAAACCATACAATTGTAAAGTCTGTAGCAACAGGTTTCCAACGGCCGAAAGCTTGAAGAAACACATGGTTAGTCATACTGGAAGGACGCGGCAAGTTTGTAAGGTATGTGGTAAACAGATCGTAAGAGCAAAGAACATGAAGGAACACATGCTTCTTCATACCGGAGACTCACCACATGCCTGTGCTATCTGTGGTGATCAGTTTACAACGGCAGGAAGCTTAAAGAGACATATAGCAGCTCATACTGGAGGGAAACGGCCTGGCTGTGCTATATGTGGGAAACAATTTTCAAGGGCAGAATACTTGAAGACACACATGCTTATACACACTAATGAGAAACCGTACACTTGCGATATCTGTGGCAAAATGTTCAAATGGATAGGCCACCTTAAAAAACACATACTTGTTCATATTGGAGAGAAACGGTATGTTTGTGATATTTGTTGCAAAAGGTTTCTGACTTTAGGGCACTTACGGACTCATAAACATATTCATACCGGAGAGAAGCCATATGCTTGTGATTTGTGTACTGACAAGTTTATACAGTTTGCACATCTGAAAAGACACATGTTTAATCACATTGGAGAGAAATAACATATTTGAGAAGACGGTTGTAAACAGTGTCGATACAAGACGCTTTACACATCATACGCCTGTTCATACTGGAGAAGAACTGTATGTTTGCGATGTTGGTTGAAAACAGTTTACACTTTAATGTTTGAAATTGAAGACACATTTTTATTTTCATACTGGAGAAATAGCGCAGGATTGTCGTGTCTGTGGAAAACAGTTTACTACTCAAAGACACATTGGGAAAATTGTGAAACCGTATGCTGTCTTGTCTGTGATAAACCGTTTACTAAGAAAGAGAGCATAAAGAATTATATCGCATCTGCTATTTGGCGGAAAATTGCAAGCCTATAATAGTCTAGATTCACAGGAACTACGTTTTCAGCTTCCAGTGATTGTCTAGTGTACTAGCGTAAACCCCTAATAATAATGGTGTATAAAAACAGATCGAAAATTATTAAGTTAATCATCTTTTATCATATGACGTCACTGTCATTCAGTGGATAAATCGTGTCATAAAAATCGTATGACCACACGTGTAATAACATTTTTTGCGCGTATATGTAACGTCACTTACAACGAACGTGTCAACAGTGTGTTTTCTTATTGAAATAATGTTCATTTTGAAGGCGATAAAATCCCATATTACAGGGTCACGTGATAAACAGAATCTTGCACTCCTGATAATTTCAATAAAATGTATGAAACTCGCCAAAAGCTCGTTTCATATATTTCATATGAAATGACCACTCATGTAAGAACCTCTATGTATGCTGTCCCCTTATGTTGAAAAGTCTCATGTTTTATAGCAAGCCGTTTCACAGGAAGTGGTGCTTAGTCATACTTGTGAGGACTAAGATCTATAGGGTCGGGTCATGTAAAGGACCTCTGACAGTTTCCATGCATATTTGCCTATTTTTCAACAAATTACTGCAGCTTTCCTGGGAAGCTGATGATGAAAATTTTAGCATTAATGTGTAGACTTATCCATTATAAAGAAGTTTTGATATTGATTTTGAACAATTATCACATCCTCACACCAACTCTCACTGATTCTCGCAAGAGGGGTGAGTGAAATTTTCGGTCATGCTAAACACGTAATGTATTTTTTTTGCTTTTTCTTATTTACTGGATTTTATTTGTTAAATAAGCTTAAATTGAAGTAAAACACTATAGCTGCTCATAGTATGCAATTATATGTAAATAAAAAGTATGCTAGCCTTATTTTTAGACACAGAGGGTCTAATTACCCATCCCACTTTTCAGTTTTTCAGCTGTAGACTATCTTTCCCTCCTCCCGTGCCTCAGCTTGCCACTCATATATAATGTGTATATCGATAGTACACACATGCATGCAAAGTGGCTTGCTGAGGCACGGGGGGGGGGGGGGGAAGCATCTTTATAAAACTTTTCCTATTTTCCATACATTCAATTGTAAAAACTTGCGTTTTACACCAAAAATCTAAGTCTGTGTGCGATATAATTGAACAATTATTTTTCTGCCAATTGTGAGAGGTTCAGGGCAACACATTTCAATAAAAATTTTGAAGTCTACCGAAAGTTCATTGTCCCCATTTTTTATAGGCAAATTTACATTACAACTGTCAGAGGTCCTTCGGACAGCGGGTAATGTCGGACAGTGGCATTGTTTCCTTGATATGTCAGTTGTTTGGAATTAAAACAAATTAACTGGGCAAACAGTGAAAATCCTGATGAGACGGCTCATTATGAGCCGTCTCATCTGGACTTTCACTGTTTGCAATGGAATGTCCGAATTTACCCGCTGTCCGAAGTTACCCGACTCGACCCTAAAGGTTGCACTTAATTGAAAACAAAGTCGACTTCATTGTGATTGTTCGTAGGACACTCAAACGTTAGGCTACATACGCCACATAGCGTCGGTTGTTAAGAATGGACTTTAAAAAACTACCAACACTTGACAGCCTTTTGACCAGTTATATTCTTAAAGTTTAAAATGATTTTCGTATAGAATTAAAGAACTGGAAATGATCTATCATTTGATAGGTTATAAAAATTGTGGAACGAGGCAAACGTGAATGTTTTTGCTCTTAAATAAGAACAAAAATGCATTTAGGCCAACTGTTACTGTTACTCTTTTGGTTGTCCATGTTGTGGCTTTCGTTCACATTTTCTTCGAGTGGTGTTTGCTTTCAATTCAGGTACCTTACAGGTAAAACTAGATGTTAATGTTATTTGTTCTGGCTGTCCATGAGGATACTTTCGTTCACCTTTTCTTCGAGTAGCGTGTGCTTTCAATTAAGGTACCTTACAGGTAAAACTAGATGTTAATGTTATTTGTTCTGGTTGTCCATGTGGGTACTCTCGTTCACCTTTTCTTCGAGTGGTGTTTGCTTTCAATTAAGGTACCTTACAGGTACAACTAGATGTTATTGTTATTTGTTCTGGCTGTCCATGTGGGTACTTTCGTTCACCTTTTCTTCGAGTGGTGTTTTCTTTCAATTAAGGTACCTTACAGGTAAAACTAGATGTTAATGTTATTTGTTCTGGCTGTCCATGTGGATACTTTCATTCACATTTTCTTCGAGTGGTGTTCGCTTTCAATTAAGGTACCTTACAGGTAAAACTAGATGTTAATGTTATTTGTTATGGCTGTTCATGTGGGTGCTTCCGTTCACCTTTTCTTCGAGTGGTGTTTGCTTTCAATTCAGATACCTTACAGGTAGAATTAGATGTTAATGTTATTTGTTCTGGCTGTTCATATGGGTGCTTCCGTTCACCTTTTCTTCGAGTGGTGTTTGCTTTTAATTAAGGTACCTTACGGGTAAAACTAGATGTTACTGTCACTTGTTCTGGTTGTTCATGTGGGTGCTTTCGTTCACCTGTTGTTTGACTAGTTATTTTTAGCTCACCTGAGCCTTTAGGCTCATAGGTGAACTTATAGTATAGCCAGGCATCCGTCGTCCGCCCATCGTCCGTACAAATGATGACCTTGTGATGACATTGACCTAATTTATAACATGGTCAACTTTGGTACGTTAGGCTTTTGTATGGGAAAACGCTTAAACAGTGGATTTCTCAGAAACTACTTAAGTCTAAGGTACAATACTTGGTTTACATGGTGAACAAAATGAACCAACGAAGATATTATGTCACTAAGGGTCAAGGTCATTCGGTCCGTCCATCCGTCGTCAAGATTTTCAAACATCTTCTCCTCTGAAACCACTGGGCCGATTAAAGCCAAATTTCATATGGAGTCTCAGTGAGATGGGGGAACGAAAGTTTGTACGCGGGGTCTGGGTTACATGACCAAGGTTGCCGCCATGCCCATATATGGTAAAACCCCTTTAAAAATCTTCTTCTCCAGAACCAAAAGGCCTATGAAATTAAAACTTGGTTTGTAGCATCGGGCATGCAGACCCATCATAGTCTATACAAATGATGACCTTGCGATGACCTTGACCTAATTTATGACACGGTCAACTTCGGTACCTTAGGCTTTTATATGGGAACACGCTTAAACAGTGGATTTCTCAGAAACTAAGTCTAAGGTAGAATATTTGGTATTTATGGTGAACTAAATGAACAAATGAAGATATTATGTCACTTAAGGTCAAGGTCATTCTCTCCGTCCATCTGTTGTCAAGATTTTCAAACAGCTTCTCCTCTGAAACCACTGGGCCGATTAAAGCCAAATTTCTTATGGAGTCTTAGTGGGATGGGGGAACGAAAGTTGGGTTCCGGGATCTGGGTCACCAAACCAAGATTGCCGCCTTGTCCATATATGGTAAAACCTGTTCAAAAATCTTTTTCTCCAGAACCAAAAGGCCTATGACCTTGAAACTTGGTATGTAGTATTTCGAACATGGGCCCATCATAATTCGTACAAATCAGGACTGTGCTCTGAGTGTGACCTAATTTATGGCTAGGTCAATTTTGATGCATCGGAAAATGCCTTAACAGTGGATTTCTCAGAAATCATTCAAGTCTAAGATATGATATTTGATATTCATGGTTAACTTAGTGAGCCTATTAAGATATTGTGTTGTTATAGGTCAAGGTCATTCTTTGACCTTTGTTCAAGGTCACTGTGATTTTGGTGCCTGTCAACATTTTCAAACATCTTCTCTGAAGCCACTGGGCTATTTGAAGCTATATTTCATACGGAGCTTCACTGGGTTAAAAGAACCAAATTTTGTTGAGCTGGTCATGGTCACATGACCAAGATGGACACCATGCCCATATATGGTAAAATTCCTTCAAAAATCTTCTTCTCCAGAACCAAAGGCACAATGACCACGTGGCATGGTATGTAGCATTGAGGACTTGGGCCAATCATAGTTTGTACAATCATGACGGTGCATTGGCCTGTATGTGCACTTAGTACTGGTTAACCGCTTAGGAGGTCTAAGCCTGCCCAGGAATAGTGTCGTTAGGTTAACTGACCGTCCCGACATGACCATAGTTGTTTACCGTGATCAAAATCAATCAATCAATCATTGACCTAATTTATGGCAAGGTCAACTTTGGTATGATATGCTTTTATATGGGAAAATGCTTAAACAGTCGATTTCATGGAATGTTTTTTAAGCCTAGATATTATAATTGGAAAATATGGTTAACTAAATGTATACATGAAGACAAGGTCATTAAAGGTCAAGGTCATTTTTTGAACTATGCTCAAGATCACTGAGATTTTAAAAATTAAAATATGCACACATTTTAAGCTAATGGTTTCAAATTTGTAACAAATGAGCGAAATGACAAATTGTGTCTGTTGACACAAGGTGTCAGATGAGCTACAGGACCATTGGTCCTCGGGTTTCAGCTCACATGAGCCAGCGGCTCCAGGGGAGCTTATAGGATAGGAAGGCTCCGTCGTCCGCCCGTCGTACGTCGCCCGTCCACAATTTCAAACAACTTCAATCTGCTTTGAAATCATTGAGCCGATTGTAACCAAATTTCATATGTAGCCTCCAGGCCTTATGGGAAACTGCCCTGGTCACATGACCAACATGGCCGCCACGACCATATATGGAAAATACCTTAAAAATCTTCTTCTCATGAACCGACAGGCCGGTGACAGGCCGGTGACCTTGAAACTTGGTATTTAGCAATGAGTACGCGAGTACTACCAAGATGCTTCAAATTATGGGTTGACCTTGACCTTTTTTACGGTAAGGTCAAATTTTCTTTCTTGTCCTTTATATGCGAAAATGCTTGAACATAAGATATCTTGGAAACTGTTGAAGATTTTGAGCTAAAATTGGTATCGACAGTCATCTTAATGAGTACATAAAGATTTATAAATACAAGAGGTCAAGGTCTTTCTTTGACCTTTGACCCAGGTCTCTCATATTGACCAATTGTAACCAAAGTTCCTACAGAGCCTCCATGGGTTGATGAAACGAAATACTAGTACATAACAACATTCGCGCACACAGAAGATTCAGATCAGCCTGTGCGGTCTAATCAGAATCTTCTCTGTTCGCATGAAATGACTGTGTTGCCTAGAAATAAAAAATGAAGACCCTGATCAGTCTACACAGATGATATGGCCGATTTTAATATTCAGTACTGCCTACATAAGTGAGTATTCCAGTCAGCCTTCACAGCTAAAAAGCGAAACAGAAGGCGCCGATCCGCCTACACAGATGTGACGGCTGATTTTAATATTTACTATTCATATTGAAGGTTGTCAACAGTGACGAATCGATTCAGCCTGCACATCTGCGCAGACTGATAAGTTTTCATTTCAGTTTTATTCGAGCTTTAGACATATATATATATATATATTTACTTCTACAAAAAATACTATATAACATTGGAACATATTAATCTTTTTTATTTTTTATTTTTTTTACAACTTATACATGGCATGTTTGTATATATTTCTGATTGAAAGGCATTTTAGTCTTTCATTATGCAAAAAAATTGCGAAATATTTAGCTTCTAGACATTTAAAAATATATTTGTTTCCATTTATTTTAACAAATAATAAACTCATAAGCGATAAAAAAAACTTGTATATTTAGAAGTTTTATATCAGAATAAAATTATTAAAACAATAGTCATGTATTTATTTATTCTGAATTAATTATATATTTTTTATTTTTATCTCAACTGAGCCAGTGGCTCCGGGGGACCTTACTGGATAGGGAGGCTCCGTCGTCGTCTGTCCATCAGAAAAAAAGAGCTTGAAATATCTTCTTCTCTTGAACCAATCAACTGATGACCTTGAAAAATGATTTGTAGCATTGAGCACTCAAGTACTACAACTAACTAAGATTGTTCAAATGATGACATTGCGTTGACATGGGCCTTTTTCACGCAAAGGTCAAATATTGGGAAATGCTAGAATATAAGTTTTCATGGAGAGTTTTGAAGATTTTGGCATACAAATTGTATGTATAGTGGTATTCATGAGTACATCAAGGTTTATGAGCAATAGTAATTCTGTGATTTTTGACCCAGGACTCTAATATTTTGAAAATTTCAAACATCTCAAAATCCAATGGGCAAATTGTATCAAAATTTCGTGTTGAACCTCCAGGGGCTGAGGGAAAGAAAATAAGTTCAAACGGTCCAGACCAATTGACCAACATGGCTGTCATGCCCATATATGAGCCGCGACGTGACAAAACCAACAATGTGGTCGTGCGTCCAGCGCAGACTCAGATCAGTCTGGGCATCCGCCCAGTCTGATCAGAGTCATCACTGTCCGCATGGAGATACCTCAGACCCTGAGCTACACTTTAAGCGCAAAGCAAAGGTTCTGATTAGATAGAGCGGATGCCCAGGTTGATCTGAGTATGCGCTGGGCACACAACCACATTGTTGGTTTTGTCGTGTCGCGGCTCATATGGTTTTAACATTTAAAAATCTTCTACTCCAGAAACAATTGACCGATGGCCCTGAAACTTTTTATGTAGCATCGAGTACTCAAGTACTATCGACATTGTTCAAATGATGCCCTTGGCTCGACCTTGACCTTTTTCACGGCATTGTCAAGTATGAGAAAATGCTAGAACATAACATTTCATGACTACTGAAAAGTTTTGAAGTTTTTGGCCAGAAAATGGTATATTCGGGTGTTTTAATGAGTATATGAAGATTTATGAGTACAAGAGGGCTAGGTGATTCTATGACCTTGACCCAGAACGCACATATTCTGACAATTTCAAACATCTTCTCAAAAGTCATTTGGCGTTTCAGGGCATCATGTCCGTCTTGTAGCAGTTTCCCGATATTAGGCCCTATCTTAGGGGTTTATCACTGGCCTATACCCCCCTCATACAAACACATTACCTGGGGGACTGCGAAACTGACGCAAGTTTGTCCAGTATTGCTTTTCGCGATTTACCACGGACATTCAGAGCCTCTGCTTGCTTATTAAATGCAACCCAGGCTTCTTGTAGTCAACGCTGAACCAGTCCACTCGATGTTCGGTCACATGGTTAGTATAACGTGATGAGTCGGGTTGAAATTGATATGAGCCGCGACACGACAAAACCAACAACGTGGTTCTGTGCCCAGCGTAGACTCAGATCAGCCTGGGCATCCGCCCAGTCTGATCAGTCTTCGCTGTCCAAATGGAGGTAGCTTAGACCCTTAGCTACACAACAGCACTTAACGAAGAATCTGGTCAACCTGGGCAGATGCTCAGGCTGATCTGCGCTGGGCGCACAACCTCATTGTTGGTTTTGTCGTGTCGCGGCTCAATTATGTTTTCAAGTTCAGTACAAGTGATGAGTTGGGTTGAAATGTCTGTTTATCGCTGTTCAAACAGCAGTAACATTTTTGCGCTAGCTATTCTATTCTATGGATGTTGCCTTTATAGATACAGCCCCATATAACGAGCAATGCTTTCCTATGCTAAAATATATTCAGTCCACTACCGATACAATTACAATACAAGAATTAAAGCGCGACTTTACAAAAACTTGACTTTAACAAGCGCAAGTTTCATATAGACAATACCAGCCAAGTGACCGGACATCACAGCAGTGTTAGAAGTGAGCTAAATGCCACAGGTGACTATTTTTCTATGTTCAAGCAGCCATGAAATATAGGTCATAGCCTGTTATGATTTCTGCTTTCAGTAGATCTTTCCTAGATGTATATAAGGAGCAAGTTCAAAGACCCCCTTGCGGTTACTTAGAAACTGAGCAAATCGCAACAGCTGAATATCTTTTTATTTGTTCTGTCAATCGTGAAATATAGCTCATAACCTGATATGCTTCACTGTTTCCATTGATCTTCTCCAGACGCACCTATTGAGCAAGTTTGAAGACTCTAGCCCTAGTGGCTACTAAGACACTGAGCTAAACGCAACAGGTCGGTATTTTTTCTGTCGTCAATCAACCGTGCAATTTAGCCAATGGCCCGATATGCATCGCTTCTAGATCTTCCCAAGACATCTGTGGGGCAAGTTTGAAGGCTCTACCGTTTGCGGTTACTTAAAAACAGAGCTAAATGCAACAGGTGAATATTTTTATGTGCAATCAACCGTGAAATATAGGTCCTGGCCCGATATGCATCGTTGCTTTCAGTAAATCTTCCCCAGAGGTATCTATGGGTGAATATGTATGTTCAGACAACCATGAACTTTAGCCTATAGCTTGATATGCGTCGCTACTTTCAGTAGGTCTTCCCCAAACGTATCTATGAAGCAATTTTGAAAAGACAAGCCCTTGCTTGCACTTGCACGCGCACGCCTACGCGGACACACAGAAGCATGCATTTGCTTCGCGAAGTCGCGCTAATAATAACCAAACACTTACAAAAAGTAAATTAAAAATCATTACACACTGTATTCTGAGAGCAGCTGTTGAGTCTACTCACGCTAAGGAAGAAACTGAACAGTATTGCAAAGCTGTTTCTTGGAAGAGCTTCTGCGCGTCCGACTGGAAAATGGCACTCTTCTTTTTAAAGTCGGAGTTTTTTGCCGACGTCACGCCCAATACCGGAACATCACTATCCCTTTTCGCACCGTCGGGCGTGGATAGGACAGTGTTGGAAGACACCTGACGGCACATAGAATTTCAAATTTTCATCAGTTTGATGATTCAGAAAAGAATAATACTTTTGCCTTCTTATTTATTGAATTCATATTGTTTAATATTCGGCACTCGTTCATATAAGGAGACGCACTCGCAAGCTCGTGCCCGTGCGTCCTTCATATGAATACCGAACATTTCACAACATCAATAAAATAATCTATAATTAACGATTCCATTTTTATAATGGTCTTTGGCTGCCGGGTGATCATAGGAGAAGCAGATCCCTTGTTTTTTAAAATCCTCTTCTTGAAGCACGATCCCTTGCATCGGTAGACGGGAATCTATTTGAGCCGCGACATGACAAAACCAACAAAGTGGTTGTGCGCCCAGCGTAGACTCAGATCAGCCTGGGCATCCGCCCAGTCTGATCAGAGTCTTCACTGTCCGCATGGAGGTAGCTTAGACCCTTAGCTACCCTTTGAGCACGTAACGGAGAGTCTGATCGAACTAGGCAGATGCCCAGATTTATCTGAGTCTGGGCTGGGCGGTCATCCACATTGTTGGTTTTCTCACGTCGCGGCTCATTTTTCACTGTGGTTATCTCAGTTGCAAGTAGCCAAGTAGCTAGCTTTGTCCTGATGATTTGCTGTTTGCCGTTCAAAGCATTATGACCGTCCTTCAACATCGTAACATTTTTTGGCGTTAAAAGTTCTAGCCACAGGTGAAAAGCCTTTCATAATTCTGGTTAATTTACGAGAACGATTGCGTCTTTCCAGTCTGGAGCATTGATACAAACGGTTTATTCAGCTTCTCCATTGTTTTTCACCAAAAGCGTTTCAGTTCCTCATAACATTCATTGTCTAAGGTTATCTGAGCTTTTTTCTCTATAAGACACTTTTTAATTCTTTGTTTTCCTAAAACAGTTCCTCTTTGAATGCAAATACTTTGAGAATTAAAGACATCTTGCATGCCAAACAATTGTTTTGACAAAGCGGTTGCCCAAGGCTGGTATATACATACCGACGCGAACAGCTGAAATACGTCATAACTGCAGTTGTAACTATTTTCTACAAATATAAACGAGAGTTCAGCTATTTAAAATAAATAGTAATCAGGATGTAGAGCTACGGTAAGAGATTTGGTGAATCTGGAAAAAAAGTTCGAACTAACCGTGGGTGTGTGTGGGTGTATGGCGTGTAATTAAGGAATGAATTTCATTTTTCTGAGGTTTATCGAAGTGTAAACTACAGACCCAATGTAGTTTACACTTCGATAAACATCAGAAAAATTAAGTTCATTGCTTATATTTACATTCGTTCATGAAAAATCTTATATAAGCGCAAAAATTGAAGAAGTAAAACATTTTACTCCCAGTTTTTTTCTGCTAACAGCAGAACGGCAGGCATGACGTAATGACGTTGCTGACATCCAATCAGGTTGTAGAGAGCAATTGTTTATTTTGACGTCATTGACGTCGCGTGTCTCAATGTAATTATTGGAATGTAAACTACATTACGTTCCAATGGTTTACTATGGGGCTTTTTCAGTAAATACACCAAGAATGTAAATATTTCAGTATAATCATATGCAAACGTAATAATGCAGCAGTCGGGAAATAGAATTGATAGAGTAATAAGCAGTTATAAGGTGGTGATTATCACTGAGTTGGGGTGGAGACACAATTCTGCATAAAAAGCTGAAAATGCAACAGATCTTCCCCAAAATAAGCATATAAATAAGCGGTTATCTTCTGTAAGTTGTTTCTCACTATCTAAAATCTCAAAATGCAGGACTTGTTGATGTTAAACAGGTCTAGGATAGCCGTAAATTTACAAACGGTCTGTAAATTTACAGACTCTATAAATTTAAAGATAGGCTACTTTAGTCTATAAATTTACAGATTTGCTCACATTAATTCTTGAAATTTAATCTGATCAAAAATCCGCAATAACTTGCATATTTTTTTTTTATTTCATCACATTATGATCAACATTTTGCAGAAGGTTGCATTCATTTCCTTGTGTGCTTTCTTCCTTTTGCAAAAGTAGAAAACTTAAATATAGTCTTGTCCAGACATACGTCTTTCCCTTTGACTGCAAAACCAAATGAAAGGACAACTTAACTGAACTCAAGTTTCAGGGCTGGACCCAGAGCGCCTGAAGACGGGGGCTAAGGGGGGGGGGGGGCACAGAATGCCGAAGGCATTATTCGAGCGGCGTGAGCCGCGAAGGGGGAGAGTATGAGAGGGGGCTCCCCCTCTCATAGGGGGTTCCGGGGGCCCTCCCCCGGAAAAAGAATTGAAAATTGTAGTGCCGGAGAAGCATTTTTAAGCCTGTTTTTGGTCAAAATTTCGGATATCAAACTTGATTTTGAAAGCCAGTTTGACATACTTTACGCAATATTTTGCTTTAATTTCAGCTTATACTGGTACTGGACCTAATATTTGATCAATGATTGTGCATGGCTTCCATTAAATTCCAGATTCAGGAAGTCCCAGACTCCCCAGCCCTCAAATCTGGAAGTCCCGCAAGAAAATCTAGGAAGTCCAACTTTTTTCCACGCTACGGCTGTCGAAAAATATGGAAGAAATAAAGCACTGTTATATTAAACTCAGAATTTTTTTTTTCTCTCTTCTTTTTTCTAAACGCTTGCCGGACCGTTAGCTACGTCCGAAATTGCGTTACTACTATACGCACTTTCGACGCATACAGAACGGTCTGATAAATTGTTTTAGTGCTTCCAGCCTTTACATACTCTTGACCAATATTTTGTTTAACATTCGATTTGTCTTAAAGTTTGCTGCAAGTAGCTGCGACGGTCAGAAAGAAATTGGTCAACTCGTTAGATCAAAATGGCACCGACGCTTTTCATACCCTTCTAATTTCGCAGATAGAATTTACCGTAATGATCATGAAAGTAGGACAGAAGTGCCACTGTGGGTTACGGAGATAAAATGTGAGATATGAATTAAGCGAAGTTGGAAAAATAACGACGTACTGAAATAAACTATTTCAGTAATATCTAGTTTACAGTTGCACTTCTGTGTGGCGTCCTCATATTTTGGCAAGCGCAAGTATTATTTACAGTCAGACAGTGGCGCATCAAAGCAGCCGCCCAGATCAAACGACCAAAAGATTGCGTAAAACTGTCAATTCATGTTTACTTACACGATCGCATTAATTTACACCCAGCGGTGTCATTCCTAAATAAGGGCGGGGCTTAGGCTGTAATATTAATACTTCCAATAAGGGCGGGGCTTAGGCTGTAATATTAATACTTCCAGTTGGACAATAGGCGGAGCTCAATACGTAGTCACGGTTCTCACTGACAAGAGTCGGTCAACCGGCAAATCACAAAGCTCACAGGACGCGTGTCAAGGTAATACCGATAAAATGTTTACTGAAGGATGATATAATTTCTGAACATTAGCGTATGCCGGAACATCTGACTTGAAATTATCACGCACAAGCGGGCAGGGCAACAAATTGGCGGACCTTAATGCGCTGAAAATCGGCGATATTGTAGGGATTTTTTTAACAGATGGGCAAGGTATGACTCGGGGGGGGGGGGGGGGGGGGGCCCTTTTTGCCCCCCTTGGGTCCGGCACTGAGTTTATTTGCAAACCACATGTATAACATTTCAACAATGAACACATGAGATGCGCCCATAAAAGGCAGAAAATAGCAACAGCAAAAAAAAATGATAAATAAAAAAAAAATGCACAATACAGACAATACATTAATTATTATTTTTCTACGCACAACCGGAAATCCTCGGCTCCTCCCGCTAAGTTTCGGGATTAGCCGGGAAAGTCCGACTCTTATGTCAGTAAAAGACTTGAAGGATATGGTATAAAAGGAACTTTGTTGACATGGCTGAAAAACTTCTTATATGAGAGAAAGCAGAGAGAAGTAATCAATGGACAAGCTTCACAATGGACTGTATTATCTGGAATTCCGCAGGGTTCTGTACTTGGCCCGATACTTTTTATAATTTACATAAATGACCTCCCAGGAGTAGTAGGAAGTGTATGTAGACTGTTCGCAGGTGACTGCAAGCTTTATCGTAACATTATGTCACGGACTCTTTAAGATCTCCATGCCCAGGCCGAGGATCGAACCCGGGACCTTTCGATCTAAAGTCGAGCGCTCTACCATGTCGCTATAAAAGCCGGCTTGTACCGCAAGGCAGTACAAGTGTATCTAAAACCTAACCAATACCCTGTGACATTCTCCCTCTCCATATTGAATTCGTCCTCGAATTCTCAGGAGTTACCAGAACCACTTGAAATGAGACTTAAGGAGTTCTAATGCACATGTGGGTCATTTACGTTGGGCGCCATTTGTCACGGACTCTTAAAAATCTCCATGCCCAGGCCGAGGATCGAACCCGGGACCTTTCGATCTAAAGTCGAGCACTCTACCACGTCGCTATAAAAGCCGACTTGTACCGCAAGGCAGTACAAGTGTATCTTATACCTAACCAATACCCTGTGACAATTAAATCTGAGGCAGATCTGAAGGAACTGCAAGATGACATTAACAGGCTATGTCGCGGAAGTAAAGACTGGTTACTAGGTTTTAATATCAAGAAGTGTAAAGTGGTTTCTGTTGGTAATATCCATTTTGAATGTGAATACAGTATGATTGACAGTAACAGTAACTCTCATTCACTATCCTCTGAGGACTCGGAGTGTGATCTTGGTATATTGTTCAAGAAAAATCTCAAATTTGATGAGCATATTGATAATGTTATAAACAATGTGAATCGAATTATCGGTTTAGTTAAAAGAAAATTTACATATTTGGACAATAACCTGTTTTTAACATTGTACAAGTCTTTAGTTAGGTCACATCTAGACTATGGTAACTTGATATTTTATCCATCAACGAAGAAATACAAACAAGTACTTGAGAATGCCCAACGTAGGGCCACTCGTCTGGTGCCGGAGTTACACGGACTGTCTTACAGAGAGCGTGTCGTTGAATTGAATCTTTCTACTCTGGACTACAGAAGAAGGAGATTTGATATAATTCAAGTGTTCAAAATAGTCCGTAACATTGATGATATTGACATGAATCGGGTTTTTACATTCATACAGCCAGTCAAGAGGTCACAATTTGAAATTAAACAAACCACGTGTTAATAAATCCACCAAATTGAATTCATTTGCAATGAGAAATATCCCAGTGTGGAATGCATTGTCATCTGAGGTTGTTAATTCTAAGTCAGTCATTGAGTTCAAGTCAAAACTGGACAGGTTGTGGATCAACAAAAGTTTTTGACATATCGGAAGTTTATTGACTCTTGTAATAATTGAATCATAATTAAACGGAAGCGACGACAGAAAAATCGAGTGCTGAGGGGAATAACAAGCCTTTAGGGCTTAAGAAGTTTCCCTGAAGTCAAGAGGTAGTCAAAAGGTAGTACTATTGTAGGATGAGATGTAGAGACAATAGGCAGCCCCCCCCCCCCCCCCCCCCCGCCCCCATCAACCAAAAGTATGCTGCATTAATACAGAGCATTTTCACAGAAAATGTATCTCATCCTCGACACCATCATTACATAATTTACATGCTCTCTTGCCTGCACTAATGAAGGAAACAATGCTAACGATGTCGGGACGTGGCGGTGGCTTCTAGTTGTCTGTTTAAGAGCCCTCAGCCTAGTTCAGAATGCTTGTGCATACCTGGATTTTGTAGGGAGACACGAAAAATAATACTGAAATAAGTATACCGTACATTTTTGTTCTAAATTTTAAGATATTGTCGTCAGTGGAGATATTATTACTTTTCCAAGTAAAACCGCCATGTTTTTCAGTAAACTACAATATCATAAAAATGATAAGTAATTACTTATGAGTAATCCCTTTACTCTATGTAAAAAGTGCATTTTGTTTCATTTTCGCAGACACTAACGAAATGTGATCTTAACGTTCATACTGGCAATACTAAAGGCAGGCCCGGATCCAGACCATCACTTACTGGTGGGGCTCTGGATAACTGGTGGGGCTGGGAGGTGCCGAAATGTATGTGTGTTTGGGAGGGGGCTTGAAAATATGACATATTTATGGTTCAATTTCAAGAGAATTTTTTTTATATATTTTTCCCTTGAAATATATGTTGTGATATCTCATTAGAATCGCCTCCCCGAGGCGATTCTAATGAGATGTCACAACATATATTTTGAATATTTTTATCTAACAACATTGGATATTTTTTCTCAAATTGTTTTTTTTTATCTGGAGCCCTATACATGTATATTATACATAACACAGCGGCCAAATGGCGGGGCTGTAGCCCCAAAGCCCACCCCATGGATCCGGGGCTGACTAAAGGACGGCACGCCAGTATACCCGTTCACCTTAAAGTTTTATACTAATTGTGTTCTTATAAGGCGGTGATGCTTGCACGGGTATAATTCATGCCCTAGTTTGAACTGTAGTTGTGGTGCTTACTGCTGGCGAGGACCTGATCATTCATCTGCAAAGAGTTCGTGTCTGTGCCCTTGTCAATGTTTCTTTGATTTAAAGATTTCGAATTTATGATTTTGGTACTTGGATCACTGTTACTTGTATAATATGTATTTTCACATTTTCTTCTAGGGAATTGATGAGGCAGACAGCACTTTAAGATTTCGACACGTGTGCAGGAGGAATAAGTTTCAAAAGTATACAAGTTGATTTCCAAGGAGATAAACGTGAACTTTTGATGTTTACGTTGTAAGTCTCAGCAGGCAGAAAACTTGAAGAGACCCATGCTTACTCATAACAGAAAGAAACTCCATGCTTTAGAGATCTTTCGTAACAGTTAAAAGACACACGCTATTTCATGTTGAACATAAAGCATATGCTTTTGATGTCTGCGCTAAATATTTATAAAGTGGACTACACACTTGCTTATTCATACATGAAGTAAATTATATGCTTTGTCGGTTCACGATGGCAGGAGATGCTTATAGTAAAATGTTTATTAACTTTGTAGACTCACAGCATGCTTGTACTGCGTGTGGGAAACAGTTTTCACAAGCAGAACATTTACAGCAGCACTTGCCAGTTCATTCTGAAAGTAAAAATTATATATGCCGTATTTGTGAAAAGAAGTTTACACGATTAAAACAGCTGAGAAGACACATGTTTTGGCATACAGGAGAGACGCCACATGTTTGCGATGTCTGCGATAAACGGTTTTCCACTGCAAGAAACTTGAATAAACACAAACCTGTTCACACTGGAAAGGACTCACACGCTTGTAATATCTGTAGTAAACAGTTTACACTGGCTAAAGACTTAAAGCATCACATGTTTATTCACACTGAAGGGAAATCACACGCTTGTGTTATCTGTGGAACACAGTTGGCCACGGCAAAAAACTTGAAGAACCACATGCGAATTCATTCTGGAGATCAACCATATGTTTGTTACATCTGTGAAAAACGTTTTACCAGGGCAAAATCCTTGGAAGAGCATATGCTAATTCATTCTGGAGATAAACCATATGTTTGTTATATCTGTGAAAAACAGTTTACCATGTCAAGAAAACTAAAAGAACACATGCTTTGTCACACTGAAGAGAAACTGCATGCTTGCAGTGTTTGTGGTATAAAGTGTACACAGGCAGGAAGCTTGAAGAATCACATGCTTATTCACTCTGAAGGTAAACGATATGCCTGTAATATTTGTGAGAAACAGTTTACACAGGTCCGAGAGTTAAAGAGACACAAACTTTTTCATACTGGAGAGACACCACGTGCTTGCGACTCTTAAAGTTACCTGGCTGTGTCAACTGGTTACCACCAGTTGACACAGCCAGGGGACTTAAAGAGTCAATTGCTGTTGCAGACTGGAGAGACAAAACATGAGTGTGATGTCTGCGGTAAACAGTTTACAGCGGTAAGAAATTTGAAAGAGCACATGCTTTTTCATGCAGAAGATAAACCATATGCCTGTAGTTTTTGTGGCAATCAGTTTACACGAGCAGGAAACTTGAAGAGGCACATGCTAATTCATTCGGAGGATAAACCATATGCTTGTGATGTCTGTGTTAAGAAATTTCCAAGCGCTATGGATTTGAAAATACACTCACGCATTCATACCGGAGAGAATTTTCATGCATGTGATGTATGCGGTAAACAGTTTTCACTGACATCAAACTTGAAGAAACACATGCCTATTCATACTGGAGAAAAGCCACATGCTTGTGATGTATGTGATAAACAGTTTACTCAGGCAATAAACTTGAAGAGACACATGCTTCTTCATACGGGAGAGAACCCTTATTCTTGTGAGGTATGTGGTAAACAGTTTACAAAGGCGTCATACTTGCAGAGACACGTGCATATTCATACTGAAGAGAAATCGCATACTTGAGAGTTCTGGAACAAACAGTTGGCACAGGGGAGTGGCTTAACGGACAGACTGTCATTATTTTTTATAATCATAAATGAGCCACGACACGAGAAAACCAACAAAGTGGTTGTGCGCCCAGCGCAGACTCAGATCAACCTGGGCATCCGCCTAGTCTGATCAGAGTCTTCGCTGTCCGCATGGAGGTAGCTTAGACCCTTAGCTAACCATTAAGTGCTTAGCAAAGAATCTGATCAGACTGAGCGGATGCCAAGGCTGATCTGAGTCTGTGCTGGACGCACAAACACTTTGTTGGTTTTCTCGTGTCGCGGCTAATTTATAAATGAAAGATTGATACTGCAAGCAACTGAATATCAAAATCCGCATTAAGTTGTCATTAATGGCTTTGGAGAAATTTAGAGCTGAATTTGTTAATTTTACGCCGTCTGACATTCATTTGTTTCAGATGCCCCATTAACATTTATTAGGTCTTCAGTGATGTCATCGACGAGTGTTGATTTTTTTTTTCAAATTTGAAACCGTCAAATAACCTTTAATTTACAAAATGTTAATGTTTGCATTTTTCTATCCTTTAGCTTATTGACTTCTCCAGATCCAAAGTTTATTTGGAACTTAAGCAGTTGAATTTCAAATTCAAATATTTAATCAAAGTTATTTAAGTTTCAGTCTTTTGTGCTTGTTAGAACATTTAACTTAATGTAAATGTAAATTTTTTTAAAGAGGTCTCTGATAATGACTGTTTTAATACATAAAGAAAACATTTCAAAATGTGTTTTTACACTTTTAGAAAATATATTTAAAACTTATGTAATCTTTTAAATTTTAGCTGCATATTTCCAATGTTTTAACCAAACTTGTGAATAATGATTAAAATAATCAGGTCTGGAGTGTTAAGACAACACCAACTTTAAGTAATGGTAAATGCTTAACTTTAAAACTTAGTTCACCAATAAAAACATCAATGGCATCAAAGAATAGTGCACGGTGACAGTGGTTAAAAAAAAAACATTTAAAAAGTGAGAAGGGAAATGTGTCTGTGTTAAGTAAATCAGCATTTCTGATGAACGAATGAGAAATATTTGATGCGGATTTTTTTAATATAATTCTCACGATTTCTTCTATTGCGGCAACAAAACGTAACATTTTCAATATTTCTTTCATTATTGCCCTATATAGAGACACGTGTGTTTAAACGGACACAGTTGTGAGAAAAAATACTTACCGTAGATAAACCAAATTTTATAAGAAAAAATACTCACTGTAGATAAACCAAATGCTTGTGCTGTTTGTGGTCAACAGTTTACAAGGAAAAATTCTGGAAAAGACAAATGTAAAATCGATTTAAGCCCCCCAGTAATTCATTACTGACCGTTCCAAGGCGGTAGTTCTGTTGTGGTTCTCTGTTGCCTGTTTTTGGTGTCAGAGTTTCTGTGATGTTTTACCTTATGTATGTTCTTATTATTTTTGGTTCGGTTTGGGTTGCTGAGTGGCCACCTTTTGGGAACAAGCTGCTCACTCGGTTGGCCATATGTTCTCTGTATCTTGATTATTTGTAATCTTAGTTGTTTCCAACTATGGTTTGTGGGCTGGATTTGGATTTTGATTGGTTCCGTTCCTGGTCTTTGCATACTTTTTACTTTCAGAATGGAGAGGAATCGCAGGCTTGTGATTTTTGTGTTTTTTTTGGTACCATAGACAATGTACAAGGGCAAGATCCTTGAGAAGATTCATACCAGCACAGTTAATCTGCAAGTGCATTGAGACGTTTCATGGCCACCACACCCTAAGCATCTTCCGCGTTGTAAATTTTCTCTATAAGCTTTCAGCTTTCGTTCTAATTTTAAGATAATATTTTATACTATATATATGTATGTATGTTACAAATTATAAGTGAAAAAATATGTTTAAACAAAAGTTTCGCTTCATTGCTTAAAATGTTATAGCTATATCTAAGTGCAAACAAGATAATAATGTCATCTACAGAATACGAAGATCATAATAATGTTACACGCCGAGGGTTTAGCAGCTTCCGTGGGACCTCTCCACAGCAGTATTTAACAGCAGACAGAAGCTCAAGCTGGCTACACAGCAAAAAGCCCCAGCTGCTTAGCCGATGCGCTAAAACTCTGAGAGTCTAGGCCTCGTTCGAGGGGTATAAGTGAATCTCAGATTAAATAAATGGTGTAAAAATAGGCAGATATTCTGTTCTATTCTGTATTTCAGATGAATTGAATGGTGTAAATGGGCAGATGTTCTGTTCTATTCTGTATTTCAGAAGAACTGAGTAGTGTAAAAATAGGCAGAGGTTCTGTTCCCTTCAGTACTTCAGATGAACTGAATGGTGTCAGTTCTTCAGATGAACTGAATGGTGTAAAAATGGTGTGAAAACAGGCAGAAGTCCTGTTCTATTCAGTATTTCAGGTGACTCAGCACCTTATTAGAGGGATTGAAGACAAGAAACAAGACATTGTATCAATAAAAATAAGTTTATCCTTATAATGATGCAAATAAAATTTAATTTCAGATAAATGAGATCTTTGTTATTCTATGACTAGGTGTTTAAACTAACATTTCATGAAATAAATTAACATATGTGTATGTACAGTGAGGACGGCTTAAAAAATGAGGATTAAATGATGCTACCGATTTATTCGCAACGACAGTGATCTCGAACTAGTCAGAGCTAAATTATGCAAATGAATGGTTTAAACATGCTAGAAATGGAGGATGAATAGGTAATGCAAAGAAGTTTCAGAAAATTTATAAAGGGACATGAGCATTGAGTGTATTGTAAAATCCTATCTCTTTAAATGCCAAAAAAAAATTAATCAAGAGCTAAGTTTCCTCTTTTACATTATTAACATAGGCCCCTCTTCAAAGAAAATAAATAATTTCACCCAAAAGGTTGCTGCTTTAAAAAATGAGATTAGGAAAACAGAACAGAAATAAAGCCATAAATTCGCAGCAAAAATAAACGTGACTTTCTCTAACCAAAGCAAATTCTGAGATTACTGGGATTCTTGGGAAAGCTCCTAATATATTCCCAGGTTCCCGTCCCCCACAACCCGTAAGGTTTTGTTCAGGGATCCCACGCCCCAGGCCAGTTTGTGCTGGAATTCCAAAGTCCCCCAACAGAAGAACCGCGGGATCACGTGATCCCGCAACAAACGTCTCAGGGAAGATGCCGTCAAAGGAAAAAATCCAATACCCGCCATGTTGGATTTGCCGATAAATACCCTGTGGACCAGACTTTAACCTGCAATTATTTAACTATCTTATATGAAACCCCATTAATCATTATTATCAAAATGACCCCAAAGGAATGAATTTTATGACTGTCATATTTAGGAAACTTTTGTAGGTACCGATTGCTTAGAATTCATTGTGAAGTTTAGCCTGACTGTTCGAAATAACCTCCGTTGTTGTGACAGATACGCTCGAACGCTTACACACTCAATCCCACAATTCAATATTATACACAGCTGACAAGATGGAAGACAGTGGACATAAACACACTTCGATCTGCTTAATTTTGAGATAAAACAACTTATTAATAACACATAAAGGATTAAATTAACTTGCAAAACATGGGTAAGCACTTTGCTAACACAGACAACAAGCGACAGGTTTGCATCTTCCAAAACAATTGAGTATTGATTGCGTATAGCATAAAATCTATAAACAGCTGACTTGCGAACAGAAATAGAATTGTGTCTCAGGAAACTGGGTCATTACAATAATTATGATCTTCGTATTCTGTACATGACATTGAAATGTATCATTTGAGCGTAAAACAATATGATGTTAATTGATTTGCACAAAATACAATAACAAGAGTTGTCAGAAGACAACAAAGGCTAACCGGACGCTGAATCTTAAAGCGATGGTGGTGTTGAAAGACTCTTGTCCAGACGTATGTAAGTGCCCAGTATAATGACTGTCGTCCATTTACAAATATGATTAAGTCAGCAAAACAATATTGGTCAAATCCATACATGGATGGCGATATTAATATGGTATTATCATATATAACTATATGCCAGCTATCATGGCTTTAACCCATAAAGAGCCGGAGAAATATCATAAAGTCAGTGAAGCATATCGTAAAGTCTTTGAAGCAGAAATGTGGGTTGAATCCATACATGGATGAAGGTATTAAAATGGTCCTGTCCATACGTAAATACATGCCAAGTATCATGGCTCTAGCCCATATATCAACTGAAAAATATCATAAAGTCAGTGAAGCGAATGATAAAGTCAATGGAGCAAAAATATTAGTCAAATGCATACACGGGTGTTGGTGGTGAAATATATGTATGTGCCAAGTATCATGGTCCTAACCCATACAGAGACCGAGATGTCTTAAAATCAGTAAAGCATATCATAAAGTCAGTGAAGCTATGATACATGGATGCTGGGGTTGAAATGATCTTGTCCATAATTACGTTTACGGGGAAGCGTATAGTATAGGCAGGCTCCATACAAGGCTTTGGCTCAGGTGAATCAAAACATTCCATACGGCTAACCAAACCACCTTCTATTGGCTACTCGTACGGGTAGACTTGATACATGTATCTTCGATGCTATTGCATGGATTTGTATTATGATTGGTATAATGGTGCATTCAGACACAACAACTCATAGTTTACAGTTAACCCAAAATGAGGTCACTAAATTGTTGGACAGATTGAACATACATAAGGCATCTGGGCCTGATGGCCTGAATGCTAGGGTGTTAAAGGAATGTAGTTCTGAAATTGCTCCTGTCCTGGCCTCCATCTACAATGAGTCGTTTGCTCAGGGCGCTGTACCAGATGATTGGCGACAAGCAAATGTAGCTCCGGTTGTTGGAGAAAGGAGAAAAATATGATGCTGCTAACTATCGACCGGTGTCGCTAAAGCCCCTGTCACACCAAGCCGCGTTTCCACTGCGTTGGCACGGAGTTGTTTAATTTTCCGGAGCGCCGTGAGATCGCAAGAAAACCCTGATATTTTTTCTGAAAAAGGGCCTGTCACGGCGTCCTGACAGCAACCAAGGCGTTGCTACGGATCTCGCTTGGCGTTCTATGGCGTTCCTACGGAACGCCATATTATACTGGGCAATTACATACGTCTTGTTGGCGATTCTCTGCGCTCTCACGACACTTTCACTGCGCTTTCACGGCGGTCACAATGCATGCACTGCGCTTTCACGGCGTTCGCACTGCGCTGACGGCGTGTTGAAGACGTTCGTTTGCGGGCGGCACTCGGAGGTAATTGAAGTAAATAGAAGGAACCTCATATCGCAGCTCAGGCATGAGACGATGAAAGTGGCCATGCTGAAACCGTCTAGCTTCCTCCAGCCATGGCCGGACCCAAAGCATTCTAAGCCTTTGGGCCCTCCTCCGTCGTCGTCTTCCAAGTATGATGTGAACAGCGTCTACAGCATTTTGGAACTGCTGGACCTGCATATGGGCAAGCAGGAGTCCAGCTTGCTGGCGTACGTCGGACATAGTGAAAAGAATGCTTATTTGCATATCTCGTTTTTATAGTATTTTGTTTGCTTTTGTTATAATTGTTTGCATATCTCATTTTTAATCTATTTTGTTTGCTTTTGTCATACAAACGCCGATGGGCGCGGTAAAAGCTCAAAGGGAGCGCAATTATCGCCATGGCAGCTTCTTACAGTCGTTGTAAGAGCGCAGTAAAATAAATTGCACTCCGTATAAGCGCCGTAGACGCGTCGTATAACCGCGTTAAAGACGCAGTGACATCTCAAAGAACGCTGTACAATCTCCGTGCAAACGCCACGGACGACCACGGCGTTTGCACAACGACCCTTGTGCGCGCCCGCGGAGCTCCTATTGCGTTGTAGGAGACTTTACTGCGCTGCTAACGTGACCTTACGGCGACCCCACTGCGCTCTTATTAGAACGCCGAGCGACGGCGTTTGTTTTGAGCATGCTCAAAGTGCGCGCCGTCGCTCGGCGTTCTATGGGATCCCACGACGTCTACTGGCGATGCCACTGCGTTGCTGCGGTGATGCTTGCGATCGTACTGCGCGCACCTCGGCGTTCTGCATTTTTCTTGGACGCCGTGGGATCGCCGTGAGAACGCTGCTCTGGTGTGACAGGGGTTTTACATGCATCTGTTGCAAAACCCTAGAGCATATAATAGTAAGTAACTTAAACAAGCACCTAGCCTTTGAAAGCATTCTTGCTGACTGTCAGCATGGTTTCCGAAGACGAAGTCAGAGGTCTAGAGAAACCCAACTTGTTCCGTTCTGCCACGATTTAGTAAGCAACATGGATGGAGCCCTAAATCGTGGCCATAAGTAGACTGATGTGATTATTTTGGATGTCGCAAAGGCTTTTGACAAGTAACCACACAGGAGGCTAGTCTACAAATTAGACTATTACGGGCCTAGAAGATCTACTCATAAGTGGATCAGCTCATGGCTCTCTGAGCGCTTTCAAAAAGTGGTTTTTGATGGCCAGTCTTGGATCCAGTCCCGGTTCTATCTGGTGTCCCTCAGGGATCGGTCTCAGGACCGATTTTTTTCTAATTTTCATTAATGATCTTCCAGATAACAGCAGGTCATCTGTTCGTCTTTTTGCTGATGATTGTGTCTTGTATAGAAATATCTTCTCCCGCATGGATTGCCAGATCTTGCAAGATGACCTGAACAGCCTCGCACAATGGGAGACCGATTAGCAAATGAAATTTAATGTTGCCAAATGCCATTCTATGAGGGTGACTAGGCACCTCCCTAGCAAGTAAATACACTTTAATTACTCTCTCCACCAGCTCAGGTTAGAACAGATTCAGTCCACCAAATATCTTGGAATAACAATTACAGACAATTTGAATTGGGGTCAACATATTTCAGAAATATCAAGTAAGGCAACAAAGACAATGGGTTTTCTTCGGCGCAATTTGGCATTGGCACCTCGGCAAACTAAGGAAGCTGCATACAAAACATTGGTTCGCCCTCACCTGGAGTATGCCGCACTTTTTTGAGAGCCCTATCACAAAACTCAGATTCAGCGGGTTGAGAAGGAGCAACGAACAGCTATCAGGTGGACCTGCAGGCAATGGCGGAACACAAGTAGTGTCAGCGATATGCTGGGCGAGCTTAGTGGCCATCCCTGGAGGCCGGCCGGGAGCAGTCCTCCTTAAATTTCTTTTACAAGATTCACTCCAGTACCATGTCCCTTAGGAAAGATAAGTACTTGACCCTAGCACAAATGTCGAGAAGAACTAGGGCATCCCATGATTCACAGTACATTAGATACCTACCTATTATGATGCCTTGAAGAATTTATTCTTCCCTAGGACTATTCCTATGTAGAATAGTCTCCGCTCTTCGGTGGTTTCTGCCAAAACCGCTGAGGAGTTTAAAGCCCTTGTTTAGATTATTGGCCCAAAAGCTTGTGTTTTACCATGCCTCTGATCTGCTTCTTGTAAATGGTTTTAATGACCTACCCCGAAAGTTTGTTATCCCTTTGACCTAAATTCAAATTTAGCCACCCACCACACCTGAGGTAATGGCCAGAAAATGATCGTTTCAGTATCGAGAGATAGATAGATACCTACCCGCACTGACTACTACAATCACTCATTTTATCTTGTCGCAGTCGTTCAGTGGAACAACCCTCCGCCCATCGCCACCTTGACAGCTTCAAGCGGGCTGTCAGTCAGGTGTGCCACCTGAAACCCCAAACTTATTATACTGCTGCTTTTATCCTCGCGTTTGATTTCTACTTTACTGTTGCACTTTTAAATCCACTTTCACTGTCATTCTTTAATTATTAATACTTTCATCGCATGTCGCGGGAACCCGGCACGTAAAACTCATATGAGGGTGTATGCCGTATGAAGAGATAGATAGAGCAGTACGTGTCATTCCATGATTGCAGTTGTAGTTATTTTGTACTCGAATGAATACAAGAGTTACGCTGTTCAAATGCGGATAATCTTATTGATAATGTCCCAGAGCAAATGACCATAGGCGCCTGATTACAGAAATTCAGAATCCAGCGTTATAAATAGTAAGTAATACTAAAGGCTTCTCACTCGCTAGTTTTGAATCAACGGAAGTGTGTCTGGTTCCTGGTTCCTCAAGCGACTATTTAACTGATTGTCGTTTTATGCTATTGACATGTGCAGACGTTTTGGTAAAGACCCACTGTTGTCAAAAAAGCGGTTGTAAACAAAAGAATCAATACTGAAATCGTCTTTAAATATTAAATTGAAGATAAACCATTCAACAGAAAGAAGAACTTATTCAAATGAGCAACTTTGGTAAAACCTTGGAAACTATCTGCAAACATCAATAGCATAAAACGACAATCAGTTAAATAGTCGCTTGAGGAACCAGGAACCAGACACACTTCCGTTGATTCAAAACTAGCGAGTGAGAAGCCTTTAGTATTACTTACTATTTATAACGCTGGATTCTGAATTTCTGTTATCAGGTGCCTATGCAAATGACTAGCTGGAAGTAAACAGAAGACACATTTACTGAGACATGTAGGTAAGATAAGATTTATTCAGTTTATAAAATCATAAGTATGCACACAGATATAATGTTCAATATTGGAGATCACAGCACTTTTCTGAGCATTTTCACGATTAAATTAGGCTTTGTTGCAAATTATAAACAGGTTGGGGACAAGCTTCAATTGATCTACAGTAGATCTATTGGTCTTTTTAAGATCAATTGATCTACCAAAATGCACTTAAATATGTATTTTGAGCTCTGTGCACGCCCATCATTGAAAATTGCAAAATCCTTCTATGGCTGAATTGTGATTAGATAAAATTTTCGTCAGGGAAATTTTTGCAGAAAAGCATTTTTTGATTGATAAACATGCTAATTTTTGAAATTATATGATTTTTCTGATAAGTGATTTGTTATGCTAGTTTTTTTTTAAAGAATTAATGAAGCCAACATGAGAGCTGTCAATTTGGTATCAACAAGCACTGATTTAAGCCATTTATTTTTCTAAAAACTCTGTTTTTAGCTTTGAGAATCTGAAAATATAGTGGGCATTCTGACTTGACACTGCATTCAATGAAAGTGAAAATTCTGGCTTGTGTCACTACAAAATGATTTTTTAATAATGAAAGTGTGTGTTCATACATTTTCTTCCCAGGTTCGGACCAAATTATCTTGGTTTCAGACTCAAATAGTATGCACAAGAAATGTGCAAAATTTGGAAATCTTTTAGTTCAGACTAGTGCTCAAATTTAAGCCTTGTGTACTGTATGCATATTGCTGATGCATAATACCAATTTTCCATTACTTTTTTTTTTATTTATCTTGATAAAATATGATAACAAGAAGTCTTGATATAGTCTCAATTCATTGTGCAATGACAAAGGCAGGAATATTATTTATAATTCATTTCGATTATTTCTGTTTCGTATCAAAATGACAGCTTGCATGTTTGCTTTAACAAATAAGTTTAAGAAACAATTTATCTGAAAAAAATGGAATAATTTCTAAAATTAGCATGTAAATTAATCAAAAAATGCTTTTTTGCAAAAAATTCCCTGACGAAAATTTTATCTGATAACATTTATACATTTCTATTATCTAAAGTAACAATTCAGCCATAGAAGAATTTTGCAATTTTCAATGATGGGCATGCACAGAGCTCAAAATACATATTTAAGTGCATTTTGGTAGATCAGTTGATCTAAAAAAGACCAGTTGATCTACTGTAGATCAATTGAAGCTTGTCCCCAACAGTGTTCACGAAACTCCGTCTGACCGCCTGACATGTCTGGTAAAAATTCATCCGGTCTGGTAAAAATATTCGGAATTTTCAAGTACATTTTAATCATTTTACCGGATTCGGTCCTGTAAACTCTCGCAAACTTTCGTGAACTCTGCCCCAACCTGATAAATTCATTGTAAGAAGTTTATAGATCTAGCACATTTTTAAAACATTTTAAACAAAATTTGGTAATGCTTAGATGAATACCGAAATTAAATATGAAACATGATATGATGTTACTACAAAATTGTGCTTTATAACTCATGGATAGCCCTGAAAGCCCTAAGACTTATTTCCAATGGAGTGTGATGGGAACAGTCAAGCTTTTGGCACATAGAAAATCAAGTGTGTCTGAACAAACAGACACTGAGATCATATTATGGGAACACATTTGTCGAGTTTTTTTGTTTAGCTCATTTTCTCAGAAACTATAAGGGCTAGAACCATGAAACCTGGGTCATGCATACATCTGGAAGAGAAGAGCTTAGGCCACCATCAGTATTGAGCCTTGACCTACATTTTATGGTTCCCCGACCCTGCAAGTTTTTGTCGAGTTTTTGCGTTTAGCTCTATTTTGCAAGAACTATAAGGGCTAAAGCTATGAAATTTTAGTCATGCATACATCTAGAAGAGTAGAGCATAAATTAATCATCACATTGAGTCTTGACATACATTTAACGGTTCACTGACTTTGCAATTTTTTGTCGAGTTTTCGCGTTTAGCTCTGTTTCTCAAGAACTAGAAGGGCTAAAGTTATGAAACTTGAGTCAGCTGGAAAAGTAGAGCTTAAAGTCATCATCAATATTGGGTCTTGACCTAAATCATCTACATTTTACGGTTCACTGACTTTTCAGTTTTTGTCGAGTTTTCGCATTTAGCCCTGTTTCTCAAGAAGTATAAGGGCTGGAGCCTTGAAACTTAGGTCATGTATATATTGGGAAAGTAAAGCTCAAAGCTACCATCAATACTGAGTCTTGACCTACTTTTTATGGTTCAGCGACTTTCTGAAGAAAAAAATCATCTTATTTTCGCATTTAGCTTTGTTTCACAGAACATATAAGGGCTAGAACCATAAAACTTGGGTCATGCAAAGATCAGGAAAAGAAAAGCTCACAGTCACCATCGATATTGTCTCTTGGTTTAAACACTATTTTATTTCAGGAGATGATATATATAAGCTTCAAGCTTATTTTCAGATCCTGATCTATTGATTGTATGTGCATTATGTCGCACAATATTGTCTCTTGACCGACATTTAAGGTTTTTTGACTTTGCAACATTTGCCTCAAGCTCTAGCTTCTTAGAAATGATAAAGGTTAGAGCCATGAAATATGGAACTTGCATACATCTGGAATGGTGAAACTGAATACTGTCATCAATGTAGCATTTTGATCTAATGTTAAGGTTCACTGACCTTTCAAAACTTGCATTGTGTTTACTGATTCAGCTCTCTTTTGTGACAAAGCGCCGGCAGGTGAGACACCGCATTCCGCGGAATTCTTGTTCTTATTATGGTTACAAATACTTGAATAAAAGCTTTTCTTCTTGATTAAAACTGATTAGCTGACATTATCAGGATGTGGCTGCTGACTTCAGGTCAAGGTCACAGACATAAAATCCCGTGCAAACTCTGTTGTAATGTTATGTCGAACTTGTATACGTTTTACTTATTTCAACTACTTAATGAAACCTTTGGGCATATGTATTTGTCTTTTGGCTTTATTGTATATGTGTGTCCATAGTTGGACCACTTTTTTACTTTAATATAATGTGTTTTTTTTTCTAGGGATTTGCTGAGGCAGACAACACTTTAAACTTTAGACACATGTACAGAAGGAATACGTTTTAAAAATATACTAGATGATTTCTTCGGAGATGAACGTGACCTTTTGATGTTTACGTAGTAAGTTTCAGCAGGCCAGGCAGGCAATTTTAAGAGACACATACTTACTCATAACAGAGAAAAATCCGTGCTTGTGAGATCTAAAGTAACGGTTATCAGACGCAGAATGCTTTAAGAAGCACACACTATTTCATATTTTAGATACAGCAAAGGCTTCCGATATCTGCGGCAAATATTGACACAATGGCCATGCCTACACACATGCTTGTTCATGCATGAAGTAACTTATTTGCTTGCTGTTTATGATGGCAGAATACGATAATAGTCACGTGGCTACTCACAATAGCCACGCTGTAGACTCACTGCTTGAATGTGATATGAGTGTCAAACAATGTACAAAAGCAGAAGGGTTAAAGGACCACTTGCCAGTTCATTCTGGAAATAAAAAGTATATTTGTCTTAGTTGTGAAAAGCAGTTTCCACGATCAAAATATCTGAGGAGTCATGTGTTTTGTCTTTCTGAAGAAACACCACATGCTTGTGATGTCTGTGGTAGACAGTTCACAGTGGCAAAAAATGTGAGGGCGCACATTCTTATTCATTCTGGAGACAAATCATATTCTTGTAATTTCTGCGGCAAACTTTTTACACAAGCAACAAACTTGAAGAAACACATGCTTATTCATTCGGGAGACAAATCATATTCTTGTAGTTTCTGCGGCAACCAGTTTACACAAGCAACAAGCTTAAGGAGACACCTGCTACTTCATTCTGAGGATAAACCCTACGCTTGTGATATTTGTTGTAAGACGTTCACAAATGCTTGGGCCTTGAAAATACACTCACGTATTCATACTGGAGAGAAACCACATACTTGTGATGCCTGTGGTAAACAGTTTACAGCGGCAGGAACCTTGAAGCAGCACATGCGAAATCATTTTGAACATAGACAATATGCTTGTGGTGTTTGTGGTAAATATTTTGCTCATAGATCATCAGATATGAAGTACCACATGCTTGTTCATACTGGAGAGAAACCACATGCTTGTGACGTATGCGGTTTACAGTTTAGAATTCTAGGAACCTTGAAGAGACACAGTCGTATTCACAGTGGAGAGAAACGACATGCTTGTGACATTTGTGATAAGAAGTTTATTCAGGCAGCAGAGCTGAAGAGACACATGCTTATTCATACTGGGGAGAAGCCACATGCTTGTGATGTATGTGGTAAACAGTTTCAAAGGGCAAAAGACTTGAAGAGACACAGTATTGTTTGCACTGGAAAGAGATCACATGCTTGTAATGAATGTGATAAAAAGTTTACTCTGGCAGCAGACTTGAAGACACACATGCTTATTCATGCTGGAGAGAAACCACATGTTTGTGAAATATGTGGTAAACAGTTTACACAGGCATCAGGTTTAAAGAGCCACAATCTTATTCATACTAGAGAGAAACAGCATGTTTGTGATGTATGCGGTAAACAGTTTAATCACCCATCAAACTTTAAAAAACATATGCTTATTCATACTGGGGAGAAACCACTTGTTTGTGATGTCTGTGGTAAACAGTATATTCAGGCAACAGACTTGAGGAATCATATGCTTATTCATACTGGAGTGAAACCTTATGCTTGTGATGTATGTGGTAAGCAGTTTACACTGGTACTAAGTCTCAAGAGACACATGCGTATTCATACTGGAGTGAAACCACATGCTTGTGATGTGTGTGGTAAGCAGTTTAGATGGGCGTCATGCCTGAAGAAACACTTGCATTTTCATGCTGAAAAGAAATCGCATGCCTGAGAGTTCTTATGCAAACAGTTGGTACAGGGAAGCCAAACCCCACGTGGTTAATAGAGATATAACTGTACAGAAAAAATCTTAGTACTAGCCTCTATAAAAATATTTTTTGCATGACAATATCTCCAGCAGGGTGGTTGCTTTGGAAACTGAAAATTGGCATTTACTTGCAGTGTGAAATTTGAAAATTGGCATTTATTGATATGTCACTGCAAATTGTGAAAAGTGAAATTTATGCAAACTGCATGTTGTCATAGCAACCGAATAGTTAAAGATAGAAAATATGTTTAAAAAAATCAACTCCTCAAAACCTATTGGGCCGATATACCTTAAACTTTACAGAAAGGATTTCAATACTTTTTTGATGTCAGTTGCTGTAGCAGTTTGGTTGCTTTGGCAATTTAATGTTGCCATTGATTTATTATGGGAAAATACTAGAAAATTTGCATTTATTGCTATGCTATGTCACCACGGATAATTTGACAAAACTCTTACAGAAATGTTCCTTGCAAAGTTCTTAACCAACCACGTGAAACCTTTGCAATTTTGCTGTGCCACTGCACTAATTTAGAATTGTTTTGTACAGAAATGTTTCTGGAGTAGTACTCTGTGATTCATATGAATTTTGCCTGATTCACTGAGGAGCCCAGGTAGCTCAGTAGGTTATGTGCTGGCCTGCTGACATAGTGGTCCCGGGTTCGAGCCCCAATGTAGGCAGGAATATTTTCAATCGTAAATAGGATTCCATTTGGTTTAAACAGTATTTTATTCAGTTAAGCTACATACATATATACAAACACAAATCATTTCAATATAGGATCTGACTGTAAGCGCAATGCTTGTATAATAGTCATCTCCTAGACTAGGATTCCATTTCACACAGCCTTTCATTATCATCCACACATCGTCCTGATATGACTGAAAATGGCAAATCAACCACCCAGCCATCCGACTCATCAGAAGCAGAACTTTAAGAGAAGAAAGCTAATACTTTGTATACATCTTCATGGCATTAGCCTCTGCATGAGTTGAGCCGCGACACCAGAAAACCAACAAAGTGGTTGTGCGCCCAGCGCAGATTCAGATCAGCCTGGACATCCGCCCAGTCTGATCAGAGTCTTCGCTGTCAGCATGGAGCTAGCTTAGACCATTAGCTACCCTTTAAGCGCTTAGCTAAGAGTCTGATTAGACTGGACGGATGCCCAGGCTCATCTGAGTCTGCGCAGGGCGCACAACCACTTTGCTGGTTTTCTCCCGTCGGGGCTTAAATTATGTTTTAACTCACCTGAGCCAAAGGCACTGGGGAGTTTATGCTAGAGGCAGACTACGTCATCCCTTGAAGTCTGTCTGTCCCATTCGTCTGTCCGCATTTTTAAACGACTTGTCCTCTAAAACCACAGGGCCAATTGTTATCAGATTTCATATATAGCCACAAGGGCTTGCGGAAACGAAACACTGCTCAATGATCTAGGTCACATGACCAACGTGGCCATATGTGGTATAAAACGTTAAAAACGTTCTTCTCCATAAACAATAGGCAGATGGCCTTCAAACTTAGTATGTAGCATCGGATACACGAGTACTACCAAGATTATATAAATTATGGACTTGGATTGACTCTGACTTGTTAGCTCACCTGAGCCGAAGGCTCAGAGGTGAGCTTATAGGATGGGAGTCGAGCCGTCGTCCGTCCGTGGGTCCGTGGGTGCGTCTGTGCGTCAACACTTTCAAACATAAATATCTCAGAGACCAGTGGGCCGATCGCAATCAAATTTTATCTGAAGCATCATTTGGGTGGGGGAAAGGCTGCATTAGGTTTTGGTGCCGATCAGCTCAGAACTCTGGTTTCCATGGCAACAGATAGCCCCCATAGGGTTATAATGGGGAAAATGGCGTCATCACGTTTTCTCGACTGTTTTTGTTAGATCCTTATCATACTTGCACGTAATGATGACATACACAAGAGCTTGGATGAGTTCGAAATTTGGCCGGATTCGAGCACAGACTACGGAGTAAGCTGCCCTTGAGCGTTTGAAAAAAATCCCATAGGGTTATAATGGAGAAAACAACGTCATCACATATTTTGAGAAAAACTTTGTCATCGCTCTATTGCCTACATTTCTCAACGGATTTTGAAATAACTTCACACAAATGTAGGGCATGAATATATCTCGAGCAAGTTCGACTTTCAGGATGCTGCGCCCAAGGTCAAGGTCACTGTGGCCATTTTTAGAAAAACTTTGTCAGCACTCTAGCACCTACATTTCTCAGCAGATTTTAAAATAACTTCACACTAATGTAGGGCATGACAATATCTCGAGCAAGTTTGACTTTCAGGGTGCTGCGCCCAAGGTCAAGGTCACTGTGGCTATTTTTAGAAAAACTTTGTCAGCGCTCTAGCACCTACATTTCTCAGCAGATTTTAAAGTAGTTTCACACAAATGTAGGGCATAACAATATCTCAAACAAGTTTGACTTTCAGGGTGCTACACCCAAGGTCAAGGTCACTGTGGCTATTTTTAGAAAAACTTAGTCATTGCTCTAGCCCCTACATTTCTCAACGGATTTTAAATCAACTTCACACAAATGTAGGGCATGACAATATCTCAAACAAGTTTGACTTCCAGGGTGCTGCGCCCAAGGTCAAGGTCACTGTGGCTATTTTTAGAAAAACTTTGTCAGCGCTCTAGCCCCTACATTTCTCAACCGATTTTAAATCAACTTCACAAAAATGTAGGACATGACAATATCTCGAGCAAGTTTGACTTTCAGGGTGCTGCGCCCAAGGTCAAGGTCACTGTGGCTATTTTTAGAAAAACTTTGTCAGCGCTCTAGCACCTACATTTCTCAGCAGATTTTAAAATAGTTTCACACAAATGTAGGGCATAACAATATCTCAAACAAGTTTGACTTTCAGGGTGCTACACCCAAGGTCAAGGTCACTGTGGCTATTTTTAGAAAAACTTAGTCATTGCTCTAGCCCCTTCATTTCTCAACGGATTTTAAATCAACTTCACACAAATGTAGGGCATAACAATATCTCAAACAAGTTTGACTTCCAGGGTGCTGCGCCCAAGGTCAAGGTCACTGTGGCTATTTTTAGAAAAACTTTGTCAGCGCTCTAGCCCCTACATTTCTCAACCGATTTTAAATCAACTTCACACAAATGTAGGACATGACAATATCTCGAGCAAGTTTGACTTTCAGGGTGCTGCGCCCAAGGTCAAGGTCACTGTGGCTATTTTTAGAAAAACTTTGTCATTGCCCTAGCACCTTCATTTCTCTATGGATTTTGAAATAACTTGACACAAATGTAGGGTATGACAATATCTCAAGCAAGTTAGACTCTCAGGATGCTGTGCCCAAGGTCAAGGTCACTGTGGCTATTTTTAGAAAAACTTTGTCATCGCTCTAGCACCTACATTTCTCAATGGATTTTAAAATAAATTCACACTAATGTAGGGCATGACAATATCTCGAGCAAGTTTGACTTTCAGGGTTCTGCAATCAAGGTATTTGATTAGATCCTTATCATACTTGCAGGTAATGATGACATACATAAGAGCTTGGATGAGTTCGAAATTTGGGTGGATTTGAGCACAGACTACGGAGTTAGCTGCCCTTGAGCGTTTGAAAAAAATCCCATAGTCTTATAATGGAGAAAACAACGTAATCACATTTTCATTTTTCATCGGATCCTCTTTATACTTGCAGGTAATGAGGATATGCATAAAAGCTTGGATTAGTTCGCATTTCGGCTAGATCCCACCACTGACTATAGAGTACCTGCCCTGAGCATCCAAAAAATCAGTGTTGCCACTATTTCTTGGTTTCTACTGATCCGATCCTTTTCAAACTTGCAGGTAATGAGGAAATGCATAATATCTTAAACAAGTTCAAATTTTGGCCAGATCAGGCCAACCACTACGAAGTTAGCTGCTCTTGACAGTTCTGTCTATTGTGCTGTTGATCGGATACTTTTTAAACTTGCATATATTAAATGAGGGCATACATAATGTTTTGGATGAGTTTAATTTTCAGCCTGATTGGACCACTGAATGTGGAGTTAGCTGCCCTTGAGCATCTTAAATATCCCTATAGGTTTACAATGTCTCTCAGGTGAGCAATTGTTGCCCTTTGGGCTACTTGTTTTGTGACTAGGTCGAATTTGCTTTCAGTTGCTTTTGTATGGGAAAAAATACAACATAAGATTTTATGGAAATTGTTGAAGACTTCGGCTAAAAACTTGGTAAACACAAGCACTTGTATGTAGCATCGGGTACACGAGTACTGCAATAATTGTTTAAATTATGACTTTGCGCTGAACTTGACCTTTTTTACGGCAAGGTTAACTATGGGAAAGTGCTAGAACATAAGATATTATGGAAAGCTTTAAAAGTTTAAGCCTGAATTCGTATATGCAGCCGTCAGCGGTCTTAATGAGTACATGAAGATATGTGAGTACAAGAGGTCAAGGTCATTCTTTGACCCAGAACTCTCAAATTTGGAAAATTTCAAATATCTCCTCAAAAGTCATTGGGCCAGTTGGAACCAAATTTTATATAGAGCCTTCAGGGGCTGGATGAATGACATTTTGTACAAACGGTCCAGACCACATAACCAGCATGCACACCATGCCTAAAAATATTGAAAAGCTTGAAAAAATCTTCTTCGGAGCCAATTGACACTTTGTTTGTAGCATCGAGTACGGGAGTACTACCAAGTTTGTCCAAATGAGGACATTGGGTGGACCTTGACCTTTTCTGTGCCAGGGTCAAATATGTGAAAATACTAAAACTAAAGATTTAATGGAAAGTTTGGAAGATTTTGGCCTAAAACATTGTCTTTAAACAGTCGTCTTAATGAGTACTTGAAGACTTTTGAGTATAAGAGGTCAGTGCCATTCTTTGAACTTTGACCCAGGACTCATCATTCGACAATTTCATACATCTCCTAAAAAGCCACTTGGCCAATTCTAACTTAATTTCATGCAGAGCCTCCAGGGGCCGTGGGTATGATTTTTTTCAAATATTCCAGGCCCCGAGGTTATTAAACTTTTTTCGTGCTCAACTCAGCTGAGCATGAATTTTTATCTGCTAATAAAAAGCAAATTACTGATACGTACATTTGTTTTCTTGATCAGTATGTTATTTTCTCTGCTTATGAATATGAAAATGCTAACAATAGTTGGCATTTTCATATTAATCAGCATAGAAAATTTCATGAAATTTTATCTGCGAATAAAAATCAAATTACTGATACGTACATTTGTTTTGTTGCTCAGTTTTGCTAAGTATGTTATTTTCTCTGCTTATGAATATACAAATGCCAACAATAGTTGGCATTTTCATATTAATCAGCATAGAAAATTTCATGCTCAGCTGAGTTGAGCATGAAAAAAGTTTTATAACCTCGGAGCCAGGTCATGAGACCAACAAGGCGGCAAGACCCATATATGACTAAAAGCTTTAAATCTTCTCCAGAACTAATTTACCAATGATCTTGAAACAAAGCTTTTAAATCTTCTCCAGGACCAATTTACCAATGACCTTGAAACTTGGTATGAAGGATCGAGTATTTGAGTACTACCAATAAGTTCAAATGGTGAACTTTAGTTGACCTTGACCTTTCTTACGGCGAGGTCAAGAATGGGAAAATGCTTGAACATAAGACTTCATGGAAAGTTTGATTTTTTGGGCTCAAGATTGTTCACATTTTGGGTTGATCTTGACACTATTCACGGCCAGGTCAGTTGTGCTTTTTTGTGCTTTTATATGGGAAAATGCTTAAATATGAGACAGAGCTCTAGATAAGAGGGGTATCTGATGATAATTGAGGGATAATTTTTTTTATTTCTCATTGAAACCATATGTTGTGACCCCTCATCTGAAACGTCTCGTCGAGACGGTTCAGATAAGGGGTCACAACATAATGTTTTTATGCAGAAATAACAAAATTAATCCTAATTATCACTAAATACTTCCTCTTATCTAGAGCTCTGGTAAGAGGTTATGGAACATGTTGCAGATTTGGTGCAATGTTTCATAAATACAGTCAAACAATTGAGTACATGAACGTTCTTAGCAAGGAAGTGTCTCCTGCCAGCCGGCTTTCTTTAGACCTAAAAAAAGTCTTCTGCATACACTATCCTTGTTCCCATAATCATTCCCATAATGAGGTTTCATTTTAATTACCATTAAACTGTTTGATTTTATATGAAGTCTGTTTTGTATACAAGTAGGTGTGAAAAGCGCCCTTTGATCTTAAATCTTCAATGTGCCATCAGTTAGTCAACTGACTGTGAAGAAACTGTGTGTTGAATGTCCATGCCTGGATCCAGGGGAGTTGGCCTAGGAGCTTCAGCCCCGCCACCTAGGCCTGGTTAGAATAAAATATATGTTTTGACATCTCATTAGAATCGCCTCGATAATGCGATTCTAATGAGATATCACAACAGATATTTCAAGCCGAAAATTATATAAAAAGATTATCATCAAATTGATCCCTAAGTATGTCACCTTCCAGTCCCACTAGTTAACCAGAGCAACACTAGTACGTGGTTGTCTGGATCCGAGTCTTATGTCAATGTAATTTCTACCCAATCCAGAAGAAGAACTTCTTCAGACCAGAAGTGATGATTGTACAGACACTTTACAAACAGAGCAGAATAATAAATGTAATGAGTCTGATATTGAGTGCAACCAAATGCAAGACTAGCAATGAGCTATTTCAACTATTTCACCAACAGTCAAACCCAGAATAGTAGGACCTACTTATCAGCTTTTTGGGGAAAGTTTCTACAAGCTAACCACCACTGTCATTGAATACACTAACAAACATTGTAAGAAGACAATAAAGCATGCCTGATGGTAGTTTGAGTTTAACAAGGGCTGGTTCAATAAAATGAGCTGCGACACGAGAAAACAAACAAAGTGGTTGTGCGCCCAGCGCAGACTCGGATAAGCCTAGGCATCGGCCAAGTCTGATCAAGCTTCTTTGCTCAGCGCTTAAAGGGTAGCTAAGGGTCCAAGCTACCTCCATGTTGACAGCAGCGAAGACTCTGATCAGGCAAGGCGGATGCCCAGGCTGATCTGAGTCTGCGCTGGCGCACAACCACTTTGTGTGTTTTGTCGTGTCGCGGCTCAAATGGTTAATATGGGCCAAGTGAAATGAGATCAACCGCAGTGTCCTGATAAGAGTCCTAAATATTATTCAAAACCAAAAACATTGCCAAAGATATGACAGTGTCACTGAACTGTGAAATTAGGTTACAGTGACCTCTAAGTGATATGGGATCAATGACTGTATCTGAATATACCATCATACCAAGTATGATATAAGTCCATGAAACAGTGGACCCTAAATATAAGTGACTGGCCCTTATTTATTTTACAAAGACATTATCTTAAGCTTTTATGACATACATCAAATAGTCTTCAAGATGAGGTAAAAACAACTTGATAGTGAAATTTAGATCACTGTAACCTACATTCATTTTCAGGTCAAATAATGACTTATATACTGACTTATTATCCAAGGCTATTATGTTCACACAGCAAAAAACCCTTCAAGGTATAAGGAAAAACCACTTGACCAAAAGTTACTGTCCTTAACTTATTTTGTGATACATGTCGAACATTGTGTCATGCTGACTCAATTTAACCCGAGTTATAATATTCATACATTAAACAGTCTTCAAGGTTTAAATTCATGAAGTATTGGTCACTATGACCTAATTTAATTTGGGGTCAAAACCATTTTTTGTTGCTCCTCACAAGATATCACAACATAATGAGCCACGACACGACAATACCAATAATGTGGTTGTGCGTACAGCGCAGACTGAGATCAGCCTGGGCATCCGCCCAATCTGATCAGTCTTCACTGTCTGCATGGAGGTAGCATAGCCCCTTAGCTACCCTTTAAGCGCTTAGCGAAGAGTCTGAGCAGATGCCTAGGCTAATTTAAGTCTGCGCTGGGCGCACAACCACATTATTGGTTTTGTCGTGTCGAGGCTCAGTATACTTTTAGAAAAAAAAAAGAAAAAATATTGTTGAATTCTCCTGAAATACTCTTTATATCTTGAACTCTGTCTGTATCATAAAAATTGGTCTTAGTGACCTACTTTTATTTTGAGGTCAAACATTAGTTATACTCATTCAGTAACGCAAGCAATCATAGTCATTCATTATATAGTCTTGAAGGTATAAGCAGAATCACGGGACCATGAAATATAGGTCACTGTGGCTTGCTTTAATTTTGAGGTAAACTCATACCCAGCAGGCACACAACGTCAAAATGACGCCATACTGACGTCAATGCGATGTCATTACGTCGCATCGACGTCAGTACGACGTCATTTCAACGTCATGTGTCTGCTGGGTAGGGTTTTTACTGCCTCATTATCCCAGGCAGTTAGAACTATGTTTAATGTGGGTATACATATTCTTATACCGGGAACAACTGCGTTTTTGACAGTAAAGTCTAGGTTAGAGTAATTAGCCTACTCTACTTTTTTCAGAAACTTTGATAAGAATGTTTGTCTCTTCTTCAGTCTGTAAAACCTCTTCAAAATATTGCAAAATTTCATTTCAAGACTTCATCCCATACTGTATAACATGAACTTAACTCCAAACCGGAGCTTCCAACCACAACCAGTTAATAACATCATCAAATTATTGCACCATCCATTCGCTCTTTTCATTAGAATTAAGAAATAGATCAGCTCTAGCATTGAATTGTTGAGTAATAATTCACTGTTTGGAGGTCAGTTGTAAAGAAGATCATATCACGAGCGCGTAGCGCGAGTGATATATCTATTTACAACTGACCGACAAACAGTGAATTACTACTCAACAATTCAATGCTAAAGCTGAACTACAGTGAACTCGACAGTATCGAATCATCGACAGTATCGGATCACTCATTAGTTATCACCCATTTTTCTCACAAATGAAGCAAACATTTTCACCATTATATTACAGTCATCAAGTTAGACCAATGACAAAGTGCAGGGTGAAAAATTCAATTGAAATGTGCGGCTGTGAAACAAATCAGAATTGTTGAAAAGCTTGGCCCCTCTTCATCGGCGCTTGCATTTTGTCTGTTGCTTGTTACTCCCAAAATAGATTTCGGTTGTTTACACAATTTTATCATTTGGCGATTGAAACCAATTCTGCTTTGTAATATGTTCTGGCATCCTTAAAATTGTTTGCAGTCATTATTTTTGTGACATCCCTATATTTGATAAAATTAAAGGCTTGAAAAGTTGGGCACCCATGTGCGACAGTAACGGATCATTATATAATTTGAGCTGAAATGCAGGCATTAGCTGGAAAACATTATGTCGGATGCATGGTCTGATGCTGAAAGCAAGTCATATATCAACTACCTGAGTGGCTGCTATGAAGATCGGTATAAAAATAACACAACATCCTTTTTGTAAAATACCCCTCATCCCACGCCCCACACACTAGCGTCTGATATTGAAGGTTATGCGAAGCACAACTAAGCTTCCGCTAAACATTCGAGATCAGCTCGCATGTGTGTGAACCCATAAATGACTGGCTTTCATCAAATGGGCATTTGTACACTGTGTAGACTCAGATTAATGCAGCAGAACTCGCTGAAAGACCATATAGTATTTATACACGGTTTGCATTGAAATATCAATGTTAAAGCGGCAAATTACCGTAAATTTGTTGATCCTGATCGAACACTACGGTCTTTTCAGGGCGTATTGTTTGCAAAGTCAGATTATGGTCTTTACTGTTTGAGTAGTTCCGTGTTAAAGAGGTGCAGGGGATTACTGAGTTAAGAATTATTGACATGCTTGTACATTTGTTCACAGTCAACTGTTATCTAACAGACATAACCGTTGCTTGTGAAAGACCACGTGAAAAATACCGTTGAAAGGCCGTAAATGTTTCCTCTGAGAGTTTAA
Organism: Ctena decussata; assembly: GCA_963989385.1. Taxonomy (NCBI): domain Eukaryota; kingdom Metazoa; phylum Mollusca; class Bivalvia; order Lucinida; family Lucinidae; genus Ctena; species Ctena decussata. Next base: position 60,160,142 of record OZ022505.1, read on the forward strand.
TAGGTCAAACTGTTTATGTAGCCAAATTATTGAAGCTAAGAAGGTTGGCAAATCCCCTCGGAGGAACTCTCCTATAAAATAACATCATATGATCCGATACTGTCGCAACTGATTCGTTACTGTCGTAAGACCCTCCTGTAAGTCGGGATAAGTTATCTGCCCTTAAAGGAATAAATTTGTTAAATATTTTGACATGGATAGATAGAAGGGATATTTTGCAATTGTTTTGTGTAACAACATACATTATTTTAGCATTCATATACAACAAAACAGGAATTTTAGTGAACTTGATCCGATACTGTCGAGTTCACTGTATTTCGATTCTAACACTTAAAAAAGCCAAAAAAAACTAGTCTTTTCATTCAAACTCTCCCAACTTTTCTTCCAGCGCGTTCATGCTCCCGCCAATATTATTAACTGTATCTAAGACAAACGTACGTTTTTATGGCGAATTTAGAAAGAAAAAAGGACGTTACACCGTCTAACGTCCCAAAACGTAACAAAATTACGTCAGTAGTTGCAGTGACGTCAGCAATTAGACTCACGCGCTCCGAGACAGTGAATTGTTGCAGAATAAAAAACGGTAACTTTCCATTGCTTCTATAGGCGCACTGTGTTAGAAGACACCATAATTGCAGTTGTAGCTATTTTGTACTCTAATGTAAACGAGAGTTTAGCTGTTCAAAATAAATCATCATGAGTGGATGTACGGTCACAGTCCGACTATGTTTAACAAAGAAAATTTGCCATGGTTGGCCGTTAATACGGGGAAAGTTTATTTGTCCAGGTAACTTTGTCGAATAAAGTTTCATTGCCAAAATTTATTTGAAAACTTCTATGCCACATTTTTATTTAACACTGAATAATTTGCTCCGTGTGGATGCAAAATATTTGGCAAACTTTCTTTGTCACAGTTTCTATGACAAAGAAACTTTGGTCGTGTGAACGAAGTTTAACACTTCTTCCTAAACAAGGCTTGTCGGAACCTGAATTATAGGGTGACTAAGTGCATTATTTCTAAATATGTTTGGTCCGAATGTCTTTTTTTTTTTTTTGTATGATCGATTTCCAAAGGAAAATCATTTGTTATAAAAATAACGGGTATACAAATGTAAAACAACAGACTGCATGCATAGTGGTCTGACAACTTTGCTGCCTCATTAATTCATGTTGGGCCTGAGATTAATGGCCCTATGGCCTCAAAGCTTTCTTCGAAATTATTTGAGTAGTTTGTGAGCCTGATAATCTGTCTTTGGTCTTGTCCGTCGGGGTACATCTGTTAAACCTTTTTATCTGCTCCAGCCGTTTAATGTTGTTCTAGCTAGCTGTTCACTAGGGCTGGGACGGGTAGAGATTATGTACCAGGGTACCCGAGTCCCTATTATCCGCGGGTACCCGTTACCATAACATTTTGAGCAAGTCCACAATTAGAAAATTTACGTGTAGCTCAAATAATAAGTAAGGTATATGCCATTTGCTTATGTTTGAATGGGACGGGCACGAAAAAATAGAAATTTCCCTGTTATTATATACAAAAACTGTTTGGCAGTCGGTTTGGCAGTTATGATGGCAACTTATACAAAACAAGTCACACAAAACTTTGCTCTATTTGCTTGGAATTCTATTAAAGAAGAAACTCATAAATTACAGAGTAACTAACCTCCGGGTAACGGGTAGTAAATATGTACCCAGGTAATTGGTCTACCCGACTCGGACTCGGGTACCCGGGTACTCGTCCCAGCCCTAACTGTTCACTGCTCATTCTGTTTCATCATAGTATTTAATTCTGATTTATGTTGGTTGTTTTAATCTGTTGGTGGGCAAGAAGCTCTTCACACCGACCAAATTTTTATTTATGAGCTGCTACAGAATCAAGTTTAAATCTCCAGAAATTTATCACTGAAAGCTCCCAATGCGTTGCTTCTGATGTGGTTTCTTGCTATAATAAGTGTCATTGTACACGTATGTCGCTTTTGGATTGACTTTTTATACATTATTTACAATAGCCTCGCAGCAATATGCCTGGAAAGAGCTGTCCTCTTGACTTTTCAAAGAGCTCGTCTTGTTAGCTTGCCTGAACGAGTTCAGGAAACCCCGGTGTCAGCGTCCGCGTCCATGTCGGGGTCCGGATGTTTTTGGTTTATAAAGTTTATTTAAAGACCCCCCCACCCCCTCGAGGGATTTCCTTGATTCTTTCACAGAGGCTAGATAATGGTCTAACGTTTTACACAGTACCATCCTCTTCCCCTTAATGACATGGAGGTCAAGGTCATGGACTTAGAAATTTCATGTTAAAATATGAGATGTTCTTGATTAAAGTTTTTGAAAGAATATATCTCCAGATGGATTTGGTTGGTACTCACACTGATGTTTGTTAATGATCTATAGTTTTACACACACACACACACTCCCCTTGAGGTCAAGGTCATGGACTTAGAAATATCATGTTACAATATGAGATGTTCTTGATTAAAGTTTTTAAAAGAATATATCTCCTGCATCTCCTGAATCCACAGATGGATTTGGTTGGTACTCACACTGCTGGTTGTTAATGATCTATAGTTTTACCCCCGCCCCCTTCCCTTGATGTCAAGGTCATGGACTTAGAAATTTTATGTAAAAATAGGGGAGGTTCTTGGTTATTTTTTTTTAAGACTCGTATCTTCATAACCCTTCGATGAATTTACCTTATACCTATAGAGAATGGTCTAACAATTTATGCAGTACCACCCTCACCCCCTCTTTGGACTTAGGTCAAGGTCGTGGATAAAAAATAATATTAAAATTTGGCATATTCTTGGTTATGTTTGAAGCTCCACGTCGTAACCCTTGGATGGAGTTACTCAAATCTTTCACAGATGTTAGATAATGGTCTTAACATTTTTTTCAATACTACACCCTCCTCCAACCCCACTGTCCCTTGGTGACTGGGGTTAGGGTCATGGACACGGAGTTGTTTTGTAAGGGTCCTAAAGTCGCGGTGTTTTCGCAGGGTGTGAATGGATTCAGTTGATACAAATGTTCTTAGAGCTCTTTAAGACGCTGTCCAGTTTTTACACAGTAACAACGCTACTTCCCTTAGTGACCTGTAGATCAAGGTTAGCGACTTAAAAATTCTGTGGTAAAGTTTCCTGAAGATTTATAGCTTCACAGTGCCGGGTGGAAAACGGTAAAAGTGGACAGATGACAGATACCGCTTCAGAGGTTTCCTGGGTACAAACATCACCTTCCTAATTGATCTTGAAGGCCAATGTCGCATTCTTAAAACTTTGTGTTTATGATGGGCAAGCGCCAGTTCAGGCGAGCTATGCTGTCCGCTCTTGTTTTTCTTGTGTCTTCTTCTCCGGAGTCGAAGGATAAGCAGTTGACTGTCGTCGTCGTATGTCACCCGCCGTCAACACTTTCAAACAACATCTCAGCTGAAGCCAGTGGACCGATTGGACCCAAATTTCATCTTTAGAATTCTTGGGCTAGGGGATTAAAAGTTGTTGTTGTTTTGTTGTTGATGATGTTTTTCTTTCTTTTTTGGTTCACCTGAGCCAGCGGCTCCGGTGGAGCTTATAGGATGGCAACTAAGGCTCCGTCGTCCGTCCGTCGTCCGTTCGTCCACAATTTCAAACGACTTCTCCTCTGAAACCGCTGGGCCAATTGTAACCAAATTTCATATATAGCCTCTAGGGGACTTAGGAACGAAAAATTGTTCAAACAGTCCTGGTCACATGACCAACATGGTCGCCACGCCCATATATGGTAAAAACCTATAAAAATCTTCTTCTCCAGAACCAATAGGCCGATAAACTTGAAACTTGATATGTAGCATCGGGTACGCGAGTATTACCAAGATTGTTCAAATTATGACCTTGGGTTGACCATGACCTTTTTACGGCGAAGTTAAATTTGCTTTCTGGTACTTTTAAATGTGAAAATGCTAGCACATAAGATTTCTTGGATACTGTTGAAGATGTTGACCTGAAAATTGATTATACATTCATCTTAATGAGTATATGAAAAGTTATGTGTACAAGAGGTCAAGGTCATTCTTTGACCTTTGACCCTGGTCTCTTATATTGGGACAATTTCACACATTTCCTCAAAAGCCACTTGGCCAATTGTGACCAAATTTCATGTAGAGACTCTAGGGGGCTAGGGAACGAAGATTTGTTCAAACGGTCTTAGTCACACGACCAACATGGCCGCCATGCCCATATATGGTAAAAACCTTAAAAAATCTTCTCCAACAGAACCAATAGGCCGATGGCCTTGAAACTTGGTATGTAGAATTGGGTACACGAGTACTACCAAGATTTTCAAATTATGACCTTGGGTTGACCTTGACCTTTTTTACGGCAAGATCAGATTTGCTTTCTGGATCTTTTATATGAGAAAATGCTAGAACATTTGATTTCTTGGAAACTGTTGAAGATTTTGACCTGAAAATTGATAAAAAGTCATCTTAATGAGTACATGAAAATTTATGCATACAAGAGGTCAAGGTCATTCTGTGACCTTTGACCCAGAACTCTCATATTGCGACAATATCACACATCTCCTCAAAGCCATAGGGCAAATTGTAAACAAATTTCATGTTGAGGCTCTCGGGGGGCAAGGAAACGAAAAATTGTTCAATCGGTCCTAGTCACATTATCAACATGGCCACCATTCCCATATACGAAAAACCGTTAAAAATATTCTTCTCCAGAACCAATAGGCCAATGGCCTTGAAACTTGGTATGTAGCATCGGATACGCAAGTACTACCAAGATTGTTCATATTATGACCATGGGTTGATCTTGACCTTTTTTACGGCAAGGTCAGTTTGCTTTCTGGTGCTTTTTGAATGGGAAAATGCTAGAAGATAATGATTTCATGAAAACTGTTGAAGATTTTGACCTGAAAATTGGTATATACTGTCATCTTAATAAGTACATAAAAATTTACACGTAAAAGAGGTCAAGGTCATTCTTTGACCCTGGTCTCTCATATTACCTCTCTTCAAAAGCCACATGGCAAGTTGTAACCAAGTTTCATGTAGAGGCTCTAGGGGGCAAGGGAACGAAAATTTGTTCAAACGGTCCTAGTCACATGTCCAACATGGCCGCCACGCCCATATATGATAAAAACCTTTAAACCTTTAAAAATCTTCTTCTCCAGAACCAATAGGCTGATGGCCTTGAAACTTGGTATGTAGCATCGCTTACTACCAAGATTGTTCAAATTATGACCTTGGGTTGATCTTGACCTTTTGTACAACAAGGTCAAATTTGCTTTCTGGTGCTTTTATATAGGAAAATGCTAGAACATAAGATTTCTTGGAAATTGTTGAAGATTTTGACCTGAAAATTGTTATATACAGTCGTCTTAATGAGTACAGGTATATGAAAATTAATATGTACAAGAGGTCAAGGTCATTCTTTGACCCTGGTCTCTCATATTGTGACCATTTCACACATCTCCTAAAAGACCACTGGGCCAATTGTAACCAAATTTCATACAGAGCCCTTAGGGGCTGAGGGAATTAAAATTTGTTCTAACAGTCACGGTCACCTGACCATTATGGCCGCCATGCCCATATATGGGAAAAACCTTTACAAATCTTCCTCTCAAGAACCAAATAATCGATGGCCTTGAAACTTGTTATGTAGCATCAAGTACTTCAGTACTATCAAGATTGTTCAAAGCTGACCTTGGGCTGACCTTGACCTTTCTTAAGGCAATGTCAAGTACGGGAAAATGCTAGAACATAAAGATTTCATGGCAAGGTTAGTTTGGCATGAAAGTGTTCGTCTTAGTTAGTACATGGAAGATTTGCAGGTACAAGAGGTCAATGTCATTCTTTAACCTCTGACCCATGTCTCTCATATTTTGACATTTTAAGACTTCTGCTCAAATGCCACTGGGCTAATTGTAACCACATTTCATACACAGCCTCCAGGGGCTGAGGGAACAAAAAGCGGTCTAGGTCAGATGACATACATGGCCACCATACTCAGGTGAGCGATTCAGGGCCTCATGGCCCTCTTTTTTTTTTGTTGTCACATGTACATCTAAAGACAATGAAAAAGAAGCCTGCAAAATTTCAAAAAGCTGAATGCAAAACTGTAGAGGAAGTTATGCACACTAGGTATATACTGTCAGTAGGTTTTCTGATGTGGCAAAAATACAAGAAATGGAAAAAAAAATACTTAAAACATATCTCCTTTGAAATCACGTGGCCGATTGGGCCCAGATTTCATCTGTAGCATCCTTTGGCTAAGGGATTGACTGTTTGTGTTCTAGCAGCTTAGAGTTTCCATTGACTTTAAATGGTGAAATCTGAAAAAAATGGCATCAACTACTAAGCCATTGCAAGTCACATGCACATCTAAAGACAATGAAAAAGAAGCCTGCAAAATTTCAAATTGCTTTATGCAAAACTGTAGAGAAAGTTGTGCACACTAGGTATATACTGTCAATAGGTTTTCTGATATGGAAAAAATGCAAGAAATGGAAAAAATACTTAAAACATATCTCCTTTGAAACCACGTTGCCGAGTGGGCCCAGAGTTCATAAAGTCAAAATAGTGGTAAAATATTAACCGACCACAACCCCTGAGACTCATGCACATCTACAGGCCATGAGGAAGACGCCTGCAAAGTTTCAGAATGATTCATGAAAAACTGTAGGAGGAGTTGCGCACACAAGGTATGTACGCAAAAGGTCTTCTGGTGCTGAAAAATGACAAGTTCGCAAAGCGAAAAAGTGGTTAAAAAATATTTGACGATAACCCCTTAAGCACATGCACATCTACAGAACATAAACAATTAAGATGCCTGCAAAGTTTTAGAATGATTCATGAAAAACTCTAGGAGGAGTTGCGCACACAGGGTATGTACTCTAAAGGTCGTCTGATGCTGAAAAATGACTAAGTTCGCAAAGCCAAACAAAACAGCCTCATGGCCGGAATCGCTCATCTGAGTATGGTGGTCATGTAAGTCATATGACCTAGACCGTTTGAATAAATTTTCGTTCCCTCAGCCCCTGGAGGCTGTGTATGAAATTTGGTTACAATTAGCCCAGTAGCTTTTGATGAGATGTCATAAATTGTCAAAATATGAGAGATATGAGTCAGAGGTCAAAGAATGACCTTGACCTCTTGTACCCGCAAATCTTCCATGTACTAACCAAGACGACTGTATATACCAATTTGTAGGCCAAAATCTACTAAACTCGCCATGAAATCTTATGTTCTAGCATTTTTCCCATACTTGACTTTGGCTTCAAAAGGTCAAGGTCAGCCCAAGGTCATCATGTGAATAATCTTGATAGTTCTCAAATACATGATGTTATATACCAAGTTTAAAGGCCATCGATCATTTGGTTCTTGAGAAGAAGATTGGTGACGGTTTTAGCCATATATGGGCATGGCGGTCATGTGATTAGGACCGTTTGAACAAATTTTCGTTCCCTTGCCCCCCAGACGCTCTACATGAAATTTGGTTAAAATAGGCCAAGTGGCTTTTGAGGAGATGTGAGAAATTGTCAAAATATGAGAGACCAGGGTCAAAGGTTAAAGAATGACTTTGACCTCTTCTATGCATAAATTTTCAAGTGCTCATTAAGATGACTATATATACTAATTTTCAGGTCAAAATCTTCAACATTTTCCAAGAAATCTTATGTTCTAGCATTTTCCATATAAAAGCTACAGAAAGCAAATTTGACCTTACCGTAAAAAAGGTCAAGGTCAACCCAAGGTCATAATTTGAACAATCTTAGTAGTACTCGCGTACCCGATGCTACATACCGAGTTTCAAGGCCATCGGCCTATTGGTTCTGGAAAAGAAGATTTTTCTAGGTTTTTAGCATATTTGGGCGTGGCGGCGATGTTGGTCAAGTGACCTGGACCGTTTGTACAATTTTTCGTTCCGAAGACCCCTGGAGGCTATATATGAAATTTGGTCACAATTGGCCCGGTGGTTTCAGAGGAGAAGTCCTTTAAAATTGTGGACTGACAGACGGACAACGGAGCCTTATCGTCCTATAAACTTCCTGGAGCCGCTGGCTCAGGTGAGCTAAAAAGTGGTAAAAAATTATTTGACAATAACCCCTTTGGCATATGCACATTTATAGCCGTGAAAAAGAAGCATGCAAAGTTTCAGAATGATTCATGAAAAACTGTAGGAAGAGTTGCGCACACAAGGTACCTATTGTTAAGGGGGAAGGGGAGGGGACAGAACCACGGAGGCCGGAACCATGGAAATCCGACTACCATATCCCCTCGCTTTTCTTCGAAAAGGTGGGGACAATAAAAATGAACAGTGGGTATAAAATCATATGGCTGATAGAAGACTACTCTAGGAAACATTTCCATACAGTCTCAGCCCCACAGAGCTTATAGGTTCTGTGAAAATGATTTTTAAGTATATATCTTTTTTCATTTTCTTTTCACTTTAGTTTTCATGACTACCAATATAACTGAGCAGTGGGCCAAAAAGCATATGGCTGATATAAGACTACACAAAAAACTTTTCTATAGAAGTTTTGTCAAAATATCTGCAATGGCTTAGCAGTTGGTGCCATTTTTTTCAGTTGTCACCATTAAAAGTCAATGGAAACTCTAAGCTGCTAGAACACAAACAGTCAGTCCCCTAGCCCAAGGATGCTACAGATAAAATCTTGGCCCAATCGGCAATCGGCCAAGTGGTTTCAAAGGAGATATGGATAAGTATTTTTACATCCCTTGCTTTTTTCCCACATCTCAAAACCTATTGGCAGTATATACTTTGTGTGCACAACTTCCTCTACAGTACTGTATTAAGCATTTTGAAATTTTGCAGGTTTCTTTTTATTGCCTTCAGAAATGCATGTGACTTTAAGCTTCCAGTCTGATATTTTTTGTCGCTTTTTAGCTCACCTAAGCCAAAAGCTCAAAGGTGAGCTTATAGTATAGGCAGGCCTCCGTCGTCCGTCGTCGTCCACACTCTTTAAACATCTTCTTCTCAGTAACCACTGGGCCGATTGAAACCAAATTTCATTTGGAGCTTAACCATGTTAACCGGATGGGAAAACAAAAGTTTATATAATTGGTCCAGGTCATATGACCAAGATGGCCGCCATGCCCATATAAGGTAAAAATCTTAAAATATCTTCTCCAGAACCACAGGGCCGATTGCCTTGAAACTTGTTATGTAGCATTTGGGACTATAGTGCTAAAACGTTTATATAACTGATGACTCTGGCTTGACCTTGGCCTAATTTATGGCAAGGTCAAATTTGGTCCCCTAGGCTTTTGAATGGGAAAAGCTGAAAATGCGCATTTTTCTGATGCTTGTGCTTTGTGATATAGAAATGCAGTCAATTTCAATCCCTCTGAATTCTAGAGGTCAAGCTCATTGAATGACCTTGAACTAAGGTCAATGGTTTGTCATTTGTCAACATGTTCTAAGGACTTCTCTGAAGAAACTACATGGCCAATTTCAATCGAATTTCATATGCGGTCTTCAGGCAAAGTGTGAAAGATGGATTGAAAATTTGGTCCAGGTCACCTGACCTAGATAGCCACCCTGCCCATATATGGTAAAAACCTCAAAAAATCTTCTCCTCCAGAATCACTGTGTCGATTGCCTTGAAACTTGGTATGTAGCATTTGGGACTATAGTGCTACAGAATTTATATAAATGATGACTCTGGCTTGACCTTGACCTATATTATGGCAATGTCAAATTCGATCCCCTAGGCTTTTGAATGGGAAATGCTGAAAATGCGCATTTTTCTGTTGCCGTTGTGCTTTGTGATATGGAAATGCAGTCATTGTCAATCCCTCTGAGTTTTAGAGGTCAAGGTCATTGAATGACCTTGGCCCAAGGTCAATGGTCTGTCATTTGTCAACTTTTTCAAAGGACTTATGTGAAGAAACTACTGGGCCAATTTCAGTCAAATTTTATATGCAGCCTTCAGGCAAAGTGTGAAAGAAAGATTGAAGATTTGGTCCAGGTCACATGACCAAGATGGTGGCCATGCCCATCTTTGGTAAAAACCTTAAAAATCTTCTCCAGAACCTCTGGGTCGATTGCTTGAGACTTGATATGTAGCATTTGGAACTATAGTACTACAAAATTTATATAAATGGATACCTTTGGTTGACCTTGACCTATTTCATCGCAAGGTAACATTTGGTCCCTTAGGCTTTTGAATGGGAAAAAGCTGAAAAAGGGCATTCTGCTGTAGCTTTTGTACTCTATGATAAAGAAATGCATTCCAGTCCAACCCCAATGAAACCTAGAGGTCAAGGTCATTTAGTGACCTTTGTCAAAGGTCATTCATCCGTTAACTGTCAACATTTTCAAAGGACTCCTCCTCTGAAAGTACTGAGCCAATTTCATACGCAGCCTTCAGGCAATGTGGGAAATAAAGTTTATATATTTGGTCTTGGTCACGTCACCAAAATAGCTGCCATACCCATATATGATAAAAACATTTAAAAAAAAGTCTACTTTAGAACCACTGGGCTGATGGTCTTGAAAATTAGTATGTAGCTTCCGGGGCTCTAGTAGCACAAATATTACATGAATGATGACCTGCAGTTGACCTTGACCTGTTGGATGGCAAGGTCCAATTTTGTCCTTTAGGCTTTTCAATGGGAAAAGCTGAAAAGTGCATTTTCCTGTTCCTGTTGTGCTTTGTGATAAGGAAACGTAGTCCATTTCAGCCCCTATGAGTTTTAGAAGTCAATGTCATCAGTGTCCTTGGCCAAAGGTCATTCGTCCATCTTCTATCAACATAACTTGAGAAAAGGGATCAGTATATGGGCATTTGTGCGTTCTGATGACAGTCTCAGTACTCACAGAATCTGTGCCCCCTTGTAAATAAAACTTTTACAGTAAAGGCCAGTTCTCAGGTGAGCGCAACAGGACCATTGGTCCTCTGGTTTATGTTTCGAACTTCGGCCCAAATACTAACAAAATGTATAGACTGTGGATACCTTGTGCGTGCAGCTCCTCGTGGGATTTTGAACCAATCATTTTGAAACTGTGCATGTGTTTTTAAAATGGTCTGAGAGCTTGCATGTGGTTTTTGTGGAATCTCCAGATAATTTTTATGTCCCCCCACCAAAGGTGAGGGGGGACATATTGTTTTCAGTGCGGATCCCGTCGGCGTCTGCATCGGCGTCGGCGTCGGCGTGACAGAATCTTGTATGCGCGATATCTCTTGAACCAATGGAGGGAATTTCACCAAACTTGCATGGATATATTATTGGGACAAGCTTATGAGCTGATTAGATTTTGGTGACCTTGACCTCATTTTCAAGGTCACAGGAGGACTTAGATGACAATTTCTTGTATGCGCGATATCTCTTGAACCTATGGATGGAATTTCACCAAACTTGCATGGATACATCATTGGGACAAGTGTAAGAGCTGATTAGATTTAGGTGACCTTGACCTTATTTTCAAGGTCACAGGATAACTTAGATGACAATTTCTTGTACCCAATTTCTTGTATGTGCGATATCTCGTGAACCAATGTATGGAATTTCACCAAACATCCATGGAAATATCATTGGGACAAATGTAAGAGCTGATCAGATTTTGGTGACCTTGACCTCATTTTCAAGGTCACAGGAGGGCTTAAATGACAATTTTTTGTACCCACTACATCTCCTGAACCAACGGATGGAATTTCACAAAACTTGCATGGATACATTATTCGGACAAGTTTTTGAGCTGATTAGATTTTGGTGACCTTGACACCATTTTCAAGGTCACTGGAGGACTTGGATGACAATTTCTTGTACCCACTATATCTCCTGAACCAATGGATGGAATTTCACCAAACTTTCCTGGATACATGATTGGGACAAGTTTATGAGCTGTTTAGATTTTGCTGACCTTGACCTTATTTTCAAGGTCACTGGAGGACTAACATGGCAATTTCTTGTACCCACAATATCTCCTGAACCAATAGATGGAATTTTGCCAAATTTTCCTGGATACATGATTTGGCCAAGTTTAAGAGCTGAACAAAATTTTGGTGACCTTGACCTCATTTTCAAGGTCACAGGAGGATTTAGATATGTGAGAATTTCACTAAAATTAATGTATCTCTTTAAGCTTTGGCTTTATTTCCACTTTACTTTCATAGATATACCTATGGGACAGTCTCAAGAGTGTAGTGTGTTTTGATGACCTTGACCCCATTTTCAAGGTCAAAAGCTATCTTACAAATGCGTATTTTTCTCTCTTAAAAATGAGATATCTTGAACCAGTGGATGGATATTCATCAGACTTGCATGAATGTATCATTGTGACAGGTTTAAGACATGTTTAGTAGTTGGTGACCTTGACCCATTTTTGAAGGACATAGTCTTCTATGTAGGATATCTTTAGAACCAGCGGATGGATTTTGTCCAAACTTGCATAGATATTTTATTTTATACAGGCTTTTTATTCATTAGAAGGGATGGAAAATGGGCTGGTGGGGGACATCAGTTTTTCTCTGAAAAGCATTTCTAGTTTTTTAATAGATTTCGAACTTAGCCGTATTTCTAGTTCAAATCTACAATGGGTGCTACATGTGTGTATGTCCTCATATTGTCTTAGACATTGTACATTTTGGGATGGTGCATCCTCCCTTCTTTTTAGCTCACCTGTCAAGGTGAGCTTATAGTATAGATTTGGTCCGTCGTCCGTCGTCGTCGGCGTCGGCGTTCACACTTTTAAACATCTTCTTCTCAGAAACCACTGGGTGGATTGAAGCCAAATTTCATATGGAGCCTTAACAAAAGGGGAACGAAAGTTTATATATTTCGTCCAGGTCACATGACCAAGATGTCCGCCACGCCCATATATGGTAAAACCCCTTCAAAAATCTTCTTCTCCAGAACCAAAAGGCCTAGAGCCTTGAAACTTGGTATGTAGCATCGGGCATGCGGGCCCATCATAATTTATATAAATCATGACCTTGTGATGACCTTGACCTAATTTATGACATGGTCAACTTTGGTACGTTAGGCTTTTATATTTGAAAACGCTTAAACGGTGGATTTCTCAGAAACTATTTAAGTCTGAGGTACAATTCCTGGTATACATGGTCGACTAAATGACCAGATGAAGATATTATGTCACTAAAGGTCAAGGTCATTCCGTCGGACCATCCGTCGTCAAGATTTTCAAACATCTTCTCCTTTGAAACCACTGGGCCGATTTAAGCCAAATTTCATATGGAGTCTCAGTGGGATGGGAGAACGAAAGTTTATACCCGGGGTCTGGGTCACATGACCAAGATGGCCGCCATGCCCATATATGGTAAAAACCCTTCAAAAATCTTCTTCTCCAGAACCAAAAGGCCTATGACCTTGAAACTTGGTGTGTAGCATCGGGCATGCGGGTCCATCAAAGATTATACAAATCATGACCTTGTGTTGACCTTGACCTAATTTACGGCATGGTCAACTTTGTTACGTTAGGCTTTTATATGGGAAAACGCTTAAACAGTGGATTTCTCAGAAACTATTTAAGTCTAAGGTACAATACTTGGTATACATGGTCGACTAAATGACCAGATGAAGATATTATGTCACTAAAGGTCAAGGTCATTCCGTGGGACCATCCGTCGTCAAGATTTTCAAACATCTTCTCCTCTGAAACCACTAGGCCGATTGAAGCCAAATTTCATATGGAGTCTCAGTGGGATGGGAGAACGAAAGTTTATACCCGGGGTCTGGGTCACATGACCAAGATGGCCGCCATGCCCATACAATTATGGTAAAAACCCTTCAAAAATCTTCTTCTCCAGAACCAAAAGGCCTTTGACCTTGAAACGTGGTATGTAGCATTGGACATGCGGGCCCATCTTTATTTATACAAATCATGACCTTGCATTGACCTTGACCTAATTTACGACATGGTCAACTTTGGTACGTTAGGCTTTTATATGGGAAAACGCTTAAACAGTGGATTTCTCAGAAACTATTTAAGTCTAAGGTACAATACGTGGTATATATGGTCAACTAAATGACCAGATGAAGATATTATGTCACTAAAGGTCAAGGTCATTCCGTCAGACCGTCCGTCGTCAAGATTTTCAAACATCCTTTCCTCTGAAACCACTAGGCCGATTTAAGCCAAATTTCATATGGAGTCTCAGTGGAATAGGGGAACGAAATGTTATGCCCGGGGTCTGGGTCACATGACCAAGATGGCCGCCATGCCCATATATGGTAAAAACCCTTCAAAAAATTTCTTCTCCAAAACCAAAAGGCCTATGACCTTGAAACTTGGTATGTGCCATTGGGCATGCGGGCCCATCTTATTTTATACAAATCATGACCTAGCATTGACCTTGACCTAATTTACGACATGGTCAACTTTGGTACATTAGGCTTGTATATGGGAAAATGCTTAAACAGTGGATTTCTCAGAAACTATTTAAGTATTAGGTACAATACTTGGTATACATGGTCAACTAAATGACCAGATGAAGATATTATGTCACTAAAGGTCAAGGTCATTCCGTGGGACCATCCGTTGTCAAGATTTTCAAACATCTTCTCCTCTGAAACCACTGGGCCGATTGAAGCCAAATTTCATATTGAGTCTCAGTGGGATGGGGGAACGAAAGTTTATACCCGGGGTCTGGGTCACATGACCAAGATGGCCACCATGCCCATATATGGATCTAGTTATCTTTGCTAAAGGTCGTTTGTCTGTAATGTGTCAACATTTTTAAAGGGCTTCTCCTCTGAAACTACTGGGCAGATTTCAATTTAATTTCAGATGCAGCCTTCAGGCAAAGCGGGAAACAAAGTTTATATATTCGGTCCCCTCACATGACCTAGATGGCCACCATGCCCATATAATGGCAAAAACCTTGAAAAATCTTCTTCTCCAGAACCACTGGGACAATTGCCTTGAAACTTGGTATCTAGCAACTGGGACTGTAGTACTACCAATTTTATATAAATTGAGCATATACTGACAGGTGAGCGATCGTTGCCCATGGGCGACTTGTTACCAAAGTCGGGGGACATAAAATAAAGCAAAAATTCCTTTGAATGTTATCCTATGTTGCCACGGCATTCAAAATAAGGAAAAAAGTTAAACATTTTGTTATCAAACTGTCTGACTAATATTTTGTATAATTTTGAGCCTATACAAATGTGATGGCAATTTTGAGCTAGAGATTTGGAATCAGTTGTTCAAAGCATCGTTAGCCTAACGAGCTAGTTTAGAGGTCAACTCGTTAAATGTTTTACGACTTAATTACCATATACACTGATATTTCTTGTTGAAAAAAAATGTGAGAAACTTTTGCAGTACAAGAGCGTCTCGCATTTTTTTCAACAAAACTATTGGTGTATTTGAGATTTTAACGTTTAAAATTTAAACGAAACGTTAACTTATGACGTCGTAAATTTTGAACAACCGGACACTGGTGACCTTTGTGGCCCGTGGGCCTCCTCATTTGTATTTTTTTTATTTTCCTCATTTGATGTTTAGGGCAGGTTTTTTTTTTTTCAAACTATTATGTCGGTTCCTGATTATCTCAGCCGCGACACGAGAGAACCAACAAAGTTGTTGTGCGCCCAGCGCAGACTCAGACCAGCCTGGGCATCCGCCCAGTCTGATCAGAGTCTTCGCTGTCCGCATTGATGTAGCTTAGACCCTTAGCGACCCTTTAAGCGCTAAGCGAAGAGTCGGATCAGACTGGGCGGATGCACAGGCTGATCTGAGTCTGCGCTTGGCGCACAACCACTTTGTTGGTTTTCTCGTGTCGCGGCTCATTTCCTTTTCTTCCACTTTGACCAGTTCTACTTGTCTAATATGCATTTTGTTGTTTTCAGGGATTCGCAGAGGCAGTTTAACGTCCGACAGTTACACGTACGAAACAAGTGTTGAAAATACACCTCAGACTTGTGATACTTATTTGTGAAAAAAAAAACATGTTTGTGGTGTTTACGGCGTACATTTGAGCGGGCAGGAATCGTGAAAAAAATACATGCTTAATCATCAGGAAAATAAGCCCCATACTTTTAATGTCTTTTTTAAAAAGTTAACAAGAAATCACAGTCATGCTTTTTCATACTGGAGATTAATCATGTGATTGTGATGTCTCCGATCAATAGTCGCACAGGGGAATTGAGTTAAGAAATGTTTACTCATACTTGGAATAACCCGTATGCTTGTGATGCCTATGAAAAACAGTGTACACGGGAAAAAGATTTGAAAAGACACAAGCAAATTCATTCTGGAGAGAAACTACATGCTTGTGATTTGTGTGGTAAACAGTTTACAAGGTCAGATACCCTGAAAAACCACATGCTTATTCATTCTGGAGACAGGCCATATGCTTGTGATATCTGTAAGAAACAGTTTACACGGGCAAGTCTGGTGAAGAGACACAAGCTTATTCACACTGGAGAGAAACCGCATGCTTGTGATGTCTGTGGTAAACAGTTTGCACACAAAAATACTCTCAAAGTTCACATGCTTATTCATTCTGGAGAGAAACTACATGCTTGTGATTTGTGTGGTAAACAGTTTACAAGGTCAGATACCCTGAAAGAACACATGCTTATTCATTCTGGAGATAGGCCATATGCTTGTGATATCTGTGGAAAACAGTTTAAAGTGGCAAAAGACTTGAGGAGACACAAGCTTATTCATACTGGAGAGAAACCGCATGCTTGTGATGTCTGTGGTAAACAGTTTGCACGGACATGGGACTTAAACAGGCACAAGCTTATTCACACTGGAGAGAAACCGCATGCTTGTGATGTCTGTAGTAAACAGTTTGCACAGAAATATAATCTAAAAGTTCACATGCTTATTCATTCTGGAGAGAAACTACATGCTTGTGATTTGTGTGGTAAACAGTTTTCAAGGACAGAAACCCTGAAAGAACACATGCTTATTCATTCTGGAGATAGGCCATATGCTTGTGATATCTGTAAAAAACAGTTTAAGGTGGCAAAAGACTTGAAGAAACACAAGCTTATTCACACTGGAGAGAAACCGCATGCTTGTTTTATCTGTGGTAAACAGTTTGCACGGACATGGTACTTGACCAAACACAAGCGTATTCACACTGGAGAAAAACTATACATGTATGCTTGTGATGTCTGCGATAAACAATTTACAAGGACAGAAAACCTGAAGGCTCATATGCGTATTCATTCTGGAGATAAGCCACATGCTTGTGATGTCTGTGGTAAACATTTTGCACAGAAAGATACCCTAAAAGATCACATGCCTATTCATTATGGAGATAAGTCATATGCTTGTGATATCTGTAAAAAACAGTTTAAAGTGGCAAAATACTTGAAGAAACACATGCTTACTCACACTGGAGAGAAACGCCATGCTTGTTTTGTCTGTGGTAAACAATTTACAAGGTCATGGAACTTAAACAAACACAAGCGTATTCACAGTGGAGAAAAACTATACATGTTTGCTTGTGATGTCTGTGGTAAACAATTTACAAGGACAGAAAACCTGAAGGCTCATATGCTTGTTCATTCTGGAGATAAGCCACATGTTTGCGATATCTGTGAAAAACAGTTTACACGAGCTAGCACCTTGAAGAGACACAAGCGTATTCACATTTGAGAAAGAATACATGCCTGTGATATCTGTGAAAAACAGTTTAAACTGGCAAG
This sequence comes from Ctena decussata, assembly GCA_963989385.1. Classification (NCBI taxonomy): domain Eukaryota; kingdom Metazoa; phylum Mollusca; class Bivalvia; order Lucinida; family Lucinidae; genus Ctena; species Ctena decussata. Next base: position 60,177,777 of record OZ022505.1, read on the forward strand.
TTACTTAAAAGAACACAAGCATATTCATACTGGAGAGAATCTGCATGCTTGCAAAGTCTGTAGTAAACAGTATACTCGAGCATGGGAATTGAAGAGACACAAGCGTATTCACACTGGAGAGAAACTGCATGCTTGTGATGTCTGTGGTAAACAGTTTACTCGAGCAGGGAATTTGAAGAAACACATGCTTATTCATTCTGGAGAAAAACCATATGTCTGTGGTAAACAATTTACAAGGACAGAGAACCTGAAGTATCATATGCTTGTTCATTCTGGAGATAAGCCATATGCTTGCGATATCTGTGAAAAACAGTTTTCACGGACAAATGTCTTGAACGAACACAAGCTTATTCATACTGGAGAGACACCACATGCTTGTGATGTCTGTGATAAACAGTTTATACGGGCGGGAAGCTTGAAGAGACACAAACGTTTTCACACTGTTGTGAAACCAGACGATTATGAACAATTGACAGAGTTATAAAAAATAAATAGTCGCATGCTTATACAAGAACAGGAAATTTTAAAGAGCATATGCTTATTCGTTATGGAGATAAGCCATATGCTTGTGATAACTGTGATAAAACAATTTGCAGGGACAAGAGACTTGAAGAAACGCCTTTATTATTCTAACTGGGGGGAAATCACATGTTTGGCTGTCTATGATAGACAAATGAGCCGCGACACGAGAAAACCAACAATGTGGTCGTGCGCCCATTGAAAAATCAGATCAGCCTGGGCATCCGCCCAGTCTGATCAGACTCTTTGCTAAGCGCTCAAAGGGTAGCCAAGGGACTAAGCTACCTTCATGCGGACAGCAGAGACTCTGATCAGACTGGGCGGATGCCCAGGCTGATTTTCGTCTGCGCTGGGCGCACCACTTTGTTGGTTTTCTCGTGTCGCGGCTCAAATTACAAAGGCGGGAGGCTTAAACAGACACGTGAATTCACACTGTAGCATCTTATGCTTGTTAGCAATTTACAGAGGTAAAAATATTTTCACATGCTTATTCACACTGGACACTGGAAATTTACGGCATGCTTGTGATTAAAAGTTTATACAGGCAAACAGTTTGAAGACGCACATGCTAATTAGTTCCAGAGAAATATATGCTTGTAATTTCTGGCAAACAGTTTATAAAGGCGAGAAAATTTAAGAAACATATGCTTATTTGTTCTGAATATAAATCATATTGTAATGTCTGTATTAAAAGATTTACAAATGTGTGGTCCTTGGAAATGGCAAAAACACAGCCATATTGGAGAGGAATTTCATAGTTGTGATGTGTGCGGTCAACAGTTGACAAGGGCGTGAAACCTCAAGACTCATATACTTATTCATTGGGAGAGATAAACGATATGCTTGTGCTATCTAAAAAAAATACAGTTTACAGGGGCAGAGGACTTCAAGTGACATAAACGTAATATAGCATAAACACACTGGTACAAAACCTGATGCAAGTGATAACCGACTAACAGTTAAAATCAGGACATCTGAACAGAGCTCTAGATAAGAGGGAGTATTTGATGATAATTATGGATAATTTTTGTTGATTCTGCATAAAAACATATGTTGTGACCCCTCATCTGAACCGCCTCAACGAGACGGTGCAGATGAGGGGTCACAACATATGGTTTCAATAAGAAATAAGAAAAATTATCCTTATTTATCATCAAATACTCCCTCTTATCTAGAGCTCTGATCTGAAGGACCATATGCTTATTCATTCTGGGGATTAGCAATATACTTGTGATACATGTATCTAAGGAAAACAGGCTTGACACATGCTTATACCTACTGGAGAGAAACCACATGCTTGTGATGTCTGTGATCAACAATTGACACAGGCGTCGTACTTAAAGACACACTTTCGCCTTATCTGAAAAGACACGTGCAATTTCATACTGGAGAGAAACCACGTGCTTGACAGTTCTGTAGCAATAATTTGCACAGAGAAGAGTTTAAGATACATGTGCTTTTAAAAGACATACGCAAGAGAGAAAAAACATGTATTGCATAGAAACCACATACATGTAGGTGTAATGTTTGTTCTCAACGGTTTAAACTGGCAGCATACTTGAAAAGACACATGCTGATTTATACTGGAGTGAAACTACATGCTTGAAATGTTTGTAGTACCGAAAACAATTTACAATTGCAGGACCCTTGAATCATGTGAATAGACACATGGTAGTTCATACTGGTAATAGCCGGGCCGCGTAGCGCAATCGGTAGGGCACCTGACTCATAAGTCAGAGGTCCTGGGTTCGAAACCCGGTCTGGCCACATACTTTCGTTTCTCCTTCCGCTGATTTAAGAAGGGCAGTTGTCAGCTACTGGCGAAAGTATATGCACTTAGTACTGAAAATCTCATAAGTTAATATCACTGAAAGTCTACTGCATAGGTACTACCGGATTCGGTAGGAGATTGACAGTCAGCAGATCATTAGCAGTGTTAAGTCTATGAACTACATCATCATAGTCTCTTATAAGGATATTCCCGTCGGAGGACCATGCACCTTTTGCACGCTCGGCTTTCACTACCTTGCGTGCTTCATACAGCATCTTACTCCTGTACTGAGTCAAGTCCTCATTCAGAAATGTTCCCTGGTAGCCATGATCCTTCAATGCCACGCGCATCTTATACAACTTTTGACGGGCCCTGTATGAGGTGAATTTCACTATAATTTCTCTGGGCCTTGTTCTGTTCTCACCAGGTTTCCCGGCCCTATGACTCCTATCTATTTCATGTAGCTGCAGATCACAACCTATATCTGATGCCATTTTCAAAACAATATTATCAGTGTCCTCACTTGCTGTTTCAGGACAACCCGAGATACGTATGTTGTTTCTCCTGCTGTACTGCTCTGCCTGATCGGCAGCCGTCTCCAGAACAGCTACACGTGACAGCAAAGCTTTGTTCTGACCCTCAAGAGTTGCATTCTTCGCCTCCAAAGACACTATTCTATCGTTTAAGCCCTTCAATACTCCTTGTACGACGGAATCCACCAAATTGACGATCTCCCCTTTAAATGTATCTTTCAGTATCTCTGAGATATTCGATAACTCAGAGGGAGGTATAACAATGTGTGGAGAGCTAGCAGATTCAGATGTGTCTGATGAAGCCATTTCAACAATTGGTGGGAGGACTGTGGTATCAGATATCTCTAATTCTGATTCATACGACAAAGAGGAAGGTTTATTCTTTTTTTCTACAGAAAATTCAGGGGATGAAAGCTCTCTCTTTTTTGTATTAGCACAGGTATTAGGTGTCTCAATAACACTTGTGTTTTGATTCATGCCTTTACATATGCATATCAACTGTAGATTTCGGAAATTTTTGCGAGGACAGGTGTAGGCCTTAAGCTGCTATTTACCGTTTAATTACACCGTTAAGTCATTCAAATTTCATACTCAGAACACAAATGGGTTACATATAATGTAAAATAGGCCTACCCCATCAAAATAGTTCTGAATATCCAATTAATCCTGGATCTAAATTCCAAAATAAAGTTTCATCACATACAAATGTTCATTACAACCGTCTATCCCTAAACAAAACCTCCAAAAAAACTGACTAAACGTCACATAATTTTAAATATTTCCTCGCAAATTCAAAACATCGACCGTCGCGCCATATTGCTACGTCACAATCAATAAGTTTTCATATATGTAAATATTTCTCATACTAGATTTTTAAAACTATACCCCTTGTTCAGATAACAATTTTTTTTTTTTTTTTTTTTTTTTTGTGTCAAACTAGGTTTGGCACTCAGAGCGGTTTCTGACATATCTTAAATTCCGATAATACAATGTTGAGTCATTCTAGAGAGTCTATCAAAATGAAAAGCGAAAACATTTAAGAAATATCTCATTCCGTTTTCTAGACAGAAAAGTTGAAACAGGTCAGGGGTCCAATTTTCCCAGTTTTGCGTTTTCGGAAGTAATTGGCGTCACGAAATACGAGGCTTGTAAGAGTTAAATAAAAAAAAAGACGTCACGTTACGCAAAATAAATATCATGGCACAAATGAACCCCTGGCGTGTTCAAACCTTTCTCGCTGGAAGATGGAGTTAGATCTTAATTCAGGGGTGGGTGGGTGGGTTCGTTTTTTGTGCAGTTATACCCTCTAGAAGAGACCATAAATGTTTAGCTAGAAACTAAACAACTACTGGAAAACATTTTAGGAATAATCTCCCTTTGACGTTGAAAGAAACTGCATCATCGGAACAGGGGCTATAGGAGATAAAAGCGTGACGTCACTGATAAGACACCTGGTTTTTTTCCCGAGTATGGTTGGCAAAAAGGTAGATGCAGTATTATAGAATATAATAAATGCGCTTGATATGAATTTAAAACAGCAAAATTTAATGTTTAAGACAGATAATATCTAAGGCTTACAGTTTTTTTGATGAAATTGAATTTAATGATTTATTTGCGTGCTAAGATGCTTCAAAATATTTTTTTTGCTTTCTATCACACATGTTCATAGCGCATATCTATAAAAATCTAGATGATGTAGCGTGTAAAAAGGGAAACGGAAAATACAACGAATGAACAAACAGACAAACAAAACATTAAATGAATGAATGACTGAATAAATGGCAGTGAATCGTTGATGAATGACTAAGATGCATATCTTTTTCTTTTATATTTCTTAGTTCAAGCTTTTGAACTTCATGTAACTTTCAAAAAGTACTGTTGGCTTAACTCTGTTATAGAATTTTATAAACTGTTTTGAAATCAACATTTTAGGTGGCATTTACTTGTTTTAGTGTAAACAATATTTTATTCAAATTACTGTACATATACTAAACAATACAAATTCACAATAAGATAACCTATTTTACAGTAGCTTGAAAGGGATTCAGAAGAAAGTCTTGCGACTTGTATAATCTGTATCCCATTGTTACTGTAAGTAAAGTACTATATAATAAGTGATTTGAAATACATTATTTCCACTATTAACTTTTGAAACTGGTTTAACAAACATTAGTATGAAAATCGAAGAATCTTCAAGGAATTGCAAATCTACCATAAATATCGATATTTTCGAAAAGGAGACCCTTCATACTAGAAAATTTACGAATTTAAGAATATATTCAACAAGATTACTAGGTTTTATTTCTGGTCTCTCAAGGCTCCACGGGGAATGGAATGTGAGTTTCAATCAGATATTCTGCATTACCATTATAGATAAATAAACAACAATAATATCACAGCTTTAGTCGCCAGGAAATAAAAAAATGTTTAATACAATATTAAAATTTATCAACATTATTATTATTGTTATTAGGCCAAAATTTGACTTCTCTTTTTATGTTTGATATATCTATACAATCATAATTCATACCTTATGCAATTTCGAATCGTTTAGATTTGATCAGAAACTCTTGTACAGCAGCGAAAATTTGTTTATTTTCAATATGAGTCAAGTGTTCACTACCGTAAAGAAGAACGTTAGCAGTAGGCTGACAAATAGGAGTAATTTTGTCAAAGAGATCCTGTCTTAGATTATCAAAGCGATGACAGTTAAATAGAAAATGATTGATATCCTCGACTGCTCGGCAGACACATAACGGACTTTCTATTATATTTTTGGAAAAAAGATGATGATTAAGGGAACTACAGTTTGTTCTTAGTCGAACATGAAAAATCTGCCCAACTCTATTTCCATCAAAATAGTACGAAGGTATTTTCATGATATCTGCATTTAACTCATGTTTAAAGGTATCTATGCTTTGTAATTCACGTGTTACTTCTGAGAGTTGATTCCATTCCCTTATCGCAGACGGAAGAAAAGAATTAAAATACAGCTGAGAACTTGCATGCACAGTAAGTAAATCCGAAGAGTTTCGTAACTGATAATCAGTAGTACTTCCAATAGTGGGTGGTACTAATGAAGACAAATAATCAGGGGACATATGATGTTGCATTTTATAAAACAAAAGAAGTTTATGTTTTTTCCTACGTGTTAAGAGGGTTTCCCAGCCAGTCTCCTGAGTGAGAGAATTAATTGAAACTAATTTAGTGGCACCAGTAACAATACGGGCAGCTTCGTTTACTTGTTTTAGGATATAGATAAAAGCTTACACTGAAACGAGATGAAATGCGAAATTCAATTTTATCATTGAATTATTGTTAGCATTAAACTGTTCCTAAGTTGTTAGATCTCGCATTCACAAAATACAGTATATACTTTTTATCATAGATACTCTAATAAAAAGTATCTGAGTCTGTATCCTATGTTAATTTTCTGAATTAAAAATGTTTGTTTCCTATTGTATAATAATATCTTCGCTGTCTTTAGTGGAGCCTTTGATCAAGGACGTCTTATCATAGTTCAAAAAACGCCGGTGGTGACAATTTGAAATAAACATGTATCTAAAATAAACTGTTTGTGCGCCGAGTGCGGCTAATTATCCGTTAGCACAAACGTATGGCTTCCTCTGTTTTATTTATTTTTTCTTTCTTTCTTTATTGTTTATAAAATTTAAAGAAATCGCAACCATTTTACGGAGAGCAAAATAAATGCAAAAATTCAATGTAATCGAGCGCTATTTATTTTGCATAAAAAGACATCTATCCCTCACATTTCATGACGTCATAGAAAAAGAAGTATTTGTTTCACACTTATAAGAAAATCAGTTCGTAATTTAGAAAATGCTGAACTTCTTGATAGTTGTTCTTTTTACACGAAAACTGAAAATGTTGGTTTTGTCCTATTCCACCTTTACTCGACGTTGTTTCAGCGGGTATGCGCCCATAGAATGTTTTGCCGCAAAATTTCTGGAGCACACTTTATTAATTAACTAAGTAATATATAGCACTTTTACTGGGAAATCGGTCTGTATCATACTGGTGACGTTTCTTTTTTTCATACAGTATGACCTCCGCTTAATACAGCTTGACATCCTACCTATACGGTTGCCCTCGTGTCATATTGATTAAAACCTTCGACCTATACGGGAATCCACGCATCCGATTGGTTAAAAGTTCTGGTCACGCGAGGGCGCTCTCCTGGCTGGATGACAGCGGCGTAAACATCAATGGCGGCGGCCAGTTAACTGTGTAATTGTGCAGACGTCATGTCAACAAACTGGAAAAGAATGTCGGACAGATTTGCCCGAAACGGCGAAGACATGTTAGAGGTGCTTTCGGACGACGTGGGCCGCTATGAACTTTTGTCGGCTAATGAATACGACGAACCCTAAAGACAGCTAAAAGTTAATTAATAAAAATGTCATTAATCAAGTGATTTCGTATTGGCCCAGTCACAGGTCCTCGGTCAGCTGTATTGGCCCTCGGCCTTCGGCCTCAGACCAATACAGCTAACCTTGGACCTGTAACTGGGCCAATACGAAATCACTTAATTAATAACATTATAGTAATAACTCATTCGGAGCACCGCTCTGTCAATTCCGTGAATTTACGGAATTGGCCGAGCGGTGTAACGATTGTGTAATAATTACGACACATGCTAAAATAATGTTATTTATACAATGTGCAGATTATCGGTGTGACAGCGAAGACTCAGATTAGCCTGCGCATCCTCCCTATAATATCAGCTTCTTTTCTATTGCGTATGGGATGGATTCAGACATATCACATTGTATAAGCTTTGTCATTTGAAAAGGTGTATTTAATGCGAAGGGGGCTGGTGGTTGGGCTATGGTGCTGGTTATAACTTCCAGTGCCGGGGCGTCCCACTTGTTTGGCTAAAAGTAGGGCAAGGGCCTACTGGGATTGCAAAAGGTGCGAGCGGGCGTTGTTTTGGACATTTTTTTCTCTCGTTTGTCATTTCTCTATAATCTTTCTTCCTCTCTCAGCTCTATATAGACTAAAATACTGTCTCAAAGGGCCGTTAATCACCAAACAACCAACCAAGAAGAAAAATACAAGCCTGTTCGTTCTGTGCATTCAATAGACCTTCTTCAAATTGTTATCTCCCCTAGTCTCGCAGCCCGTGTTTGGCGAGATTTCACGTTACTTCACACGCGTGGGGCAACCCTTCGATATAGCAACACGTGTCAATAGGCTTTTTGATAATAATCAAATAATATATGAATTAAATGATTAAACAGAGATTTATTATTAATTTACATTTTGATTTCATACCAAACTTGAAAATAATAAATAAATAAACAGTAACAATAACATAGAAAATATTTGAAATGCACAAAAAATAAATGTTTCCAGCATCGGTTATCCTTTTACATAGATCTATGATCTATTATTCCTAGCTTTCTTTCTTTTCCCTAAACCTTCTAACATGTTTAGATAATTATTCATAGTTTTATTTTCATATTATCTTCTGCGTTCTTACACATTTAATTTCAAAGGTAATTTTCTTACTTATATTGTACGTAAAAAAAACCTTGTATTTTTAATCATACACATAAGCATTTTAAAACGCCGGACCACAACAGTTATGAATTCGTAGTAACTATTTAATGAGTCTTTTGCATATATTATTTACATATTTATTTATTTAAACTGATTATTTATTTATACTGAAATCAAATTAGTTTTGAGGAAATAGATTCCGGATTCCGATTTTCTTAAGTGAAGCAAATAGCCAGTTTTACTAATGCGAAAATTAAATCCTCTTAGATGTGATTTAAAATGTGTCCTTTGCATTTATAACAATAATAGTAAACAAGAGGGTCATGAGGCCCTGAATCGCTCACCTGAGCAATTAGCAAAGTGGCTTTTTCTTATGTCTGAAATTGTCAAAATATGAGTAGGGTCAAAAGTCAAAGAATGACCATGACTTCTTGTACTCATAAATCTTCATGTAGTCATTAAGACAACCATATATACCATTTTAGGCCAAAATCTTCAAAACTTTCCATGAAATCGTATATTCTAGCATTTTCCCATATTTGACCATGCCGCAAAAAAGGTCAAGGTAAACCCAAGGTCATCCTTTGTATAGTCTTTGTAGTACTCTAATACTCCATGCTATTTACCAAGTTTCAAGGCCATAGGTGTATTGGTTCTGGAGAAGAAAACTATTAAACATTTATACCATAAATGTGTATGGCGGCCATGTTGGTCATGTGACCTGGACCGCTGAACAAATTTTCATTCCCCCTCAAGGCTATATATATAATGTGTTTACAAATGGCCCTTTGAGGAAATGTTTGAAATAGTCAAAATATGAGAGCTCTGGTTCAAAGGTCAAAGAATGACCTTGACCTCTTGTACTCAAAATTATTCATGACCTCATTAAGACGGTTGTACATACCAACTTTTAGGTCAAAAACTTCAAACGTCCCATGAAATCTTATGTTCTAGCATTTTCCCATATTTGACCTTGCCGTAAAAAGGTCAACGTCAACCCAAGGTCGTAATTTGAACAATCTTGATAGTACTCGAGAACACAATGCTACATACCAAGTTTCAAGGCCATCTGTCGATTGGTTCTGGAGAGGAAGACTTTTAAAGGTTTTTACCATATAGGGGCATGGAGGCCATTTTGGTCATATGAACTTGATGTTTGAATAAATTTTCATTCCCTCAACCCTTGAAGGCTCTATTTGAAGTTTGGTTTCAAGTGGCCCAGTGGCTTTTGAGGAGATTGTTTAAAATTGTCAAATATGAGAGTTCTGGATCAAAAAGTCAAAGAATGACCTTCACAGCTTGTACTCATAAATCTTCATGTACTCATTTAGAGGACTGTATGTATGAATTAGCCCTAATTCTTTAAAACTTTCCATAAAATCTTTTGTTCTAGCATTTTCCCATATTTGACCTTGCCGTAATATGGTCAAGGTCAACCCAAGGTCATCATTTTAAACAATCTTGATAGTACACGAGTACCCAATGCTACATACCAAGTTTCGAGGCCATCGATCTATTGGTTCTGTAGCAGAAGATTTTAAAGGTTTTTGCCATATGTGGGCCTGGCGGCAATGTTGGAACCTGGACCGTTTGAACAAATTTTCATTCCCTCAACCCCTGGAGGCTCTGTATGAAATTTTGGTAACAATTGGCCTAGTGGTTTTGTGGGGAGATTATTTGAAATTGTCAAAATATGAGAGTTCTGGGTCAAAGGTCATAGAATGACCTTGACCTCTTGTACTCACAAATCTTCATTTACTCATTCAGATGACTGTATATACCAATTTTTAGGCCTTAATCTTCAAAACTTTCCATAAAATCTTATGTTCTAGCATTTTCCCATATTTGACATTGCCGTATCTCACATAGCTTCTAATATGCGTTGTATGGTTCCTTGGCGAGATGCGGGTTTTAAAAGGGTAACGGTATCTAATTACTAATTACTTAACGAATTTTGTCCAGCTTAATTATTTCAATTGAATGGTGTGAATTATCGAGTCTAGCCAACGTTTTCTCATCGTAATGCTCAGATTGAAGCAGGCTTGTATGAGACGAGCAAGTTCCTTGCGTCTAAGTGTTTCTTCAATTTAATGTTTTTAGCCAAAGTCACTGAAAATGTTGTGCGTATTTTTTTGTTATAAAATATAATATACAAAATATATAACAAACACGCTTCATTTTTTCAATTTGAAATTCTGTGAGAAGCCTCAGCGTTGTTTTTGATTTTGAAGGTAGGTGCGTTGTAAAGAAAATTCAGGATTTTTTTCTGTAGGGAGGTGACAGTATTTGGGTGAGTGCCTTTCGACTTCATTATCTTAGCTTACAATTATCTGAGCATTACATGAGCTTCGATCGCGTATTCAAGAGGGAAATCGAGAAACTATGGGCAATTTAGAGCAAAACACCTATATGTTAAAATTGAAATTTAGGTCCATTTATCATTTTGAAATCTGGGGACTTAAACTTTCTGCCGTTGTAAGGGCAAATAGTTAAGGCGTACTTTAAGGTATGTGTCACATTTTACGATCGGTGAACGACTGTAAAACAAATAGAAAATATGTCCCATACCTTTTTTGACTGTCACTAATTCTCCATTTTTCTTTGAAGTCTGTGCGTCCTATTTGAGAAGCCTCAGCGTTGTCGTGAAGCCTGTGCGTTCAATTGACCAGTGTGATTTTCTATGGTCTATCAATCTCTGAAAATTGAGCTGCGACACGAGAAAACCAACAAAGTGGTTGTGCGCCCACCCAGTCCCACCAGCATCTTCGCTAAGCACTTAAAAGGTAGCTAAGGGTCTAAGCTACATCCATGCGGACAGCGAATACTCTGATCAGACGGGGCGCACAATGTTTTTGTTGGTTTTCTCGTGTCGCGGCTCAAATATGTGATTTGTCTCAAAAATGAATACACACGTAACTTTTCATTTTAAACTATTGATAATTATATCGAAGTAAATGTTCTGGTCCAAGAAAATTTAATTTGAGATAACAGGAGTTGATACAATGTATGCAAAGATTAATTGGAAACGTGTCCAACTTATATTCTTTGATCTAAACGGGTAGTCTGAGACATCAATGTTTGACACAAAGAGAGTGAACTTACTTAGCATATATAACACAGAATGAAATGATTTGCGAATGATTATTTGTTAGAGAAAATCTGAAGATTCTGTCTAAAGAATTTCAAGTTGTTATGTCATTTAAAAATTGGCAGAACATAGCATGCTCCAATACCAATGACGTCATAGGTCATTTGCCATAGCAACTAACAGTTCATGTTGATGTGATGTCAAAGTGACGTCATTGAGACGTTATTCTGCCAAGGTACTAAGCACAACATTTTGTAATTCCATAGTTTCTATGGTAACAGATCTCTGGTATATTCTCACTTATAATTCGAGAGAAGCATGGCATACAGTGTATTCCATGCTCCTCTCAAATTATAAGTGAGACGCTACCTGAAATTCGTACAATGGAAAAGCGTGATTTTCTTAAAGTTAACCTGTCATTCATTCTGAAATAATTTAATTACCTGCTATATTTCTTTGCTTCGTGCCCCAGTGAGTCATTTACCACCCACTTCATACGTGTGCAGTTTCCCTCCAGTATCATTTAGCATGAATCTCTACAAGCTCTTGATCATCATAAATGTCAAACGTTTTTAATCATGCAAAGAATCACCATCATAGATAGGCATGTACTTAAAGCTTTCTGCCCTGGAGGACCATTTACCAAATAATTACAAACGTGTGTTTTTCTCCATTCAAAATATCTTTTTACTAGTTAATATTTTGCCACAGATATAACTGAGCACGCATTTCTTCAGGTTTCCCACCTGACACAAGTAGCATACACATCACAAGCGTCACGATGTTTTTCATCCAGTTTGTTTAATAACAAAAGTTCTTCATACTTTCCGCTCTTCTTTACTTTATGGCAAAACTAACAAAAGCAAGTGGATTTTCTGAAATACGAACAAACACGTCAATCAACATTTATTCAGTTCTTCATGCATTTGAAATTGTGTATCACAGAACCAAAATGATAATAATGATTTATCTCCAGAATAATCAAGTATGTGCCTCTTCAAGGTTCCGTTTCCCACATACATCACAAATAAATTGTACCAACAAGAGGGCCATGAGGCCCTGAATCGCTCACCTGAGTATGGTGGCCATGTAGGTCATCTGACTTAGACCGCTTGAATAAATTTTCGTTCCCTCAGCCCCTGGAGGCTGTGTATGAAATTTGGTTATAATTAGCCCTGTGGCATTTGAGAAGTCTTAAATTATCAAAATATGATCGACATGGGTCAGAGGTCAAATAATGACCTTGACCTCTTGTACCTGCAAATCTTCCATGTACTAACTAAGACGACCAATTTTTAGGCCAAAATCTTCTGTGAAATCTTATGTTCTAGCATTTTCCCGTACTTGACCTTGCCTTAAGAAAGGTCAAGGTCAGCCCAAGGCCATCTTTGAACAATCTTGATAGTACTCAAGTACCTGATGCTATATACCAAGTTTCAAGGTCATCGATTATTTGGTTCTTGAGAATATGTGTAAAGGTTTTTCCCGTATATGGGCATGGCGGCCATGTTGGTCATGTCACCCAGACTGTTTGAAAAAATTTAATTCCCTCAGCCCCTAAGGGTTCTATATGAATTTTGGTTACAATTGGCCCAGTGGCCTTTTAGGAGATGTGTGAAATGGTCACAATATGAGATACCAGGGTTCAAGAATGACATTGACCTCTTGTACATATTAATTTTCATATACTCATTAAGATGACTGTATACACCAATTTTCAGGTCAAAATCTTCCACAATTTCCACGAAATCTTGTGTTCTAGCATATTCCTACATAAAGCACCAGAAAGAAAATTTTACCATGTTGTACAAAAGGTCAAGGTCAACCCAAGGTCATAATTTGAACAATCTTGGTAGTACTTGCGTACCCGATGCTACATACCAAGTTTCAAGGCCATCAGCATATTGGTTCTGGAGAAGAAGATTTTTAAAGGTTTTTATTATATATGAGCGTGGCGGCCATGTTGGACATGTAACTACGACCGTTTGAATAAATTTTCGTTCTCTTGTCCCCTAGAGCCTCTACATGAAATTTGGTTTCAACTTGCCAAGTGGCTTTTGAAGAGAGGTAATATGAGAGACCATTGTCAAAGGTCAAAGAATGACCCTGATCTCTTGTACGTAAGAATTTTTTCATGTACTTATTAAGATGACTGTATATACCAATTTTCAGGTCAAAATCTTCAACAGTTTCCATTAAATCATTATCTTCTAGCATTTTCCCATACAAAAAGCACCAGAAAGCAAACTGACCTTGCCGTACAAAAGGTCAAGATCAACCCAGGGTCATAATTTGAACAATCTTGGTAGTACTTGCGTACCCGATGCAACATACCAAGTTTCAAGGTCATTGGCCTATTGGTTCTGGAGAGGAAGATTTTTATAAAAGGATTTTACCATATATGGGCGTGGTGGCCATGTTGGTCATGTGACTAGGACAGTTTGAACAAATTTTCTTTCCCTTTCCCCCTAGAACCTTTACATGAAATTTGTTTAAAATTTGCCCTATGGCTTTTGAGGAGATGTGTGAAATTGTTGCAATGTGAGAGTTCTGGGCCAAAGGTCACAGAATGACCTTGGCCTCTTGTATGCATAATTTTTTATGTACTCATTAAGATGACTTATTATATCAATTTTCAGGTCAAAATCTTCAACAATTTCCGAGAAATCTTATGTTCTAACATTTTCCCATATAAAAGCACCAGAAAGCAAATTTGAACTTGCCTTACAAAAGGTCAAGGTCAACCCAAGGTCATAATTTGAACAATCTTGGTAGTACTCGTGTACTCGATGCTACATACCAAGTTTCAAGGCCATCGGCTTATTGGTTCTGGAGAAGAAGATTTCTAAAGGTTTTTACCATATATGGGCATGGCGGTCATGTGACTAGGACCGTTTGATCAACTTTTTGTTCCCTTGCCCCCTAGAGCCTCTACATGATATTTGGTCACAATGAATCGACCCAGTGGCTTTTGAGAAGATGTGTGAAAGTGTCGCAATATGATAGACCAGGGTCAAAGGTAAAAGAATGACCTTGGCCTCTTGTACGCATAAATTTTCATGTACTCATTAAGATGACTTATTATATCAATTTTCAGGTCAAAATCTTTAACAGTTTCCAACAAATCTTGTGTTCTAGCATTTTCCCATATAAAAGAACCAGAAAGCAAATTTGACCTTGGCGTACAAAAGGTCAAGGTCAACCAAGGGTCATAATTTGAACAATCTTGGTAGCACTCGTGTACCCGATGCTACATACCAAGTTTCAAGGCCATCGGCATATTGGTTTTGGTGGAGAAGATTTTTAAAGGTTTTTACCATATATGGGCATGGCGGCCATGTTGGTCATGTGACTAGGACCGTTTGAACAAATTTTCGTTCCCTTGCCCACCTAGAGTCTCTACATGAAATTTGGACACAATTGGCCCAGTGGTTTTTGAGGAGATGTGTGAAATTGTCGCAATATGAGAGACCAGGGTCAAAGGTCAAAGAATGACCTTTACCTATTGTACGCACAAATTCTCATGTACTTATTAAGGTGACTGTATATATCAATTTTCAGGGCAAAATCTTCAACAGTTTCCAAGAAATCTTATGTTCTAGCATTTTCCCATATAAAAGCACCAGAAAGCAATTTCGACCGTGCCGTAAAAAGGGTCAAGGTCAACCCAAGGTCATAATTAGAACAATCTTGGTAGCACTCGCATACCCGATGCTATGTTTCAAGACCATCTGCCTATTGGTTCTGGAGAAGAAGATTTTTTTATAGGTTTTTACCATATATGGGCCATGTTGGTCATGTGACCAGGACCGTTTAACAACTTTTCGTTCCTAAGTCCCCTTGAGGCTACATATGAAATTTGGTTACAATTGGCCCAGTGGTTTCAGAGGAGAAATTGTTTGAAATTGTGGACGGACGGACGGGCAAAGGACGGACGACGGAGCCTTACCATAGTTTAAGTTCCCCCGGAGCCGCTGGCTCAGGTGAGCTAAAAATTAGGAATCAAACATTTGACCGAAGCTTGAATCATAAAAATAAATTGCATAAAAATATTTTTTTCCTTTCTATTCAATATGTCTGTATGGCGGCACAGGACTGCGTCAAACATACTTGAATCGGATCACGTGACACTCTAATAGAAATGATAAACAGATATACCCCCAAAATTGAAATGAAAACTGGCATCACTACAAAACTGAGTGTCCATGAATCTTGGTTTTATCCATGCAAAATCATTTCCAATGCTCATCGATATCTCTGGGGTTCTGAATAACTGCATGAGAGCTGCTCGGTATGCTTTTAGCAAAGCGCTAGAGGCTCATTTTGGGACTCGTTTGCGTTTTTCATGAAAGGCCTGAATTAGCTATTGAGAACTTTCCTGAAGCCTCTGGTGATTAGAATGGGTGTGTAACAACATCTCTGAAGCATGCTCAATCGGATTTAAAACGTGTCATCTACTAGGCTCGTCCATGTGGACGATTGTCTCTGTCCCAAGGTACTGGTTCATCACAATAACACTGTGAGGACGAGTACTTTTTGTCCATTAAAATGATTTAGTAGGCCAGTTTAAGCAAAAACGGTAAGAAATAGAAACACGAAGCTAATTTGCGCGCGTGCATGTTGGTTATAAGGCCTGGTTTGACTCAATTCCAAATAAATGTGAGGCGACAGTGTGCAACAGGTGACGCAATTGGCAACTGGGTCACTGGACCCATGTTCTTTTCACAGGTGAGCCCAGATTGTGTGTAGATATCTACGATGGTAGGAGAAATGTGTGACACCTACTAGGTACACGTCGTGTAGATTATTATGTGGAATATGACACGTCTCGAGGAGAGTGGGTGACGGTAAAGGTCGGCATCTGGACTGGCAGCTGCGTGGACTGGTGTATGCCAGCCAGAGGCGCTATGATTGGTGTCCGAGTTAAGAATTACATTTTATTATCCAATTACGAGACCGTTTGCTGATGTTTTTGGCGTTGGCATCATCGTATCACATGGCAAATATAGTGGACCAGTACCTTGATTCAGAAACAATCCTCCGCATTGACATGAAAATTGGATCACAAGTTTTAAATCCGACTGAGCATGCATTGGACATGTCCCGCCGCCAATTTTAATCATCAGAAGCTTCATGAAAGCACGGAGAGCTCATTAAAGCCTTTCTCAAAAAATGGCTGAGTTCCTACCAATGGCTTACCGAGTAGCTGTCATGCAGTTATCAAGATCCTCAGAAGGCACACTGAGAAGTGAAAATCATTTTGGAGCGGTAAAGCCGATAAGAATAGACATTTAGTTTTGTGATAATGCCAGTTTTCACTTTGATTTTAGGGGTATGCCAATTCTTACATTTCTGCTGGTATGTCACGTGTCAGATCAGATTGCAATATGTGTCCTGCATCTTGTGCAGCCTTGATAGATGGATTCAACAAAAGAAAATTTTGAACAAAAAAATTGTCGATATAAAAATTTCAGTCAAATGCTTGATCCTGACTTTTTTTTGTCCAGGAAGGTATATCCCCATCATTAATAAGCACGTGCATCTTCAAGTGTGCTGCCAGTGTACACTGAGCACCACAAATGTAACAATTAAATTATTTAAACCTCAGAGTAAATAAGTATTTGCCTCTTCCAGGTTCCATTTCCCGAAGACATCACAGATACAAGGTATATCCCCATTCTGAGGAGCGGCTGTAGTGTAGTGGATAACACTCCGGACTACCAATCCAGGGATCGCAAGTTCGAACCCCCGCTTCTCCGGTCTTTCGGATGAGACTTTAAACCGAGGTCCCGTCTCCATATGACCTCGTTGGTGGGACGTTAAACCCGAGTTCACTCACTCACTCACTATCCCCATTCTGAATAAGCACGAGCATAGAGTTAGCTGTCAGTGAACAGTGAGTACCACAAATGAGCCGCGACACGAGAAAACCAACAAAGTGGTTGTGCGCCCAGCGCAGACTTAGATTAGCCTGTGCATCCACCCAGTCTGGCTAGACTCTTCGCTTAGTACGTAAAGAGTAGCTAAGGGTCTAAGCTACCTCCATGCGGACAGCGAAGACTCTGATCAGACTGGGCGGATGCCCAAGCTGATCTGAGTCTGCGCTGGGCGCATGACAACTTTGTTGGTTTTGTCGTGATGCGGCTAAAATGTACATGTAACAAGCATGTGATTTTACCTCCATAATAAATAAGCTTGCGCTTTTTCAAGTTAAGTTTCAATTTGAATTGTTGAACACACAAGTTATAAGCATATGACTTAATACCAGTATGAACTACCATGTGTCTATTCACATGATTCAAGGATCCTGCAATTGTAAATTGTTTTCGGTACTACAAACATCTCAAGCATGTTGTTCCTCTCCGTTATTAATCAGCATGTGTCCTTTCAAGTATGCTGCCAGTTTGAACTGTTGAGAACAAACATCACAATCATGTGGTTTCTATGCAATACATGCTTTTTCTCTCTTGTGTATGTCTTTTAAAAGCACATGTATCTTTTAACTCATCTCTGTGCAAATTATTTGCCACAGAACTGTCAAGCATGTGGTTTCTCTTCAGTATGAAATTGCACGCGTCTTTTCAGATAAGGTGCCCGTGTGTCTTTAAGTACGACGCCTGTTTCAACTGTTGATCACAAACATCACAAGCATGTGGTTTCTCTCCAGTAGGAAAACGCATGTGTCAAGTCTCATGCCTGTTTTCCTCAGATATCACAAGTATATCTGCAGAATGAATAAGCATATGGTCCTTCAGATGCCCTGACTTTAACTGTTAGTCGCAGTTATCACAAACATGGGGTTTTGTACCAGTGCGATTATGCTATATAACGTTTATGTCCCTTGAAGTCCCCTGCCCCTGTAAACTGTATTTTTAGATAGCACAAGCATATGGTTTATCTCCCCTAATGAATAAGTATATGAGTCTTAAGGTTTCAAGTCCTTGTAAAATGTTTACCGCCTACATCCCAAACATGAAAGTCCCCTCCAATATTGATGCGTTTTTGTACCTTTCAAGGCTCACACGTTTGTAAACATTTAATACACACATCACAATATGATTTATATTCAGAATAAATAAGCATATGTTCTTAAATTTTCTGGTCATTATAAATTGTTTGCCAAAAAAGTACAAGCATATATTTTTCTTGAACTAATTAGCATGAGCGTCTTCAAACTGTTTGCTTGTATGAACTTTCTACCACAAACTTAACAAGCATGCCGTAAGTTTATAGTGTCCAGTGTGAATACGCGTGTGGAAATATTTTTACCTCTGTAAATTGCTAACAAGCATAAGATGCTACAGTGTTAATTAACATGAGTCTGTTTAAGCCTCCCGCCATGTAAACTGTTTATCATAGACATCCAAAAATGTGATTTCACCCCAGTTAGAATAATAAAGGCGTTTCTTCAAGTCTCTTGTCCCTGCGTTGTTTTATCATAGTTATCACAAGCATATGGCTTATCTCCATAACGAATAAGCATATGATCTTTCAGATTTCCTTTTGCTTGTATAAGTATGTGACTATTCATTTTTTATACCTCTGTCAATAGTTCATAATCGTTTGGTTTCACAACAGTGTGAATACGTTTGTATCTCCCCAAGCTTCCCGCCCGTATAAACTGTTTATCACAGACATCACAAGCATGTGGTGTCTCTCCAGTATGAACAAGCTTGTGTTCGTTCAAGAAACTTGTTCTTGAAAACTGTTTTTCACAGCATGTTGCTTATCTCCAGAATGAATAAGCATATGAGTCTTCAGGTTCTCTGACCTTGTAAATTGTTTACCACAGACATCACAAGCATGCAGTTTCTCTCGAGTGTGAATAAGCATGTGTCTCTTCAAATCCCCTGCTCGAGTAAACTGTTTACTACAGACATCACAAGCATGCAGTTTCTCTCCAGTGTGAATAAGCATGTGTCTCTTCAAATCCCCTGCTCGAGTAAACTGTTTACTACAGACGTTGCAAGCATGCAGATTCTCTCCAGTATGAATATGCTTGTGTTCTTTTAAGTAACTTGCCAGTTTAAACTGTTTTTCACAAATATCACAAGCATAACTTTTCTCTCCATGATGAATACGCTTGTGTCTCTTCAAGTTGCATGTTTTTGTAAACTGTTTTTCACAGACATCGCAAGCATGTGGCTTATCTCCAGAATGAATAAGCATATGATCCTTCAGGTTTTCTGTCCTTGTAAATTGTTTACCACAGACATCACAAGCATGCAGTTTCTCTCGAGTGTGAATACGCTTGTGTCTCTTCAAATCCCATGCTCGAGTAAATTGTTTACCACAGACATCACAAGCATGCAGTTTCACTCCAGTGTGAAAAAGCTTGTGTCTCCTCAAGTCTTTGGCCATTTTAAACTGTTTTTCACAGATATCACATGCATATTGCTTATTTCCAGAATGAATAAGCATGTGTTCTCTCAGGGTATCTGACCATGTAAACTTTTACCACACAAATCACAAGCATGTAGTTTTTCTCCAGAATGAATAAGCATGTGAACTTTGAGAGTATTTTTGTGTGCAAACTGTTTGCCACAGACAAAACAAGCATGATGATTCTCTCCAGTATGAATAAGCTTGTGTCTCCTCAAGTCTTTTGCCACTTTAAACTGTTTTTTACAGATATCACAAGCATATGGCCTATCTCCAGAATGAATAAGCTTGTGCTCTTTCAGGGTATATGTCCTTGTAAACTGTTTACCACACAAATCACAAGCATGTAGTTTCTCTCCAAAATGAATAAGCATGTGGTCTTTCAGATTATTTTTCTGTGCAAACTGTTTATCACAGACATCACAAGCATGCGGTTTCTCTCCAGTGTGAATTAGCATATGTCTCTTCAGTTGACTTGCCAGTTTAAATTGTTTTTCACAGATATCGCATGCATGTGGCTTATCTCCAGAATGAATAAGCATATGACTCTCCAGGTGTCCAGTCCTTGTAAAATGTTTACCACAGACATCACAAGCATGCGGTTTCACTCCGGTGTGAATTAGCATATGTCTTTTCAATTGACTTGCCAGTTTAAATTGTTTATCACAGATATCACATGCATATGACTTATCTCCAGAATGAATAAGCATATGACTCTCCAGATGTCCAGTCCTTGTAAACTGTTTACCACAGACATCACAAGCATGCGGTTTCACTCCAGAGTGAATAAGCTTGTGTCTCTTCAACAGTCTTGCCCGTTTAAACTGTTTTTCACAGACATCACAAGCATATGGCTTATCTCCAAAATGAATAAGCAGGTGTTCTTTCATGGTTTCTGTCCTTGTAAACTGTTTACCACACAAACCACAAGCATGTAGTTTCTCTCCAGAATTAATTTGCTTGAGTCTTTTCAAATCCTCTTCCCATGTACACTGTTTTTCATAGGCATCACAAGCATATGGGAAATTCCAAGTATCAATGACCATTTCTTTACTCAATTCTCCAGTGCCACAATTTTGCAGACATCACAAGCACATGGTTAATCTCCAGTATGAAAAAGCATTACTGTGGAAAAGTATGGGGTTTATTTTCCTGATGGTTAAGCATGTATTTTTTTCACGATTCCTGACCGCTGAAATGTATGCTGTAAACATTACAACACGTTTTTTTCCTCCAAGAAGAATCACCTGCCAGTGGCGTATTTTCGAAATTTTTTCTTATGTGTAAATGTCGAACGTTATACTGCCTCTGCGATTCCCTAAAAACAACAAAATGCATATTAGACAAGTAGAATTGGTCAAAGCACAGAAGAAGGAAATAATCAATAACCGACACAATCGTTTACAAAACCCTGCCCTAAATAACATATTAGCAATAAAGAAAAATAAAAGACACCAGAGGAGGCCCACGGGCCACAAAGCTCACCAGTGTCCGGTTGTTCAAAACTAACGACGTCGTTAGTTCACGTTTCGTTAAAATTTCGAACGTTTAAATCTCAAATCCACCAATATTTTTTGTACTGCAAACGTTTCTCACATTTTTTCAACAAAAATACCAATGTACATGGGAACTAGAAAGTGTGTTTATGAAACACTTTGCCCCCAACCATATCACCACTAAAGATGCCAAACTTTAGATGCCTAAGCCTGAAAAGGGCTCAAGTCTTATGGTAAGTCGTCCTAAGTTAATCAGATTGTCTATATACTGATTCCCAGCCGCATGCTAAATATCCTAGCTTAAAAAATTCTTGTTTTAGCTAAATGCCTAAGTCTGAGTCTAAAAACAGAAGGGGCGATCGGATTGGACAGTTGTGCCCAGTAGCTGAATTAGACCTGACTATCAGGCGGAACAACTCTGTAATTACCAAATGAGTTAGTTTAAACGATATTTTATTAACTATAAATTACATACATATACTACAATACAATTTCAAAAGTATCAGGATTTGACAGTAAGCAAGATGCTTATTTATAAAGTCATTTCCTGGGGGTTTTTTTCAGTTTAAACGATGCAGAGTTATCTTGCCTTTACCAAAATATACCAAACTAGAACTGTCGGAGAATCCGACTATACCCCCGCTCAAAATGGTGTTACTTTCATTACCTGGAGCATAGAGAGAAACAACTCATTGCTAATATGTATATCCAATATCAAATATTCTATTTTTGGAATAAGAAATTTCACATGGACAGAATAAACAAGTCATTGTCAACTCATATACCAAATATGAAGATTCTACCTTGAGCAGTTGCTAAGAAATCTTTTGCGTAAAATTACAGTACTGAATGCATGTAAAGAATAAATGGAGAGAAAGAAAAGTGAACAAATACAGGAAAGAACAAACCGGAGACTTGTCATTGTCAATCTGTACACTAAATATGAACTTTCTGTCATTGTCATCAACCTGTATACCAAAAATGACCACTTTTATTTTGCATGGTTGTGAAGAAATGTTTGATGAAAAATTTAATTATTCAAAGTATGGAAAGAAAGAAAATCGGACGAATAAAGGGAAGAATAAGAGGAGAAGGCTGGTTTGCAATCCCACGATACAGCACATCATCATCAACCTGAATACCAGATATGACCACTTTATCTCGCATGGTTGTGGAGAAATCTTTGACGAAAAATTTCATCATTCTAAGTATGGACAGAAAGAAAATCGGACAAATAAAGGGAAGAATAAGCAGGAGAAGGCTGGTTTGCAATCCCACGATACAACACATCATCACCAACATGTAAACCAAATATGACCATTCTGTCTTGCATGGTTGTGGATAAATCTTTGACAAAAAGTTTCATTATTCAAAGTATGGAAAGAAAGAAAAAGAAAGAAAATTGGACAAATAAAGGGAAGAATAAGCATGAGAAGGCTGGTTTGCAATCCCACGATACAACACATCATCACCAACATGTATACCAAATATGACCATTCTGTCTTACATGGTTGTGGAGAAATCTTTGACGAAACATTTCATTATTCAAAGAATGGAAAGAAACAAAATCAGACAAATAAAGAGAAGAATAAGCAGGAGAAGGCTGGTTTGCAATCCCACGATACAACACATCATAACCAACCTGTATACCAAATCCGACAACTTTATCTTGCATGGTTGTGGAGAAATCTTTGACGAAAAATTCCATCATTCAAAGTATGGAAACAGAGAAAATCGGACAAATAAAGAGAAGAACAAGCAAGAGAATGCTGGTTTGCAATCCCACGATACAACACATCATCACCAACATGTATACCAGATATGACCATTCTGTCTTGCATGGTTGTGGAGAAATCTTAGTAAGCATAGCATGTCTTCTTGTAGAGACTGCAATAAATCCCTCAGCTGCTAAAACCTCACTTTTTCAGTGACATATCGTTTTGCCCTGGCTGACTGATTCGTAGATGGACGCATGAGTTTTAATCACTTTAAGCGATCTATTGCAGTCTCTAGAGATAGCGCTTTTCTGGAAAACATTAAGAACAAAGTCAGTAGATGAAAAAAATCACCATTTTCTGCACAGTTTGTCGCCGAAGATATTTCAACGATACAGATCAAAACAAAGTCTGCAGAGTATCAGAGATATCATGTGCTCCCAT
The DNA here is from genome assembly GCA_963989385.1 of Ctena decussata. Lineage (NCBI taxonomy): Eukaryota > Metazoa > Mollusca > Bivalvia > Lucinida > Lucinidae > Ctena > Ctena decussata. Next base: position 60,201,248 of record OZ022505.1, read on the forward strand.
GCAATCTATATGCATCACATACGATGAAAATGCATTGCAATGGTTTAAAGCGATTTACTATTAGATTGTGAAAACCTCGTTTGTTGTTGCGTCAATTTTATTGCTTTCGTTTTGTATTCTAATCACTAGTTTAAAGAAGAAAGTATACAGCTGATGACTTGCATGTAATTTGCAACAAACAATTCGCTCTTTAATCCGTGCGTCACTAGCATCCAGAATGTGGTTTGTGAAAAAGCATTACGATTGAAACAAGCAGCATCTTGTCATTTCTAGATAAGATCTTGTAGTGTTAGTAGGGTCGTCCACCAAGTCAAACAACCGTTCACCCATCCAGGTACTAACCGCGATCTCCGTTGCTTAACTTCGTGAAAGAGCCATCCACTCTACCCGCGTCGCCATAAAAGCCGGCTTCTACGTGTTTATATACCTAAACCCGTTACTAACGGAGACCAGTCAAAAAATAAAATCGGAGTTACGTCAAGCACAGGCACCTGACGCGTTGTTTGGATCGAAAACATTTGAATTTAGGTTAATATTCTAAATATGAGACAAAAAATAAAAATTATTCAAAAAAAAAATCTGGTAGATATAAATATTGACAAGGTACATAACACCCAGCCCCCCAATTATTGGGTCTGTCTGTTCTGCTGGCCGAGCCCAAAGAACTGGGTATGCCAAGAAGGACTATGCCATATGTACATCAACATCAGATAGCCCTCCAGTGATTTATATAACTCATAGCATCTAAAACATGCTCAAAGTTTATTTACGCTTCAAAACACACCGAATGTGTAAACGTAAGACAACTCTCTGGCATACCGAAAGTAAATAAACTTTCGCCTTTCCCTCAAATTCTTATCTAAATCCGTAAAAAGTCCATAAATGTCAAAATTCCTAATCGAACTTTAACTAATTCTATCACCTACCATGAGAATTCTCCAAACTTAACAGTTCTGAGCAGCAGAAATTACATTCTTTCTTGTTGACTCGACTTTTTGTTTACTAGCGCTTCCATCTCACAGGCACATGACGCGTTGTTTGGATCGAAAACATTTGAATTTAGGTTAATATTCTAAATATGAGACAAAAAATAAAAATTATTCAAAAAAAAATCTGGTAGATATAAATATTGACAAGGTACATAACACCCAGCCCCCCAATTATTGGGTCTGTCTGTTCAGCTGGCCGAGCCCAAAGAACTGGGTACGCCAAGAAGGGCTCTGCCATATGTACATCAACATCAGATAGCCCTCCAGTGATTGTATAACTCATAGCATCTAAAACACGCTCAAAGTTTATTTACGCTTCAAAACACACCGAATGTGTAAACGTAAGACAACTCTCTGGCTAGACTTGCTCCAGTCGGATATATTAAATTGTCACATATATATATTTTTTATCATACTTGATATTTCACTTTTCTTCTTTTTTTATGTTCAATGCTTGGCTAGTCTAGAAATGAAATTTTCTCTTGTGGGTTTGTCTGAGATATATCATAAAACAATTAAGAAATCTCAAAACAGAAGTGCTGCCTTTGGACGGACAGCAATGAAAAAACTGGGGTGGGGTGGGGGTTGGCTTAACAGGGAGAGAGGATGCAGGGGGGGGGGGGCTTAACGGCTTAACGGGTTTGCTGTCGACCAACCCAGGCCCTGAAATGGGTACCCTCTTGTATTGTCCATGGTAAATATGAAATGCCAGAAACGCTAATTGTATTTTAAAGTCAGTGAAAAACTAGTTATTGTTGTCAGGATTCACACAGTACATACATACAGGATATAGCATTTTGGCAGGTGTATGATATGAATTGATGTGCGTTAAAGGCTTATTTACAAAAATCTATTTTATGTATTAGACTTACAAAGAATACAATAAAACTTGTCTTAGATCTAGTGACCAGCTCTATTTTCATAGAATCTGTTTTTTTTTTTGTTTTTTTTTTTTTTTTTTGTCTTTTTTTTTTGCAGAGCTATCGGCCCTTTGATTTGTTTACGCCTGGGATAAGTTCTTCAAGGTTTTATTTCTGATTCACATTCTTTTTCACAGGGTTAAATGACCAGGTCAAACTGACAGATATTACTTTAAAACTGTAAAATTTAGGAACCAGTTCTTATCAGCTGCAAGATGTTATCAATTACCTGTCTAAACACAAGCTCATAAACCTTTCAATACAACCACTATAGCTCTGCTGGGATGCCCTCAGGAATCTGAGGGTCCATTCTTGCTTGTAACAAGGCTTAGAAATCAGCCCCATAACTATAGACTAGCACAAAGAAGAAAAAATGTATATTCAAGAAAATTTATGAAAAATCCAAATGTGTATATTTCTAAGCCTTGGGCAAGGCTACTCTCTGGCATACCGAAAGTAAATAAACTTTCGCCTTTCCCTCTAATTCTTATCTAAATCCGTAAAAAGTCCATAAATGTCAACATTCCTAATCGAACTTTAACTAATTCTATCACCTACCATGAGAATTCTCCAAACTTAACAGTTCTGAGCAGCAGAAATTACATTCTTTCTTGTTGACTCGACTTTTTGTTTACTAGCGCTTCCGTGTTGATTACCAATACACGCGCCCTATGCATCTACACGCGTTGTGTAAGATGGAGGCGCTAGTAAACAAAAAGTCGAGTCAACAAGAAAGAATGTAATTTCTGCTGCTCAGAACTGTTAATTGTGGAGAATTCTCATGGTAGGTGATAGAATTAGTTAAAGTTCGATTAGGAATGTTGACATTTATGGACTTTTTACGGATTTAGATAAGAATTAGAGGGAAAGGCGAAAGTTTATTTACTTTCGGTATGCCAGAGAGTTGTCTTACGTTTACACATTCGGTGTGTTTTGAAGCGTAAATAAACTTTGAGCATGTTTTAGATGCTATGAGTTATATAAATCACTGGAGGGCTATCTGATGTTGATGTACATATGGCATAGTCCTTCTTGGCATACCCAGTTCTTTGGGCTCGGCCAGCTGAACAGACAGACCCAATAATTGGGGGGCTGGGTGTTATGTACCTTGTCAATATTTATATCTACCAGATTTTTTTAGAATAATTTTTATTTTTTGTCTCATATTTAGAATATGAACCTGAATTCAAATGTTTTCGATCCAAACAACGCGTCAGGTGCCTGTGTTCCATCTTACACAACGCGTGTGGATGCATAGGGCGCGTGTATTGGTAATCAACACGGAAGCGCTAGTAAACAAAAAGTCGAGTCAACAAGAAAGAATGTAATTTCTGCTGGTCAGAACTGTTAAGTTTGGAGAATTCTCATGGTAGGTGATAGAATTAGTGAAAGTTCGATTAGGAATGTTGACATTTATGGACTTTTTACGGATTTAGATAAGAATTAGAGGGAAAGGCGAAAGTTTATTTACTTTCGGTATGCCAGAGAGTTGTCTTACGTTTACACATTCGGTGTGTTTTGAAGCGTAAATAAACTTTGAGCGTGTTTTAGATGCTATGAGTTATATAATCACTGGAGGGCTATCTGATGTTGATGTACATATGGCATAGTCCTTCTTGGCACACCCAGTTCTTTGGGCTCGGCCAGCTGAACAGACAGACCCAATAATTGGGGGGCTGGGTGTTATGTACCTTGTCAATATTTATATCTACCAGATTTTTTTTTTGAATAATTTTTATTTTTTGTCTCATATTTAGAATATTAACCTAAATTCAAATGTTTTCGATCCAAACAACGCGTCAGGTGCCTGTGACGTCAAGTTATTAGACTAAACTGCCTATTACTCTATCAATTTTATTTCTCTACTGCGGCATTCTTACATAAGATACTAAAAAGACAGACAGAGAGAGAGAGAGAGAGAGAGAGAGAGAGAGAGAGAGAAAGAGCGAGATTTTTTTCAGATTTTATCGAAGATTTATTCCCTCAGTCCCTTACCGTATATCCACTCATGCAGCTAAACTCTCGTTTACATTACAGTACAAAATAGCTACAACTGCAATTGTGGTGTATTTGCACAGAACTTTTCTTTTCTTTCTAAATATACTGCTACACCCTCTCTTCAGAGTATTATGAGCAGGTGTACTTATGTACACTCCGGTGTTGAAGGATGAAACCCTACATATAGCCATGAAAAGATGGAATGGATGGTGGAATAATTTGATGATGTCAATGTTAACAGGTTGAGGCTGGAGGCTCCAGTTTGGAGTTAAGTTCCGATCTAATACAGTATGGGGTGAAGTCTTGAAATGAGATTTTGCAATATTTTGAAAAAGGTTTTCCAGACTGAATAAGAAAGAGACAAACGTTCTTATTAATTGTGAAAAAAAATAAGTATGCTAATTACTCTTACGCAGTTATTGTTCCGGGTACAAGAATATGTATAGCCACATTAAACTTTGTTCTGACTGCCTGGATGTGTTTACAGCTTTTGGTCTTCTTGCTGTGGAAATATGTGACAGTGCCTGGCATTTTGAGCCTTGTGGAGGTGCAATGTTGACGTCACGAAACGTGAAATGAAAGTGACGTCATAAAATTTGCACGTTAAGTTAATTGTATTTCCACGCAGTGTCTCATAAATTTCAAAGCTTCACCTGAAAAAAGTGATTCAACATTCCTATCGGCGTCTTTAGTTATTTTTTCATCTACACTCTGTTAAGTATGTTCGCATAATAGATTTTTGAAAAGCGACGCTACGAACTAGAGTTATAAAAGTTTATACAGCCAGTATGTAAATTGTACCCAATGAGTGAAGTAAAAACAAAAATTTGGGTTGGTGTCAATTTCGTTTGCTTTTGCAGTAAACCTTAGCGCTATTGCTTTGTGTTTCTCGAAATCTATTCTCGAAGCCCTAATAAACATGAAAATGTCAAAAACAAAATTTCCGATTTTCGCTCCATAAGGCTCAAAATGCCAGACACTGTCACAATCATAATGACAGTACAGTCAGTAACTATGGTAACCGTATTCCCCGTTACCTTTCTCTGCTATTTCTTTCGGATGTTTCAAATAAAATAATACGTTATTGTCTGTCGAAATAAAGAAATCAACGAGTGACGTTGCACAACGCGAAACGGGAAAATCCTTAGAATTCTCTTACAGTCTACATTAGAAATCAGCAAATCACCCTAAGTAAATGCAAAGGCGCTCTTGAGACTTGACAGATAACCTTGCACCGACACCGGCTTATCATTAAGCACAACTCAATTTTCAAAATGCCTCTAAATGAACTCAATGATGCCACAGGACGAGAAAATATAATACGCACTATGATGATGAACGGGGAGACATTTACGGCCGCCAAACGGCACAATACCGGCTGCAGTGGAGATAAATAAGTTCTGAATGGGTAGATCCTTTAGAAGCAAGGACTACATATATATGCACCTATAAAAAAAAAAAAAAAAAAAAAAAAGAATTATGCAGCCAAGAAGAAAATAAAAACATTTATAACTTTTTTTATACGATCTGGTTCAGCGCATTCTGTATGGAGCTTCTTTTTGAATAAACAATCAAATTTTGCCTTATTCAGAGCTCGACAAAACCTCATTCTCTAAAGAAATATATTTGGGGCCTTTATCATAAATTCAATGGTGCAATTGAAACATTAGTTGAAAATGTAAACGTTGACTACCCAGTAGGCACATGACGTCGAAATGGTTCTGAGGTCGATGTGACGTTAATGACGTCGTTCCAACGTCGCATCGACGACAGAACTTCATTTCGACATCATGTGCTATTACGTCGAATCGACGTTAGAACGACGTCATTTCGAATGGGAAGGAAGAGTATTTATGATGAAGCAGCAGAACTCAATGCGACACTAGGTAAGAGGAGTGTACCGCTTATGCGGACAGCAATGTGTCTTTAATTGAACCCAGTTTCTTAAAGTACCATATTAGCGTTTTCATTGTTGATTTACGTGTAATGATTTACGTGTAATGATTGAATGAAAATGGCAGACTTCTTAATATGTTAATGCTAAATTTGTAGGTTCATTTATTGTTTACTTTTCAGTCTGGGAGATTGAAAAATGCCATAATTCCATGATACTAAAGAAAAATGGGATTTTTATGTCGATGGATGCCTAAAAGATAGGTTGTAGACAATGTACATAGACATTACAAAAGGTGGCCTTTTCTATTTTCACTTGTAAGCAATGTACGCAGTGTACCCAGGTTTTCGGAGATCCACAATATAAAATATTAGCAGAAAACATCAAGTTAGGCGTGTGCCACTTTGTAACCTTATGTAGATAGGCTGTATGAAATGTATATAGCCATTTCAAAACATGCCCTCTTCTATTTTCACTTTGTACGCAGTGTACGCAGTGTAAGCAGATATTTCGAGGTATTGGACCAGAATATTATCTATAATCATCAAGTATGCGATTGTGCCGACCTGTAACCTTTATGTAGATAGGTTGTAGTCAATGTACATAGACAGTAGAAAAGGTGGCCTTTTCTATTTTCACTTGTAAGCAATGTACGCAGTGTACCCAGGTATTCGGAGATGCACAATGTAAAACATTAGCAGAAAACATCAAGTAAGGCGTGTGCCACTTTGTACCCTTATGTAGATGGGCTGTTTTAAATGTATATAGCCTTTTCAAAACATGCCCTTTTCTATTTTCACTTTGTACGCAGTGTGCGCAGTGTAAGCAGATATTTCGAGGTATTCGATCAGAATATTATCTATAATATTAAGTATGCGATTGTGCCGACCTGTAACTTTTTTGTAGATAGGTTGTAGACAATGTACATAGACTTTACAAAAGGTGGCCTTTTCTATTTTCACTTGTAAGCAATGTACGCAGTGTACCCAGGTTTTCGGAGATCCACAATATAAAACATTAGCAGAAAACATCAAGTAAGGCGTGTGCCACTTTGTACCCTTTTGTAGATAGGCTGTATTAAATGTATATAGCCTTTTCAAAACATACCCTCTACTATTTTCACTTTGTACGCAGTATATAATCATCATGTGCGTGATTGTGCCGACCTGTAACCTTAATGTAGATAGGTTGTAGACAAAGCTGATGATTGGCACGTGTGTTATTTTGTACCCATATGTGTATAGCTTACAAAAATAGTCTTATTAATTTTTTGCGCCAAATTTGTGCAGTATCTCAATTATTGACGTGCTTGTAAATTTGTAAACATTCTACTGTTATTTAACAGACATAACCGTTGCAGCAACGGTTATGTCTGTTAAATAACAGTAGAATGTTTACAAATTTACAAGCACGTCAATAATTCTTGACTCAGTAATCCCCTGCGCCCCTATAGCACGGAACTACTCAAACAATAAAGACAATTATCTGCTTTTGCAAAGTGTAGACCCTGATAAGACCATAGATCAGATCAGGATCAACAAATTTACTGTGATTTTCTGCCTTAACATTGATATTTCAATGCAAACAGAGTATATGGTCATTCAACATGTTCTGCGGCATTGATCTGAGTCTACACAATGTACAAATGTCCATCTGATGAACGCCAGTCATTAATGGGTTCACAAACTCGCGAGCCGATCAGAATGTTTAGCAGAAGCTTAGTTGTGCTACATGTATGTATAACATTCATCATCATACGCTACTGTGTGGGGCGTTGGAAGGGGAGGATATTTTATGGAAAGGATGTTGTGTTATTTTTATACCGATCTTCTTTGAAAGTAGACCGACCAGCTACTAAGGCAGTTGATTTGTAGCTTGCCTTCAGTATCAAACCATGCATTTCCAGCTGATGCTTATATTTCAGTTCAAATTATATAATGATCCGTTACTGTCGCACGTCGGTGTCCCAGTTTTCAAGTCTTTAGTTTCATCAAATACTGGGAGGTCACAAAAATAATGACTGCCTGCACTTTTAGGGATGCCAGGACACATTACAAAGAAAAATTGGTTTCAATCGACTAACGATAAAATAGTTTAAATAACCGAAATCTATTTTTGAGGTAATGAGCAACAGACAAAATGCCAGCGCCGCTGAAGAGGGGTCAAGCTTTTCAGCAACTCTGATTTGTTTCACAGCCGCACATTTCGATCGATTTTTTCACCCTGCACTTTGTGATTGGTCTTACTTGATGACTGTAATATAATGGTAAAAAATATTTGCTTCATTTTTGAGAAAAATGGGAGATAGCTTAAGGGTGATCCGATACTGTCGATGATCCGATACTGTCGAGTCCACTGTACATCTTGCACTCGGCTAAAATAACTAATATACACAACATTAGGTGTGATATTTATCGATGAGTAATAAACTACTGCTCATGAGCAAGATAATGCGTCTTTAATTGTTGGTTTGTTATACTTAAAAGATTGTATTTATATTTTAGTATTTCAAATGCAGTTAGAATGGTAATTTATTTTATGCAGATTATAAATTAATGCAACCAATGATAAGGAAAGAGATCAAATTTGACAGGACTTTGTAAAAAATAATATAAAAAAATGTCAAACAAACATAAAATGAGAAAATAAGAAAGAATGAAAACTTTCCGATATGTAATGAAAAAAAAGTATACAAAAACAAACCTTCCACACCAAAATACAAATTCACTGTGTTTGAAAACGATGATCTAGAATGGTTCTTAATATATAAAGTTTTATACTGGTACCTCCTTAACTATATATAAGAAATAATATATGAACACATGCCAACTCTCTCTCTCTCTCTCTCTCTCTCTGGAAGAGATCGTGTGACTTGTTCAAATAAAATCGATTGCGATAACAATCACGTGCGAAGATCATCACATGATTGCGAAATCTATATTAATTTCCTTAACAGCTCATGATTTTTGTTAATTTGCATCAGTTGTTTTTAACTTGTCTTTGAATTCAAACTATAAAATATATTTATGAATAATGCCCAGAATTGAATATGGTAATATAATGTCTGACGAAATTTAGTACAAGAAAATTGTTTGGAAATAGTAAAATGACGAGGAAGTTTATCTTTTAACTGTTACCAGTCAACGCTGTAGCCAAAGAGTGCGATGGATTATGGGTGGATGGTTGGGTGGATGTCTTGCGATTTACGTCCTTTTCAACAGTATTTCAGGACGATGGAAGGGTGATAATGAAAGGCTGTGTGCAATGGCTCCCAGTTACGATTGGAAAGATATCCGCTTCCTGGAATCGAACTCGGGACCGCTAAATCAGAAGGACAACGCTTAACCCACTAAGCTACACACTCTATCACCCATTGCAAAGATTTCATAAGAAAAGCTCTTTTCTACAATCTGTTAGCATGTCAAATAAATTATCATTAAAACTTGACTGTAACCGCAAAAGAAGATAGTGAAAGATTAAAAGGCATTTTGGCCTGTCTGTCTGTTTCAATTAACGTTTTGTACACATTTTCAGCAAGGTTTTTTCAGTATTAACTTTACGGCTGTAGATATATATGTGTGAGATATGTTTCTAATTTCTTCTCAATACATATGTTGTCACCCTCGTGCTGACCTCGATCAGCTTCTGCATAACAGGTCTATACCATTCGCATAAGACAAATGGGTATTTTTCCTTAAAATGAAATAAAATGATAAAAATAAACTTGACCAGACAGCCTTTAATTGACAAATGGATTCATCTGTTTAATTAGGACAGTGCATTTCATTGGGCATAAATGGGTTAAGAAAATTATATTTAAGTTATACTAATAAATGCCCCCTGCATCTATTCCAAAAATAATGTTACACTGTGTTGAATGGCCAATCTCCATGTTTTCCACCAATTTTACAAAGAAGAATTACATGAATTCCTAATAGTTTCTCTGTATGACGCAGCTCTGCCAAATGGGGTTCACTTTTTAAGGAAAGAAGTTGCTCCTAGAGAAGCAAATTCTTTCCTTTAAGAGTTGACCCATAGTGAGAAGGGTCAAACAAGAAAAATAATAGAACTTCTTTATCTGAATGCATATCCATTCCCATTAATTGTATTTATTAGATGTATTTGGGCAGAGGCCGTTTACCACTTTTTAGGCTCTTAATACACCCCAGTCCCCTTTCATAAAATGCAACGCCCCCGGGGCCTTTAATAGGATTAATATGGTATACAGAAATATGATTTTATTGCAGAATGATGTCACTATTCTCAGAAATGATATTTATGTTCCAATTTTCAGAGACAAAAATACTTGCTAAGCATACCATTTTTTTTTCTAATAAACACTCCTCTCTAGTAAACACCCCACTCACTTTTTCAGTAAAAAGAACGACCAAATTCTAACAGAGCTCGCTTAAGACCATTAGACTGGCTTTTTTGGTCCAAACTGTGTCTCCAGAAATCTGTTTAAAGGACTTGTAAATTGCAACGCCCAGATATGTTTATTAGAAGAAATACTGTAGATCAGTATTTATAGCCCGGCTTTGAAAAAGTGGGGCTGTACTGGATTTCGTCTGTCCGTAATTCCGTAACTTCGTAATTCTGCAAGACTTTTTCTGTCACAGTTTCCACCTTGGTATACATATGAACAATGAGTTGTATCATTGGATTAAGAATTGGACTCGATGGTCTTATTCTTCCCTTCGTTTGTCCATTTTTTTGTCTTTTCAGGGTAAATTTGTGTCACAGTTTTCTCAGAAACTGTGCAAGCTTTGTAGAATTAAAATCTTAAAAATTTTCCTCAAGAGCAGAGAATATATACAGAAGTAGGAACGTGGGCCAGACTACGTAGTTTCGGCTAATAAAGCCTCGTCAGTGACCCTGACAATATCTGGTGACGAAACCAGAAAAAAAAAAAAAAAAAAAAAAAAAAAAAAAAATCATAGAATTGTAGAATCTTCAAGTTTGGTATATATATATATATATATGCAGAATGAGTGATTGTGTTGTGGGATTGAGACTCAGGCTCATAGCTATTATTCTTCTAATTTTTATTCATTTTTCTTTCTTTCCCTATGTTGCATGTTAACATTGAAATGCATGTAAACATTGAAAGTTTGTGTGAGAGTTGTTCTCAGAAATTAATAAAACTAGAATCTTGAACATTGTATACATATCGTGGGATTGAAAAGCGGGTTCGTTGCTCTTATTGCTCTTGAAAACCTGCAAAGTTTCAAAAAAGGCGTCCAGAAGGGGTTAAAAACACAAATTCTAGGTCCAAAAGGGCTGTGACTCCTTCAAAAAGGATTGAATCAAAAATCCAAAACCACATCCAAAACCACATGCGCATCTTCATACCAGAGCAAGAAACCCTGCAAAGTTTAAAAAAAAATGGAAGAGGCGTCGAGGAGGAGGCAGACACAAACTTTTTATATGGAAAGTCCAAAAGGGCTTTAACTCTGTCAAAAATGATTGAAAATCCAAAACCACATGCGCTGCTGCGCATCTTTATACCAGAGTAAGAAACCCTGCAAAGTCTCAAGAAAATCGGATGAGGCTGTAGGAGGAGTTGCAGACACAAGATTTGGGACGGACTGACGCACAGATGCATGGACACACGTACGGATTCACATTTACCAAGGGACGCGCACACCCACGGATAGACATAGGTCATTACTATAGTCCCCCTACACCTAAGTCGGGTGACAAAAATACCTGCCTTTTTTCTTACTTTTTTTTATAAATAAAATAAAATGGAATTTGCTGGATTCATAAAGTGTTAAATTTGATACTGGGACATCTGGAGAATAATTAACTGTGGAAAGTGGTATTAGATAATGATGACAGCTAGCTGAAAACCACAAGATTATTTCAAGGATTTATTGCCTCCCAAACCGGGAGAATTTCTAGCAATAGGTGATAGAGTGTACAGGGGCTGCTCGAAGAAAATGAAAGACGGCGATAAGTTCGCTTGCTTCGCGTGAAAAAGTACCATGTCGCATGTAAATTGCGAAGACTCAGATAGGCCTGTGCAGCTGCGCAATCTTACTAGACCCTTCCATCTTCGCAAAAGCAGTCTTTGATTTATGAAGCAGTGTAAACTCTGGTCAGTCTGAATTGATGCGCTAAATAATTCAAACAAGGACCTTTAGCATGTGCAGGCTAAGTCGAAATAAAATATTCCAGAAAATCAAAACTTTTCTAAAAAGTATTATCATTTTAGATGGGATGGGATGGGGATGGGATTGGGATGGGGATGGGGATAGATAGATAGATAGATAGATAGATAGATAGATAGATAGATAGAGAGATAGATAGATAGATAGATAGATAGATAGATAGATAGATAGATAGATAGATAGATAGATAGATAGATAGATAGATAGATAGATAGATAGATAGATAGATAGATAGATAGATAGATAGATAGATAGATAGATAGATAGATAGATAGATAGATAGATAGATAGATAGATAGATAGATAGATAGATAGATAGATAGATAGATAGATAGATAGATAGATAGATAGATAGATAGATAGATAGATAGATAGATAGATAGATAGATAGATAGATAGATAGATAGATAGATAGATAGATAGATAGATAGATAGATAGATAGATAGATAGATAGATAGATAGATAGATAGATAGATAGATAGATAGATAGATAGATAGATAGATAGATAGATAGATAGATAGATAGATAGATAGATAGATAGATAGATAGATAGATAGATAGATAGATAGATAGATAGATAGATAGATAGATAGATAGATAGATAGATAGATAGATAGATAGATAGATAGATAGATAGATAGATAGATAGATAGATAGATAGATAGATAGATAGATAGATAGATAGATAGATAGATAGATAGATAGATAGATAGATAGATAGATAGATAGATAGATAGATAGATAGATAGATAGATAGATAGATAGATAGATAGATAGATAGATAGATAGATAGATAGATAGATAGATAGATAGATAGATAGATAGATAGATAGATAGATAGATCGGATAGATGCTTGTATAGGGATAGGGATAGATAGATAGATAGATTAGATAGATAGATAGATAGATAGATAGATAGATAGATAGATAGATAGATAGATGCTTGTATTTGACGTTACGAGCAATAAAATGTTTAAACTAACTAAACATATTGTTCAATCGAATTATAATAATCCTCGATAGCAAACTGTGTTGGTGGTAGTTTATTTACCGCAGAAATGCCGCTGCAGGTTAATCGAAGCCACAACATATGTTTTCTGAGACCAAATGAAAAAAAAAAAACAAAAAAAAAAACGTACGCTGTGGAATTCTGCGGTGATAACCATAATAGGATTACAAAACAACTATTTCGACCCGTGTGCAATTTACTGATCAGACGAGTAAACTGGCAATGGTTTCCACAAGAAGTGTGGTCGATTCAACATCAGGTTAGGTCAGTAGCATAATTATCCACGTGTCGTCGATAAGTGAGATAACTGGTTGTTGCAGACTATTTCAGCACATGGTCATCCGCTTACCAGGGTCCGAAAAGTCTTGGGTCCGAAACGTCTTGGGTCCGAAAAGGTATGGGTCCGAAACGTCCCAAATATTTGGGTCCGAAAAGTTTTGGGTCCGAAACGTCCGGCTACCCGACGGACGACGTACGACGGATGACGGACCAAGCCTATACTATAAGCTCACCTTGTGAGCCTTCGGCTCAGGTGAGCTAAAAGTTATTTCCTGGGCCCCAGGAGGCTCTGTATGAAATTTACTTAGAGTTGGCTAGGCGGCTTTTTAGGAGATGTATGAAATTGTCAAATGATGAGTCCTTGGTCAAAGTTCAAAGAATGACACTGACCTCTTGTACTCACAAGTCTTCAAGTACTCATTAAGACGACTGTTTAAAACAATTTTAGGCCAAAACCTTCAAAACTTTCCATGAAATCTTTAGTTCTAGTATTTCAACATATTTGACCTTGGCATAGAAAAGGCCAAGGTCAACCAAATGTCCTCATTTGGTAGTACTCCCGAACTCGATGCTACAAACAAAGTGTCAACTGGCTCTGGAGAAGGAGATTGTTTCAAGCTTTTCAATATTTTAAGGCATGGTGGCCATGTTGGTCATGTGAACTGGGCCGTTTGTACAAATTGTCATTCACTCAGCCCCTGAAGGTTCTGTATGAAATTTGGTTGCAACTGGCCCTGTGGTTTTAGATGGCAAGTCATTTAAAAATGTGGACAGACGGACGGGACAGACAGATTACAAGGGATGAGGTAGCCTGCCTATAACATAAGCTCCCGAGTGACTTTGACCCAGGTGAGTTAAAACATAACTTGAGCAACGAAGCGAGAAAACCAACAAAGTGGTTGTGCGCCCCGCGCAGACTTAGATGAGCCTGGACATCCGCCTAGTCTAATCAGACTCTTTGCTAAGCGCTAAAAAGGGTAGCTAAGGGTCTAAGCTAGCTCCATGCGGACAGCAAAGACTCTGATCAGACTGGGCGGATGCCAAGGCTGATCTGAATCTGCGCTGGGCACACAACCACTTTGTTGGTTTTCTCGTGTCGCGGCTCAAATATACTGGGGCTAATGTCATGAGACATGAACAGGTATGCAAAGTATAAGCTTCCTTCTCCTTACTGCTTTTGAGGAGAAGATTTTTAAATACTTTTTTTTTCGGAAAATTTACCCTCTGTGTTGCCATGACAATCAGTCAAATTCAGGAAAACGGATGGCTGGATGGATGATTTGCGATTTACGTCCTTTGTAACGATATTTCAGTCATATCAGGACGATGTGTGGATGATATGAAAGGCTGTGTGAAATGGAATCCTATTTACGATTGAAAAGATTCCCGCCTGCAAAGGGGCTCGAATCGGGGACCACTATGTCAGCAGGCCAGCACTTAACCTACTGAGCTACTAGGGCTCCTCAGTGGATCAGGCAAAATTCATATGAATCATAGAGTACTACTCCAGAAACATTTCTGTACAAAACAATTCTAAATTAGTGCAGTGGCACAGCAAAATTGCAAAGGTTTCATGTGTTGGTTAAGAACTTTTCAAGGAACATTTCTGTAAGAGTTTTGTCAAAATATCTGTGGTGACATAGCATAGCAATTAATGCAAATTTTCTATTTTCCCATAATAAATCAATGGCAACATTAAATTGCCAAAGCAACCGAACTGCTAAAGCAATTGACATAAAAAAAGTAAAATTGAAATCCTTTCTGTAAAGTTTAAGGTATATCGGCCCTATAGTTTTTATGAGTTGATTTTTTAAATATATATTCTATCTTTAACTATTCGGTTGCCATGGCAACATGCAGTTTGCATAAATTTCACGTCATTGGAAGAGGACTACTCTAAAACATGTCTGTTAAAGTGTTGTCAAAATATTTGCAGTGACATATCAATAAATGCCAATTTTCAAATTTCCCACTGTAAGTAAATGGCAATTTTCAGTTGCCAAAGCAACCGAACTGCTGGAGCCATTGCCATGCAAAACAGTATTTCTATGGACGCTAGTACTAAGATCTTTTCTGTACAGTTATATCTTTATAAGCCACATAGGTTTTGGGTAGAAAGAGGAAGTTGGCTTCTCTGTGCCAACTGGTCCCGAGGTTATAAAACTTTTTTTGTGCTCAACTCAGCTGAGCATGAAATTTCCTCTGCTGATAAATATGAAAATGCCAACATAAGTTGGCATTTTTCATATTCATAAGCAGAGAAAATTTCATACTCAGCTAAACTGAGCAAGAAAACAACTGTACTTATCAGTAATTTCCTATTTATTAGCAGGTAAAATTTCATGCTCAGCTGAGTTGAGCATGAAAAAAGTTTTATAACCTCGGGGCCTGTTTGCTTAAGAACTCTCAACTCAAGCATGCGATTTCTTTTCAGCATGAAAATGCAAGTGTTTCTTCAGGCAAGACGCCCATGTAAACTGCTTACCACATACATCACAAGCATGTGGTTTCGCTCCAGTATGAATAGCTTTGTGTCTCTTCAAGTTTCCTGCCACTCTAAACTGTTTACCGCATACGTCACAAGTATGTGGTTTCTCTCCAGTATGAACAAGCATGTGGTACTTCATATCTGATGATCTATGAGCAAAATATTTACCACAAACACCACAAGCGTATTGTCTATGTTCAAAATGATTTCGCATGTGCTGCTTCAAGGTTCCTGCCGCTGTAAACTGTTTACCACAGACATCACAAGCATGTGGTTTCTCTCCAGTATGAATACGTGAGTGTATTTTCAAGGCCCAAGCGTTTGTAAATTTCTTAAAACAAATATCACAAGCGTAAGGTTTATCCTCAGAATGAAGTAGCAGGTGCTTCCTTAAGCTTGTTGCTTGTGTAAACTGGTTGCCGCAGAAATTACAAGAATATGGTTTGTCTCCCGAATGAATAAGCATGTGCGCCTTCAAGTTTGTTGATTGTGTAAAAAGTTTGCTGCAGAAATTACAAGAATATGATTTGTCTCCAGAATGAATAAGAAAGTGCGCCCTCACATTTTTTGCCACTGTAAACTGTTTACCGCAGACATCATAAGCTTGTGGTGTCTCTCCAGCAAGACAAAACACATGACTCCTCAGGTATTTTGATCGTGAAAACTGCTTTTCACAAATAAGACAAATACATTTGTTATTTCCAGAATGAACTGGCAAGTGCCCCTTTAACCGTTCTGCTTGTGCACAATGTTTGACACTCATATCACATTCATGCAGTGAGTCTACAGCGTGGCTATTGTGAGTAGCCACATGACTATAATCGTGTCCTGCCATCATTAACAGCAAGCAAATGAGTTACTTCATGCATGAATAAGCACGTGTGTAGGCATGGCCATTGTGTCAATATTTGCCGCAGACATCGGACGCATATGTTTAATCTCCAATATGAAATAGCATGTGCTTCTTAAAGCATCCTGCGTCTGATAACTGTTACCCATGGATTTCTCTCTGTTAAGACTTAGCATGTGTGTCTTTAAGTTTCTTTTCTGCTGAAACTTACAACGTAAACATCAAAAGCTCACGTTCATCCCCGAAGAAATCATATTGTGTATTTCTAAAACTCATTCCTTCTATACATGTGAGTAAAGTTTAAAGTGTTGTCTGCCTCAGCAACTGTCAAAAAAAAAGAAAAAAAGAAAATACACATTATATATTAAAGTAAAAAGTGGTCAGAGTACGGACAAACATATATAACATACCCTGAGAAAAGCCAAAAGACAAATACATATACCAAAAGATTTCATTAATCAGTTGAAATAAGTAAAAAGTATACGACAAAACATTTCAACAGAGTTTATACAGGATTTTATGTCTGTGACCTTGACCTGAAGTCAGCAGCCGCATCCTGATAATGTCAGCTAAGCAGTTTTATTCCAGAGGCAAAGGTTTAAGGATTGGCTGGCTGGTTGTTTGGGATTTAACAGCTCTTTGAGACAGTATCTCAGTCTATATCAAGCCGTCTCTTTGAGAGAAGGAGAAAGAAACAAGAGCAAGTGAGCAGGGGATCACGTATAGCCCCGGCCAGTGCCACCGCCTGACGACACTAAACTTCAAACATAATTTAACACATATAAGATACAATTTTAAAGCCTGTGACCTTCTCCTTTGGTCAGCAGAGCAAACAGAGAATGTCAACCAATCAGCTGCAACCTAGAATTTAGCCTAGTAATATAGCAAAAGTTTCCATTGAAGGATATCTGAAATATAAGAACATTTTAAAGCAGAACATTGATGCAACTGTCAACAGCAGCAGCCAGATGATGTACTGGTAACCTGTTGCAACCTAACTGTAAAGGGTCACATATCAAAAGGTCCTTCTAAAAAGATGGGGAAATAAGCAAAGAATATATACATAACTCAAGACTTTAACATGGAAAAGCATAAGTCTGTGACCTTGACATTAAGTCAAAGCATGTGTGGGAATGGTACAGAATAGATTTTTAGACTTAAAACCTATCACAATACCAAATATAAATCAAACTCAACAAAGAATTTGGATGCTATGAGATCTCAAAAGCTTTAACACAAAAAAAACATATATGAATATGTCTAAGTCTGTGACCTTGACCTCTAGGTCAATGCATTAGTGAAGATGGTACAAAATAACATTGAGACAAATAAACAAAAGCCAGCATAGGCTTTAAACCCCCAAGTAGTTATTACTGACCGTCCCAAGGCGGTACTTTCGTTGCGGTTGCATTTGTTTTATGTTCGGTGCTGTTTAATTTATTGTGTTCATATTTTAACCCTTCTAGAATAAAAATAGATAATAGGTGAAAATAGTTGTTAAATGTTTTTCGTATAATTTTCTTAATCTGTTGTAACCTTCTGTTGGTCTAATTTATTTAGTTCAATAAAGATAGCTGAGTTTTGCCACCTATTTGGGAAAGAGCTGCTGACTCGGCTTATCACTTGTAAGTTTTTGTTTGTTCGGATGTCTTTGTAAATCTTTCCCTTTGATGTTGGGGATATGGTTTGGGATCTGATTCAGTCAGTTCCTGAAGTGTAGTTACTCTTTAAATTTGGACAATATACGATTTAAAAAAAACTTTGACATAAAAAGTCAAAGTCCATGACCTTGACCTCTAGGTCACAGGCGTGGGTGGGGATGGTACAAAATCAAATTTTGAACTAATACTTATCATCCTGCCAAACAAAAACCCAAACCAACAAAGAGTTTGAATTATATAGAAATCTTAAAAACTTTTATGCAAAACTTTAATATAAAAAGTCAAAGTCCATGACCCTGACCTCTAGGTCATAGGCATGGGTGGGGATGGTTCAAAATAAAACTTTAGACTGACATCTATCAAACATAAACCCAACCCAACAAAGGCTTTGAATTATATAGATACCTTAAAAACTTTATCGCAAAATTTTAACATGAAACATAACAGCCTTAACCAAGCTAATTGACCAACTTTTGATCGCGAAAACACATGACAATACAGTGTAGCTGACAAAAACAGTTTGATATGATGATATCAAATCAACAGGCCATGACTAATATTGCCATTGCTTCACTTCTCTTGGTTGTCGTTGACTGGCAGTTGCAGCCTGACATAATAGATTGTTTGTGCACGATAAAATACACAGCTGATCGGAAATAGTCTGTGTTCAAACGTAGCGTGGTTCACGTGCCCATCTTCTTGGTCAGAAGAATATTCTTAGAGACATTCGAGGACCAGTCTAGTTCAAGAGATGCTTTTATTAGGGACCAAAACGTCCAAATATGGTCTGAAATCACAGGAAAAGGACTGAAAAACTGGATTTGCAATCTTGCATAGTTTCAGATGGTTAAAACGTAGAACGTAATTTTAAGACAAAAAGCATAGAAAATATGCCAAAATCGTGGTTGTAAACAGGTTTGCAACATCGAACTCGACCTGTATTTTATTATTATATACCTGTGTATAAAATATGAATTCGATACACCAATGTTTTAAAATGATATCGAAAGGAACCCATTTGTTTCATACAAAATGAAGTGGAAAAAGGGCCATAACTCCCACAATAATATACGGATTTTACTCAACATCGAACTTGACCTGTATTTTATAACTTTTATACCTGTGTATATAAAATGAATTCAATACACCAATGTTTTCAAAAGATATCAAACTGAAACCATTTTCATACGTACAGGACAGGACGAAGGTAGGGACCGTGGTGACCCCACTCCCGCCATTTTTAATGGTGGGGGGTCATAAAAATAAAAAATAAAAATGAATGAATTTTTGAGATATCTGAATCTGGCAAAGCTATTGAATATATATTTTATATCATTAGTCTGAAAAAGAATACTGAAAGGTCTATTCATTGCTTTGAGTAGGCAATCGTTACCATAATACACCACGGAACTGCATTTTCTCATCACAGAGGAATTATGCACTGTTTTATCAATATCTGTCGAGAACAAAAGACTTTCACACTAGTCCTCAATACATTGAACCTTATTACTGACTTCCGTGTCAAATATACTCAAATCTTTACTCTGTAAAAGAATAATGTCAACATTTTCAGGCATGATAGCTCCCACACAATTGAGGCAGCTCCAACATTATATATTGAATAGTGTTGCCGGATTTCTCCATGATTGGTTCTTCATTGTGAAATAATTTTATTTATTTATTCAACATTTCATGACAACATATACATACAGTATATACATGTGCCAATGGATTGGACGTAGGCATTGCCTATATTTGTCCTCTCCAGTTGGTGACGCAACACAGATACATATATATATATATACACTATGACATAAATACCAATGCTAGTAATAAGTGCAGAAATGTAACAATAAAACATGAATATAAATATTTTCAAACAAGTGACAATTTTTGACAGTATAGTAATCAAAACTGTTTACAAATTATAAATGCATAAAACTCCTGCTGACTGCTATAGTATAATGACTACTTATTTCATTATGGAATATGTAATTACGGTTGGCAGCATGAGTTTAATTCAATTTGTCAAATGTTGATAATACTTGTATAGGCATAAGATATCATAAGACATAAGATGAGGACAATAAAAGTAATTATGATAATAATAATAAACTAACAATAATGATGAAATAATTTAAGGACTGACACACCACATACCTTTGCTTACTAATTTCTAAGATGTTGGAGCTACCGGGAGATGTCCCGTATGTGGCGTAGGAACAAAAATACATTAACACAGTTTTGTTCTTGTTCCCCTGATTGTCACCCGTGAGCTAGCCACTGCAAAAATAATGGCTGTACAGCTTTACGGTTGAATTCTGATTTAACAATAGAGTCGAGGGATCAGCAGTGTAAAGTCGTGTAAGTTCGGACAGCGGGTAAATTCGGACATACCATTGCAAACAGTAAAAATCCAGATGAGCCGGCTCATAATGAGCTCTCTCATCAGGATTTTCACTGTTTGCGAAGTTACTTTTGTTTTAATTACAAACAACTGACATATAAAGGAAACAATGTCACTGTGCGAATTTACCCGCTGTCCGAATTTACCCGACTTTACCCTACAGTGCAGTAATTATAATTATTACGATGGCAGTATTCAACGTCTATCCACAAATACCTGTTCCTCAGTAAGTTCCTGGAACCTTTTGAAATGTCTCAGTAAATGTGTCTTCTGTTTTCTTTCATTTAGTCATATGCTCGATAAATCGGATAATCGATTGTTCATCATTCCGTCTAAAGATTATCCAAAATTGAATTTAGCGTAACTCTTGTATTCATTCGCGTTCAAAATAACTACAACTGCAGTCATGAAATGAGAGCGCACACTTTTGTTACTTTTGCAGCATTTAATAGCTGACAAAGCTTGCAACATGAATGGTTGTTCATAATATAATATACCTTGACCCGTTCTGGAAATTAGGTATGAAAATATTTGGTCTCAGACTCTGACGCCATATGTAGCGCGTGCCGTAATATGTACTGCAGTCCCACATGATATTTTGGGTATATTAGGAAAGGCTTCGCACACCCCTTCTGGCAGGAAATAAAAACATTCTAGATGTCTTTGAATATTATGTCACTCACCTTACGACCAGTAAATGAAAACCATAAAACAGCAGCTAATATTCTATTATTATTCACAACATGCAAGGTAATAGTTTAATGTCAATGCTTCTTGCAGTAATGGAAAGACGAACATCAGCGATTTTCAGATTTTTATTTGATTTTTAAAAACTAGTTAATAAGCGGTAATCTTACAGTGGACTTACGACTAAATAGGATGACACCTAAAAACAATATGCGGACTTTCCTCATAAAAGTGAGGGACAAAATTCACACTCCAAACATGGAAAATGTTTTGTGTTCATATAATCGGCATAGTTTTTGATGAGTGTGCACTTTGTATTCTGAAGAAAGCAAATGACAACTTCCTTAACATTTCAGAGGACTAATTTCTGCAGTGTTCTATCAATGATATTGCCTGTTCTAAAACGGTTAAATTTTGCCGGCTTTGATCTGAATGTTTAAACATTTTGGCGCCAAAATGCACGTGATGCACTGCACGCTAGTGATCTCAAAAAACTTGAGTGAATTTCATCAACTTTGAAATATTTGCAGAACAAAATTATGTGCAAACAACTGTTGACTAACACATACCAAGAAATCCCGGAGGTGTGCGAAGCCATGCCCTGTGCGAAGCCATGTCGCCTTACACGACTCGCTCTGCTAGCATTCTGAAATGGAGTTTTAGTATAAGCCATTATAAGGTAATGGAGGTTGCAGTTAAAGGCTTCAGTCTGAAGAGAACATTTTATCACACTCTATGTGGAGCCTTGAATTGCAATATGTCAACAAGAACTGTCAGAAGACAAGGAAATGCACAGTATGGGAGCTCGACTTTAACAAGGGCACATTTTGATATTAAAAGAATAGGCCATTAAATAAAATGAGGTCACTGTCAGAAAGGACAGTTTTCCTAAAAAATATTCGAATCTACGAAACAATGCTGAAAATATGACAATATCACTGAACTGTGAAATAAAGGTCAAAGTAACTTGAAGTACTATTGGGTGAATTGTCAGTGTGTGTCTGATTGTACCATTATACCAATAATAATGCAAATCCATGTAATAGCATCGAAGATATTAGGCAGAATTACCGCACCATAAAATGAGCCTCGACATGAAAAACACCAACAGTGGCATGTGTGCCCAGCAAACACTCAGATCAGCCTGGGCATCTGCCCAGTCTGATCAGAGTCATCGCTGTGCACCTAAAGGCCAGTGAAGGATCTAAGCAACCTCCATACCAACAGCTTAGACTCTGGTTAAACTGGGTGGATGCCCACGCTGATCTGAGTGTTCGCTGGGCACACATGCCACTTCGTTGGTTTTCTCGCGTCGCGGCTCAAATAGAGATGACACTGAGCTGCAATTGGAATGAGGTCACTCATTTAGTTATCACCTGTTTTTAATGCTTTGTGCAAAAGCTAATTTCCTGTTCAAACCTCTCCGTTTGTAAAAACTAAAACTTCTGCTATGTTGTAATCTACTGTCTCAGTCCATGTATGAATAACAGACTGTCTGGTACTCACAGATGTTTGTGCTTTTACCCATGTTTACATCTACACCCAAACCTGAGGAGAAACCTATTTTCGTATTGAACTCTTATCTGACTTACAATATGATTATTCTCACCCTGCGACAGAATCATTATAGCATTATAAAGCGCCAAAATGCAGACGACCAAATTTACGTCTGCAGAATTTCAAAATATTGTTTCGTCGTGGCGATATCATATTGGGAATTCAAACAGTAGAGGGCAAACGGTGTAGATTCAGATGAGGTGGCTCATTATGAGCCACCTCATTTGGATCTACACTGTTTTCCAATTCAACAATTTTAATTTTTGGCGCTTTAAGGGTTAACATAAACAAAGAGTTGACAGAAGACAACAAAACGTACTAACAGGAGCTTAACTCTCACAGCAATAGTGAATGAATAGGCCTTTGTCCAAATGTATGTGAGCACCAAGTATAATGGATGCCATTATAAGGACTAAGACATATGAGCAAGTTTGAGCAGAGGACAAAGTATAGGTCAAGTCCATACGTGGATGGCGACAAAAATATTCTTGTCCATATATAAGCGTATGCCAAGTATCGTGGCTCAAACCCATGTAGGGATTGAAAATATTCTTGTCCATACAGTGGGCTCGACAGTATCGGATCAAGTTGACTAAAACTCCCGTTTTGTTGTATATGAATGATAAAATTTTGTGTGTTATTACACATAACAATTGCAAAATATCCTTTCTATCTATCCATGTCAAAATATTGACGGTATTTATGCCTTTAAGGGCATATAACTTAACCTGACTTACAGGAGGGTCTTACGACAGTATCGAATCAGGTGCGACAGAATCGGATCAAATGATATTATTTTATAACAGAATTCCTCCGAGGCATTCTGCCGACCTTCTTAGCTTCAATGATTTGGCTACGTAAACAGTTGGACCTATTAAACTCTCAGAGAAAACTTTTACGGCCTTTCCACGATATTTTTCATGTGGTCCTTTACCAGCAACGGTTATGTCTGTTAAATAACAGCTGAATATATACAAATATACAAGCATGCCAAAATTCCTAACTCAGTAATCCCCTGCGTTCCATAGCATGGAACTACATGTACTCAAACTCTGCCTTTGCAAAGTGTAGACCCATATAAAACCATAGTGTCTGATCAGCATCAACAAATTTACGGTGATTTTTTCTCCTTAAGATTGATATTTAATATAATAATAATAATAATAATAATAATAATAATGTCTTTATTTTTAGAGGATAACATATTAAGCATATGAACACTTATCTAACATATGGTCCTCTATGATTTAAAAACAAAGATATTTAAAACAATATTTAAGATATGTACAATATATACAATGAGTAATAATAAAACATATTTGTCTAGGAAACAGTCCTATTGATGCTTAAAACACTTAACGTCTTAAGACAAGCTGCCGATTAAAATGTCAATATAGTGACTCAAGACAAATTTCAATGCAATCAGTCTATAAACACTACATGGGCATTCAGCTAGTTCTTCGGCATTAATCTGAGCCTACACAGTGAACAAATGTCCATCTTATGAAAGCCAGTCATTGATGGGTTCATCAAAATGCTCTTCAGAATGTTTAGCAAAAGCTTAGTTGTGCTACGCATAACCTTCATTATCATATGCTAGTGTGTGGGGCGTGGGATGGGGGATATTTTACGAAAAGGACGTTGTCTTACTTTTATACTGATCTATTTGAAAGCAGACACAGCAGCCTCTTAGCTAGTTGATTTATGACTTAGTGTCAGCATCAGACCATGCGTCCAACATAAAGTTTTCCAGCTGATGCCTGCATTTCAGTTCAAATTATATAATGATCCGTTACTGTCGCACATCGGTGCCCCACTTTTCAAGTCTTTAATTTCATCAAATACTGGGATGTCACAAAAATAATGACTGCCTGCAATTTTAGGGATGCCAGGACACAATAGAAAGAAGAATTGGTTTCAATCGCCTAAAGATAAAATAGCTTAAATAACCGAAATCTTTTCTTTGGGTAACGAGCAACAGACGAAATGCGAGCGCCGCTGAAGAGGGACCAAGCTTTTCAACTACTGTGATTTGTTTCACAGTCGCTAACTTCGATAGAATTTTTCACCCTGCACTTTGTCATTGGTCTAACTTGATGACTGTAATATAATGGTAAAATATTTGCTTCATTTGTGAGACAAATGGGTGATAACTTATAAGTGATCCGATACTGTCGATGATCCGATACTGTCGAGTCCACTATAAGCGTATGCCAAATATCTTGGCTCTAACCCATTCAGAGATTGAGAAATATAATGCGTATCATACAGCAAATGAAGCAAAAATATGCATACATAGATGATGGTGTCAAAACGGTCCTGTAAATACGTGTATGTTGGTATACACCAAGTATCAAGCCTCTAAACCATATAAGGACTGAGAAATGTCATCTATAGGTCAGAGAAGCCTAATCCTGCGGTCCTACTAAAGACAGAAAAGGACTTACGCCACCGAAAAGGACCGAAAAGAACTTTCGGGCACCGAAAAGGACTTTTATTTGCCATTAAATGCCATATAAAGCAAATGTTTTAGGAATTTTTATATCATCATGATATTAATCAGCGCTTGAATAATAATTTTTGTGACTTTCCTGAAATTTCACAAAAATATTACAGCACCGAAAAGGACCCCACCTACGGTCAGTGAAGAGATGCCATGTACCGAAAAGGACATCGCAAATGCCGAATTTCTGGCACCGAAAAGGGCATTTTTCACTTAATGTTCTAAAAGATTATGTTTAGAAATAAAATATTTTACCCTATATGTTTTTTAAAGCGTTTTAATAGCATAAAATGGCATTTAAAAAGTCCTTTTCGGTGCCCGAAAGTTCTTTTCGGTCCTTTTCGGTGGCAAAGTCCTTTTCTGTCTTTAGTAGGACCCTAATCCTGTGCAAATGCACCATAATTGCAGTTGTAGCTATTTTGTAACGAGAGTTAAGCTATTCAAAATAGGCCTGAGCCTGGTAGGTATTACACAGGCACCTGACTATCATTACAACGTTATAAAATAGTAGGTATAAACTTATATATGACGGTTGCACCAGTTTTCGGGGTATTAACGTTTATTCGCATCATAAAAACTGTGTGATAAACAAAGATCACACACTGATAGTCTGTGTGCATATAAAAATATGTGTTAAGTAATATGTAACTTACATTTCATGCCCGCATCTCTCCATATTTACAAGGTTGATCAAATCGAAACAGATGCTCAACTGAATCTGCTCTCCGAAACTGCCCCAGTTTTCGGGGTTCATTAAAGAACTCGCCTTCAAAATACATAAGCTGCAGATTCTTCTGATAGCAACTGCCTTCGGGAGACTTGCAGTTCTTTAGCATGTAGACACGGTCGTTGAATTATCAGAAAACAGTTCATAATTGAATTAATCGCCATGTCATGTTCGTTGGTACTTTCCATAAACTTTGCAGTGTTTCCAGTATGGCCGCTTCCACGGTCAGCAACGAAGACGTCATGGATGACGTCAAAACTAACGTGCTCTCGCGCGTCAATTAGTGTATGATAAAACATGCTGATTCAACTTTCTATTTGCAAAAGTAATTGTCTGTAGACGTCCTCGGCAAAAGGAGAGGTATAATCTATCAGAATACCCCGAATTCTGGAGCACCCCGAAAACAGGTACATCGACCATACTTACTATATTTATAACGCTGGATTCTGTAATCAGGTGACCAGGTGCCTAAGGGTAATAAACCTTCGATGAAAATATTGAACACCGATCAAACAAACCCTGGGGTCTAGTATCAAATGGGTCCAAATGCATATGTAAGAATGTCGTGGTCGAGAAATGAAATAGAAAGAGTAGGCTGTTAGGCGAACGAAAGTCTCTCCGGGTACGGTACTGTATCCTTAGACTATGGGTCTCCAGGTAGGGAACCATACTTCGTGACTCTGGGTACGGATCCGTTCCTGGAGACAGTCCTATGAGGACTGGTCCCGGGTACGGCAGTAAGTTTTCAATATCATTTATTAAGAAGTTTTACCCATTTAGTATATAGTTGATCCAGCAATAGAATTACTTCTTGTAAAATTTCATTAAGTCACCATCTTGCAAGGGAACATTATAAATGATAATGCGGTCGAAACAATGTGTTTATTTTTGCATAAAAAATAACATGACGTTTTCACGTTCACACCGATAATTGTTGTTTTTCACTCCTGTTTTGTCTAAAATAATAATAAAATTAAACAATGAGTAAAGATAAAATTTAACAATGAGTAACAGTATTTATTCAACAGACGAACAAACGTAGCTCTGGTACTGCAGCTATGATTGCACACTCCTAACACATTCTTGTACTAACCATGCCCTTTTAGGATCAGGCATATAGTTGGGGGCATAGTGTTTTACAAACATCTTTTCTAGTGTTTTTTTCTTCTTTTTTTCTTTTCCCATTTGGAGTTTAGGGGAGGATGTGTTAAACGACGGTGATGGTTCCCGATCCTTACTTTTTCATTTGCTTTGACCACATTTACTTGTATAATTATAATTAAGCCGCGACACGAGAAAACCAACAAAGTGGTTTTGCGCCCAGCGGAGACTCAGATCAGCCTGGGCATCCGCCCAGTCTGATCAGAGTC
This sequence comes from Ctena decussata, assembly GCA_963989385.1. Classification (NCBI taxonomy): domain Eukaryota; kingdom Metazoa; phylum Mollusca; class Bivalvia; order Lucinida; family Lucinidae; genus Ctena; species Ctena decussata. The sequence goes on from OZ022505.1 coordinate 60,228,762, forward strand.
TTTGCTGTCCACATGGAGGTAGCTTAGAGCCTTAGCTACCCTTTAAGCGAATAGTCTGGTCAGACTGGGCGGATGCCCAGGCTGAGCTGAGTGCTCTTAGGTACCTCCATGCGGACAACAAAGACTCTGATCAGACTGTGCGGATGCCCAGGCTGATATGAGTCTGCGCTGGGTGCACAACCACTTTATTGGTTTTCTCATGTCGTGGCTCAGTTCTGTCTTTTGTCGTTTTAGAGAGTCACTGAGGCAAATAGTTTAACATTTCGACACTTGCTCAGAAGAAACTAGACTTTGAAAAAATAAACCTTGTTGATTCTTCTTGGGGATAAAAACGTGTGCCTCTAATGTTTACGGTGTTAGTTTAAGCAGGCAGGAAACTAGAAGAATTGAAATTCATGCTCTATCATAGAGGAAATAAACAATAAGCTTAAAGAAGCAGATGCTTTTTTCATACTGGAGATAAACCATACTCTTGTGATGTCTTCAGTAAACAATCATACAGGGGGCTTGAAAAGACATATGTTTATTCCTGCAGTGGAACAGGTAACAGGAGCAAGAGATTTAGAAGGGCACAGGTATATTCACGCCAGAGAGAAACCACATACTTGTGAGGTCTGTGATAAAGGGTTTGCAACGAAAGAAAGCTTAGAAAGACACATGCTTATTCATACTGGTGACTTATGTCATGCTTGTGATGTGTGCGGTAAACAGTTTGCAAAGGCAAGAGGCTTAAAAGAGCACATGCTTACTGGAGATAAAGTTTATGCTTGTTTTGCATGTGAAAGAAAGTTTACACGGGCAATAGATTTGGAAAAACACATGCTTATTCACACAGGTGAGAAACCATATACTTGTGATATGTGTGGGAAACAGTTTACACGGGCAGGGGACGTGACGAGACACAAACGCATTCATACAGGAGAGAAACCATATGCTTGTGATGTCTGTGGTAAGCAGTTTGCAAGGACTGGACACCTAAAGGGTCATATGCTTATTCATTCTGAGGAAACACCATATGCTTGCCATATCTGTGATAAACAGTTTAAACAGCCACGATATGTAAAGAGACACATGCTTTTTCACACTGGAGAGGCATCACGTGCCTGTGTTGTTTGTGGTAAACAGTTTACAACGGCTGGAAACTTAAAGGATCACATGCTTATTCATTCTGGAGAGGGACGATATGCTTGTGGTGTCTGCGGCAAACAGTTTGCACAGGCAAGAGACTTGAAAAGACACATACTTATTCACACTGGAGAGAAACCACATGTTTGTGATGTTTGTGGCAAACAGTTTAGGACGGCAGGGAACTTGAAGGAGCACATCCAAAGGCATTCTGGAGATAGACGATATGATTGTGAATTTTGTGGTAAACGGTTTACACGGGCATGGGGCTTGAAGAAGCACATGCAGATTCATACTGGAGAAAAACCACATGTTTGTAATGTTTCTGACAGTTTGCATGGTCAGGAAGCTTGAAACAGAGTACTAGATAAGAAGGAGTATTTGGGGATAATTAGGGACAATTTTTGCTAATTCTAGATAAAAACATATGTTGTGACCCCTCATCTGACGAGACGGTTTAGATGAGAGGTCACAACATATGGTTTCGATGAGAAATTATCCTTAATTATCATCAAATACGCCCTCTTATTTAGAGCTTTGCAGTTTGCATGGTCAGAAAGCTTGAAAAGCCACATGGGTATTCACACAGGGGACTCACCGCACGTTTGTGATGTGTGTGGAAAACAGTTAACGCAAGCAAGCATATTAAAGGGACACGTGCTTATGCACACAAGAGACTCACGGCGTCTGTGATAAAGTTTACAGCGGCAGTAAACTTGAACAGTCACGGGCTTGTTCATACTGAAGTACAATCCACGGGCATCATACCTGAAGTGACACGTGCATTTATATAATGGAGAGAAACCACATGCTTGTGAGGTCTGTGGTTTTTACTCACACGGGCGTCATACATGAAGTAACACGTGACTTGCATTTTCAGACGGAAAAGAAAACAGATGCTTGAGAGTTCCGTGGCAAACAATTTACATAGATAGAGACTTAAACAAGGCACTTACTAATTCATACAAAAGCCGTGCCACTAGATCAGCAAGCCAGCATTATCTCAGTGAGCTACCGGAACTCCTCGAGAAAATGAAAAATTACAAGGCTTAGCGTTTTCCATTTGGAGAGATAGTAAAACTAACAATAGTTTATTTTGCTACTAGAAAAGACAGCAAACCTGTAAAAAAAATCATATGTAAATAGAAACCAGTTTGAAAATTATTTTACCGATCAGGTTGTTTGATCTGTCATAGTAGAGGGAAAATTCGTGTTTTATAACCATCACTTTGATAGAAAATCATGTTTTTTCATACTTGTGGGAAATCTTTATATAACACGGAATTAAATGCCTTTGAGAATGAATCTTTGTTTGAATAAATCTGAAGTTTCTTTTGAAAGAATATCAGTTAGTAATGTCAATGAAAAAAAGGCGGAGCATGGCATACATTGCACGCCATGCTCCAATATCAATGAGTCATTGAACTGTTACCAAAGCAACTAAGAGTTCATATTGATGTCTAAGTGACGCAGTCGAGGCGTCATTCTGCCAATGTACCAAGTACAAAAGTTGATGATTCCGTAGTTGCTTAGCAACAGATCTATGACGTCATCTCACTTAAAATTCAAGAGGAGCATGGCATACATTGTATGCCATGCTCCTCTCGAATTATATGTGAGAAGCTACCTGAAATTCAGGTTTGAGATGCTACCTGAAATAATGGAAAAGTATGATTGTTCCAAACCTATAATCCATTCTCAGACAGTTTAATTCTCTGTTACGTGTGTTTACGGCGACACATGTTGCAACACGTGTCATTTTTATAGTACTTTTTGTTAAGATGACGAGACATGTTTCATGCAAACGATTTGTGTCTTCTGGGGTGCTTTTGACACTGTGACATGTTGCATGGCACTGGTGTTTCCTTTTCCCCTTGGGGTGGCTGGGTGGTGCGATGGTGATGGGTATAACTTCCAGTGCTAGGGCGTCCTACTGATTTGGATAATAGTAGGGCAAGGGCCTACTGTGCTTGCAGTAGGTGCAGGTGGGGGTTGTTTGGACATTTTTCTCTCGTCTATCATTTTTCTCTTCTTTCTCCTTCTCGTTGGGAGACGGTCCGATATAGACTGAAACACTGTCTCAAAGGGCCGTTAGACCCAAAAAATCTATCTCACTAATCCTTTTCCCCTTTGGAAAAGTCATAATGCCATTTTATCAGCAAGATTTCTCAAAAAAAAAAAATATTTTAGCTGGGGATTTGAAACTTTGTCGGCATATGACGACTGATGAGTAGAGGATTGAGTTAACTTTTAAACGAATTCCGTCAATTTATATTTGTGTAATGGCCCTTTGAAAAATTCGGCATCTTGAAATTATCAGCAAAACACCTCAACAAGTATTTGAGCTAGGGCCTTGAAACCTGGCCAGCTGACTGGGGATGATAAGTAGATGAATCGATTAACTTTTGACAAATTTTGACAATTGCAGTGCTCCAGATAAGAAGGGGTAACAGGGATAATTCAGAGATGATTTTTCTTATTTCTTATCGAAACATACGTTGTGACCCCTCATTAGAACCGTCTCAGTGAGACGGTTCTAATGAGAGGTCACAATGCATGTTTGGATGGCAAAATAAGTAAAATTATCCCTAAATGATCCCTGTTACACCTTCTTATCTAGAGCACTGCAATTGGGGATGATAAGTATATGAATTGATTAACTTTTGAAAAATTTTGACAATTTCTTTTGGAGCCAGTTATTGGCCTTAGAAAATTTTGATATTTTAAACTTGTCAGCAAGATACCTCAAACAGTTTTTGAGCTAGGGACTTGAACTTGGTCAGCTGATTGGAGATGATAAGTAGACTGAGTGATAAAATTTTGAATGAATTCCGTCAATTTTTAGGAGTTATGGCCGTTTGAAAATTTTGGCAAATTAAAATTGTTAGCAAGATACCGCGAAAAGTACTTGAGCTAGGCACTTGAATCTAAACCAGGTGATTGGAGATGATGAGTAGAATAACTGATTAACTTTTGAATTAATTCCATCATTTTTTATTTCAGAGTTATGGCCTTTTGAAAATTTCAGCAGTTTTAACTTGTCAGCAAGATATCGTGAAAAGTATTTGAACTTGAAACTTTGCCAGGTGATACGAGATGACACGTCAGTTCAGAAAAAAAAACTTATGGATGTCAATATTTTAAATATAGACCCATTTTCTTGTAGGATCAGGCATATGTCTGGAAGCGTAGTGTTTTAGTAACACCTTTTCTAGTTTACCCACATTTAGTTTTTATTCAAATTAGGACAACTAAGTTTTATTTAATTTTACCTTGTGAAAAAGCAACACAGACATACGTAAACAGAAGACTCGACTTTATTGAATGTCTTTATGAGCTGCATTCTATTGCATTGGACTGCTGACGCCTCCAAGCGCTGGTTTGGTTGGAACTGTAATTACAAATGATAAGAATGGCTCCCACGACCTCAAAGAGCATTTTCGAGTTGCCAACTCGTGTTACTCGGTTGAAATTTGGCGCATGCGTACAAAGGTACTCGAGTACTGCCGTGCCGAACACTTCGAGTAAAGAACAAAATGGCGACGACCATCGATCTTTTTAGCTTTAAGTCCAGAGTCCTATTCTCGCAATTTTCTTTTAAAACTCAGGTGTTTAATATTCACAAGAGTCAGGACTCACAAGAATTTTTAAATTGTAATGGGAAATTACAATTCTGAAGTCGTTACTGGCCCCGCTGTAAACCCTGCTGAATATGGCAAAAGCACAAGCAGAATAATTATAATCATCATTATGATGAACATTCTTATCCCATTCTCACTATTATTAAACAGAAAAAGGGCAAATCATTGGCGTGACATTGTGTCATTATGAAGGCAATACCAAAGAATAGGCTTCTTTTACAGCGGATGTTCACTTTCCGCCATCTTCAATCCGGGTTACCCGAGGTGAGGTGGGGGTTACGGTAGTCGAGTAAATACGAATATGTGCGCAGTACTGCGCATGCGTATTGCGGTTACTCGTGTTGTTCGGTCAGTAACTCTAGTTACTCGAGTTACTCGCGTTGACAAACCGAAACTGCTCAAAATGACCGGACTTATACGCCTTTCCTATAATTCAAAGTCTGTTCGAGTTTTTTCCCTTGCAACGCCTATGACGTCATCTATAGGATAGGCTATTGATTTTCATTGTATAACCAAATAAATGCCGGTTTTCCGTATATTCAAAACTAACATTCAACGGTTAAGATTAAGACAAATTTTTTGTTCCAAATATATTGAGCTCTTCCTTTGTCGGAAAATAAGCTTTGTAACTTATAGCATACGGGAATTTGACACAAAATTAAAAGAATTTCCGACTAAAATGTCGGCCGAAAATTACCGTAATCGAAAGAGTATGTATCACCAGTACAGCTTCCAAAACAAAAGGAAAAGAAAGAAAATCGCGGAAGATGTTCAGACCGTTATTACAAAAGATACAAAACGAACGATTAGCTGATTATAAAGCAGACACACGCTAAAAACGACAACAAAGTGTGCTGACACGGAATTCGTTTGTGTAATCACCGAGTTGCGCGCATTGCCGCAATAAACAAACACCTATGATTGTGTATTACCTAGACATGTGTTCCGAAGGCAGCTTTAAGAATGGAAACGATCAAACAAATAAAACCGAAGATAAGTAAGAGATGGAAAAAAAAATAATATAAATTCAACCTCGGGTTCAAACTTACGGAAAACTGTCTGGATGCTGATGCTTATAGATCGGTGTATCGCACAAGAAACCATAAATATCAGCGCTATAATCTGTCCGGTAATAATGCATAGATCTAGTTACTATCTGAATGCTGAAGTTTTACCTGTCGGAAAAATGGGAAGAACTTTTCAGATTTACGAAACTTATTTGTACGAAATGTAACTCTTTTATATTGAACAAACGTGAATGTATTGCCGGGGTGTTAAAACACGGCGTCGATGAAAGGGGCCATGAAAATCATGAGCGACTTGTCGGGATTCCCAATATGATATTAAAATAAATAAATAAAAATATATATAAATAAAAAATGTCACATGAAAACAGGGCAATTGTTCTTTAATTTGGTCTTTCAATGAATTTTTTTTGCAGTTTACATTTACAAAACATCTGCTTTATGCACGTTATGTGTGCTTGCAGTTGTACTGAATTATATGGGATATCCTATAGATGACGTCACAGCCTACTTGGGTAGATAACTCGTGCGCGACTTAATCGATTTATAGGAAAGGTGTTATACGCCTTTCCTATAATTCAAAGTCTGTTCGAGTTTTTTCCCTTGCAACGCCTATGACGTCATCTATAGGATAGGCTATTGATTTTCATTGTATAACCAAATAAATGCCGGTTTTGCCGGTTTTCCGTATATTCAAAACTAACATTCAACGGTTAAGATTAAGACAAATTTTTTGTTCCAAATATATTGAGCTCTTCCTTTGTCGGAAAATAAGCTTTGTAACTTATAGCATACGGGAATTTGACACAAAATTAAAAGAATTTCCGACTAAAATGTCGGCCGAAAATTACCGTAATCGAAAGAGTATGTATCACCAGTACAGCTTCCAAAACAAAAGGAAAAGAAAGAAAATCGCGGAAGATGTTCAGACCGTTATTACAAAAGATACAAAACGAACGATTAGCTGATTATAAAGCAGACACACGCTAAAAACGACAACAAAGTGTGCTGACACGGAATTCGTTTGTGTAATCACCGAGTTGCGCGCATTGCCGCAATAAACAAACACCTATGATTGTGTATTACCTAGACATGTGTTCCGAAGGCAGCTTTAAGAATGGAAACGATCAAACAAATAAAACCGAAGATAAGTAAGAGATGGAAAAAAAAATAATATTAATTCAACCTCGGGTTCAAACTTACGGAAAACTGTCTGGATGCTGATGCTTATAGATCGGTGTATCGCACAAGAAACCATAAATATCAGCGCTATAATCTGTCCGGTAATAATGCATAGATCTAGTTACTATCTGAATGCTGAAGTTTTACCTGTCGGAAAAATGGGAAGAACTTTTCAGATTTACGAAACTTATTTGTACGAAATGTAACTCTTTTATATTGAACAAACGTGAATGTATTGCCGGGGTGTTAAAACACGGCGTCGATGAAAGGGGCCATGAAAATCATGAGCGACTTGTCGGGATTCCCAATATGATATTAAAATAAATAAATAAAAATATATATAAATAAAAAATGTCACATGAAAACAGGGCAATTGTTCTTTAATTTGGTCTTTCAATGAATTTTTTTTGCAGTTTACATTTACAAAACATCTGCTTTATGCACGTTATGTGTGCTTGCAGCTGTACTGAATTATATGGGATATCCTATAGATGACGTCACAGCCTACTTGGGTAGATAACTCGTGCGCGACTTAATCGATTTATAGGAAAGGTGTTATACGCCTTTCCTATAATTCAAAGTCTGTTCGAGTTTTTTCCCTTGCAACGCCTATGACGTCATCTATAGGATAGGCTATTGATTTTCATTGTATAACCAAATAAATGCCGGTTTTCCGTATATTCAAAACTAACATTCAACGGTTAAGATTAAGACAAATTTTTTGTTCCAAATATATTGAGCTCTTCCTTTGTCGGAAAATAAGCTTTGTAACTTATAGCATACGGGAATTTGACACAAAATTAAAAGAATTTCCGACTAAAATGTCGGCCGAAAATTACCGTAATCGAAAGAGTATGTATCACCAGTACAGCTTCCAAAACAAAAGGAAAAGAAAGAAAATCGCGGAAGATGTTCAGACCGTTATTACAAAAGATACAAAACGAACGATTAGCTGATTATAAAGCAGACACACGCTAAAAACGACAACAAAGTGTGCTGACACGGAATTCGTTTGTGTAATCACCGAGTTGCGCGCATTGCCGCAATAAACAAACACCTATGATTGTGTATTACCTAGACATGTGTTCCGAAGGCAGCTTTAAGAATGGAAACGATCAAACAAATAAAACCGAAGATAAGTAAGAGATGGAAAAAAAAATAATATTAATTCAACCTCGGGTTCAAACTTACGGAAAACTGTCTGGATGCTGATGCTTATAGATCGGTGTATCGCACAAGAAACCATAAATATCAGCGCTATAATCTGTCCGGTAATAATGCATAGATCTAGTTACTATCTGAATGCTGAAGTTTTACCTGTCGGAAAAATGGGAAGAACTTTTCAGATTTACGAAACTTATTTATACGAAATGTAACTCTTTTATATTGAACAAACGTGAATGTATTGCCGGGGTGTTAAAACACGGCGTCGATGAAAGGGGCCATGAAAATCATGAGCGACTTGTCGGGATTCCCAATATGATATTAAAATAAATAAATAAAAATATATATAAATAAAAAATGTCACATGAAAACAGGGCAATTGTTCTTTAATTTGGTCTTTCAATGAATTTTTTTTGCAGTTTACATTTACAAAACATCTGCTTTATGCACGTTATGTGTGCTTGCAGTTGTACTGAATTATATGGGATATCCTATAGATGACGTCACAGCCTACTTGGGTAGATAACTCGTGCGCGACTTAATCGATTTATAGGAAAGGTGTTATACGCCTTTCCTATAATTCAAAGTCTGTTCGAGTTTTTTCCCTTGCAACGCCTATGACGTCATCTATAGGATAGGCTATTGATTTTCATTGTATAACCAAATAAATGCCGGTTTTCCGTATATTCAAAACTAACATTCAACGGTTAAGATTAAGACAAATTTTTTGTTCCAAATATATTGAGCTCTTCCTTTGTCGGAAAATAAGCTTTGTAACTTATAGCATACGGGAATTTGACACAAAATTAAAAGAATTTCCGACTAAAATGTCGGCCGAAAATAACCGTAATCGAAAGAGTATGTATCACCAGTACAGCTTCCAAAACAAAAGGAAAAGAAAGAAAATCGCGGCAGATGTTCAGACCGTTATTACAAAAGATACAAAACGAACGATTAGCTGATTATAAAGCAGACACACGCTAAAAACGACAACAAAGTGTGCTGACACGGAATTCGTTTGTGTAATCACCGAGTTGCGCGCATTGCCGCAATAAACAAACACCTATGATTGTGTATTACCTAGACATGTGTTCCGAAGGCAACTTTAAGAATGGAAACGATCAAACAAATAAAACCGAAGATAAGTAAGAGATGGAAAAAAAAATAATATAAATTCAACCTCGGGTTCAAACTTACGGAAAACTGTCTGGATGCTGATGCTTATAGATCGGTGTATCGCACAAGAAACCATAAATATCAGCGCTATAATCTGTCCGGTAATAATGCATAGATCTAGTTACTATCTGAATGCTGAAGTTTTACCTGTCGGAAAAATGGGAAGAACTTTTCAGATTTACGAAACTTATTTATACGAAATGTAACTCTTTTATATTGAACAAACGTGAATGTATTGCCGGGGTGTTAAAACACGGCGTCGATGAAAGGGGCCATGAAAATCATGAGCGACTTGTCGGGATTCCCAATATGATATTAAAATAAATAAATAAAAATATATATAAATAAAAAATGTCACATGAAAACAGGGCAATTGTTCTTTAATTTGGTCTTTCAATGAATTTTTTTTTGCAGTTTACATTTACAAAACATCTGCTTTATGCACGTTATGTGTGCTTGCAGTTGTACTGAATTATATGGGATATCCTATAGATGACCTCACAGCCTACTTGGGTAGATAACTCGTGCGCGACTTAATCGATTTATAGGAAAGGTGTATAATCTGCCTTATGATGTTCAAAGTAGATTTAGAAGATTTGAGCCGCGACATAACAAAACCAACAAAATGGTTTTGCACCCAGTGCGATGTGTAGAAATAAACAATTTAGATTGTTGTTGTTGTGTTGTTGCTTCACTTCCACGGTAAACAGCTATGGTCGTTCTGGATGATCATTTAACATAATCACATTATTCCTGGGTAAAAATCACTACTAAGTGCACATACTTCCACTGGTAACTTATAACTGGCCTTCTTGAATCAGCAGGAGGGGAAGAATCACTCTCCACGAAAGTAAATGGTAAACTTCTGGTTCTTTAGTCAGACGCGCACGCGGCTTAGCAGAAATATAGATGAAAATACCCAGGAAAGACCACAATCACAAAGCACGCCCACCCACCCAAGAACATAAGCATAAAGGGGAAATGGTAACAGCATCCGGGACAGTATATCCTCTACAATAAAAACAGAGGAACTGTATATGAATACAGCAAACGCATCAAAAGCTATACATACAGAGCTATTTTTGCCTATCATGCTGGTACATGTTATTCCGTACTTGCACACATCTGGCGCCGAGTGTCCGGCCATACTGAATCTTCAGTTCTGTTCTGTTTCAGTTCTCGTAACGACGTTCCCCAAGTGGCTCAGCGGTACGTAACCATAGTTGCACACACCTGGCGCCGAGTGGCAGTCCATACTGAATCTTCAGTTCTGTTTCAGTTCTCGTAACGACGTTCCCCAAGTGGCTCAGCGGTACGCAACCATAGTTGCACACACCTGGTGCCGAGTGTCAGTCCATACTGAATCTTCAGTTCTGTTTCAGTTCTCGTAACGACGTTCCCCAAGTGGCTCAGCGGTACGTAACCATAGTTGCACACACCTGGCGCCGAGTGTCAGTCCATACTGAATCTTCAGTTCTGTTTCAGTTCTCGTAACGACGTTCCCCAAGTTGCTCAGCGGTAGGTAACCATAGTTGCTCACACCTGGCGCCGAGTGTCAGTCCATATAGAGGGGGGGGGGGGGGGCTTTGGGGCCTCTGTGCTATGTAGGCCCCAGTAATGAGTAGATCTGATGACAGTCTGAGATAATTTATCGGTTTACTCCCATTTCTCCTACTCCCATTTCGCCTATTCCCATTTCGCCTATGATTTATCCCATTTCGCCCATTCCCATTTCGCCAATTTCCATTTTGCCTACTCTAAAATGTACCGTTATTCCCGTTTCGCCTACTCATCTTTTTTTTATGAGTCCTGGGTTCGAAACCCGGTCTTGCCACATACTTTCGTTTCTCCTTCCGCTGATTCAAGAAGGGCAGTTGTCAGTTACTGGCGAAAGTATGTGCACTTAGTACTGGTTAACCGCTTAGGAGGTCTAAGCCTGCCCAGGAATAGTGTGGTTAGGTTAACTGACCGTCCCGACATGACCATAGTTGTTTACCGTGGACGTTAAGCATCAAATCAATCAATCAATCATAACTGATGTCCGAGACTGATAAACTGGCCGCGACAAGAGCGTGTATGGCATATGCGAACAACAAATTAACTGACCAGATGGCACATCTGCGGAGTCCGATCCGTGTTAGCTTTTAACAAATACCAAGTACAGTTAACTCTCGATATCTCAAAGACGAAGTTCATCCAAAACTACTGATATCTCAAAGTAAATTTTCTGGTCCCAGAAAATTTACTTTGAGATATCAGTAGTTTGAGATATCCAGAGCTGAATTGTATAAAATAGAGGAAATGTGTCCAATCTATATTCTTTGACATAAGAGGGTACTCTGAGATATCAGTGTTCGATATATCGAGAGTCGACTGTATGACATTGTGGAAACTACAGATACACAAACAAAGGCTCCCGCAAGACCGCTAGCACTCTCTCCTGAAGTATTTATACCAGTATTCAAGGGCGTAGCTACCTATACGGCAAATACGCAAGTGCGTATTGAAATTTTGTCAAAATTGACAAAATTTCAAAACGCACCTGCATATTTGCATGCTGAAAATTTATAAATTAGACAAGGTTTCAATACCAATTACCAAAGTGGCTGAAATACTAGCTTTCCCTTCAAGAAGTAGAGAATAAAACATGGTTGTGCGTATTATGAAATTGCCCCTAGTTACGCCCCTGGTATTGGTGTCTACTTCAAAACTCTACAGATAAAGATACAGTCCCGGCACAGTTTCAACCTTGTTTGTGTGTTGCGTCCCTGAGAGGGAGAATATTTGTCCTCACTTAATAAATTACCTGCTATTTAAGCCTTCTCAGCAGCTGGTGTTACGTACCATACTAGTCGCGCATATAACGGTGGGGGCAGTGGGTGGTGGGGGGATGGGGGATTTTGAAAGAATCTTTTGGCCAATCAAGAAGATCACAAAGGCTGATCAAAGTTTTAGCTGTCACTCATTCATACGATTTACGTATTCTTATACTCTGGACAGCTACATGACTGAATATAAATTTCCTGCATCCAGTCCAGACTCAAATATCAGATCTCGACCCCAGTGGCGGATCCAGAGGGGTTCGGGGGGTTCAAACGAACCCCCTCTACAACCCCCCCGAACCCCCTCTACAGCCTAAATTATTTCATTTTCATGGGGAATTTCAGCAAGAATTGGTCGAACTGGGCAAATCGAACCCCCTGAGCTAATTTGAACCCCCTATCCAAAATTCCTGGATCCGCCCCTGGACCCCTAACAGAAACCTCCAACCTCAACCAGTTGACTCCATCAATTTATCCGGCGCCATTGCACTATCTGACTCCAAACTCCGTTCCGTTACTCCATTACAACCAAGTGTCTTGGGAGCTCCGGTAGCTCCGTTAGTGCTGGCCTACAGACTCTGCGGAGTTTGTTCGAGACCCGCTTGGGGCGAGGTTCTTTCCTACCGAAAACTGGGTTCCATTGCACACAGCTTTTCATTATCACCGTCCCATTGTCCTGATATAACCACAGGCATTTGACGTTTTGGGGGTCTCAGGAATACACAGTAATCTCGACTATGGCCAGAAATCGCATCTTCTATAATGAGATACGAAGTATCGAAACTTCGTATCTCATTATAGAAGATGCGATTTCTGGCCATAGTCGAGATTACTGTGTATTCCTGAGACCCCCAAAACGTCAAATGCCTGTGATATAACTGCAATACTGTTGAAAAGGACGTAAAATCGCAAGTCATACATCCATCTGTACCCCGGTCTGTCTGCGAAAATACACCATAATTGCAGTTGTAGCTATTAAATACTGGCAAATGAGCAAGAGTTTAGTTATTCAAATTAAATTATTATCTGGCTGAATCTGGGGTCTGATGGTAAGCGAATTTTTTTTATCATGTTAACAACTGAAAAACACTGACAATATTCTTATTCAAATATATAAACTTTTTTTTTCCTTTCAGTATCATGTATCGGTGGCGAAAAATAAAATTGATAGTATAAGGCCACTGTGGCCTATTAGGTAAATTGCAACTATACAATTTGTATAGTTACATCACAGGCGCTTGAAGTTTTATGCTAATGATGCCGCCAAATGTCCAGACTATGAGCTATTTTGAAGAAATAGCCAGGTGTGCAAGCATGTGTTCAGACTCCATTACGGTCTCCAGTTTCCGGTGTATCAACGTCGCACAGCAACGTCATCAGGTTCTATTACGGGAAAAATGAAGTGATTCTGCAGATAACGATCCTCTTAAATGTACAGCTTCCTACTCTGTCCAATCATCAAACAACAAAATCGCCGATCAGACTATGCGGATACGCAAGCTAATCTGCATCTTTGTTGTTCGGAAAATTAGTACATATAGGCCTCAGTCAACAAATTAAAATTTTACGCCAACGTTACTGCGCAGTTTTGACGTTGTTGACGCGAAAATCATGACGTCATTTTCATCATGTTTGCTTCAAGTTTTCACTCGTAAGAAACGTTTTGACCGAAATTAGGACAAACAAAATATTGTAAATACATGGAAACAGTGATTCAACGACATTGGACATATCTAAAAGAGTAATTGAATGATTTCGCTGATGTGTCATTTTCAAAGCGTACAAGCACATGCTCAACTTTGGCGTTGCACAGTAAACCGGAAACTGGACACCGTAATGGCGACGAGATTTTGAGGCAAATTTTGAATTCAGGATTACAGCACCGCATAGACCATAACTGAATAAATTTATCATGTTTATAGATACATTTTGAAACGATGTTTACAGGTAAGAAGTTTGCTTTTGTTGGGGTGTTTCTAACTGGCAGTTTTAGCAGTCCAAAAAATCGACCGTGTTTGCTTGCATACCTGGTCATTTCTTACGAAATGGACTATAGACTGCGACAAGATTAAAGGGTTTTGAGTTTGTTTTTTTAAGCATAGAACTTCAAGCGCCTGTGGTTACATGTACACCTTACCTAATAGGCCACAGTGGCCTTACATGATCTAAGAATGTAAGAGGCATGGTACCACTTGCATATTTTGTGTTCAATACCCAACTAGTTGTAGGCAGGTATATTTGACATTGTCATAAAGAGATAGACAAATTGAATTTAAATAGAGGATCTTACATGAGTGCTCATGTATTATTGAATTTATTAAACGAGTTGGGGAAAACGATAAGATGCTCGGCTATGCCGAGCATCTTATCGGTTTTCCCCAACGAGTTTAATAAATTCAATATTACAGGAGCACGAATGCAAGATTCTATTTATCATATGACACTAAAATTGCATTTTATTAGCAAACTTTCACTAAAACGTCACGATTTCGCCATTCGAAAACGCGACGTTTTATGGATGTCAACGCATAACGTTACGCCATAATTTCATATTTAATCCACTAGTTGATTAATGAATTTAATGCATGGCTTTATTACACTCTCAGATGTGACGTCATATGATAAATAGAGGATCTTACATGAGTGCTCATGTATTATTGAATTTATTAAACGAGTTGGGGAAAAAGATAAGATGCGAGGCTTTGCCGAGCATCTTATCGTTTTCCCCAACGAGTTTAATAAATTCAATAATACATGAGCACGAATGAAAGATTCTATTTATCATATGACACTGAAATCGCATTTTATTATGAAATTTTGCACTAAAACGTCACGATTTCCCCATTAGAAAAAGCGACGTTTTATGGACATCAACGCATAACGCTACGACGTAATTTGCATATTTAATCCACTAGTGGATTATGGAATTTAATGCATGGCTTTATTACACTCTCAGATGCGACGTCATATGATAAATACTTTTAAGCAAGAACTGCTTACATATTTCTTAAGTCTAAACACAGTTACAAGCAGAGAAGTGCGCATTTATATGTACATGCCACTTATTCAGAAAATTGTGCAGCCGAATATAATCAGTAAAATCGCATTAGAACAGCCTACCGATTCCAATCGATGATTGATTATGATTTATAACTGATGCTGCAACGCTATTTCTCATCTACTTTGGCCACTTATACATGTCTAATATTTCTTTTTGTCTTTTCCAGGTATAACAGTGTCAGCACTTGCACAGAAGAAACTAGTTTTAAAAATACACCTGTTGAATCCTATTAGACAAAACATATGCATCCGATGTTTCCGCCGTGTAAGTTTAAGCATGCGCAGAAACTTGAATTTAATCGCAGTAGAAATAAATCACATGCTTTTGAGGGCTACTGGAAACAGTTAACCTACTTGAAAAAGATTGTTGTTTCATACTGGACATAAAGCATGTACTTCGTATGTCTATAATAAATAGTCAAACAGGATACTTGCATAGACATAATGTTATTTCATGTTTTAATAGTCCTGTGCTTATTCACAGTGGAGACGAACTTCTGATGTATGTCGGAAACTTCTGATGTATTAGGGAAACATTTTTCTCATACAGAAACCTTGACCTTGCTATGGAGTATAACATATGTTTGTGATGCAGGTCTGTGAAATAAAGATTTACAGGAGCAAGAAACTTTTAAGACATAAAGGCCTATTAACTCTGGAGAGCAACTAAGTTCGTGATGTCTAGTAATCAGTTCATAAAAGCAGAAATCTTGAATAGTAACATGCTTTTCGACACTGAAGACTCACACCATGCTTGTGGTGTGTGCGGTAAACAGTTTACAAGGGCAGGACACATGGAGGAGCACGTGCTAACTCATACTGAAAATAAACCTTATGCTTGTAATACCTGTGAAAAATCGTTTATTCGGGAAACAGATTTGAAGACGCACAGGCTTATTCACACTGGAGAAAACTTGCATGCATGTAATCTGTGTGGTAAACTGTTCACAACAGCTTACCGCATGAAAGAGCACATGCTAATTCATTCTGGACTTAAAGCCTATGTTTGTAATATCTGTGAAAAAGAGTTTACACGCGCAAGAGACTTGAAGAGACACATGCTTATTCACACTGGTGAAAAACCATATCCTTGTGATGTGTGTGGTAAACCCTTTTCAGGGACAGGAGATTTGAAGAGACACAAGCGTATTCATACCGGAGAGAAACCATATGCTTGTGTTGTCTGTGGTAGACAGTTTAAAAGGTCAGGACACCTGAACGATCATATGCTGACTCATTCTGAAGATAAAGTTTATGCTTGTATTGCGTGTGACAAAAAGTTCAAACGAGCAAAAGATTTGAAAACACATTTGCGTATTCACACAGGTGAGAAACCATATGCTTGTGATATGTGCGGTAAACAGTTTACTCAGAAATCGCACTTATTGAGACACAAACTTTGTCACACTGGAGAGAAACCATATCCCTGTGATGTCTGTGACAAACACTTTGCAAGGCTTGGACACGTGCAGGAACATATGATTATTCATTCAGGAGATAAACCATATGCCTGTGATATTTGTGAGAAACAATACACACAGGCAAGATACTTGAAAAAACACAAGCTTATTCATACTGGAGAGACATCACATTCTTGTGATGTCTGTGGAAAACAGTTTATACACGCGGGAAACTTGAAGAACCACATGTTTACTCACACTTAAGAGAAACCAAATGTTTGTGATCAATTAACAGAGATAAAAATTGAAGAGTCACATGCTAATTCACACTAGAGACCCACCGTATGCAGAGCTCTAGATAAGAGGGCGTATTTGATGATAATTAAGGATAATTTTTCTTATTTCTCATCGAAACCATATGTTGTGACCCCTCATCTGAACCGTCTCGTCGAGACGGTTCAGATGAGGGGTCACAACATATGTTTTTATGCAGAATTAACAAAAATTATCCCTAATTATCACCAAATACGCCTTCTTATCTAGAGCTCTGCCGTATGACTGTGATACGTGTGGTAAATAGTTCATACAGGAAAATAGTTTGAAGATGCATAATCTTTTTCATTCTGGAGAAAAACATATGCTTGTAATTTCTCTGGAAAATAATACACTCAAGCAAACATCTTGAAGAAACGCCTGTTAATTCATTCTGATAATGAGCCATATGTTTCTGATGTCTGTGTTAAAAGTTTACAAACCTTGGGTCTTGAATGCTCATAAGCTGGGGAGGATACGTTTGCTGTGTGTAGTGAATAATTCACAAGGGTAGGAAACCTGAAGGAACATCTGATAATTCATTTGCAGATAATCATACTCTTGTGATATCTTTGAAAACAAGTGACACGACAGGGACTAGAAGAGACACACGCGCGTGAGACCATATGCTTGTGATATCTCAGTAAAAGTTTTAGACAGGGGACTTGAAGAGATACCAGTGTATTCACACTACATACGTGTGATGTCTGCAGTTATCATGCACCTGCTGCAAAATTCCACTGATAACAGGGGTATGATAACACAATGTGATATCATGTCACTGTTGAACTGCGCTTGCGCGAATGTTATCAGATCATGTCTTTAGAAGTGATCTCTGAAGATGATTGGCTGTATACTGACTTTGGCCGTGATATCAACGTTCGATTGGTTAACTGACGTCACCGACTTACGTCATAACGGATTAGCGACGTCATCAAGTTCGAACAAAACTACATTTGCTGCTCTTCACGCCGTAAAATCTTCTAATGATGCATGATAAATAGAAAACCATGTAAGTGTCTTTTGATATCAAGTTTATCAGGCTCGACCAGAAACACATCGAACTGGCTCGGCAAGCCTCGCCATTCCTACGCTGTTTCTGGTCTCGCCTAATAAACTTGATATCAAAAGACACTAACATGGTATTCTCAATATACCAGTTTGTAAGGACATGACACCTGAAGAATCATATGCAGATTCATTCATTCTGAACACCATGCGTGTGCTTTTGATATATTGAAAACATTTTACACGGGCAGGAGACTTGAGATACATAACCTTGGAGAGACAACACCTGTTTGTGATGTGTGACATGCTGAAGAGACACCACATGTGGTAGGCAGTTTGCACGGGCGTCATTCCAGAAGAGACACATGCATTTTTATGCCAATGAGAAATTCAGATTCTTATTTGTAAGGTTTTCCTAACGTGGAAACGCTCTCATTGATTTAATCTTATCGCGTAATTTTGACATATCATGATACATGTGTAACTATATTTAATTCATGTACTTATGTATCTCAAAATAAAGGAACCATTTTTTTCGACCAGATGTCACTTCCTTGATTACTTTACATTGGTATGATACATATCCACAGTGCTCCAGATAAGAAGGGGTAACAGATAATTTAGGGATAATTATCCATATTTCTCCACAAAAACATATTTTGTGACCCATCATTAGAACCGTCTCGACGAGACAGTTCTAATGAGGGGTCATAACATATGTTTTCATTGAGAAATAAGAAAAATTATCTTTGAATTATCCCTGTTATCCCTTCTTATCTGGAGCTCTGTATCCAGTCAGGTGAAGGTTTGGTGATCATGGTGATGCTACTGTCATTTTTCCAGTTTTTAGTGATCATCAGCTTCAGTGGTATGTGTTGTCTTTTGGAGCAAACATATGATTTTGGTCTTGGTGCTTTTAAACACATTTTAAAGCCATTTTTACAACTAGGAGCTAAGTTCTGATTAATTCTCACTTGGGAAATAGGAACACAAGCAGCGTGCAAAAACAGAAGACTCGGTTTTATCGAGTGTCTTTATGAGCAGCAATGTAATGCACAGTGGTCATCTATTTTCTTTCGTGCTTGTGTGCCTTGCTTCCAAGGGATTATTTTTCAGAGCCTATCTATCTTAATTGGGGTTAGTATGATAAGCACATTTTGGGAGCCACAAATCTACTTCATCATAATGTACATCCTGGTCCTTTGAGACCATGGGACACACTCTGGTTAATTCGTAAACAGATCTCTAATGAAACCAGCACTTGGAGGCGTCAGCAGCCGAATTTGTAGCTCTACTAAGGTATACTTTAGTGGAGCTGTTCTTATGCGGTACCCTTTGGCATATATGTCCATTCATTTTTCATGTCGGTAAACTGCTTTTCATTTGGGTAGTTCATCTTCTGCGGGACCACTGGTCGGCAGTGTATTGGCAGTATCACAGAACTCGATGTGTCAAACAGTCAACAATATAGAAGATACTCAGGAAAGACCACAGTCACAAAGTACAGTCCACCAAAGACACTTGAGCCGCGACACGAGAAAACCAACAAAGTGGTTATGCGCCCAGCACAGACTCAGATCAGCCTGGGCATTCGCCCAGTCTGACCAGGGTCTTCGCTGTCCACATGGACGTAGCTTAGACCCTTAGCTACTCTTTAAGCGCGTAGGGAAGACCCTGATCAGACTGGGCGGATGTCAAAGCTGATCTGAGTCTGCGCTTGGCACACAACCACTTTGTTTGTCTCGTGTCGCGGCTCATTCATGTATATAGAAAGGAAAATGGTAACAACAACAATACGAGACAATACATCTTCGACAATAGACACAACCAGTCCAAGACAGAAGAATTGTACTCCAATACAGCAAACATCAAAACCCCTAAGAAAACGGATAAAACATACAGACCGAGTACGACCGCATTACCTATTTTAGCGTATGAGCCTCGTGTAGTCCCGATCCTATCTATGGCATATTCTATTCTGTTCTATCCCATAACCTTACTAGGTCGTTGGGGCACCACAGATGACTTCAATACAATCCCTTTCCACCTTGGTCTGTCTTCAGCTGCCCTAGTTGAGTTGACAAAATCCATTCCTGTCCACTCCCTGATATTGTCTTCCCACCTCTTCTTTTTCCTTTCACTGTGCCCTGAAGAATTGTCTTTGCTAAACCAGAAGACCATGAGACGTGGCCATACCACCTTAGTTTCCGTTTCTTGACCAGCGTCAGGAGTTCATCATATTCTCCAAATGCTGCTTGGATCTTCCTGCGAACCTCCTCATTGGTGATATGGTCCTTGTACGAAATGTTCAGTAACCTTCGGTAGCATGTCATCTCAAAGGCCTGCGTTCTTTTCCCTAACTCTCTTTTAAGTTCTCTTTTCTCTTCGGCTTCGTAAGAACCTGTTTACTAAAATCATGTGTGTTTTATTATAAATGTATAATCAATTAGTTATTACTTGAGTTATTGGCCCTTCTATTGGAGTTTAGAGCAGTGACAGATTCTGAATGAAGTCTCCATATGTGGTGAGTAGTTAAAATGTCTGTCTTCGCTATTCAAACAAAGTGTCCCAATCAGTTGCGTTCCGCCTTGGCGAACTGATGCCCGAGACTGATAAATTGAGCCGTTAAAGCCAAAAAACCAACCAACCACTTGATGGCGCATCTGCGCAGTTTGATGGGTGTTACCTTTTCACCCAGACCACGTGTGTGTATGGCCTTGATGGTCAGAAACGGATACAACCTTAGTCCAAAAATTGATAATGCTGTGACTTATCTATATGTTTTCAGCATCAAATGGTCTTAAAGCATTTTCCTGGGGATCCATAACCCTGTGCTGAGTACCACAACTCATGGATGATGTTTCCAACATAATTTGTATTCCTCCAACGCCTGCAGTCCTCTGCACATCCACTATCTGAAATGAGTAGCTCTTTGTGCAAGGATACCAAACTGGTGCTGCATGTTCCAGTTTTACACGCACAGGCGTTTTCTATCCAGCTTCAATGGCTCTTCTAGGTGTCAGAGCGGAATTCAGGGACAGAAAAAACAAGGACCGTTGCTTTAAATGAAATGTCATATACATGTTAACTCCAACCTAGATTATCTAGGTGGAAGAAAACAGCACTATCTATGTGTCGTTAACCATATTATAAAGTAGTGCAAAGGAATGAGCAGGAATTGATACAACCAATTATCCTATCCCACCCAAGACGTACAACAAACGGGGAGAAATAACATAAAGTAGTAAGAAACCACAAGCGGATAGCAAAATGATCAGCCCTTGCCAAGGTAGTTGGTCACAAGGCTAACCACATCACTTAACCTTCTATTTGCCCATTTTCTATTTCATATACGCCAAACATAGTTCACAATAAAAAGGAGAAATTTTAGAGTATTTTTCATCAGTGCTAATTCATATGAGAAAGATTAAAATGTGGCGAAACCTCCAAAAGCAAAAATGTGAAAAGTGGCGAACCTTCTCATCAAGGTGGCGAAACCTCTTGTGGCGAACTTGCAGAGTGGCAAAACCTCCATCACCCCCACAAACTGGACCCTCAAACCACAAGCAATTAACTCCATCATTTACACTCCATTTTACCATCCTACTAGAACTCCGTTAGAATGACTGCAGCAACCAAAAATACACCATAATTGCAGTTGTGGCTATTGTACATAATGGAATATAAACAAGAGTTGAGCTATTCAACTTAAAGAGCATAACCTGGGTGAGTCTGGAATCGGAAGGTAAGCAAATGAATAATTTTTGAACAGCTCTTCCTGTTTGAACATAAACTTCTTTTGCTGTCCCTTATTTTTTGGTGTAACATCCCTTTGATTAGTTTTTATGGCAATTCTTGTAAGGGTTCTTACTAGGTTACCGTTTGGAATATCGATGAAACTTCATAGCAATGTGGAAGCGGCTGAAATTGTGTGTCATAAAAGAATGGTTTTCCATTTTTTTTAATTAGGAATATTTGTCAAACTTCACTTAATAGAGAGCTCAAAATTAGAGTTCTAGGGTGTGTTCTTTAGAAGTTATCTACACATTTTGAAATGTTGATTGTTATCTACCCTATGACTAGTATGAGTAGATGATTTTGATTGCTGTTCGGGATTGTACCACATTTTGGCAATGCGGCATAATTTTGTGGTCTGAATTTTAGATAACCATACATCTGTTGAACAGATAATATCAATGTGAGGCATAAAATTCAGTTCAGTTCAAATTCTCCTAACGACGTTCCCCAAGTGGCTCAGCGGTATGTAACCATAGTTGCACACTCTTGGCGCCGTGTGTCTGTCCAATTAGGCATAAAATGAATCTGTTTTACTTATATATGTTTTGAATGCACCCTTTTCACTTCTCTGATGACTATCTTTCCTTTGTTTAGTCAATAATAGTGTATAGGGAAAGATGTGCTAAAGGATATATTTTCCTTTCATTTACTTTGACAACATTTTTGACTAGGCCTAATATTCTTTTTGGCATTTTTAGGGAATACCTGAGGTAAACAGTAAACAGTTTTCAAGGGCAGGAAACCTGAAGGACTATATGATAATTCATTCTGCTTGTGATGTCTGTAAAAAAAAACAGTTTACACTGGCAAAACACTGAAAGAGACCCAAGCTCACTCACACTGACATGATGCCACATTCCTGTTATGTGTGTGGTAAAGGGTTTACACAGGCTTGGTATTTGAATAGACACAAGCGTATTCACTCTGGAGAGAGACTGCATACTTGTGATCTCTGTGGTAAGCAGTTAGCAAGGAAAGATCAGTTGAAGGAACATATTCTAATCCATTGTGGAGAAAACCGACATGATTGCAGTATCTGTCAACAAAAGTTTTCACGTGCAAGAGACATGAGGAGACACAAGCGTATTCACACTGGAGAGAATCTACATACATGTGATATTTGTAACAAACAATTTACCACGGCAGGGTGTTTGCAAAAACATAAAAAGGTCCACACTGGAGAGAAACTATATACTTGTAGTGTGTGTAGTAAACAGTTTAGCAGGACTTGGGGCCTGAGGAATCATATGTTAATTCATTCTGGTGATAAGCCGTATATTTGTGATACCTGTGGTACACAGTTTAGACGGGCAGGTGAACTGATGAGACACAGGCATGTTCACACTGGATATAAACCACATGTGTGTGATGTGTGTGGTAAAATGTTTTCAAGGAAAGAGCACCTGGAGGATCATCTGCTAATTCATATTGGAGGTAAGCCATACCCTTGTGATATCTGTGAGAAACTGTTTACACGGGCAAGGGTTATGAAAACACACAGGCGTATTCACACTCAAGAGACATCACATGTTTGTGATTTGTGTGGTAAACAGTTTGCACGTGCACGAAATTTGAAGAGACACATGCTTATTCACAGTGGAGTGAAACAACATGCTTGTGATGTATGTGGTAGACTGTTTGCACGGGCAGACGACGTGAGGAGACACATGCGTATTCACATGATTGGGGTGAAACTAAAAGCTCGTGATGTCTGTAGTAAACAGTATGCAAGGACAGGTGACGGGCAAGAGACTTGAAGAGAGGCTCATGCTTATTCACACGGGAGAGAAACTACATGCTTGTTATGTCAGACTCTGTGGTAAACAGTTTTTATGGACTTAAAACCAGGCCACAGACTATAAAACTTCAGTACATTCTTAAACTCAAAATAAAGCACACTGATTGGCTGCTTCCGAGCACATGCTCATTGTGCTTTATTCTGAGTTTGAGATTATTCTCAAGTTTTATAACCTCGAACCCTGAAAAATTGTATGCTGATTCATTCTGGAGATACCCCATTGTGTTATCCGTGGTATATAGCTTACACGGGAAAGAGACTTGAAGAGACCATGCGTAGTCTTACTGGAGAGACACCACATGTTTGTGAGGTCTATGGTTTACAGTTTACAAAAGCAGAAGGCTTAAAGAGTCACATTTATTCACACAGGGGAGACCAAACGCTTGTGAGATCGTGGGTGGTAAAAGTCTCATTAGGACACCAGGCTTGAAGCAGTAACTGCTTACACATGCTAATGAGAAATTGCAGCTTATGGTTTGTGATGTCTGTAGTGAATACAAAATAGTTCATTTAGGCAGACTACTTTAAAGACGCATGCTAAATTATTCTGGAAAGAAAAAGCACATATTTTCATGTCGACTGCAAATGAGCCGCGACACGAGACAACCAACAAAGTGGTTGTGCACCCAGCGAAGGCTCAGATCAGCCTGGGCATCCGCCCAGTCTGATCAGGGTCTTCGCTGGTCGCACGGAGGTAGCTTAGACCCTTAGCTACCCTTTAAGCACTTTGCGAAGAGTCTGATCACACCGGGTGGATGCCCAGGCTGATCTGAGTCCGCGCTTGGCGCACAACCACTTTGTTGGTTTTCTTGTGTCATGGTTCAAATGTGTTTTAGATTCAGTGCCTTCAAGAGTCAAGGTCATATTAAGAAAACCTGCGTCTTTGTGATGTTTGTTGCGTAACAGTTTAACCAGTTTGAAACTGTATTTATGTTTGAGACAAATAACATTCTTGAGAAGTCGGTGGAAATCGGTATAAAATCTAGGACGCTAGGACGTTTAATACTTGAGCCGCTACACGAGAAAACCGACAAAGTGGTTGTGCTCCCAGCGAAGACTCAGATCAGTCTTAGCTACCCTTCCAATTTACAATGGTCAGACTGAAGGGACGCCCAGGCTGATCTGAGTCTTCGCTGGGCGTACACGCCAGTTTGTTGGTTTTGTCGTATTGCGGCTCATTTCATGTGCATATTCATACTTGAGAGGATTTTATACAAGTGATATCCATGAACAATAGTTTAGAACTCCAGAAATTAAAATACTCAAATGCTAATTAGAGTGGAAAATTAGTCGTATTCTTGTGATGTGTGTTGTAAAACTTTTTCTCTCATAGGAATTTGAAGACACAATTTTCTTTCAGGAGAAAAACAGTTTACAACTCGAACAAACTCTTGAAAAGACGTACCGTAATCGACCTTATTAGCGCCCTGTGCGCTTAACACTTTTTCAAAATGGCGGCAAATACACGTAGTAAACTTTCTTTCATATTAGCGCACGTTTTGATAGGTTATTATATATTGAAGGGAACGAATTTAAAGGTAAAGCATCAGAGAAAAGCTGCTTATAAGCAGCTTTTCTCTGATGCTTAACTTTTAAATTCGCATGGATATACATGTAGAAGGATAGAGAAGATTTAGAAGTAAAAACTTAAATATTCTATCGCATTTTCAGCTGTTGTAAACGAGAAAGCAAAGGGATAAACCTTTAAAAATATGTGCATTAACAGTCCTATGCCTCACAAATTGCCACGGCGTGCGCTTATAGAGGCATGTGCGCTAATTAGGTAGAACACGGTATGCTTACATGTACTTGAGAAAAAAGCACACTCTGTCTTTTCTGTGCTGAACACTTAATAGATATAGAAAACGAGATGACACGCGTTTCCCGTTTGGAGAGAAATGGCAAAATTTTATACTGTCTCATACTGGAGAGTTATCTCGTGTTTTGTAGCAATTAGTTGTGAAGACAGTCATGCTTCTACGTGTGAAAAAGTATAATTTCGATGCTTTTCTGGTAAATACTGCAAACAGAACGCCAGAAAACATTATTTCAGATTTATACTTGATCAGACATGCTGATACTTATGGCCTACAGAAATTTGAGAAGCGCTGGCGTGCTGATCTAGCGGTCTCGGGTTCGAACCCCGCTTGTGGCGGGAATCTTTTCAATCCTAAACTGGGTTCCCTTCCACACAGCTTTCCATTATCACCGACAGATCGTCCTGATATGACTGAAATACTGTTAAAAAGACGTAAAATCGCAAGTCATCTATCTACATATCGTGACCCTTCGTGAGAACTGTCTCCATCGAATTGTGTATCAATACAGAAATTTGACGGGTCTCATGTCTGTGATAGAGATATAAGACAAACATTTCAGAAGATCTAATCATTATTTTTATGATGCAAAATAACACTTATAAAAGCATTTGATTATCATATACACTATACAATATATACATTCAACTCTCGATATCTCGAAGTCGAATTCAGCCCAAACTGATACCAGAAAATTATCTTTAAAATATAAGTAGAACTTTTTAGATAAAAACGAAATACATTCTTTGATATAAGAAGATACTTTGAGATATCAGTGTTCGAGATATCGGGAGTTGACTGTATTTAGCCTTTTTTGTTTTGCATTTTTTGTCATCACTCAAGTGCGACCATGAAAGAGCAAAATTAACTTGCATGGAGGAGAACCGCATTTGAGGCTTTAAGATAACATGGAATTACAGCAGCCAGCTTTAACATCGATATTCGAGAAAAGCGATATGCGTGGAAGGGGCCAGTCGCCAAAATTTGCACCCATTTAGGTCAACGACAAAATGATAAACGTGTGGGCACAGGGTATAAACCAGTCCGCCAATTTTCGTTTCCTGCAGAGACTGTCCGTCATGTTTGGCTTCCGCCGAGACTGTCCGCGAACTCTTGCCGAACTCTTGCTTCCTGCAGGGACTACTGTCCTCGAAAAATGGCTTCCTGCCGAGACTGTCCACGTGACTCTGCTTCCTGCTGAGGCTCTTGGCAGGAAGCAGAATCACACGGACAGTCTCTGCAGGAAGCCATTTATCATGTACAGAAGTCTCGGCAGGAAGCAAGAGATCGCAGACAGTCTCGGCGGAAGCCAAATATGATGTACAGTCTCTACAGGAAGCGAAAATTAGCGGAATCGATTATACCCTGTGGTGGTGCTCTCCAACGGTTTTTCTTCATCATTTTTTATGCGTATATTTCTTGTCAAAGCTATTAATGATTGTGTGAAACCTATGATGAAGCTTAACTACATGTGCTGACGAATCTTAGCTAGACTGTCTCCAGTCGTTATGTTTTATATTTACAAGCCAAGAAGAGAAATAACTCAGTCAGGAGTAAATTTTACACAACATTATTATTTTAGAGCTATCTGAGAAACACAAAATGGTTGGCCATAAGAATAAAAAGAGACAATTTAAGACTTGTATCTTTTGAATACATCTAACCATTTAGCCTGGGAGCCAGGCTAAATCTTAGCATGCGCCATGGTTGTTGATATGTTATAATTCTGTCCAATGATTTGCGGGTGCCTCAGTTCAACGGGGATTCAAATCTCAAGAAAAACAATAGGCTAAACTTCCGATCACACCACGATGAACTTAACTGTTAAGTTGTTTCATTGAAGTGCACGTAACTATGAGATGATGATGACTTTAGTGTAAGACTTTTGGCTAATACTCAATAGCCGGGAAGAATTTTCTTTCAGAACTTTACATTAGAATATTGGTAGATACTAAACAACCTTACATTCGAAGGGGATTTCTAAAATAACGATTAGAAACAAGGTTTTAAGACGAAAACAAGGGAAAACTTCAATTTTCCAACTTTGAAAACCAAGTACTCGTAGCATATTGGAATTTTTAAATGTGTTTTCCTTTATTTTTTAGGGCCCCGCCAGGCGAAGTCTGCGGAGGCTGTATTAGAAATAACCTTGTCCATCCGTCTGACTGTCCATCTGTCTGTCCGTCCATCAGCATTTTGTGTCCCGTCCATAACTCGAAAACCGTTTGAGATATTTTCTCGAAACTTGGTACATATGAAAAGCGTATCAGACGATGTGCGAAGAACGAGAACCATACCTACATTTTTTATGGAATTATGCCCTTTTGTCATTTTAACAGTGGAAATCGTGTCCTTTTTAACACCATTCAAGATATTTTCACGAAAATTTATGCAAACATAAAGCATCATCAGACGATGTGCAGAGTACAAGAACCGTAACTTCTCATACACTTTTTACAGAATGATGCCCCTTTGTAGTTTTAAGTATGAAAATCATGTACGCTCCATAACTCTGACACTGTTCAATATATTTCAAGAAACTTGGTACAAATATAATGCATCATCATATCATGTGCAGAGAATAAGAAATGTAACTCCTCCTACGTTTTATTGAATTATGCCCCACTAAAAGTTTTAGTATTGAAATTGTGTCCGCTCTGTAACTTAAAAACCCTGAAACATATTTTCATGAAACTTAATGCAAATACAAAGCATCATCAGATGATGTGCAGAGAATAAGAACCATAACTCCATCTACATTTTAACAGAGTTATGCCCATTTTTTTTTTTTTTTTTTTTTTGTTTTATATAGAAATCTTGTCCGCTCTATAACGTTAAAACTGTTGAAGATATTTTCACATAACTTGGTAAAAATATAGAAAATCATTAGAAAATGTGCTGAGAACAGGAAACATAACGTAGCCTATTTTTTTTTTTTTCTTTTACAGAATTTTGTCTTTTTGTAATTTTATGTATGGAGTCCACTCTATAGCTTTAAAACAGCCAAAGATATTTTCACAAAAATTGATACACATATAGAGCATTATCAGATGATTTAAGGAGAATAAGAATTGTAACTCCATCAACATGTTTTACAGAATAATGACTTTTAGCATTTTTAGTATAGAAATCATAGCCAGTCTATAACTTTAAAACCATAAAAGATCTTCGATGAGACTTGGTACAAAATATAAAGCATCATCAGACAATGTGCAGAAAATAAGAACTATAACTCCACCTACATTTATACAGAATTATGTCGCTTTGTAATAGCCCCTAGAGAAATAGTTTCTGTTCTATAGCTTTAAAACTGTTGAAGATATTTTCACAAACCTTGGTACAAATAAAAAGCCTTACCAAACGGTGTGCATTGTACAAGAGCCGTAACTACACCTTAATTTTTACTAGAATTATGTCCCTTTGTAATTTTAGGTATGGAGAACTTGTCGGCTCTATAACTTTAAAGCCCTTGAAGATATTTTTCAAAACTTGGTTCCAATTTTAAAGCATCATCAGCAGATCTGAAGGTGTACAGAGTGCAAGAATGGTAACTCCAGCTTCCTGCTTTACAGAGTTGTTGCCCTTGTTGTTATCAGTCATGATTTTGTATTTTGCCCATATCTTATTGACTCTACCAAACGCTTGATTCCAAACAACATAATAAATTGAAAGAACAACATGATAATAGAAAGCTTTTATTGATATTTTTGGTTCTGTTCTGTTTCCTTTCTCCTAACGACGTTCCCTAAGTGGCTCAGCGGTACGTAACCATAGTTGCACACACCTAGAGCCGAGTGTCCGTCCAAGAGATATTTTTGATTGGGGACATATAATTTAAATTCCATCAACAGTCCTATAAAGGCGGGGTCCTATTAACATGTTTCTAGTTTTCCTGGCAATCCATCTCGGGCGATGGGCGCTTGTATCTTGATGCAATAAAGTGACAATAAAAGCCCAATATTGTGGATTTGGCACATACAATTACTTGCTAAATTTATTTTGTATAGTACATGTATAGATATTAAACAGACTTATCATATATTTACTAGAAAATACGTTCTTTTTACATATGCGATACAGGCAAGACTTTCATGCACGTATCAGGACTGCATATCTCGAAGGCCGTCTCGCTCCAAAAATAGCCAAAACCCATATCACCCCCTAGGGAGAAAAAAACAACAACATATCATCTGTATCACATCCCACGTGATCCATATCTCGAAGGCCGTATCACCCCAAAAATAGCCAAAACCCATATCACTCTTTGGGGAGAAAAAACATATCACCCGTATCACATCCGACGTGACCCATATTATCCCTAGGGCGTAGGGTGTGGTGGGTGGCTAAATTTAGAATTTAGCTCAAAGGGATAACAAACTTTCGGGGTGACCCATTACAACTATTTACAAGAAGCAGGTCAGAGCCTCTGGACCAATAATCTAAACAAGGGCCTTAAACTGCTCAGCGGTTTTAGCGGAAACCGCCGAAGAGGGGAGACTTTACCACATTGGAACAGTCCTGGGGAAGAACAGTGACCTATAAATACATCTGGGTACTGCTGTTGACATACGGTCAGGGTTAAAACAGTTTCATCTATGTACTGCTTAATATTTTTTCTTATAATTCAGATAGCCTTCAGTAGAGCCTTGATATATTACTAGGTTTTCTTTTAGGTTGCAACAGTTTAGTTGACATTCTGTGTATGCTGCTGCTAATCAATGGACAAAGAGGTCAAGGTCACAGACATAATCTTTTGTTGAATTTCATTTATATTTGGCTTGCTGATAGGTGTTAGTCTTAAATATATACTATGATATTCCTAATCCCCACACATGCCTTGACCTAAGATCAAGGTCACAAACTTATGCTTTTCCATACATTACAGTTTTGTGTCAAGTTAATATTTTTGGTAATTTTTCACATCTTCTTAAATAGGACCTGTTGATGTGTGAAGCTGTTTACCTTTATGTTACAACATATTACATCATCTGGGTACTGCTGTTGACATACGGTCAGGGTTAAAACAGTTCAGTGAAAATGTGTAGTTTCCAGTATCCACACCTTTATGACGTATAAGCACGTGCTGTCATGCATGGGTGACTTAGAAATTCTTTTTAGGTATACCATTCTAAAGTACTTGAATTTAGCTTTCCAATGATATATAACACCGCTGCTATATATCAGCCAATAGGCTACCCTGACATCATTTACATTATTTCTGAAATGCCCCTCGTACTTATATAAGGGTTTGTGTTAAAGGTTTTGATTTCTCATATCGTCCAAATCTTTTGTGGGATTTCATTTATATTTGGCTTCCTGATAGGTGTTAGTCTTAAATACATACTAAGACATAACTTATCCCCACACATGCCTTGACCTAAGATCAAGGTCACAAACTTATGCTTTTCCATACATTAGAGTTTGTGTTAAGTTTTATATTTTTGGTTATTTTTCACATCTTCTTAAATAGGACCTTTTGATGTGTGAAGTTGTTTACCTTTATGTTACAACATATTACATCATCTGGGTACTGCTGTTGACATACGGTCAGGGTTAAAATAGTTACATCAATGTACTGCTTAATAATTTTTCTTATAATTCAGATAGCTTTCAGTAGAGCCTTGATATATTACTAGATTTACTTCTAGGTTGCAACAGTTTAGTTGACATTCTGTGTATGCTGCTGCTGACCAATGGACAAAGAGGTCAAGGTCACAGACATAGACATACTCATTTATGGTTTGTGTTAAAGGTTTTGATTTCTCATATCGTCCAAATCTTTTGTTGAATTTCATTTATATTTGGTTTGCTGATAGATGTTAGTCTTAAATGCATACTACGACATACCTAATCCCCACACATGCCTTGACCTAAGATCAAGGTCACAAACGTATGCTTATCCATACATTAGAGTTTTGTGTTAAGTTTTATATTTTTGGTTATTTTTCACATCTTCTTAAATAGGACCTTTTGATGTTTGAAGTTGTTTACCTTCAGGTTACAACATATTACATTATCTGGGTACTGCTGTTGACATAAAGTCAGGGTTAAAACAGTTACATCAATGTACTGCTGAATAATGTACTTTCTTATAATTCAGATAGTCTTCAGTAGAGCCTAGATTACTTTTAGGTTGCAACAGTTTAGTTGACATTCTGTGTATGCTGCTGCTGACCAATGGACAAGGTCACAGACTTTGAAATTTGTACATGTGTTATTTTTTTTATGTTTGAAGTCTAGTATCATTAGGCGGTGGCACTGGCTGGGGTATAGGTGAGTCCCTGCTCACTTGCTCTAGTTTATACCATATTAAACAAAGAAATATTTACATTTGATACAGTTATATTGTTTAAGCTCATTTCTTAATGACTTTAATCACTTTTTTGATATTCATAATTAAACGGGGTAACATAAATATCTGGCCACTACAGGGTTATGCAAGGTTTGCCTAGGTAGCAAACGCTGATATCAGAATTTGATAATTATAGACCAAGACAATCATCTTGATATACTAAAACAAATTTTACACTCTGTAGACCACCGCCTTGAAAGAGAGCGGATCAAATTTGCTCCACTGTAATTATTATCATTATTGATTGAAATAATTGAATTATTTAAAATTTTATTTTGCTGTTAAAACTAGTATTCGACAATTATCTTTTATATTTTGTATCAAAACTGTTGTTATGATGCTTAGGATTAAAGAGCACCCGAGGTCATATTTATAAAATGACTAAGTGGTTGCTATGCTGTTGCTAAGGATGAATTTCAATGAAGGAGATTCTCTACAACTATGAAATTGCTCTGGAGGAACAGTCAGAAAAAGACTGTTCCTCCAGAACAAATTTCATAGTTGTGGGGAATCTCCTTCATAGAAAGGTAGCCTTAGCAACAGCATAGCAACGACTTAAATGGTTTTATAAATACGGCCCCTGATCACAACCCTATTTAGGGCAATTGCCTGCGTATTTAATGTACGAATGTACAGGAAGGGCTACTGCACTACCCCCGGCGTCAGCGTCGGCGGCGGCGGCGTTAGCAAAATGTTAAAGTTTTACATTAAAGTTTTTTAGGGTGATTGGCAAGCCACGATCAGGCGAGCTATCCTGCCCCACTGACAGGTCTTGTTTGACATCTGTCGGTGTCTCTTATCTAGTATGTAAGAGATTGGATTTATGATTTTTTTTGCCTGTTAATAATATATTTTGTCTTTTTAGGAATTTCTACAGGAAGACGCTTTAACGTATCGACACTAGCACAGAAGAAACTTGTTTAACGTGTGCTTATGATGTCATGGTACAAGTTTATGCAGGAAAGACATTTGAAGCGACTCATTCTTAGTTATAGTGAAGCTTAATCCAATGCTTGTGAGGCGTAGTGTAAATAGTTAAGAGAAACACATGCTATTTCATACTGAAGCTAAACCAAATGCTTGTAATATCTGCCAAAAGCAGCCTCATAGGAGACTTCAATAGACACGTGCTTACTCATACTGGAGATTAACCATACGCTTGTTATGCCTGTGGTAAATAGGTTAAAAGAGCAAGAAACTTGACAAGTCATATGCTTATTCACACCGGTGACTCGCTGCATACTTGAGATATGTGTAGTAAACAGTTTACACAGGCAGGAATATTAAAGACTCACATGCTTATTCATTCTGTAGATAGCCAGTATACGCGTGGTGTCTGTAGTAAACAGTTTACACAAGCAAGAATATTAAAGACTCCGATGCGAACTCATTCTGAAGATAGCCAATACACGTGTGGTGTCTGTAATAAACAGTTTACTCTGGGAATATACTTGAAGAAACACATGCTTATTCATACTGGTGATAAACCACATGCTTGTGAGGTTTGTGGTAAACAGTTTACTCAGGGAGAATACTTGAAGAAACACATGGTTATTCATACTGGAGAGAAGCCATATGTTTGTGATGTTTGTGGAAATAAGTTTTCGCGGACAGAAGACTTGAAGAGACACAAAGTTATTCATACTGGAGAGAAACCACATGCTTGTGATATATGTGGTAAGCAGTTTACACGGGCAGCTCTCTTAAAGGTACATATGTTGAGTCATAATGAAGGGAGACCATATGCTTGTGATGTATGTGGTAAGCAGTTTACACTTGCATACGTCCTTAAGCGACATATGTTTATTCATACTGGAGGAAAACCATATGCTTGTGACGTTTGTGGTAAACAGTTTAGACAGATATCAGACCTTAAGAGAGGTATGTTTATTCATACTGGAGAAAAACCATATGCTTGTGATGCTTGTGGTAAGCACTTTAGACAGACAAAAGACCTTAAGCAACATATGTTTATTCATACTGGAGAGAAACCATATGCTTGTGGTGTTTGTGGTAAGCAGTTTACCAGTGCAGAATACTTAAATAGTCACATGCATATTCACACTGGATACTCAGGACACGCCTGTGATGTGTGCGGTAAACAGTTTACAGACGCAAGACTATTAAAGAGGCACATGCTTAAGCACACAGAAAGTACTTAGCAAGTTTGTGGTGTCTGTGCCAAACAGTTTACACTAGCAGTTTACATGAGTAGATATGGGCTTATTCATACTGAAGTATAAACCACTAGCTTGTTACGTGTGAGGTGAACAGTTTAGGTTTGCAGCACACTACAAGGCACACGTGTTAATTCGTTCAGAAGATAAATGAGCCGCTACTCGATAAAACCAATGGTTATGTGGCCAGCGCAGACTCTGATCAACCTGGGCATCCGCCCAGTCTGATCAGAGTCTTCACTGTCCGCATGGAGGTAGCTTGGCCCCTTAGCTACCCTTTAAGCGTTTAGTGAAGCGTCTGATCGAACTGGGCAGATTCCCAGCCTGCGCTGGCGGCACAACCATTTTGTTGGTTATCTCATGTTGCGGCTTAAATCTTATGCACGCGGTATCTGTGGTAAACAATTTATAGCGAACAGAATACTGAAAAAATGCGAACATTTTATGCTTTTGTAGAATATTTTCCGCTAACGGTAATGGAAGACAATTAATAGTGTAACTGAAGGATGTTGGGTGCTTTTAGAACAGACAAAATATAATTGGAAAGCAAAAGCATTTCGCTGTTCACTATAGTTGATGGCCAGTAGGAATTAAATAGAACAAATATATTTTCAATCCGCTTGCGTAGCGTTACTGGTCAAGTGATATTACCTTGAAAAATCACCAGTGAACTATTGCGTAACTTTCCGAACAAAAAGCTTTTCAACAAAACTTGATATTGTTTGGATAAAGCAAACAGAAGCAAAAGTGGGTTTTGAATAAAGATTCAATAATTATGCATATTTTATTTTAAAGATACCACATGCTGTAATGCGCAAAAGTGAACGAGATTTCCAGCAGCCGAGTTTTACTGTCCTGTAATGAAAAGACCAAAATGACACTTTTTGTTAAAACGTTTTATGTAATGCACGCGTCACATTTGAAAAAGTATGATTTGGTTATGAGTTGTATAAAAGATGCAAATGAACAAAATGTTAACTATGATGTAGAGCAAATTATTAAATCAGGGTGCTCAGAGTCTAAACTATTCATTTAACATTATTTCCCAGGATTCATGATTTGAGCCCCTAATGAGACTTCCAGTAATGTGGCATTTTTGTCATGGTATATTAAGACCATCCTTCCGTTCCGCACAGGGTAATCAGAGACCTAACTGTAGGCCCTATCGTTTGGGTCACTTCCACAGAAGGCTTCTGTGACAGGCAAAGGCTCTGATCAGACTGCACCTACGTGCAGGCTGATCAGAGCCTTTGCTTGTCACCAATGCCACATCGTGAGAAATCACATGAAATGGCTCATTTGTGTATGCTGATCGGGAATACTGATAAAGCTGCATGGACATGAAGGCTTGTCTGAGACCTACCGACTCACACATATCTCAAGTTATAATTTTCGCTCACCTGAGCCGAAGGCTCACAAGGTGAGCTTATAGTATAGGCTTGGTCCGTCGTCCGTCGTACGTCGTCCATTCACACTTTTAAGCATTAATATCTGCTAAAGTAGCAAGCCAATCGTGATCAAATTTTCTGCGTAGCATGGTTGGGGTGGGGGATTGATTGCATATAGTTTTGGGACAGATTGGTTTAAAACTGTGGTTACAATGGCAACAAAAAGGCCCCATAGACTTATAATGGGGAAAATGTTGTCCGGGCCATAGCTTCTTCATTTTTGATCGCAACTTCTTGTCACTTGCAGGTATCCAGGACAGTTAAAACATCTCGGACCAGTTCGAATTTAGCCAGGTTGGATCATTCTGTTTAGAGTTACTTGCCCTTGAGCGATAAAATATTTTCCCATGACTTATAATGGGGAAAATGCTGTCCGTGCCTTAGCTTCATCATTTTTATCACAACTTCTTGTAGCTTGCAGGTATACAAGGTAGCCAAAACATCTCAGACCAGTTCGAATCTGAGCCAGGTTGGATCATTCTTTTCAGAGTTACTTGCCCTTGAGCGATGAAATATATAATAGGGAAAATGTCCGGGCTGTAGCTTCTTTATTTTTGATCGCAACTTTTTGTAACTTGCAGGTATTCAGGACAATCAAAACATCTCGGACCAGTTAAAATTTGGGCCAGGTTGGATCATTCTTTTCAGAGTTAGCTGCCCTTAAGCGATAAAATATTTTCGCATCGACTTATAATGGGGAAAGTGTTGTCCGGGCCATAGCTTCTTCATTTTTGATCGCAACTTCTTGTAACTTGCAGGTATCCAGGACAGTCAAAGCATCTCGGACTAGTTCGAATTTGAGCCAGGTTGGATCATTCTATTTAGAGTTACTTGCCCTTGGGCGATAAAATATTTTCCCATTGACTTATAATGGGGAAAATGTTGTCCGGGCCATAGCTTCTTCATTCTTGTAACTTGCAGGTATTCAGGACTGCCAAAACATCTCGGACCACATAGGGAAGAATTCTCGTTATAGTGACGGGATTTGCTGATAATCTCCAAGAGGGCCGGAGATAAGCGGTTACCTGTATGCGGTTCTCAGTTTAATAGGGAAATGTATAGAAGCTCATAAATATGTAAAATTTTCTTATTTAATATATTTTCCGACATTAAATTATAACGTCTAGCACGAAAGAGCATTTCAAGCTCTTTAATCTGGTATAAAAATCATAGAAATGTGTCAATGAGAAGTTTCTTCCATCAGAGCCCATAGTTTTCTTTCTATAAACCATAAGTTTCTTAACACAATTTATTCAAATTACGCGAATCTTCGTTTTTGGACCTAAATAACACATATAAATTAACATTTGCGAATCTATTATAACGTATGAGCTAGAAGCTGTTATTCCACTGATTACAATGATGTATTTTATACATACATAGCTAATTGGGAAATGTCTTCCCTGAACGCCTAATTTTGCTTACTATTGATTCGAAGCTTGGTCGAATTTTTTCTAAGTTCTCTCTATTAACCATTAAAACACTGGAAAGGGAAGCAATCCCATTTATGGCCAAGGGCTAAAATTTACAGGTAGTACAGAGTTATCGATTTTACACCGTAACGAGTTTTCTGCCAGATGTTAGACTAGTCAGAAAAAGTGTATTACGTACTGGAATTAGTAAGATGTTGCGTGTTTGACTTTCCATGCACTTACTGAGCAGACTGTGCATATGCTAATCTGAAGACTTTCTTCGCGTGGCGCAACACTAAATATTCCAGCCACATTCAATGATAACAGATTTATTCCTCATGCTCAGCTGACACACAACGCTGACACAACGTCGTGTCATTAACGTTGGTTAAACGTCACTGTGCCGTTGAATTATCGTTGATATTGACGGTTACTTTTTACTTCAAACAAAAGCTGATCATATGAGGCGCGAATTAGTACTCCGAAATAAAGAGGCTTATCGAAGATGTTTTGCCATAGTTTAATCGATGATCACAAAACATCGAATCACATCGAATCAACGTTGATTCGATGATGATTCAACTTTTTTTGTCTGCTGGCATGATGAGACTGAAATGTAAACAGCGCAGATCCTGATACGACTGCTCTACTAGGCCTGCAATGTGTGTCCCAGTAGTAAGAACTGCAGGATAGGCTATTACTGATCGCAAACTCTCAAAAGTACACTTTGTAAATGTTGAAAATCGGTACTTTGTTGTCTACGGCCATAATACATTGAAAACATCGGTTCTCGTCCGATCACGGAAATTAAGCAACGTCGGGCCCGGTTAGTACTTGGATGGGTGACCGCCTGGGAATACCGGGTGCTGCAGACTTTTGTCTGCTTTTCTTTATTTTCTATTTTTATTTCTTTTTTCTTTGATAGTTTTCTTCCCCCAATTTCACAATCACTGTATATGTATCTCAAAGCTGTGCGAAGGAAAATACTTTTCCCTCAACGTTATAGACCGTTTACCGTCTGCTGTGCACTGTCCACTCACCCTTCGCTTTGGAGCATGCTGAAAAGTAGTGCATGTTGTTCGCGGTTTTCTGTCACATGATACTATTTACTGTCCAGTGAAGTGTCTACTGTCTGTTTACTGCGTCCTGGATACTGTTTACTGCGGTCTGTCTGCTACAACATGGATGTAGTGTAAGCACAGGGGCATGGGTACAAGGTCGCAGCATGTGCGCCTGTTTCAACGCATCTGGACTCAAAATGATGTACCTTCAACCAAAGTGGAGTCGCACAAACAGATGAAACCAACATAAGCATCATAGTAACCTGCACTTTATGGGAGATGAACCCTGGTGGCCCGTAAGACTAATAAAGGATTGCAAAAATTCCTATGTAGCACATACCTATATTTGGGCAGCAAAACCCACACGCAGGCACATCTAATTTTCTGTACATTTGAGTTCTGCAATAGTTAAAACAAATAAAATAATAACAAGTAAATTAAAAAGGCAGTTCTGACATTTTTCTTGTCAATTTTAGTTTTGTATGATAGAAATGCAGAATTTATCAATTTTGGCAATATGCACAAATTCTGGCATTATTTCTTTTCCCTAGAGAATTGCTTCTTTCGTCTGAAGATCGATGTTAATGAAACGTGGACCTAGAATAAATTAGTTATGACTGTGGGCAGACTTCCAATATCATTATTTTGAACCACGACGCGAGAAAACCAACAAAGTGGTTGTGTGCCCAGCGCAGACTCAGATAAGCCCGGGCATCCACCCAGTCTGATCAGAGTCTTTGCTGTCCACATGAAGGTAGCGCGCCACGTTAGATCCTTAGCTACCGTTAAAGCGCTTAGAAAAGACTGTGATCATACTAGGCGGATGCCCAGGCTGATCTGAGTCTGCGATGGGCGCACTTCCACTTTGCTGCTTTCTCTTGTCGCGGCTCATTTTTTTCTGATTCAGATAAACGGATACCTAATTGGAAGCTCAAGGAGACGGATCAGATCTTCACATTGATACATACTACCCAGCAGGCACACAACGTTATAATGACGTCGCATTGACGTCGACGCAAACATTACATTTCATCGACGTCATTCTGACGTCATGTGCCCGCTGGGAAATACTTACTGCCCAGCTGGCACATGACGTCGTATTGACGTCTATGCATGCCGGCATGGTGGCGTCGCATCGACCCCATTTTGACATCATTACGACGTCATGTGCCTGCTGGGTGTCTTGCAATGCTGTTCAAACAATTTCCATCGTTTTTATTTACTCTCTCTATTGGGACACCTTTAAATTACCAGATTATTCTAAATTTAAACAAATGCTAAAAGTAGCTGACAGTGTGTCAAAAATACTGATAGGATATGACGCATTGCACATCTTGATCTGTTTCTAAAGTGATTTCTCAGATACATCTATCCCAAAATTTCGGATCACTGCGGTTATTTTTATTTATTTTTTGTTAATCTTGCAGCTCTTGGATTACATCGTTGATAATCAAGGGTCGGTTATATTTGCACGTGCATTTTATGCTCATCTCTTTAAACGATATGAGCCTTGTCCGGGCAAAATATGTTTGACACTATACACAAACAGTGGGTACCAAGATAAGTCTATGCAACTGCGTAGTCTGTCAGAGTTAGTGCAGTTCACCGTTTGATTTCCAGAAGGCATACTTATTGCGCCTAACCTGTTCTGATTGTGCTAGTGCACAGACTAGTCTGGACATAGGCGTTTTGCATACACCACAAGGCTGACTTTATCACGACACGACTCAAATGGCCTGCGCAAGGAAAACATGTGCTTCAACCCATAATATTTTCAGCGAAATATGTATGTATACGCAACCAGGAGGTACCAAGATATGTCTACGCTCATGTGTAGTCTACCGTGCTCTGATTGCGCATGCGTCTAGTCAAGACACGCGCGTTTTGCTTATGAAATAAGACTGGTTTTATCATGACACGAGGTATGCGCAAGGGAAAATGTATTTCACCCCATCTTGGGGAAAGCGAATGCAGTCCCATTAGTGTCTTTTCTT
Source organism: Ctena decussata (assembly GCA_963989385.1). Classification (NCBI taxonomy): domain Eukaryota; kingdom Metazoa; phylum Mollusca; class Bivalvia; order Lucinida; family Lucinidae; genus Ctena; species Ctena decussata. The sequence goes on from OZ022505.1 coordinate 60,268,534, forward strand.
TTCGCGCTCTTTACGACGCCACGGTGTATGATGCTCAAGATTGCTTATACATGTTGTGAACGCATACATGTTACCACAGACTGGACTGATTCTTCTCGTCGCATGTGGCAATTTTCCGAGGGTGCGGCTCTTGGGTTACATCATTGGCAATCAGGATAATCAAGTGTCGATCTTATTTTCACGTGCATTTTATGCTCATCTCTTGTTTTGAATGTTATTAGCCCTGTCCGGGTAAAATATGTTTGACGCTATACACAAACAGTGGGCACCAGGATAAGTCCATGTAACTGCGTTGTCTGTCAGAGTAAGTGCAGTGCATCGTTTACGAGAGAGCCTGCACTGCCGCGAGAGTTTGAGATCAGTAAAACTTATAATATCCTGCTGTTCTTACTACCGGGGCACACATTGCGGGCCTAGCAGAGCAGTCATATCAGGATCTGCGCTGTTTGCGGTTCAGCCTCACCAAGCTTGCGGAAATTAAATGCTGAATCATCATTGAATCAACATTGAATCAACGTTGATTCAATGTGATTCAATGGTGTGTGCCCAGTGTATAAACTATAGAAAAACATCTTTAATGAGCCTCCTTATTACTGAGTACAAATTTGCACCTCATATAATCAGCTATGTCTCAAGTTACATGTAAACCGTCAATATCAACGTCAGTTCAACGTCATAGTAACGTTTAATCAACGTCAATGCCATGCCGTTGTTTCAGCGTTCTGTGTCAGCTGAACCTGAGGCACAAATCTGTAATCATTGAATGTGGTTAGAATATTTAGAGTTGTGTCGCGCGAAAAAACACTTCAGGTGAGCATAAGCGAAGTGTGCATATCAGCTTTCACATATGCGCAGTCTGCTCAGTAAGTGCAGGGAGAGTCAGGTTATCAAAACACGCAACATCATATCAATTTCAGTGCGTACTATATTTTTTCCGAATAGAATGCGCATTTACGCAGACTAGTCTAAGCAGTGCCGGATCTCTCCTTAAAGGTTCGGAACGAAAGTTTTTCATACCTATAAAACAGCTCATAATTTTAAAAGATTTGTTTTATGTACTCACAGATAATTAGTAAGGTCATACATTCGGATAGAAGCTACATGATATTACAACGTATCTATAATTAGAAACTGAAAGTAAAAAACGTTTTGAAGGATTAAGTGCGTATTTTAAAACATCATTTTATGAAGAAAACAAAATCGCTTCTAAGCCTGAAAAAGCCGAAAGATTCACTTAGTTTGTTACTCCCCTTTCAATTTTATTTAGAACCAAAAAGGAAGGGACCCAGATTTGGAGAAACGAAAATTCCATAGCTTTCTATTCGTTAATACCCCTCACCTGCCTTGAAAGGCCATTTCACCCCCGCCCCCCCCCCCCCCCCCTCCTCCCCACACACACTACCACACACACACACACATCAATTACGCACTTATTTCTTGGCGTGCTACAGGGTGAAACTTTTATTGTGCCACTGTTTAAATCTTATTAAACAGTATTCCATAAGGAAGAATTCTCGTTATAGTGACGGGATTTTCCGATAATCTCCAAGAGGGCCGGAGATAAGCGGTTACCTGCATGCGGTTCTCAGTTTAATAGGGAAATGTATAGAAGCTCATAAATAAGTTAAATTTTCTTATTTTTTACATCATTACGACGTCATGTGCCTGCTGGGTGTCTTGCAATGCTGTTCAAACAATTTCCATCGTTTTTATTTACTCTCTCTATTGGGACACCTTTAAATTACCAGATTATTCTAAATTTAAACAAATGCTAAAAGTAGCTGACAGTGTGTCAAAAATACTGATAGGATATGACGCATTGCACATCTTGATCTGTTTCTAAAGTGATTTCTCAGATACATCTATCCCAAAATTTCGGATCACTGCGGTTATTTTTATTTATTTTTTGTTAATCTTGCAGCTCTTGGATTACATCATTGATAATCAAGGGTCGGTTATATTTGCACGTGCATTTTATGCTCATCTCTCTAAACGATATGAGCCTTGTCCGGGCAAAATATGTTTGACACTATACGCAAACAGTGGGTACCAAGATAAGTCTATGCAACTGCGTAGTCTGTCAGAGTTAGTGCAGTTCACCGTTTGATTTCCAGAAGGCATACTTATTGCGCCTAACCTGTTCTGATTGTGCTAGTGCACAGACTAGTCTGGACATAGGCGTTTTGCATACACCTCAAGGCTGACTTTATCACGACACGACTCAAATGGCCTGCGCAAGGAAAAAATGTGCTTCAACCCATAATATTTTCAGCGAAATATGTATGTATACGCCACCAGGAGGTACCAAGATATGTCTACGCTCATGTGTAGTCTACCGTGCTCTGATTGCGCATGCGTCTAGTCAAGACACGCGCGTTTTGCTTATGAAATAAGACTGGTTTTATCATGACACGAGATATGCGCAAGGGAAAATGTATTTCACCCCATCTTGGGGAAAGCGAATGCAGTCCCATTAGTGTCTTTTCTTTAAGCGCTCTTTACGACGCCACAGTGTATGATGCTCAAGATTGCTTATACATGTTGTGAACGCATACATGTTACCACAGACTGGACTGATTCTTCTCGTCGCATGTGGCAATTTTCCGAGGGTGCGGCTCTTGGGTTACATCATTGGCAATCAGGATAATCAAGTGTCGATCTTATTTTCACGTGCATTTTATGCTCATCTCTTGTTTTGAATGTTATTAGCCCTGTCCGGGTAAAATATGTTTGACGCTATACACAAACAGTGGGCACCAGGATAAGTCCATGTAACTGCGTTGTCTGTCAGAGTAAGTGCAGTGCATCGTTTACGAGAGAGCCTGCACTGCCGCGAGAGTTTGAGATCAGTAAAACTTATAATCTCCTGCTGTTCTTACTACCGGGGCACACATTGCGGGCCTAGCAGAGCAGTCATATCAGGAACTGCGCTGTTTGCGGTTCAGCCTCACCAAGCCTGCGGAAATTAAATGCTGAATCATCATTGAATCAACGCTGAATCAACATTGAATCAACGTTGATTCTATGTGATTCAATGGTGTGTGCCCAGTGTATAAACTATAGAAAAACATCTTTAATGAGCCTCCTTATTACTGAGTACAAATTTGCACCTCATATAATCAGCTATGTCTCAAGTTACATGTAAACCGTCAATATCAACGTCAGTTCAACGTCATAGTAACGTTTAATCAACGTCAATGCCACGCCGTTGTTTCAGCGTTCTGTGTCAGCTGAACCTGAGGCACAAATCTGTAATCATTGAATGTGGTTAGAATATTTAGAGTTGTGTCGCGCGAAAAAACACTTCAGGTGAGCATAAGCGAACTGTGCATATCAGCTTTCACATATGCGAAGTCTGCTCAGTAAGTGCAGGCAGAGTCAGGTTATCAAAACACGCAACATCATATCAATTTCAGTGCGTACTATATTTTTTTCAAATAGAATGCGCATTTACGCAGACTAGTCTAAGCAGTGCCGGATCTCTCCTTAACGGTTCGGAACGAAAGTTTTTCATACCTATAAAACAGCTCATAATTTTAAAAGATTTGTTTTATGTACACACAGATAATTAGTAAGGTCATACATTCGGATAGAAGCTACATGATATTACAACGCATCTATAATTAGAAACTGAAAGTACAAACGTTTTGAAGGATTAAGATCGTATTTTAAAACATCATTTTATGAAGAAAACAAAATCGCTTCTAAGCCTGAAAAAGCCGAAAGATTCACTTAGTTTGTTACTCCCCTTTCAATTTTATTTAGAACAAGAAAGGAAGGGACCCAGATTTGGAGAAACGAAAATTCCACAGCTTTCTACTCGTTAATACCCCTCACCTGCCTTGAAAGGCCATTTCACCCCCCCCCCCCCCCCCTCCTCCCCACACACACTACCACACCCATCAATTACGCACTTGTTTCTTGGCGTGCTACAGGGTGAAACTTTTATTGTGCCAATGTTTAAACCTTATTAAACAGTATTCCATTGGGAAGAATTCTCGTTATAGTGACGGGATTTTCTGATAATCTCCAAGAGGGCCGGAAAAAAGCGGTAACCTGTATGCGGTTCTCAGTTTAATAGGGAAATGTATAGAAGCTCATAAATAAGTTAAATTTTCTTATTTAATATATTTTCCGACATTAAATTATAACGTCTAGCACGAAAGAGCATTTCAAGCTCTTTAATCTGGTATAAAAATCATAGAAATGTGTCAATGAGAAGTTTCTTCCATCAGAGCCCATAGTTTTCTTTCTATAAACCATAAGTTTCTTAACACAATTTATTCAAATTACGCGAATCTTCGTTTTTGGACCTAAATAACACATATAAATTAACATTTGCGAATCTATTATAACGTATGAGCTAGAAGCTGTTATTCCACTGATTACAATGATGTATTTTATACATACATAGCTAATTGGGAAATGTCTTCCCTGAACGCCTAATTTTGCTTACTATTGATTCGAAGCTTGGTCGAATTTTTTCTAAGTTCTCTCTATTAACCGTTAAAACACTGGAAAGGGAAGCAATCCCATTTATGGCCAAGGGCTAAAATTTACAGGTAGTACAGAGTTATCGATTTTACACCGTAACGAGTTTTCTGCCAGATGTTAGACTAGTCAGAAAAAGTGTATTACGTACTGGAATTAGTAAGATGTTGCGTGTTTGACTTTCCATGCACTTACTGAGCAGACTGTGCATATGCTCATCTGAAGACTTTCTTCGCGTGGCGCAACACTAAATATTCCAGCCACATTCAATGATAACAGATTTATTCCTCATGCTCAGCTGACACACAACGCTGACACAACGTCGTGTCATTAACGTTGGTTAAACGTCACTGTGCCGTTGAATAAACGTTGATATTGACGGTTACTTTTTACTTCAGACAAAAGCTGATCATATGAGGCGCGAATTAGTACTCCGAAATAAAGAGGCTTATCGAAGATGTTTTGCCATAGTTTAATCGATGATCACAAAACATCGAATCGCAGCGAATCAACGTTGATTCGATGATGATTCAACTTTTTTTGTCTGCTGGCATGATGAGACTGAAATGTAAACAGCGCAGATCCTGATACGACTGCTCCACTAGGCCTGCAATGTGTGTCCCAGTAGTAAGAACTGCAGGATAGGCTATTACTGATCGCAAACTCTGAAAAGTACACTTTGTAAATGTTGAAAATCGATACTTTGTTGTCTACGGCCATAATGCATTGAAAACATCGGTTCTCGTCCGATCACGGAAATTAAGCAACGTCGGGCCCGGTTAGTACTTGGATGGGTGACCGCCTGGGAATACCGGGTGCTGCAGACTTTTGTCTGCTTTTCTTTATTTTCTATTTTTATTTCTTTTTTCTTTGATAGTTTTCTTCCCCCAATTTCACAATCACTGTATATGTATCTCAAAGCTGTGCGAAGGAAAATACTTTTCCCTCAACGTTATAGACCGTTTACCGTCTGCTGTGCACTGTCCACTCACCCTAAGCTTTGGAGCATGCTGAAAAGTAGTGCATGTTGTTCGCGGTTTTCTGTATACTATTTACTGTCCAGTGAAGTGTCTACTGTCTGTCTACTGCGTCCTGGATACTGTTTACTGCGGTCTGTCTGCTACAACATGGATGTGGTGCAAGCACAGGGGCATGGGTACAAGGTCGCAGCATGTGCGCCTGTTTCAACGCATCTGGACTCTAAAATGATGTACCTTCAACCAAAGTGGAGTCGCACAAACAGATGAAACCAACATAAGCATCATAGTAACCTGCACTTTATGGGAGATGAACCCTGGTGGCCCGTAAGACTAATAAAGGATTGCAAAAATTCCTATGTAGCACATACCTATATTTGGGCAGCAAAACCCACACGCAGGCACATCTAATTTTCTGTACATTTGAGTTCTGCAATAGTTAAAACAAATAAAAAAATAACAAGTAAATTAAAAAGGCAGTTCTGACATTTTTCTTGTCAATTTTAGTTTTGTATGATAGAAATGCAGAATTTATCAATTTTGGCATTATGCACAAATTCTGGCATTATTTCTTTTCCCTAGAGAATTGCTTCTTTCGTCTGAAGATCGATGTTAATGAAACGTGGACCTAGAATAAATTAGTTATGACTGTGGGCAGACTTCCAATATCATTATTTTGAACCACGACGCGAGAAAACCAACAAAGTGGTTGTGTGCCCAGCGCAGACTCAGATAAGCCCGGGCATCCACCCAGTCTGATCAGAGTCTTTGCTGTCCACATGAAGGTAGCGCGCCACGTTAGATCCTTAGCTACCGTTAAAGCGCTTAGAAAAGACTGTGATCATACTAGGCGGATGCCCAGGCTGATCTGAGTCTGCGATGGGCGCACTTCCACTTTGCTGCTTTCTCTTGTCGCGGCTCATTTTTTTCTGATTCAGATAAACGGATACCTAATTGGAAGCTCAAGGAGACGGATCAGATCTTCACATTGATACATACTACCCAGCAGGCACACAACGTTATAATGACGTCGCATTGACGTCGACGCAAACATTACATTTCATCGACGTCATTCTGACGTCATGTGCCCGCTGGGAAAAAACTTACTGCCCAGCAGGCACTTGACGTCGTATTGACGTCTATGCGGCATGGTGGCGTCGCATCGACCCCATTTTGACATCATTACGACGTCATGTGCCTGCCGGGTGTCTTGCAATGCTGTTCAAACAATTTCCATCGTTTTTATTTACTCTCTATTGGGACACCTTTAAATTACCAGATTATTCTAAAATTTAAACAAATGCTAAAAGTAGCTGACAGTGTGTCAAAAATACTGATAGGATATGACGCATTGCACATCTTGATCTGATTCTAAAGTGATTTCTCAGATACATCTATCCCAAAATTTCGGATCACTGCGGTTATTTTTATTTATTTTTTGTTAATCTTGCAGCTCTTGGATTACATCATTGATAATCAAGGGTCGGTTATATTTGCACGTGCATTTTATGCTCATCTCTTTAAACGATATGAGCCTTGTCCGGGCAAAATATGTTTGACACTATACGCAAACAGTGGGTACCAAGATAAGTCTATGCAACTGCGTAGTCTGTCAGAGTTAGTGCAGTTCACCGTTTGATTTCCAGATGGCATACTTATTGCGCCTAACCTGTTCTGATTGTGCTAGTGCACAGACTAGTCTGGACATAGGCGTTTTGCATACACCACAAGGCTGACTTTATCACGACACGACTCAAATGGCCTGCGCAAGGAAAAAATGTGCTTCAACCCATAATATTTTCAGCGAAATATGTATGTATACGCAACCAGGAGGTACCAAGATATGTCTACGCTCATGTGTAGTCTACCGTGCTCTGATTGCGCATGCGTCTAGTCAAGACACGCGCGTTTTGCTTATGAAATAAAACTGGTTTTATCATGACACGAGGTATGCGCAAGGGAAAATGTATTTCACCCCATCTTGGGAAAAGCGAATGCAGTCCCATTAGTGTCTTTTCTTTAAGCGCTCTTTACGACGCCACAGTGTATGATGCTCAAGATTGCTTATACATGTTGTGAACGCATACATGTTACCACAGACTGGACTGATTCTTCTCGTCGCATGTGGCAATTTTCCGAGGGTGCGGCTCTTGGGTTACTTCATTGGCAATCAGGATAATCAAGTGTCGATCTTATTTTCACGTGCATTTTATGCTCACCTCTTGTTTTGAATGTTATTAGCCCTGTCCGGGTAAAATATGTTTGACGCTATACACAAACAGTGGGTACCAGGATAAGTCCATGTAACTGCGTTGTCTGTCAGAGTAAGTGCAGTGCATCGTTTACGAGAGAGCCTGCACTGCCGCGAGAGTTTGAGATCAGTAAAAGTTATAATATCCTGCTGTTCTTATATAATTACTACTGGGGCACACATTGCGGGCCTAGCAGAGCAGTCATATCAGGATCTGCGCTGTTTGCGGTTCAGCCTCACCAAGCCTGCGGAAATTAAATGCTGAATCATCATTGAATCAATGCTGAATCAACATTGAATCAACGTTGATTCAATGTGATTCAATGGTGTGTGCCAAGTGTATAAACTATAGAAAAACATCTTTAATGAGCCTCCTTATTACTGAGTACAAATTTGCACCTCATATAATCAGCTATGTCTCAAGTTACATGTAAACCGTCAATATCAACGTCAGTTCAACGTCATAGTAACGTTTAATCAACGTCAATGCCACGCCGTTGTTTCAGCGTTCTGTGTCAGCTGAACCTGAGGCACAAATCTGTAATCATTGAATGTGGTTAGAATATTTAGAGTTGTGTCGCGCGATAAAACACTTCAGGTGAGCATAAGCGAACTGTGCATATCAGCTTTCACATATGCGCAGTCTGCTCAGTAAGTGCAGGCAGAGTCAGGTTATCAAAACACGCAACATCATATCAATTTCAGTGCGTACTATATTTTTTTCCGAATAGAATGCGCATTTACGCAGACTAGTCTAAGCAGTGCCGGATCTCTCCTTAAAGGTTCGGAACAAAATTTTTCCATACCTATAAAACAGCTCATAATTTTAAAAGATTTGTTTTATGTACACACAGATAATTAGCAAGGTCATACATTCGGATAGAAGCTACATGATATTACAACGCATCTATAATTAGAAACTGAAAGTACAAACGTTTTGAAGGATTAAGTGCGTATTTTAAAACATCATTTTATGAAGAAAACAAAATCGCTTCTAAGCCTGAAAAAGCCGAAAGATTCACTTAGTTTGTTAATCCCCTTTCAATTTTATTTAGAACAAAAAGGAAGGGACCCAGATTTGGAGAAACGAAAATTCCATAGCTTTCTATTCGTTAATACCCCTCACCTGCTTTGAAAGGCCATTTCACCACCCCCCCCCCCACTCCCCCCCCCCCCCCCCCCCACACACACTACCACACCCCTCAATTACGCACTTGTTTCTTGGCGTGCTACAGGGTGAAACTTTTATTGTGCCAATGTTTAAATCTTATTAAACAGTATTCCATAGGGAAGAATTCTCGTTATAGTGACGGGATTTTCCGATAATCTCCAAGAGGGCCGGAAAAAAGCGGTTAGCTGTATGCGGTTCTCAGTTTAATATGGAAATGTATAGAAGCTCATAAATAAGTTAAATTTTCTTATTTAATATATTTTCCGACATTAAATTATAACGTCTAGCACGAAAGAGCATTTCAAGCTCTTTAATCTGGTATAAAAATCATAGAAATGTGTCAATGAGAAGTTTCTTCCATCAGAGCCCATAGTTTTCTTTCTATAAACCATAAGTTTCTTAACACAATTTATTCAAATTACGCGAATCTTCGTTTTTGGACCTAAATAACACATATAAATTAACATTTGCGAATCTATTATAACGTATGAGCTAGAAGCTGTTATTCCACTGATTACAATGATGTATTTTATACATACATAGCTAATTGGGAAATTTCTTCCCTGAACGCCTAATTTTGCTTACTATTGATTCGAAGCTTGGTCGAAATTTTTCTAAGTTCTCTCTATTAACCATTAAAACACTGGAAAGGGAAGCAATCCCATTTATGGCCAAGGGCTAAAATTTACAGGTAGTACAGAGTTATCGATTTTACACCGTAACGAGTTTTCTGCCAGATGTTAGACTAGTCAGAAAAAGTGTATTACGTACTGGAATTAGTAAGATGTTGCGTGTTTGACTTTCCATGCACTTACTGAGCAGACTGTGCATATGCTCATCTGAAGACTTTCTTCGCGTGGCGCAACACTAAATATTCCAGCCACATTCAATGATAACAGATTTATTCCTCATGCTCAGCTGACACACAACGCTGACACGTCGTGTCAATAACGTTGGTTAAACGTCACTGTGCCGTTGAATTAACGTTGATATTGACGGTTACTTTTTACTTCAGACAAAAGCTGATCATATGAGGCGCGAATTAGTACTCCGAAATAAAGAGGCTTATCGAAGATGTTTTGCCATAGTTTAATCGATGATCACAAAACATCGAATCACATCGAATCAACGTTGATTCGATGATGATTCAACTTTTTTTGTCTGCTGGCATGATGAGACTGAAATGTAAACAGCGCAGATCCTGATACGACTGCTCCACTAGGCCTGCAATGTGTGTCCCAGTAGTAAGAACTGCAGGATAGGCTATTACTGATCGCAAACTCTCAAAAGTACACTTTGTAAATGTTGAAAATCGGTACTTTGTTGTCTACGGCCATAATACATTGAAAACATCGGTTCTCGTCCGATCACGGAAATTAAGCAACGTCGGGCCCGGTTAGTACTTGGATGGGTGACCGCCTGGGAATACCGGGTGCTGCAGACTTTTGTCTGCTTTTCTTTATTTTCTATCTTTTTTCTTTGATAGTTTTCTTCCCCCAATTTCACGATCACTATATATGTATCTCAAAGCTGTGCGAAGGAAAATACTTTTCCCTCAACGTTATAGACCGTTTACCGTCTGCTGTGCACTGTCCACTCACCCTTCGCTTTGGAGCATGCTGAAAAGTAGTGCATGTTGTTCGCGGTTTTCTGTATACTATTTACTGTCCAGTGAAGTGTCTACTGTCTGTCTACTGCGTCCTGGATACTGTTTACTGCGGTCTGTCTGCTACAACATGGATGTGGTGCAAGCACAGGGGCATGGGTACAAGGTCGCAGCATGTGCGCCTGTTTCAACGCATCTGGACTCTAAAATGATGTACCTTCAACCAAAGTGGAGTCGCACAAACAGATGAAACCAACATAAGCATCATAGTAACCTGCACTTTATGGGAGATGAACCCTGGTGGCCCGTAAGACTAATAAAGGATTGCAAAAATTCCTATGTAGCACATACCTATATTTGGGCAGCAAAACCCACACGCAGGCACATCTAATTTTCTGTACATTTAAGTTCTGCAATAGTTAAAACAAATAAAAAAATAACAAGTAAATTAAAAAGGCAGTTCTGACATTTTTCTTGTCAATTTTAGTTTTGTATGATAGAAATGCAGAATTTATCAATTTTGGCATTATGCACAAATTCTGGCATTATTTCTTTTCCCTAGAGAATTGCTTCTTTCGTCTGAAGATCGATGTTAATGAAACGTGGACCTAGAATAAATTAGTTATGACTGTGGGCAGACTTCCAATATCATTATTTTGAACCACGACGCGAGAAAACCAACAAAGTGGTTGTGTGCCCAGCGCAGACTAAGATAAGCCCGGGCATCCACCCAGTCTGATCAGAGTCTTTGCTGTCCACATGAAGGTAGCGCGCCACGTTAGATCCTTAGCTACCGTTAAAGCGCTTAGAAAAGACTGTGATCATACTAGGCGGATGCCCAGGCTGATCTGAGTCTGCGATGGGCGCACTTCCACTTTGCTGCTTTCTCTTGTCGCGGCTCATTTCTTTCTGATTCAGATAAACGGATACCTAATTGGAAGCTCAAGGAGACGGATCAGATCTTCACATTGATACATACTACCCAGCAGGCACACAACGTTATAATGACGTCGCATTGACGTCGACGCAAACATTACATTTCATCGACGTCATTCTGACGTCATGTGCCTGCTGGGAAAAACTTACTGCCCAGCAGGCACATGACGTCGTATTGACGTCTATGCGGCATGGTGGCGTCGCATCGACCCCATTTTGACATCATTACGACGTCATGTGCCTGCCGGGTGTCTTGCAATGCTGTTCAAACAATTTCCATCGTTTTTATTTACTCTCTCTATTGGGACACCTTTAAATTACCAGATTATTCTAAAATTTAAACAAATGCTAAAAGTAGCTGACAGTGTGTCAAAAATACTGATAGGATATGACGCATTGCACATCTTGATGTGATTCTAAAGTGATTTCTCAGATACATCTATCCCAAAATTTCGGATCACTGCGGTTATTTTTATTTATTTTTTGTTAATCTTGCAGCTCTTGGATTACATCATTGATAATCAAGGGTCGGTTATATTTGCACGTGCATTTTATGCTCATCTCTTTAAACGATATGAGCCTTGTCCGGGCAAAATATGTTTGACACTATACGCAAACAGTGGGTACCAAGATAAGTCTATGCAACTGCGTAGTCTGTCAGAGTTAGTGCAGTTCACCGTTTGATTTCCAGAAGGCATACTTATTGCGCCTAACCTGTTCTGATTGTGCTAGTGCACAGACTAGTCTGGACATAGGCGTTTTGCATACACCACAAGGCTGACTTTATCACGACACGACTCAAATGGCCTGCGCAAGGAAAAAATGTGCTTCAACCCATAATATTTTCAGCGAAATATGTATGTATACGCAACCAGGAGGTACCAAGATATGTCTACGCTCATGTGTAGTCTACCGTGCTCTGATTGCGCATGCGTCTAGTCAAGACACGCGCGTTTTGCTTATGAAATAAGACTGGTTTTATCATGACACGAGGTATGCGCAAGGGAAAATGTATTTCACCCCATCTTGGGAAAATCGAATGCAGTCCCTTTAGTGTCTTTTCTTTAAGCGCTCTTTACGACGCCACAGTGTATGATGCTCAAGATTGCTTATACATGTTGTGAACGCATACATGTTACCACAGACTGGACTGATTCTTCTCGTCGCATGTGGCAATTTTCCGAGGGTGCGGCTCTTGGGTTACATCATTGGCAATCAGGATAATCAAGTGTCGATCTTATTTTCACGTGCATTTTATGCTCATCTCTTGTTTTGAATGTTATTAGCCCTGTCCGGGTAAAATATGTTTGACGCTATACACAAACAGTGGGTACCAGGATAAGTCCATGTAACTGCGTTGTCTGTCAGAGTAAGTGCAGTGCATCGTTTACGAGAGAGCCTGCACTGCCGCGAGAGTTTGAGATCAGTAAAAGTTATAATATCCTGCTGTTCTTACTACCGGGGCACACATTGCGGGCCTAGCAGAGCAGTCATATCAGGATCTGCGCTGTTTGCGGTTCAGCCTCACCAAGCCTGTGGAAATTAAATGCTGAATCATCATTGAATCAACGCTGAATCAACATTGAATCAACGTTGATTCAATGTGATTCAATGGTGTGTGCCCAGTGTATAAACTATAGAAAAACATCTTTAATGAGCCTCCTTATTACTGAGTACAAATTTGCACCTCATATAATCAGCTATGTCTCAAGTTACATGTAAACCGTCAATATCAACGTCAGTTCAACGTCATAGTAACGTTTAATCAACGTCAATGCCACGCCGTTGTTTCAGCGTTCTGTGTCAGCTGAACCTGAGGCACAAATATGTAATCATTGAATGTGGTTAGAATATTTAGAGTTGTGTCGCGCGATAAAACACTTCAGGTGAGCATAAGCGAACTGTGCATATCAGCTTTCACATATGCGCAGTCTGCTCAGTAAGTGCAGGGAGAGTCAGGTTATCAAAACACGCAACATCAGATCAATTTCAGTGCGTACTATATTTTTTCCGAATAGAATGCGCATTTACGCAGACTAGTCTAAGCAGTGCCGGATCTCTCCTTAAAGGTTCGGAACGAAAGTTTTTCATACCTATAAAACAGCTCATAATTTTGAAAGATTTGTTTTATGTACACACAGATAATTAGTAAGGTCATACATTCGGATAGAAGCTACATGATATTACAACACATCTATAATTAGAAACTGAAAGTACAAACGTTTTGAAGTATTAAGTGCGTATTTTAAAACATCATTTTATGAAGAAAACAAAATCGCTTCTAAGCCTGAAAGAGCCGAAAGAGTCACTTAGTTTGTTACTCCCCTTTCAATTTTATTTAGAGCAAAAAAGGAAGGGACCCAGATTTGGAGAAACGAAAATTCCATAGCTTTCTATTCGTTAATACCCCTCACCTGCCTTGAAAGGCCATTTCACCCCCCCCCCTCCTCCCCCACACACTACCACACCCATCAATTACGCACTTGTTTCTTGGCGTGCTACAGGGTGAAACTTTTATTGTGCCAATGTTTAAATCTTATTAAACAGTATTCCATAGGGAAGAATTCTCGTTATAGTGACGGGATTTTCCGATAATCTCCAAGAGGGCCGGAAAAAAGCGGTTACCTGTATGCGGTTCTCAGTTTAATAGGGAAATGTATAGAAGCTCATAAATAAGTTAAATTTTCTTATTTAATATATTTTCCGACATTAAATTATAACGTCTAGCACGAAAGAGCATTTCAAGCTCTTTAATCTGGTATAAAAATCATAGAAATGTGTCAATGAGAAGTTTCTTCCATCAGAGCCCATGGTTTTCTTTCTATAAATCATAAGTTTCTTAACACAATTTATTCAAATTACGCGAATCTTCGTTTTTGGACCTAAATAACACATATAAATTAACATTTGCGAATCTATTATAACGTATGAGCTAGAAGCTGTTATTCCACTGATTACAATGATGTATTTTATACATACATAGCTAATTGGGAAATTTCTTCCCTGAACGCCTAATTTTGCTTACTATTGATTCGAAGCTTGGTCGAAATTTTTCTAAGTTCTCTCTATTAACCATTAAAACACTGGAAAGGGAAGCAATCCCATTTATGGCCAAGGGCTAAAATTTACAGGTAGTACAGAGTTATCGATTTTACACCGTAACGAGTTTTCTGCCAGATGTTAGACTAGTCAGAAAAAGTGTATTACGTACTGGAATTAGTAAGATGTTGCGTGTTTGACTTTCCATGCACTTACTGAGCAGACTGTGCATATGCTCATCTGAAGACTTTCTTCGCGTGGCGCAACACTAAATATTCCAGCCACATTCAATGATAACAGATTTATTCCTCATGCTCAGCTGACACACAACGCTGACACAACGTCGTGTCATTAACGTTGGTTAAACGTCACTGTGCCGTTGAATTAACGTTGATATTGACGGTTACTTTTTACTTCAGACAAAAGCTGATCATATGAGGCGCGAATTAGTACTCCGAAATAAAGAGGCTTATCGAAGATGTTTTGCCATAGTTTAATCGATGATCACAAAACATCGAATCACATCGAATCAACGTTGATTCGATGATGATTCAACTTTTTTTGTCTGCTGGCATGATGAGACTGAAATGTAAACAGCGCAGATCCTGATACGACTGCTCCACTAGGCCTGCAATGTGTGTCCCAGTAGTAAGAACTGCAGGATAGGCTATTACTGATCGCAAACTCTCAAAAGTACACTTTGTAAATGTTGAAAATCGGTACTTTGTTGTCTACGGCCATAATACATTGAAAACATCGGTTCTCGTCCGATCACGGAAATTAAGCAACGTCGGGCCCGGTTAGTACTTGGATGGGTGACCGCCTGGGAATACCGGGTGCTGCAGACTTTTGTCTGCTTTTCTTTATTTTCTATTTTTATTTCTTTTTTCTTTGATAGTTTTCTTCCCCCAATTTCACGATCACTATATATGTATCTCAAAGCTGTGCGAAGGAATATCCTTTTCCCTCAACGTTATAGACCGTTTACCGTCTGCTGTGCACTGTCCACTCACCCTTCGCTTTGGAGCATGCTGAAAAGTAGTGCATGTTGTTCGCGGTTTTCTGTATACTATTTACTGCCCAGTGAAGTGTCTACTGTCTGTCTACTGCGTCCTGGATACTGTTTTGCTGCGGTCTGTCTGCTACAACATGGATGTGGTGCAAGCACAGGGGCATGGGTACAAGGTCGCAGCATGTGCGCCTGTTTCAACGCATCTGGACTCTAAAATGATGTACCTTCAACCAAAGTGGAGTCGCACAAACAGATGAAACCAACATAAGCATCATAGTAACCTGCACTTTATGGGAGATGAACCCTGGTGGCCCGTAAGACTAATAAAGGATTGCAAAAATTCCTATGTAGCACATACCTATATTTGGGCAGCAAAACCCACACGCAGGCACATCTAATTTTCTGTACATTTAAGTTCTGCAATAGTTAAAACAAATAAAAAAATAACAAGTAAATTAAAAAGGCAGTTCTGACATTTTTCTTGTCAATTTTAGTTTTGTATGATAGAAATGCAGAATTTATCAATTTTGGCATTATGCACAAATTCTGGCATTATTTCTTTTCCCTAGAGAATTGCTTCTTTCGTCTGAAGATCGATGTTAATGAAACGTGGACCTAGAATAAATTAGTTATGACTGTGGGCAGACTTCCAATATCATTATTTTGAACCACGACGCGAGAAAACCAACAAAGTGGTTGTGTGCCCAGCGCAGACTCAGATAAGCCCGGGCATCCACCCAGTCTGATCAGAGTCTTTGCTGTCCACATGAAGGTAGCGCGCCACGTTAGATCCTTAGCTACCGTTAAAGCGCTTAGAAAAGACTGTGATCATACTAGGCGGATGCCCAGGCTGATCTGAGTCTGCGATGGGCGCACTTCCACTTTGCTGCTTTCTCTTGTCGCGGCTCATTTTTTTCTGATTCAGATAAACGGATACCTAATTGGAAGCTCAAGGAGACGGATCAGATCTTCACATTGATACATACTACCCAGCAGGCACACAACGTTATAATGACGTCGCATTGACGTCGACGCAAACATTACATTTCATCGACGTCATTCTGACGTCATGTGCCCGCTGGGAAAAACTTACTGCCCAGCAGGCACATGACGTCGTATTGACGTCTATGCGGCATGGTTGCGTCGCATCGACCCCATTTTGACATCATTACGACGTCATGTGCCTGCCGGGTGTCTTGCAATGCTGTTCAAACAATTTCCATCGTTTTTATTTACTCTCTCTATTGGGACACCTTTAAATTACCAGATTATTCTAAAATTTAAACAAATGCTAAAAGTAGCTGACAGTGTGTCAAAAATACTGATAGGATATGACGCATTGCACATCTTGATGTGATTCTAAAGTGATTTCTCAGATACATCTATCCCAAAATTTCGGATCACTGCGGTTATTTTTATTTATTTTTTGTTAATCTTGCAGCTCTTGGATTGCATCATTGATAATCAAGGGTCGGTTATATTTGCACGTGCATTTTATGCTCATCTCTTTAAACGATATGAGCCTTGTCCGGGCAAAATATGTTTGACACTATACGCAAACAGTGGGTACCAAGATAAGTCTATGCAACTGCGTAGTCTGTCAGAGTTAGTGCAGTTCACCGTTTGATTTCCAGAAGGCATACTTATTGTGCCTAACCTGTTCTGATTGTGCTAGTGCACAGACTAGTCTGGACATAGGCGTTTTGCATACACCACAAGGCTGACTTTATCACGACACGACTCAAATGGCCTGCGCAAGGAAAAAATGTGCTTCAACCCATAATATTTTCAGCGAAATATGTATGTATACGCAACCAGGAGGTACCAAGATATGTCTACGCTCATGTGTAGTCTACCGTGCTCTGATTGCGCATGCGTCTAGTCAAGACACGCGCGTTTTGCTTATGAAATAAGACTGGTTTTATCATGACACGAGGTATGCGCAAGGGAAAATGTATTTCACCCCATTTTGGGAAAAGCGAATGCAGTCCCGTTAGTGTCTTTTCTTTAAGCGCTCTTTACGACGCCACAGTGTATGATGCTCAAGATTGCTTATACATGTTGTGAACGCATACATGTTACCACAGACTGGACTGATTCTTCTCGTCGCATGTGGCAATTTTCCGAGGGTGCGGCTCTTGGGTTACATCATTGGCAATCAGGATAATCAAGTGTCGATCTTATTTTCACGTGCATTTTATGCTCATCTCTTGTTTTGAATGTTATTAGCCCTGTCCGGGTAAAATATGTTTGACGCTATACACAAACAGTGGGCACCAGGATAAGTCCATGTAACTGCGTTGTCTGTCAGAGTAAGTGCAGTGCATCGTTTACGAGAGAGCCTGCACTGCCGCGAGAGTTTGAGATCAGTAAAAGTTATAATATCCTGCTGTTCTTACTACCGGGGCACACATTGCGGGCCTAGCAGAGCAGTCATATCAGGATCTGCGCTGTTTGCGGTTCAGCCTCACCAAGCCTGCGGAAATTAAATGCTGAATCATCATTGAATCAACGCTGAATCAACATTGAATCAACGTTGATTCAATGTGATTCAATGGTGTGTGCCCAGTGTATAAACTATAGAAAAACATCTTTAATGAGCCTCCTTATTACTGAGTACAAATTTGCACCTCATATAATCAGCTATGTCTCAAGTTACATGTAAACCGTCAATATCAACGTCAGTTCAACGTCATAGTAACGTTTAATCAACGTCAATGCCACGCCGTTGTTTCAGCGTTCTGTGTCAGCTGAACCTGAGGCACAAATCTGTAATCATTGAATGTGGTTAGAATATTTAGAGTTGTGTCGCGCGAAAAAACACTTCAGGTGAGCATAAGCGAACTGTGCATATCAGCTTTCACATATGCGCAGTCTGCTCAGTAAGTGCAGGGAGAGTCAGGTTATCAAAACACGCAACATCATATCAATTTCAGTGCGTACTATATTTTTTCCGAATAGAATGCGCATTTACGCAGACTAGTCTAAGCAGTGCCGGATCTCTCTTTAAAGGTTCGGAACGAAAGTTTTTCATACCTATAAAACAGCTCATAATTTTAAAAGATTTGTTTTATGTACACACAGATAATTAGTAAGGTCATACATTCGGATAGAAGCTACATGATATTACAACGCATCTATAATTAGAAACTGAAAGTACAAACGTTTTGAAGGATTAAGTGCGTATTTTAAAACATCATTTTATGAAGAAAACAAAATCGCTTCTAAGCCTGAAAAAGCCGAAAGATTCACTTAGTTTGTTACTCCCCTTTCAATTTTATTTAAAGCAAAAAAGGAAGGGACCCAGATTTGGAGAAACGAAAATTCCATAGCTTTCTATTCGTTAATACCCCTCACCTGCCTTGAAAGGCCATTTCACCCCCCCCCCCCCCTCCTCCCCCCACACACTACCACACCCATCAATTACGCACTTGTTTCTTGGCGTGCTACAGGGTGAAACTTTTATTGTGCCAATGTTTAAATCTTATTAAACAGTATTCCATAGGGAAGAATTCTCGTTATAGTGACGGGATTTTCCGATAATCTCCAAGAGGGCCGGAAAAAAGCGGTTACCTGTATGCGGTTCTCAGTTTAATAGGGAAATGTATAGAAGCTAATGAATAAGTTAAATTTTCTTATTTAATATATTTTCCGACATTAAATTATAACGTCTAGCACGAAAGAGCATTTCAAGCTCTTTAATCTGGTATAAAAATCATAGAAATGTGTCAATGAGAAGTTTCTTCCATCAGAGCCCATAGTTTTCTTTCTATAAACCATAAGTTTCTTAACACAATTTATTCAAATTACGCGAATCTTCGTTTTTGGACCTAAATAACACATATAAATTAACATTTGCGAATCTATTATAACGTATGAGCTAGAAGCTGTTATTCCACTGATTACAATGATGTATTTTATACATACATAGCTAATTGGGAAATTTCTTCCCTGAACGCCTAATTTTGCTTACTATTGATTCGAAGCTTGGTCGAAATTTTTCTAAGTTCTCTCTATTAACCATTAAAACACTGGAAAGGGAAGCAATCCCATTTATGGCCAAGGGCTAAAATTTACAGGTAGTACAGAGTTATCGATTTTACACCGTAACGAGTTTTCTGCCAGATGTTAGACTAGTCAGAAAAAGTGTATTACGTACTGGAATTAGTAAGATGTTGCGTGTTTGGCTTTCCATGCACTTACTGAGCAGACTGTGCATATGCTCATCTGAAGAATTTCTTCGCGTGGCGCAACACTAAATATTCCAGCCACATTCAATGATAACAGATTTATTCCTCATGCTCAGCTGACACACAACGCTGACACAACGTCGTGTCATTAACGTTGGTTAAACGTCACTGTGCCGTTGAATTAACGTTGATATTGACGGTTACTTTTTACTTCAGACAAAAGCTGATCATATGAGGCGCGAATTAGTACTCCGAAATAAAGAGGCTTATCGAAGATGTTTTGCCATAGTTTAATCGATGATCACAAAACATCGAATCACATCGAATCAACGTTGATTCGATGATGATTCAACTTTTTTTGTCTGCTGGCATGATGAGACTGAAATGTAAACAGCGCAGATCCTGATACGACTGCTCCACTAGGCCTGCAATGTGTGTCCCAGTAGTAAGAACTGCAGGATAGGCTATTACTGATCGCAAACTCTCAAAAGTACACTTTGTAAATGTTGAAAATCGGTACTTTGTTGTCTACGGCCATAATACATTGAAAACATCGGTTCTCGTCCGATCACGGAAATTAAGCAACGTCGGGCCCGGTTAGTACTTGGATGGGTGACCGCCTGGGAATACCGGGTGCTGCAGACTTTTGTCTGCTTTTCTTTTTTTTCTATTTTTATTTCTTTTTTCTTGGATAGTTTTCTTCCCCCAATTTCACGATCACTTTATATGTATCTCAAAGCTGTGCGAAGGAAAATACTTTTCCCTCAACGTTATAGACCGTTTACCGTCTGCTGTGCACTGTCCACTCACCCTTCGCTTTGGAGCATGCTGAAAAGTAGTGCATGTTGTTCGCGGTTTTTTGTATACTATTTACTGTCCAGTGAAGTGTCTACTGTCTGTCTACTGCGTCCTGGATACTGTTTACTGCGGTCTGTCTGCTACAACATGGATGTGGTGCAAGCACAGGGGCATGGGTACAAGGTCGCAGCATGTGCGCCTGTTTCAACGCATCTGGACTCTAAAATGATGTACCTTCAACCAAAGTGGAGTCGCACAAACAGATGAAACCAACATAAGCATCATAGTAACCTGCACTTTATGGGAGATGAACCCTGGTGGCCCGTAAGACTAATAAAGGATTGCAAAAATTCCTATGTAGCACATACCTATATTTGGGCAGCAAAACCCACACGCAGGCACATCTAATTTTCTGTACATTTAAGTTCTGCAATAGTTAAAACAAATAAAAAAATAACAAGTAAATTAAAAAGGCAGTTCTGACATTTTTCTTGTCAATTTTAGTTTTGTATGATAGAAATGCAGAATTTATCAATTTTGGCATTATGCACAAATTCTGGCATTATTTCTTTTCCCTAGAGAATTGCTTCTTTCGTCTGAAGATCGATGTTAATGAAACGTGGACCTAGAATAAATTAGTTATGACTGTGGGCAGACTTCCAATATCATTATTTTGAACCACGACGCGAGAAAACCAACAAAGTGGTTGTGTGCCCAGCGCAGACTCAGATAAGCCCGGGCATCCACCCAGTCTGATCAGAGTCTTTGCTGTCCACATGAAGGTAGCGCGCCACGTTAGATCCTTAGCTACCGTTAAAGCGCTTAGAAAAGACTGTGATCATACTAGGCGGATGCCCAGGCTGATCTGAGTCTGCGATGGGCGCACTTCCACTTTGCTGCTTTCTCTTGTCGCGGCTCATTTTTTTCTGATTCAGATAAACGGATACCTAATTGGAAGCTCAAGGAGACGGATCAGATCTTCACATTGATACATACTACCCAGCAGGCACACAACGTTATAATGACGTCGCATTGACGTCGACGCAAACATTACATTTCATCGACGTCATTCTGACGTCATGTGCCCGCTGGGAAAAACTTACTGCCCAGCAGGCACATGACGCCGTATTGACGTCTATGCGGCATGGTGGCGTCGCATCGACCCCATTTTGACATCATTACGACGTCATGTGCCTGCCGGGTGTCTTGCAATGCTGTTCAAACAATTTCCATCGTTTTTATTTACTCTCTCTATTGGGACACCTTTAAATTACCAGATTATTCTAAAATTTAAACAAATGCTAAAAGTAGCTGACAGTGTGTCAAAAATACTGATAGGATATGACGCATTGCACATCTTGATCTGATTCTAAAGTGATTTCTCACATACATCTATCCCAAAATTTCGGATCACTGCGGTTTTTTTTATTTATTTTTTGTTAATCTTGCAGCTCTTGGATTACATCATTGATAATCAAGGGTCGGTTATATTTGCACGTGCATTTTATGCTCATCTCTTTAAACGATATGAGCCTTGTCCGGGCAAAATATGTTTGACACTATACGCAAACAGTGGGTACCAAGATAAGTCTATGCAACTGCGTAGTCTGTCAGAGTTAGTGCAGTTCACCGTTTGATTTCCAGAAGGCATACTTATTGTGCCTAACCTGTTCTGATTGTGCTAGTGCACAGACTAGTCTGGACATAGGCGTTTTGCATACACCACAAGGCTGACTTTATCACGACACGACTCAAATGGCCTGCGCAAGGAAAAAATGTGCTTCAACCCATAATATTTTCAGCGAAATATGTATGTATACGCAACCAGGAGGTACCAAGATATGTCTACGCTCATGTGTAGTCTACCGTGCTCTGATTGCGCATGCGTCTAGTCAAGACACGCGCGTTTTGCTTATGAAATTAGACTGGTTTTATCATGACACGAGGTATGCGCAAGGGAAAATGTATTTCACCCCATTTTGGGAAAAGCGAATGCAGTCCCATTAGTGTCTTTTCTTTAAGCGCTCTTTACGACGCCACAGTGTATGATGCTCAAGATTGCTTATACATGTTGTGAACGCATACATGCTACCACAGACTGGACTGATTCTTCTCGTCGCATGTGGCAATTTTCCGAGGGTGCGGCTCTTGGGTTACATCATTGGCAATCAGGATAATCAAGTGTCGATCTTATTTTCACGTGCATTTTATGCTCATCTCTTGTTTTGAATGTTATTAGCCCTGTCCGGGTAAAATATGTTTGACGCTATACACAAACAGTGGGTACCAGGATAAGTCCATGTAACTGCGTTGCCTGTCAGAGTAAGTGCAGTGCATCGTTTACGAGAGAGCCTGCACTGCCGCGAGAGTTTGAGATCAGTAAAAGTTATAATATCCTGCTGTTCTTACTACCGGGGCACACATTGCGGGCCTAGCAGAGCAGTCATATCAGGATCTGCGCTGTTTGCGGTTCAGCCTCACCAAGCCTGCGGAAATTAAATGCTGAATCATCATTGAATCAACGCTGAATCAACATTGAATCAACGTTGATTCAATGTGATTCAATGGTGTGTGCCCAGTGTATAAACTATAGAAAAACATCTTTAATGAGCCTCCTTATTACTGAGTACAAATTTGCACCTCATATAATCAGCTATGTCTCAAGTTACATGTAAACCGTCAATATCAACGTCAGTTCAACGTCATAGTAACGTTTAATCAACGTCAATGCCACGCCGTTGTTTCAGCGTTCTGTGTCAGCTGAACCTGAGGCACAAATCTGTAATCATTGAATGTGGTTAGAATATTTAGAGTTGTGTCGCGCGAAAAAACACTTCAGGTGAGCATAAGCGAACTGTGCATATCAGCTTTCACATATGCGCAGTCTGCTCAGTAAGTGCAGGGAGAGTCAGGTTATCAAAACACGCAACATCATATCAATTTCAGTGCGTACTATATTTTTTCCGAATAGAATGCGCATTTACGCAGACTAGTCTAAGCAGTGCCGGATCTCTCCTTAAAGGTTCGGAACGAAAGTTTTTCATACCTATAAAACAGCTCATAATTTTAAAAGATTTGTTTTATGTACACACAGATAATTAGCAAGGTCATACATTGGGATAGAAGCTACATGATATTACAACGCATCTATAATTAGAAACTGAAAGTACAAACGTTTTGAAGGATTAAGTGCGTATTTTAAAACATCATTTTATGAAGAAAACAAAATCGCTTCTAAGCTTGAAAAAGCCGAAAGATTCACTTAGTTTGTTACTCCCCTTTCAATTTTATTTAGAACAAAAAAGGAAGGGACCCAGATTTGGAGAAACGAAAATTCCATAGCTTTCTATTCGTTAATACCCCTCACCTGCCTTGAAAGGCCATTTCACCCCCCCCCCCTCCTCCCCCCACACACTACCACACCCATCAATTACGCACTTGTTTCTTGGCGTGCTACAGGGTGAAACTTTTATTGTGCCAATGTTTAAATCTTATTACACAGTATTCCATAGGGAAGAATTCTCGTTATAGTGACGGGATTTTCCGATAATCTCCAAGAGGGCCGGAAAAAAGCGGTTACCTGTATGCGGTTCCCAGTTTAATAGGGAAATGTATAGAAGCTCATAAATAAGTTAAATTTTCTTATTTAATATATTTTCCGACATTAAATTATAACGTCTAGCACGAAAGAGCATTTCAAGCTCTTTAATCTGGTATAAAAAATCATAGAAATGTGTCAATGAGAAGTTTCTTCCATCAGAACCCATAGCTTTCTTTCTATAAACCATAAGTTTCTTAACACAATTTATTCAAATTACGCGAATCTTCGTTTTTGGACCTAAATAACACATATAAATTAACATTTGCGAATCTATTATAACGTATGAGCTAGAAGCTGTTATTCCACTGATTACAATGATGTATTTTATACATACATAGCTAATTGGGAAATTTCTTCCCTGAACGCCTAATTTTGCTTACTATTGATTCGAAGCTTGGTCGAAATTTTTCTAAGTTCTCTCTATTAACCATTAAAACACTGGAAAGGGAAGCAATCCCATTTATGGCCAAGGGCTAAAATTTACAGGTAGTACAGAGTTATCGATTTTACACCGTAACGAGTTTTCTGCCAGATGTTAGACTAGTCAGAAAAAGTGTATTACGTACTGGAATTAGTAAGATGTTGCGTATTTGACTTTCCATGCACTTACTGAGCAGACTGTGCATATGCTCATCTGAAGACTTTCTTCGCGTGGCGCAACACTAAATATTCCAGCCACATTCAATGATAACAGATTTATTCCTCATGCTCAGCTGACACACAACGCTGACACAACGTCGTGTCATTAACGTTGGTTAAACGTCACTGTGCCGTTGAATTAACGTTGATATTGACGGTTACTTTTTACTTCAGACAAAAGCTGATCATATGAGGCGCGAATTAGTACTCCGAAATAAAGAGGCTTATCGAAGATGTTTTGCCATAGTTTAATCGATGATCACAAAACATCGAATCACATCGAATCAACGTTGATTCGATGATGATTCAACTTTTTTTGTCTGCTGGCATGACGAGACTGAAATGTAAACAGCGCAGATCCTGATACGACTGCTCCACTAGGCCTGCAATGTGTGTCCCAGTAGTAAGAACTGCAGGATAGGCTATTACTGATCGCAAACTCTCAAAAGTACACTTTGTAAATGTTGAAAATCGGTACTTTGTTGTCTACGGCCATAATACATTGAAAACATCGGTTCTCGTCCGATCACGGAAATTAAGCAACGTCGGGCCCGGTTAGTACTTGGATGGGTGACCGCCTGGGAATACCGGGTGCTGCAGACTTTTGTCTGCTTTTCTTTATTTTCTATTTTTATTTCTTTTTTCTTTGATAGTTTTCTTCCCCCAATTTCACGATCACTATATATGTATCTCAAAGCTGTGCGAAGGAAAATACTTTTCCCTCAACGTTATAGACCGTTTACCGTCTGCTGTGCACTGTCCACTCACCCTTCGCTTTGGAGCATGCTGAAAAGTAGTGCATGTTGTTCGCGGTTTTCTGTATACTATTTACTGTCCAGTGAAGTGTCTACTGTCTGTCTACTGCGTCCTGGATACTGTTTACTGCGGTCTGTCTGCTACAACATGGATGTGGTGCAAGCACAGGGGCATGGGTACAAGGTCGCAGCATGTGCGCCTGTTTCAACGCATCTGGACTCTAAAATGATGTACCTTCAACCAAAGTGGAGTCGCACAAACAGATGAAACCAACATAAGCATCATAGTAACCTGCACTTTATGGGAGATGAACCCTGGTGGCCCGTAAGACTAATAAAGGATTGCAAAAATTCCTATGTAGCACATACCTATATTTGGGCAGCAAAACCCACACGCAGGCACATCTAATTTTCTGTACATTTAAGTTCTGCAATAGTTAAAACAAATAAAAAAATAACAAGTAAATTAAAAAGGCAGTTCTGACATTTTTCTTGTCAATTTTAGTTTTGTATGATAGAAATGCAGAATTTATCAATTTTGGCATTATGCACAAATTCTGGCATTATTTCTTTTCCCTAGAGAATTGCTTCTTTCGTCTGAAGATCGATGTTAATGAAACGTGGACCTAGAATAAATTAGTTATGACTGTGGGCAGACTTCCAATATCATTATTTTGAACCACGACGCGAGAAAACCAACAAAGTGGTTGTGTGCCCAGCGCAGACTCAGATAAGCCCGGGCATCCACCCAGTCTGATCAGAGTCTTTGCTGTCCACATGAAGGTAGCGCGCCACGTTAGATCCTTAGCTACCGTTAAAGCGCTTAGAAAAGACTGTGATCATACTAGGCGGATGCCCAGGCTGATCTGAGTCTGCGATGGGCGCACTTCCACTTTGCTGCTTTCTCTTGTCGCGGCTCATTTTTTTCTGATTCAGATAAACGGATACCTAATTGGAAGCTCAAGGAGACGGATCAGATCTTCACATTGATACATACTACCCAGCAGGCACACAACGTTATAATGACGTCGCATTGACGTCGACGCAAACATTACATTTCATCGACGTCATTCTGACGTCATGTGCCTGCTGGGAAAAACTTACTGCCCAGCAGGCACATGACGTCGTATTGACGTCTATGCGGCATGGTGGCGTCGCATCGACCCCATTTTGACATCATTACGACGTCATGTGCCTGTCGGGTGTCTTGCAATGCTGTTCAAACAATTTCCATCGTTTTTATTTACTCTCTCTATTGGGACACCTTTAAATTACCAGATTATTCTAAAATTTAAACAAATGCTAAAAGTAGCTGACAGTGTGTCAAAAATACTGATAGGATATGACGCATTGCACATCTTGATCTGATTCTAAAGTGATTTCTCAGATACATCTATCCCAAAATTTCGGATCACTGCGGTTATTTTTATTTATTTTTTGTTAATCTTGCAGCTCTTGGATTACATCATTGATAATCAAGGGTCGGTTATATTTGCACGTGCATTTTATGCTCATCTCTTTAAACGATATGAGCCTTGTCCGGGCAAAATATGTTTGACACTATACGCAAACAGTGGGTACCAAGATAAGTCTATGCAACTGCGTAGTCTGTCAGAGTTAGTGCAGTTCACCGTTTGATTTCCAGAAAGCAAACTTATTGCGCCTAACCTGTTCTGATTGTGCTAGTGCACAGACTAGTCTGGACATAGGCGTTTTGCATACACCACAAGGCTGACTTTATCACGA
This sequence comes from Ctena decussata, assembly GCA_963989385.1. Taxonomy (NCBI): domain Eukaryota; kingdom Metazoa; phylum Mollusca; class Bivalvia; order Lucinida; family Lucinidae; genus Ctena; species Ctena decussata. The sequence continues at coordinate 60,295,746 of OZ022505.1, forward strand.
CACGACTCAAATGGCCTGCGCAAGGAAAAAATGTGCTTCAACCCATAATATTTTCAGCGAAACATGTATGTATACGCAACCAGGAGGTACCAAGATATGTCTACGCTCATGTGTAGTCTACCGTGCTCTGATTGCGCATGCGTCTAGTCAAGACACGCGCGTTTTGCTTATGAAATAAGACTGGTTTTATCATGACACGAGGTATGCGCAAGGGAAAATGTATTTCACCCCATCTTGGGAAAAGCGAATGCAGTCCCATTAGTGTCTTTTCTTTAAGCGCTCTTTACGACGCCACAGTGTATGATGCTCAAGATTGCTTATACATGTTGTGAACGCATACATGATACCACAGACTGGACTGATTCTTCTCGTCGCATGTGGCAATTTTCCGAGGGTGCGGCTCTTGGGTTACATCATTGGCAATCAGGATAATCAAGTGTCGATCTTATTTTCACGTGCATTTTATGCTCATCTCTTGTTTTGAATGTTATTAGCCCTGTCCGGGTAAAATATGTTTGACGCTATACACAAACAGTGGGTACCAGGATAAGTCCATGTAACTGCGTTGTCTGTCAGAGTAAGTGCAGTGCATCGTTTACGAGAGAGCCTGCACTGCCGCGAGAGTTTGAGATCAGTAAAAGTTATAATATCCTGCTGTTCTTACTACCGGGGCACACATTGCGGGCCTAGCAGAGCAGTCATATCAGGATCTGCGCTGTTTGCGGTTCAGCCTCACCAAGCCTGCGGAAATTAAATGCTGAATCATCATTGAATCAACGCTGAATCAACATTGAATCAACGTTGATTCAATGTGATTCAATGGTGTGTGCCCAGTGTATAAACTATAGAAAAACATCTTTAATGAGCCTCCTTATTACTGAGTACAAATTTGCACCTCATATAATCAGCTATGTCTCAAGTTACATGTAAACCGTCAATATCAACGTCAGTTCAACGTCATAGTAACGTTTAATCAACGTCAATGCCACGCCGTTGTTTCAGCGTTCTGTGTCAGCTGAACCTGAGGCACAAATCTGTAATCATTGAATGTGGTTAGAATATTTAGAGTTGTGTCGCGCGAAAAAACACTTCAGGTGAGCATAAGCGAACTGTGCATATCAGCTTTCACATATGCGCAGTCTGCTCAGTAAGTGCAGGCAGAGTCAGGTTATCAAAACACGCAACATCATATCAATTTCAGTGCGTACTATATTTTTTCCGAATAGAATGCGCATTTACGCAGACTAGTCTAAGCAGTGCCGGATCTCTCCTTAAAGGTTCGGAACGAAAGTTTTTCATACCTATAAAACAGCTCATAATTTTAAAAGATTTGTTTTATGTACACACAGATAATTAGTAAGGTCATACATTCGGATAGAAGCTACATGATATTACAACGCATCTATAATTAGAAACTGAAAGTACAAACGTTTTGAAGGATTAAGTGCGTATTATAAAACATCATTTTATGAAGAAAACAAAATCGCTTCTAAGCCTGAAAAAGCCGAAAGATTCACTTAGTTTGTTACTCCCCTTTCAATTTTATTTAAAGCAAAAAAGGAAGGGACCCAGATTAGGAGAAACGAAAATTCCATAGCTTTCTATTCGTTAATACCCCTCACCTGCCTTGAAAGGCCATTTCATCCCCCCCCCCTCCTCCCCCCACACACTACCACACCCATCAATTACACACTTGTTTCTTGGCGTGCTACAGGGTGAAACTTTTATTGTGCCAAGGTTTAAATCTTATTAAACAGTATTCCATAGGGAAGAATTCTCGTTATAGTGACGGGATTTTCCGATAATCTCCAAGAGGGCCGGAAAAAAGCGGTTACCTGTATGCGGTTCTCAGTTTAATAGGGAAATGTATAGAAGCTCATAAATAAGTTAAATTTTCTTATTTAATATATTTTCCGACATTAAATCATAACGTCTAGCACGAAAGAGCATTTCAAGCTCTTTAATCTGGTATAAAAATCATAGAAATGTGTCAATGAGAAGTTTCTTCCATCAGAGCCCATAGTTTTCTTTCTATAAACCATAAGTTTCTTAACACAATTTATTCAAATTACGCGAATCTTCGTTTTTGGACCTAAATAACACATATTAGTTAACATTTGCGAATCTATTATAACGTATGAGCTAGAAGCTGTTATTCCACTGATTACAATGATGTATTTCATACATACATAGCTAATTGGGAAATTTCTTCCCTGAACGCCTAATTTTGCTTACTATTGATTCGAAGCTTGGTCGAAATTTTTCTAAGTTCTCTCTATTAACCATTAAAACACTGGAAAGGGAAGCAATCCCATTTATGGCCAAGGGCTAAAATTTACAGGTAGTACAGAGTTATCGATTTTACACCGTAACGAGTTTTCTGCCAGATGTTAGACTAGTCAGAAAAAGTGTATTACGTACTGGAATTAGTAAGATGTTGCCTGTTTGACTTTCCATGCACTTACTGAGCAGACTGTGCATATGCTCATCTGAAGACTTTCTTCGCGTGGCGCAACACTAAATATTCCAGCCACATTCAATGATAACAGATTTATTCCTCATGCTCAGCTGACACACAACGCTGACACAACGTCGTGTCATTAACGTTGGTTAAACGTCACTGTGCCGTTGAATTAACGTTGATATTGACGGTTACTTTTTACTTCAGACAAAAGCTGATCATATGAGGCGCGAATTAGTACTCCGAAATAAAGAGGCTTATCGAAGATGTTTTGCCATAGTTTAATCGATGATCACAAAACATCGAATCACATCGAATCAACGTTGATTCGATGATGATTCAACTTTTTTTGTCTGCTGGCATGATGAGACTGAAATGTAAACAGCGCAGATCCTGATACGACTGCTCCACTAGGCCTGCAATGTGTGTCCCAGTAGTAAGAACTGCAGGATAGGCTATTACTGATCGCAAACTCTCAAAAGTACACTTTGTAAATGTTGAAAATCGGTACTTTGTTGTCTACGGCCATAATACATTGAAAACATCGGTTCTCGTCCGATCACGGAAATTAAGCAACGTCGGGCCCGGTTAGTACTTGGATGGGTGACCGCCTGGGAATACCGGGTGCTGCAGACTTTTGTCTGCTTTTCTTTATTTTCTATTTTTATTTCTTTTTTCTTTGATAGTTTTCTTCCCCCAATTTCACGATCACTATATATGTATCTCAAAGCTGTGCGAAGGAAAATACTTTTCCCTCAACGTTATAGACCGTTTACCGTCTGCTGTGCACTGTCCACTCACCCTTCGCTTTGGAGCATGCTGAAAAGTAGTGCATGTTGTTCGCGGTTTTCTGTATACTATTTACTGTCCAGTGAAGTGTCTACTGTCTGTCTACTGCGTCCTGGATACTGTTTACTGCGGTCTGTCTGCTACAACATGGATGTGGTGCAAGCACAGGGGCATGGGTACAAGGTCGCAGCATGTGCGCCTGTTTCAACGCATCTGGACTCTAAAATGATGTACCTTCAACCAAAGTGGAGTCGCACAAACAGATGAAACCAACATAAGCATCATAGTAACCTGCACTTTATGGGAGATGAACCCTGGTGGCCCGTAAGACTAATAAAGGATTGCAAAAATTCCTATGTAGCACATACCTATATTTGGGCAGCAAAACCCACACGCAGGCACATCTAATTTTCTGTACATTTAAGTTCTGCAATAGTTAAAACAAATAAAAAAAATAACAAGTAAATTAAAAATGCAGTTGTGACATTTTTCTTTTCAATTTTAGTTTTGTATGATAGAAATGCAGAATTTATCAATTTTGGCATTATGCACAAATTCTGGCATTATTTCTTTTCCCTAGAGAATTGCTTCTTTCGTCTGAAGATCGATGTTAATGAAACGTGGACCTAGAATAAATTAGTTATGACTGTGGGCAGACTTCCAATATCATTATTTTGAACCACGACGCGAGAAAACCAACAAAGTGGTTGTGTGCCCAGCGCAGACTCAGATAAGCCCGGGCATCCACCCAGTCTGATCAGAGTCTTTGCTGTCCACATGAAGGTAGCGCGCCACGTTAGATCCTTAGCTACCGTTAAAGCGTTTAGAAAAGACTGTGATCATACTAGGCGGATGCCCAGGCTGATCTGAGTCTGCGATGGGCGCACTTCCACTTTGCTGCTTTCTCTTGTCGCGGCTCATTTTTTTCTGATTCAGATAAACGGATACCTAATTGGAAGCTCAAGGAGACGGATCAGATCTTCACATTGATACATACTACCCAGCAGGCACACAACGTTATAATGACGTCGCATTGACGTCGACGCAAACATTACATTTCATCGACGTCATTCTGACGTCATGTGCCCGCTGGGAAAAACTTACTGCCCAGCAGGCACATGACGTCGTATTGACGTCTATGCGGCATGGTGGCGTCGCATCGACCCCATTTTGACATCATTACGACGTCATGTGCCTGCCGGGTGTCTTGCAATGCTGTTCAAACAATTTCCATCGTTTTTATTTACTCTCTCTATTGGGACACCTTTAAATTACCAGATTATTCTAAAATTTAAACAAATGCTAAAAGTAGGTGACAGTGTGTCAAAAATACTGATAGGATATGACGCATTGCACATCTTGATCTGATTCTAAAGTGATTTCTCAGATACATCTATCCCAAAATTTCGGATCACTGCGGTTATTTTTATTTATTTTTTGTTAATCTTGCAGCTCTTGGATTACATCATTGATAATCAAGGGTCGGTTATATTTGCACGTGCATTTTATGCTCATCTCTTTAAACGATATGAGCCTTGTCCGGGCAAAATATGTTTGACACTATACGCAAACAGTGGGTACCAAGATAAGTCTATGCAACTGCGTAGTCTGTCAGAGTTAGTGCAGTTCACCGTTTGACTTCCAGAAGGCATACTTATTGTGCCTAACCTGTTCTGATTGTGCTAGTGCACAGACTAGTCTGGAAATAGGCGTTTTGCATACACCACAAGGCTGACTTTATCACGACACGACTCAAATGGCCTGCGCAAGGAAAAAATGTGCTTCAACCCATAATATTTTCAGCGAAATATGTATGTATACGCAACCAGGAGGTACCAAGATATGTCTACGCTCATGTGTAGTCTACCGTGCTCTGATTGCGCATGCGTCTAGTCAAGACACGCGCGTTTTGCTTATGAAATAAGACTGGTTTTATCATGACACGAGGTATGCGCAAGGGAAAATGTATTTCACCCCATCTTGGGAAAAGCGAATGCAGTCCCATTAGTGTCTTTTCTTTAAGCGCTCTTTACGACGCCACAGTGTATGATGCTCAAGATTGCTTATACATGTTGTGAACGCATACATGTTACCACAGACTGGACTGATTCTTCTCGTCGCATGTGGCAATTTTCCGAGGGTGCGGCTCTTGGGTTACATCATTGGCAATCAGGATAATCAAGTGTCGATCTTTTTTTCACGTGCATTTTATGCTCATCTCTTGTTTTGAATGTTATTAGCCCTGTCCGGGTAAAATATGTTTGACGCTATACACAAACAGTGGGTACCAGGATAAGTCCATGTAACTGCGTTGTCTGTCAGAGTAAGTGCAGTGCATCGTTTACGAGACAGCCTGCACTGCCGCGAGAGTTTGAGATCAGTAAAAGTTATAATATCCTGCTGTTCTTACTACCGGGGCACACATTGCGGGCCTAGCAGAGCAGTCATATCAGGATCTGCGCTGTTTGCGGTTCAGCCTCACCAAGCCTGCGGAAATTAAATGCTGAATCATCATTGAATCAACGCTGAATCAACATTGAATCAACGTTGATTCAATGTGATTCAATGGTGTGTGCCCAGTGTATAAACTATAGAAAAACATCTTTAATGAGCCTCCTTATTACTGAGTACAAATTTGCACCTCATATAATCAGCTATGTCTCAAGTTACATGTAAACCGTCAATATCAACGTCAGTTCAACGTCATAGTAACGTTTAATCAACGTCAATGCCACGCCGTTGTTTCAGCGTTCTGTGTCAGCTGAACCTGAGGCACAAATCTGTAATCATTGAATGTGGTTAGAATATTTAGAGTTGTGTCGCTCGAAAAAAACACTTAAGGTGAGCATAAGCGAACTGTGCATATCAGCTTTCACATATGCGCAGTCTGCTCAGTAAGTGCAGGGAGAGTCAGGTTATCAAAACATGCAACATCATATCAATTTCAGTGCGTACTATATTTTTTTCCGAATAGAATGCGCATTTACGCAGACTAGTCTAAGCAGTGCCGGATCTCTCCTTAAAGGTTCGGAACAAAATTTTTTCATACCTATAAAACAGCTCATAATTTTAAAAGATTTGTTTTATGTACACACAGATAATTAGCATGGTCATACATTCGGATAGAAGCTACATGATATTACAACGCATCTATATTTAGAAACTGAAAGTACAAACGTTTTGAAGGATTAAGTGCGTATTTTAAAACATCATTTTATGAAGAAAACAAAATCGCTTCTAAGCTTGAAAAAGCCGAAAGATTCACTTAGTTTGTTATTCCCTTTCAATTTTATTTAGAACAAAATAGGAAGGGACCCAGATTTGGAGAAACAAAAATTCCATAGCTTTCTATTCGTTAATACCCCTCACCTGCCTTGAAAGGCCATTTCACCCCCCCCCCCCCTCCTCCCCCCACAGACTACCACACCCATCAATTACGCACTTGTTTCTTGGCGTGCTACAGGGTGAAACTTTTATTGTGCCAATGTTTAAATCTTATTAAACAGTATTCCATAGGGAAGAATTCTCGTTATAGTGACGGGATTTTCCGATAATCTCCAAGAGGGCCGGAAAAAAGCGGTTACCTGTATGCGGTTCTCAGTTTAATAGGGAAATGTATAGAAGCTCATAAATAAGTTAAATTTTCTTATTTAATATATTTTCCGACATTAAATTATAACGTCTAGCACGAAAGAGCATTTCAAGCTCTTTAATCTGGTATAAAAATCATAGAAATGTGTCAATGAGAAGTTTCTTCCATCAGAGCCCATAGTTTTCTTTCTATAAACCATAAGTTTCTTAACACAATTTATTCAAATTACGCGAATCTTCGTTTTTTGACCTAAATAACACATATAAATTAACATTTGCGAATCTATTATAACGTATGAGCTAGAAGCTGTTATTCCACTGATTACAATGATGTATTTTATACATACATAGCTAATTGGGAAATTTCTTCCCTGAACGCCTAATTTTGCTTACTATTGATTCGAAGCTTAGTCGAAATTTTTCCAAGTTCTCTCTATTAACCATTAAAACACTGGAAAGGGAAGCAATCCCATTTATGGCCAAGGGCTAAAATTTACAGGTAGTACAGAGTTATCGATTTTACACCGTAACGAGTTTTCTGCCAGATGTTAGACTAGTCAGAAAAAGTGTATTACGTACTGGAATTAGTAAGATGTTGCGTGTTTGACTTCCCATGCACTTACTGAGCAGACTGTGCATATGCTCATCTGAAGACTTTCTTCGCGTGGCGCAACACTAAATATTCCAGCCACATTCATTGATAACAGATTTATTCCTCATGCTCAGCTGACACACAACGCTGACACAACGTCGTCATTAACGTTGGTTAAACGTCACTGTGCCGTTGAATTAACGTTGATATTGACGGTTACTTTTTACTTCAGACAAAAGCTGATCAAATGAGGCGCGAATTAGTACTCCGAAATAAAGAGGCTTATCGAAGATGTTTTGCCATAGTTTAATCGATGATCACAAAACATCGAATCACATCGAATCAACGTTGATTCGATGATGATTCAACTTTTTTTGTCTGCTGGCATGACGAGACTGAAATGTAAACAGCGCAGATCCTGATACGACTGCTCCACTAGGCCTGCAATGTGTGTCCCAGTAGTAAGAACTGCAGGATAGGCTATTACTGATCGCAAACTCTCAAAAGTACACTTTGTAAATGTTGAAAATCGGTACTTTGTTGTCTACGACCATAATACATTGAAAACATCGGTTCTCGTCCGATCACGGAAATTAAGCAACGTCGGGCCCGGTTAGTACTTGGATGGGTGACCGCCTGGGAATACCGGGTGCTGCAGACTTTTGTCTGCTTTTCTTTATTTTCTATTTTTATTTCTTTTTTCTTTGATAGTTTTCTTCCCCCAATTTCACGATCACTATATATGTATCTCAAAGCTGTGCGAAGGAAAATACTTTTCCCTCAACGTTATAGACCGTTTACCGTCTGCTGTGCACTGTCCACTCACCCTTCGCTTTGGAGCATGCTGAAAAGTAGTGCATGTTGTTCGCGGTTTTTTGTATACTATTTACTGTCCAGTGAAGTGTCTACTGTCTGTCTACTGCGTCCTGGATACTGTTTACTGCGGTCTGTCTGCTACAACATGGATGTGGTGCAAGCACAGGGGCATGGGTACAAGGTCGCAGCATGTGCGCCTGTTTCAACGCATCTGGACTCTAAAATGATGTACCTTCAACCAAAGTGGAGTCGCACAAACAGATGAAACCAACATAAGCATCATAGTAACCTGCACTTTATGGGAGATGAACCCTGGTGGCCCGTAAGACTAATAAAGGATTGCAAAAATTCCTATGTAGCACATACCTATATTTGGGCAGCAAAACCCACACGCAGGCACATCTAATTTTCTGTACATTTAAGTTCTGCAATAGTTAAAACAAATAAAAAAATAACAAGTAAATTAAAAAGGCAGTTCTGACATTTTTCTTGTCAATTTTAGTTTTGTATGATAGAAATACAGAATTTATCAATTTTGGCATTATGCACAAATTCTGGCATTATTTCTTTTCCCTAGAGAATTGCTTCTTTCGTCTGAAGATCGATGTTAATGAAACGTGGACCTAGAATAAATTAGTTATGACTGTGGGCAGACTTCCAATATCATTATTTTGAACCACGACGCGAGAAAACCAACAAAGTGGTTGTGTGCCCAGCGCAGACTCAGATAAGCCCGGGCATCCACCCAGTCTGATCAGAGTCTTTGCTGTCCACATGAAGGTAGCGCGCCACGTTAGATCCTTAGCTACCGTTAAAGCGCTTAGAAAAGACTGTGATCATACTAGGCGGATGCCCAGGCTGATCTGAGTCTGCGATGGGCGCACTTCCACTTTGCTGCTTTCTCTTGTTGCGGCTCATTTTTTTCTGATTCAGATAAACGGATACCTAATTGGAAGCTCAAGGAGACGGATCAGATCTTCACATTGATACATACTACCCAGCAGGCACACAACGTTATAATGACGTCGCATTGACGTCGACGCAAACATTACATTTCATCGACGTCATTCTGACGTCATGTGCCCGCTGGGAAAAACTTACTGCCCAGCAGGCACATGACGTCGTATTGACGTCTATGCGGCATGGTGGCGTCGCATCGACCCCATTTTGACATCATTACGACGTCATGTGCCTGCCGGGTGTCTTGCAATGCTGTTCAAACAATTTCCATCGTTTTTATTTACTCTCTCTATTGGGACACCTTTAAATTACCAGGTTATTCTAAAATTTAAACAAATGCTAAAAGTAGCTGACAGTGTGTCAAAAATACTGATAGGATATGACGCATTGCACATCTTGATCTGATTCTAAAGTGATTTCTCAGATACATCTATCCCAAAATTTCGGATCACTGCGGTTATTTTTATTTATTTTTTGTTAATCTTGCAGCTCTTGGATTACACCATTGATAATCAAGGGTCGGTTATATTTGCACGTGCATTTTATGCTCATCTCTTTAAACGATATGAGCCTTGTCCGGGCAAAATATGTTTGACACTATACGCAAACAGTGGGTACCAAGATAAGTCTATGCAACTGCGTAGTCTGTCAGAGTTAGTGCAGTTCACCGTTTGATTTCCAGAAGGCATACTTATTGTGCCTAACCTGTTCTGATTGTGCTAGTGCACAGACTAGTCTGGACATAGGCGTTTTGCATACACCACAAGGCTGACTTTATCACGACACGACTCAAATGGCCTGCGCAAGGAAAAAATGTGCTTCAACCCATAATATTTTCAGCGAAATATGTATGTATACGCAACCAGGAGGTACCAAGATATGTCTACGCTCATGTGTAGTCTACCGTGCTCTGATTGCGCATGCGTCTAGTCAAGACACGCGCGTTTTGCTTATGAAATAAGACTGGTTTTATCATGACACGAGGTATGCGCAAGGGAAAATGTATTTCACCCCATCTTGGGAAAAGCGAATGCAGTCCCATTAGTGTCTTTTCTTTAAGCGCTCTTTACGACGCCACAGTGTATGATGCTCAAGATTGCTTATACATGTTGTGAACGCATACATGTTACCACAGACTGGACTGATTCTTCTCGTCGCATGTGGCAATTTTCCGAGGGTGCGGCTCTTGGGTTACATCATTGGCAATCAGGATAATCAAGTGTCGATCTTATTTTCACGTGCATTTTATGCTCATCTCTTGTTTTGAATGTCATTAGCCCTGTCCGGGTAAAATATGTTTGACGCTATACACAAACAATGGGTACCAGGATAAGTCCATGTAACTGCGTTGTCTGTCAGAGTAAGTGCAGTGCATCGTTTACGAGAGAGCCTGCACTGCCGCGAGAGTTTGAGATCAGTAAAAGTTATAATATCCTGTTGTTCTTACTACCGGGGCACACATTGCGGGCCTAGCAGAGCAGTCATATCAGGATCTGCGCTGTTTGCGGTTCAGCCTCACCAAGCCTGCGGAAATTAAATGCTGAATCATCATTGAATCAACGCTGAATCAACATTGAATCAACGTTGATTCAATGTGATTCAATGGTGTGTGCCCAGTGTATAAACTATAGAAAAACATCGTTAATGAGCCTCCTTATTACTGAGTACAAATTTGCACCTCATATAATCAGCTATGTCTCAAGTTACATGTAAACCGTCAATATCAACGTCAGTTCAACGTCATAGTAACGTTTAATCAACGTCAATGCCACGCCGTTGTTTCAGCGTTCTGTGTCAGCTGAACCTGAGGCACAAATCTGTAATCATTGAATGTGGTTAGAATATTTAGAGTTGTGTCGCGCGAAAAAACACTTCAGGTGAGCATAAGCGAACTGTGCATATCAGCTTTCACATATGCGCAGTCTGCTCAGTAAGTGCAGGCAGAGTCAGGTTATCAAAACACGCAACATCATATCAATTTCAGTGCGTACTATATTTTTTTCCGAATAGAATGCGCATTTACGCAGACTAGTCTAAGCAGTGCCGGATCTCTCCTTAAAGGTTCGGAACAAAAATTTTTCATACCTATAAAACAGCTCATAATTTTAAAAGATTTGTTTTATGTACACACAGATAATTAGCAAGGTCATACATTCGGATAGAAGCTACATGATATTACAACGCATCTATATTTAGAAACTGAAAGTACAAACGTTTTGAAGGATTAAGTGCGTATTTTAAAACATCATTTTATGAAGAAAACAAAATCGCTTCTAAGCTTGAAAAAGCCGAAAGATTCACTTAGTTTGTTACTCCCCTTTCAATTTTATTTAGAACAAAATAGGAAGGGACCCAGATTTGGAGAAACGAAAATTCCATAGCTTTCTATTCGTTAATACCCCTCACCTGCCTTGAAAGGCCATTTCACCCCCCCCCCCCCCCCCCCACACACACACACTACCACACCCATCAATTACGCACTTGTTTCTTGGCGTGCTACAGGGTGAAACTTTTATTGTGCCAATGTTTAAATCTTATTAAACAGTATTCCATAGGGAAGAATTCTCGTTATAGTGACGGGATTTTCCGATAATCTCCAAGAGGGCCGGAAAAAAGCGGTTACCTGTATGCGGTTCTCAGTTTAATAGGGAAATGTATAGAAGCTCATAAATAAGTTAAATTTTCTTATTTAATATATTTTCCGACATTAAATTATAACGTCTAGCACGAAAGAGCATTTCAAGCTCTTTAATCTGGTATAAAAATCATAGAAATGTGTCAATGAGAAGTTTCTTCCATCAGAGCCCATAGTTTTCTTTCTATAAACCATAAGTTTCTTAACACAATTTATTCAAATTACGCGAATCTTCGTTTTTTGACCTAAATAACACATATAAATTAACATTTGCGAATCTATTATAACGTATGAGCTAGAAGCTGTTATTCCACTGGTTACAATGATGTATTTTATACATACATAGCTAATTGGGAAATTTCTTCCCTGAACGCCTAATTTTGCTTACTATTGATTCGAAGCTTGGTCGAAATTTTTCTAAGTTCTCTCTATTAACCATTAAAACACTGGAAAGGGAAGCAATCCCATTTATGGCCAAGGGCTAAAATTTACAGGTAGTACAGAGTTATCGATTTTACACCGTAACGAGTTTTCTGCCAGATGTTAGACTAGTCAGAAAAAGTGTATTACGTACTGGAATTAGTAAGATGTTGCGTGTTTGACTTCCCATGCACTTACTGAGCAGACTGTGCATATGCTCATCTGAAGACTTTCTTCGCGTGGCGCAACACTAAATATTCCAGCCACATTCAATGATAACAGATTTATTCCTCATGTTCAGCTGACACACAACGCTGACACAACGTCGTCATTAACGTTGGTTAAACGTCACTGTGCCGTTGAATTAACGTTGATATTGACGGTTACTTTTTACTTCAGACAAAAGCTGATCAAATGAGGCGCGAATTAGTACTCCGAAATAAAGAGGCTTATCGAAGATGTTTTGCCATAGTTTAATCGATGATCACAAAACATCGAATCACATCGAATCAACGTTGATTCGATGATGATTCAACTTTTTTTGTCTGCTGGCATGATGAGACTGAAATGTAAACAGCGCAGATCCTGATACGACTGCTCCACTAGGCCTGCAATGTGTGTCCCAGTAGTAAGAACTGCAGGATAGGCTATTACTGATCGCAAACTCTCAAAAGTACACTTTGTAAATGTTGAAAATCGGTACTTTGTTGTCTACGACCATAATACATTGAAAACATCGGTTCTCGTCCGATCACGGAAATTAAGCAACGTCGGGCCCGGTTAGTACTTGGATGGGTGACCGCCTGGGAATACCGGGTGCTGCAGACTTTTGTCTGCTTTTCTTTATTTTCTATTTTTATTTCTTTTTTCTTTGATAGTTTTCTTCCCCCAATTTCACGATCACTATATATGTATCTCAAAGCTGTGCGAAGGAAAATACTTTTCCCTCAACGTTATAGACCGTTTACCGTCTGCTGTGCACTGTCCACTCACCCTTCGCTTTGGAGCATGCTGAAAAGTAGTGCATGTTGTTCGCGGTTTTTTGTATACTATTTACTGTCCAGTGAAGTGTCTACTGTCTGTCTACTGCGTCCTGGATACTGTTTACTGCGGTCTGTCTGCTACAACATGGATGTGGTGCAAGCACAGGGGCATGGGTACAAGGTCGCAGCATGTGCGCCTGTTTCAACGCATCTGGACTCTAAAATGATGTACCTTCAACCAAAGTGGAGTCGCACAAACAGATGAAACCAACATAAGCATCATAGTAACCTGCACTTTATGGGAGATGAACCCTGGTGGCCCGTAAGACTAATAAAGGATTGCAAAAATTCCTATGTAGCACATACCTATATTTGGGCAGCAAAACCCACACGCAGGCACATCTAATTTTCTGTACATTTAAGTTCTGCAATAGTTAAAACAAATAAAAAAATAACAAGTAAATTAAAAAGGCAGTTCTGACATTTTTCTTGTCAATTTTAGTTTTGTATGATAGAAATACAGAATTTATCAATTTTGGCATTATGCACAAATTCTGGCATTATTTCTTTTCCCTAGAGAATTGCTTCTTTCGTCTGAAGATCGATGTTAATGAAACGTGGACCTAGAATAAATTAGTTATGACTGTGGGCAGACTTCCAATATCATTATTTTGAACCACGACGCGAGAAAACCAACAAAGTGGTTGTGTGCCCAGCGCAGACTCAGATAAGCCCGGGCATCCACCCAGTCTGATCAGAGTCTTTGCTGTCCACATGAAGGTAGCGCGCCACGTTAGATCCTTAGCTACCGTTAAAGCGCTTAGAAAAGACTGTGATCATACTAGGCGGATGCCCAGGCTGATCTGAGTCTGCGATGGGCGCACTTCCACTTTGCTGCTTTCTCTTGTCGCGGCTCATTTTTTTCTGATTCAGATAAACGGATACCTAATTGGAAGCTCAAGGAGACGGATCAGATCTTCACATTGATACATACTACCCAGCAGGCACACAACGTTATAATGACGTCGCATTGACGTCGACGCAAACATTACATTTCATCGACGTCATTCTGACGTCATGTGCCCGCTGGGAAAAACTTACTGCCCAGCAGGCACATGACGTCGTATTGACGTCTATGCGGCATGGTGGCGTCGCATCGACCCCATTTTGACATCATTACGACGTCATGTGCCTGCCGGGTGTCTTGCAATGCTGTTCAAACAATTTCCATCGTTTTTATTTACTCTCTCTATTGGGACACCTTTAAATTACCAGGTTATTCTAAAATTTAAACAAATGCTAAAAGTAGCTGACAGTGTGTCAAAAATACTGATAGGATATGACGCATTGCACATCTTGATCTGATTCTAAAGTGATTTCTCAGATACATCTATCCCAAAATTTCGGATCACTGCGGTTATTTTTATTTATTTTTTGTTAATCTTGCAGCTCTTGGATTACATCATTGATAATCAACGGTCGGTTATATTTGCACGTGCATTTTATGCTCATCTCTTTAAACGATATGAGCCTTGTCCGGGCAAAATATGTTTGACACTATACGCAAACAGTGGGTACCAAGATAAGTCTATGCAACTGCGTAGTCTGTCAGAGTTAGTGCAGTTCACCGTTTGATTTCCAGAAGGTATACTTATTGTGCCTAACCTGTTCTGATTGTGCTAGTGCACAGACTAGTCTGGACATAGGCGTTTTGCATACACCACAAGGCTGACTTTATCACGACACGACTCAAATGGCCTGCGCAAGGAAAAAATGTGCTTCAACCCATAATATTTTCAGCGAAATATGTATGTATACGCAACCAGGAGGTACCAAGATATGTCTACGCTCATGTGTAGTCTACCGTGCTCTGATTGCGCATGCGTCTAGTCAAGACACGCGCGTTTTGCTTATGAAATAAGACTGGTTTTATCATGACACGAGGTATGCGCAAGGGAAAATGTATTTCACCCCATCTTGGGAAAAGCGAATGCAGTCCCATTAGTGTCTTTTCTTTAAGCGCTCTTTACGACGCCACAGTGTATGATGCTCAAGATTGCTTATACATGTTGTGAACGCATACATGTTACCACAGACTGGACTGATTCTTCTCGTCGCATGTGGCAATTTTCCGAGGGTGCGGCTCTTGGGTTACATCATTGGCAATCAGGATAGTCAAGTGTCGATCTTATTTTCACGTGCATTTTATGCTCATCTCTTGTTTTGAATGTTATTAGCCCTGTCCGGGTAAAATATGTTTGACGCTATACACAAACAATGGGTACCAGGATAAGTCCATGTAACTGCGTTGTCTGTCAGAGTAAGTGCAGTGCATCGTTTACGAGAGAGCCTGCACTGCCGCGAGAGTTTGAGATCAGTAAAAGTTATAATATCCTGTTGTTCTTACTACCGGGGCACACATTGCGGGCCTAGCAGAGCAGTCATATCAGGATCTGCGCTGTTTGCGGTTCAGCCTCACCAAGCCTGCGGAAATTAAATGCTGAA
Source organism: Ctena decussata (assembly GCA_963989385.1). NCBI lineage: Eukaryota > Metazoa > Mollusca > Bivalvia > Lucinida > Lucinidae > Ctena > Ctena decussata. The sequence continues at coordinate 60,311,498 of OZ022505.1, forward strand.
TCATCATTGAATCAACGCTGAATCAACATTGAATCAACGTTGATTCAATGTGATTCAATGGTGTGTGCCCAGTGTATAAACTATAGAAAAACATCTTTAATGAGCCTCCTTATTACTGAGTACAAATTTGCACCTCATATAATCAGCTATGTCTCAAGTTACATGTAAACCGTCAGTATCAACGTCAGTTCAACGTCATAGTAACGTTTAATCAACGTCAATGCCACGCCGTTGTTTCAGCGTTCTGTGTCAGCTGAACCTGAGGCACAAATCTGTAATCATTGAATGTGGTTAGAATATTTAGAGTTTTGTCGCGCGAAAAAACACTTCAGGTGAGCATAAGCGAACTGTGCATATCAGCTTTCACATATGCGCAGTCTGCTCAGTAAGTGCAGGGAGAGTCAGGTTATCAAAACATGCAACATCATATCAATTTCAGTGCGTACTATATTTTTTTCCGAATAGAATGCGCATTTACGCAGACTAGTCTAAGCAGTGCCGGATCTCTCCTTAAAGGTTCGGAACAAAATTTTTTCATACCTATAAAACAGCTCATAATTTTAAAAGATTTGTTTTATGTACACACAGATAATGAGCAAGGTCATACATTCGGATAGAAGCTACATGATATTACAACGCATCTTTATTTAGAAACTGAAAGTACAAACGTTTTGAAGGATTAAGTGCGTATTTTAAAACATCATTTTATGAAGAAAACAAAATCGCTTCTAAGCTTGAAAAAGCCGAAAGATTCACTTAGTTTGTTACTCCCCTTTCAATTTTATTTAGAACAAAATAGGAAGGGACCCAGATTTGGAATAACGAAAATTCCATAGCTTTCTATTCGTTAATACCCCTCACCTGCCTTGAAAGGCCATTTCACCCCCCCCCTCCTCCCCCCACACACTACCACACCCATCAATTACGCACTTGTTTCTTGGCGTGCTACAGGGTGAAACTTTTATTGTGCCAATGTTTAAATCTTATTAAACAGTATTCCATAGGGAAGAATTCTCGTTATAGTGACGGGATTTTCCGATAATCTCCAAGAGGGCCGGAAAAAAGCGGTTACCTGTATGCGGTTCTCAGTTTAATAGGGAAATGTATAGAAGCTCATAAATAAGTTAAATTTTCTTATTTAATATATTTTCCGACATTAAATTATAACGTCTAGCACGAAAGAGCATTTCAAGCTCTTTAATCTGGTATAAAAATCATAGAAATGTGTCAATGAGAAGTTTCTTCCATCAGAGCCCATAGTTTTCTTTCTATAAACCATAAGTTTCTTAACACAATTTATTCAAATTACGCGAATCTTCGTTTTTTGACCTAAATAACACATACAAATTAACATTTGCGAATCTATTATAACGCATGAGCTAGAAGCTGTAGTCCACTGATTACAATGATGTATTTTATACATACATAGCTAATTGGGAAATTTCTTCCCTGAACGCCTAATTTTGCTAACTATTGATTCGAAGCTTGGTCGAAATTTTTCTAAGTTCTCTCTATTAACCATTAAAACACTGGAAAGGGAAGCAATCCCATTTATGGCCAAGGGCTAAAATTTACAGGTAGTACAGAGTTATCGATTTTACACCGTAACGAGTTTTCTGCCAGATGGTTCGAATTTTGGCCTGGTCGGATCATTTTTTCAGAGTTACTTGCCCTTGAGCGATGAAATATTTTCCCATAGACTTTGTCATTGCTCTGGCACCTTGATTTGTGGAGCAAATTTGATTTAATTTCACACAAGTGATTAGTATGACAATATTTTGGACAAGTTCGCGTTTCAGCGTTCTGGGGTCAAGCTCAAGGTCACAGTGGCTATTTTTAGAAAAACTTTGTCATCGCACTAGCACCTACATTTGAGAACCGAATTCAATTTAATTTCACACAAGTGATTAGTATGACAATATCTTGGACATGTTTGCGTTTCAACGTTCTGGGGTCAAGGTCACAGTGGCTGTTTTTAGAAAACTTTGTCATCCCTCTAGTGCCTTCATTTATGGTTAGATTTTGATTAAAACTTCACACAAATGTTAAGTATGACAATATCTTGAACAAGCTCGCATTTCAGTGACATAAGGTCAATGTCAAGGTCACAGTTGCTGTTTTTAGAGAAACTTTGTCATTGCTCTAGCGCCTTCATTTATGGACCGATTTCGATTTAACTTCCCACAAGTGATAAGTATGGCAACATTTTGGGCAAGTTTGCGTTTCAGCATTCTGGGTAAAGGTCAGGGTCACAGTAGCTATTTTTAGAAAAACTTTGTCATTGCTCTAGCACCTTCATTTACGGAACGATTTTGATTTAACTTCACACAAATGTTTAGTATGACAGTATCTTGAACAAGTTTGCGTTTCAGCGTTCTAAGGTCAATGTCACAGTTGCTATTTTTAGAAAAAACCTTTATCATTGCTCTAGCACCTTCATTTACAGACCGACTTTGATTTAACTTCACACAAATGTTTAATATGACAGTATCTTGAACAAGTTTGCGTTTCAGCGTTCTAAGGTCAAGGTTACAGTTGCTATTTTCAGAAAAACTTTGTCATCGCTCTGGCAACTTCATTTATGGATCGATTACACAAATGTATAGTATGACGATATCTTGAACAAGTTCATGTTTCAGCGTTCTAAGGTCAAGGTCACAGTTGCTATTCCCTCTGGCGACTTCATTTATGGACCAATTTTGATTTAACTTCGCACAAATGTTTAGTATGACAATACCTTGAACAAGTTTGCTTTTCAGCATTCTAACGTCAAGGTCAAGGTCGCAGTGGCTATTTCTAGAAAAACTTTGTCATCGCTCTAGCACCTTCATTTATGGACCAATTTTCAGTTAAAGGTTTACGCCCTTGTTTATGATTACAAAAAACATTTCAATGAAATATTGTCAGAGTAACTCCGAAATGACCCATTTGTACATTTGACACTAGAAATTAGAAGAAGTTTTTGTGAAAAGTAATTTCAAAATAAGAAATAAAATAAATTTTCTACAGTCGCGGTCCGCGACCGAAATTTTCTTACTGGATAGAATTAATTTGCTCTGACGTCACAAGCACTTGCACGAATCAGAAAAATACGAAGGTATCGTCATATGACCGTAAGGCGTGGTAACAACTTTCCTATTGGCCGACGATAGTGTTCATTTACATTTTCAGTTTCGATATTTTATTTTCATTAAAAAATACGTTAAACTGAAACACTTTTTCTGAATTTTTACCATGGATTTAGGTATGATTTATATTATCTAACGAAATTGGTAAAATTGTTTATTTTTGAGATGGTGAAAAAATGAGGGAGTATACCTTTAACTTGGCACAAATGTTAAGTATGACATTATCTTTGACAAGTTCTCATTTCAGCATTCTAGGGCTAAGGTCAAGGTCACAGGGGCTATTTTTACTGTCAGTGCAATAATCTAACCTTCCTGGTAAGCTTATTCTGCGACAAACAGGTAGGCTGAATTTTTCAATTACACCGCATGTGCTTTCCGCAAAGTTTCTTTTGTCTCTGATCAGCAACGTCTAAAACTAATTGCCAATTATGATGAAACAGTATTCTCGTATAATATGTACATGATAATGGTTTGCAGAAGAATACGCAGAATTTAGAGTATAAAGATTTACATGTAGATGTTTCCGAGGAAGCCACCAAGTGCATTAAAATAGACTACTACTGACGACTCTAAGATATTTCACCATGTTGGCGGTCTACCATGTGTTCAAGTTCGGTTAAACGATATGTAAAGTTTGTAAACCTTTACCACATATACACTAAGCGCTACCGTTTATTCGTGTACACATAGAAGCCCTAGGTGTAAGTAGTGGCGCTATTCAGATGAAAGCGGTGCAGGTCAAAAATTAGGTCACTACGTCAAATCTTAGAAAATCTTAGAAAACTCTTGTGTACTCTCTAGAGGGCACTGTTTTTATCCAATTCATGAAATTTAGTCAGACTGTTTATTTTTATGAAATCTAGAGCTGGTTTGTAAGTGGGTCATGTCAGGTCAAAAAGTAAGCCAGATATGAGAAAAACCTTGAGTACACTCTAGAGGGCACAGTTTTGATCCAATCTTTGTTCAGAATGTTTATTTCTGTGTAACTTAGAACAAGGTGCTCTGGTGACCTCCTTTATTAAACAGTTTTTTTACCAGTATAACTTCACAGCTGTATTGGATTTGTTTGACGTAAATATCTGCACTCTTCTAAAACCACTGGTTTAAGGTTTGTAACAAATGAGTGAAGTAACAAAGTGTGTCTGTTGACAGTAAGATCTCAGGTGAGCTACAGGACCATTGGTCTTCTTGTTGTGTAACGGCACACATATTGATATGCATGTTTGTGACGATAGGTTGCTTTGGTTTCATCATGTCCATAAGGGGGTACAGTTGAAGTATTGAAGAACTGGGTTTCCATCAGCTTCAACTGCTGGACTTAGTTCAAGTAACATGGCGCCACTGTGACTCGGGTAAGGAGCACCATATAGATCTTTTGCCGATGGAATCAGTTTTGCATTTTGAAGAAATGAGAAGTGAACACGCTGGTTTCTGACGAAAAGGTCAAGCAGCAAAATGAAAATAATCAGTAAATCAAGGCATTTGCTTAGCACGCTCAATTATTAATTTCTTTGTGCTGAATATCAAGTTGTAGTAGGATCTGACAAAAGATCTTCCTATCGGGGGTACCAAAGAACCTTCGTAACCAATCTTCGTTTCATTTCCATGGTCCTCTTCCATACTGGCAGGTGACCAGTGGTGGTTGTCTTTTGTTCCTTTTTTTATCTTGTAACCGACATATTAGGTTTAGTGACTCTAAATTTTGAGTAAATAAAGTAGGGTAAATGTAGGTATAAAAGTGATTTATTTTTTTTAAATAGACAACAACATATGCCTGTGACAGATTCTCAACTTAGGTCACCATAAAGCATTGGAATACGAGCGTAGCGTACCAGTGGTGGCCATCACGATAACTATTCGTTTAATGATGCATTTTCAAAAAACTTTGATGATATGTTGTTGAAATTCTGTTTTCTTTGTCAAATTTTAAGAGTTATAGCGCTTTCAGCAGGGGCGGAATATAAGAAACACAAACATTTATCAGAAACAGACTTTAAAACTTTGACACAGTAATTTCGTAGGCACACACTACATCTTTTTATGGGCATTTCTTTGTTTCATTTTACAAAATGGCCAAATCTGTGGCGCTTCAATTACGTAAATACGCGAGCAAAATGCAAACAGCTACCACTGGTACGCGACCACCACTGTTTGCACGCCAATAGTACACTTTTAACCTGCATTTTCATACTGTATTATTTATTATTGTATTTTTTTATTCATTTAGTATGCAAATGGGGAAGGTTTTTTTTTAATGGAAACTTAGGTATTTTCTTAAACAAGTTTCCTTTTAAAAGGAAAGTCTTGCCAAGTTTGCACATAAAAATAATATCCACTATAGAAGGGAATCATGGTTCGATACGTATCAATATAATTCACCCAATAAGTCAGCATAACATACTTTATACTGTATACAGTATTGCATTGCTTAAAGTCTCTATAATTTGTACATGTGTATAAACAAAAGCAACAAACTTTTGGCTTTGAATTGGGGCTGCAGACAGACTGATCGTTTTTTAATGTTACCAGTCACCATAGGCTTTGGTTGATCGTTTTTAACGTTACCAGGCACGATAGGCATGTGAAGCATCACCAGATTTTTGGCCCTAAGTCCTTAAATGGCTTTGTTTTATTGGAAATAAAAGAAACTTTGATAACAGAAGCTCTGATCATTTGTTATCTTCTTATTTATTTCTGTTTGGCTTAACAATGTCGTTCGTACAGAAACATTAAGGGTTGAGATATTCTGCAGTATTCTAAATATACTCATTTAAGAACTGTGTATATCAAAAGATAATTACAAGACAGCCCAGCATGCATAAGTTTATAGAGTTATTAAACTCTAATAATACAAAAATTCTTAATACGTCGTAACCTCGCTGTATGTACAATAAAGGCTTTAGATTTGAGGTTACAAAACTGAAAATGAAGTAAACTGATACCATTTCCGATTTATCCATTGCAAAAATAATTATGTGGTCATTCTCATGCGTATGCTACTAAAATAGGTGGTAATACATTTATCATTGTATGATGACAAGCTGTATATGCTTAAGTCATAATAAAGTTCTGTTCTGTTCAGTATTCTGTAGCAGTGTTTTGTAGCCTCTACTGGCATACGCCTGAAAGATAAAATAAATAATGGAAAAAAAACAGTATTAACTTCGAATCTATGGAGATGCAAGGGAGTTCACCCTTGTTGCTAAGTATTTAGTCTCTCAGCGCTCCAGATCAGTTTTTAGGCGGATAATTCAAAAATATTTATTTTATTTCTCAACGAAAACCTGTTTGTTACCCTCATTAGAACCGACTGGCTGAGACGTTTCTAATGAGATTCAAATATACGATTTTATGGAAAAGTATGAGAAAATATCCTTGAATTATCCCTGTTACCTCTTCTTGTCAGTAGTACTGGATTCTCTGTTCTTACATGATGATTCTCTTAAAGATAAGGATTTACTGTAAAAACTTGGAACTTTATTCTACTGAGAGTTTATTATAGGAATGAATTTTATTTTTGTGGATTTTATCGACGTGTAAATGCCAGCAAATCACTCACAAGCTGAATAAAGCCCATACACATCCATAAAATCCACAAAATAAAACTCATTCCTTTAAAATGTCAGCTATACCGAGCGTTTTAGAAACTGTCGCAAAGAAAATAGTCCAAATACATGGAGTTCCTGATTTGTGGTTCAGGGGATCTATCGAAGTATAGCGGCGTTTTCTGGGCGCTCTTGACCAATCAACTTTCGGTAAATTAGCTGTAGTAAACTGAATTGGAATTATTATGCATTGAAATACCGTATACAACATAATTTTCGCGGTGTTCCATTTTTTAGCGGAAACCCGCTGTCGCTTAGAAACCGCGAATATTAAAAATCGCGAAATAATTTCCTGTTTCTTACAAAGTATCTTCTGTAGACACAGTGTTCATATGTTTTGTTTCTCTTTGCTTCGGTAATTGCTGGTACTTTTCACTTGAACCAGTTCTTTCATTAGCCTGCGGCAGCCCTGCCGCAGAATAATGAACGAACGGACTCTAGTGAAAAAGAAGCTTTGCTTTTCGCGCATGTTGCTAACCGCGAAAATTAAAAATCGCGTAAATTAATGTTTATGTTTTTGACCCTTATCCGCGAAAATTTGAACCCGCGAAAATTACCGCATATACGGTATGTTTGAAGTGAACTAAACTGCGGAGGAGTGTCTACACATCGTAAGGTAAATGTGTACACTTTCACGAGAAGCAACTCTACCGTTTCTTCTTTTTTTGCTTCCCTTCTAAATAGGGCAGGGGGTCAACTCTTAAAGAAAAGAATTTACCCCCCTTCGATGCTCCCCTAGGAGCAAAATTACGAAGCTGTCTTCGCAAATCACCCGTAGAAAAACCTGTAGTCAGAATGGTGTGTATTTTCCCGGAGTTACTTTTTTGCGCGCTGCGGCTCACGGGCCATCATTGTTGTTGCAAGCTTCTGGGCAGCTATTCGGAATGTGACCTATATGCGTTTTAGACCGTCAATGAGAAATGAAGAAAAAAAATCAAATCAACCAGCATGTTGTAGCCCATTGCAGTAATCTAGGTCATGCGATTCTGACAAGGCAGCATTTTCTGCAAGTTTTTGTAATATTACGATGAAAATTCGATCGAAAATAGCTGATTCTTGTTTATTTCAACCTACCCGTCTCTCCAAGAGGTATATCAAACGTGCCTGATCCATGACAGGTCAAACCGCTGGAGCAAGGACAGCCGAAGGTCATGTGGTTTGGCTTTCCCGATCCACCCTTTACAAAGCAATCTAGTTAGAAAGAAATGATATTTAGGTATGTATTGTACAAAAATAACTTGCATCCTGTGCAAATGGGGGTGACGACGAGCAGCCCTTTCATACTTAATGTATGTTTTCTTAGAAAATTACAAAGTGAAAATTGAACACTTAGTCAAATTGGGCATACAGTATTCACAAGGATTAATGTTCCTATTCATGCACTGAGTGCATTTGATATATAGATATACTGCACACACACACAAAAAGAAAGTTACAGAAACATGACTATTTTTCCAGAAACACTTCATTCAGTTTTAAAAATTTATCCAAGATTAAAAACTAGCCAGGTATTTTCTACAAATACGAACAGATGCAGATACACTTCCAAACAGTCTATAGATGATTTATTTTAGATTCTCTGCATCTCGTGATGTCGAGAATTTCAAGCGTAAATATATGTAACTTCAGTATGTAATAAGTATGATTCAACTTTCTCCTTAAGTAACAATATTTACGGTTGCATATCAGGTGGAATATTCTGAATAAAGACATGTGTTATTCATCTTTTTATCCCCCGACCGAAAGGTTCGGGGGATATAGCGATGAGCCTGGCGTCCGTCCGTCCGTGCGTCTGTCCGTCCGTCCGTAAACACTTTCTTGTCCGCTCTATATCTTGAATACCCTTTGGAATATTTTCATGATACTTCACAGTTATGTAGAACAGGTCATGACGATATTTCTCGTACAAGAATGGTAACTCTTGCTATTGTACTTTTTGAATTATCTCCCCTTTGGTGATTTTTTGGCAGATTCGTGTCCGCTCTGTAACTTGAATACCCTTTGGAATATTTTCATGATACTTCACAGAAATGTAGAACAGGTCATGACGATGTGTCGCGAACAAGAATGACAACTCTTGCTTTCTTACTTTTTAAGTTATTTCCCCTTGATAGTTTTAGGTGTGATTTTTTGGCAGATTCGTGTCCGCTCTATAACTAGAATACCCTTTGGAATATTCTCATGATACTTCACAGATATGTAGAACAGGTCATGCCGGTGTTGTGAACAAGAATGACAACTCTTGCTTTCTTACTTTTTGAGTTATTTCCCCTTGATCATTTTAGGTATGATTTCGTGCCCGCTCTATAACTTGAATACCCTTTGGAATATTTTCATGATACTTCACAGATATGTAGAACAGGTTATGACGATGTGTTGCGAACAAGAAAGACAACTCCTGCTTTCTTACTTTTTGAGTTATTACCCCTTGATGGTTTTATGTGTGATTTCGTGTCCGCTCTATAACTTGAATACATTTTGGGATATTTTCATGATACTTCACAGATATGTAGAACAGGTCATGATGATGTGTTGCGAACAAGAATGACAACTCTCGCTTTCTTACTTTTGGAGTTATTTCCCCTTGATGATTTTAAGTGTCCGCTCCATAGCTTGAATACCTTTTGAAATATTTTCATGATACTTCACAGATATGCAGAACAGGTCATGACAATTTGTCTCATACATGAATGATAACTCTTGCTTTTAGACCTAGTGAATTATTTCCCTTTGGTAGTTTGAGCTGCTGTTTGAGTCTCTGCTCCATAACTGTATAACCCTGGCCAGCTCCAGAATTTGAATAACCGTGAACCTTTTAGAATATTGATGATCATGCTGTGAGATTTTATCAGTGTTCCTAACTCTCTCTTACCCCTCCACATTCCCGTGTCCCCTCCCGCACCCCCCCCCCCAAAAAAAAAAAAAAAAAAAGAAAAAAGATATTTCTTTTTCCAGATTTGGATTCTTTGTCCAAATTCACTTACTAGAGAGCTCAAAATTAGGTTTGTAGGGCTTGTACTTTAGAAGTTCTTCACACATTTTGAAAGTTGAATGTATCGTATGCTATACATTTGTGTATATGGTGGCTGTTGGAGATATTACCTCTTTTTAGCAGTCAAGCATACTGTTTTAGTCTGAGTGTTAGATAATCATGCATCTGTTAACAGTTAATGTCAATCAGAAGCATAAAAGAACGACAATATATTACTAATATGTGTTTTGAAGTGCACCCTTTTTACCAAGGCCCATGGGGGTCTTCGGTCGGGGGATTTGCCATCTCCTCTGATGGCTATTTTTTTCATTTTTCAATTTCCATAATTTTATTTCAACCGGGTGTTCCAGTTGTTTCCTCCATTGTAAAACCACACTGTAAAATAATTCCATAGAATTTACGGTAATTTACCTGGAATCTGGCAGCCAGTTCATTCACCGTTATTTTTGCAGGCGTCTGCCTGTAGATCATTTTTGGAAAATATAATTTGATAGGGTTATGTTAACTGGCCGCGCTCAAAAAATACCTTTGCTGAAGGGATATCTAATCAAAGCAATACCTGTCAAATTGTATCCTACTCTTCGTGATGATTCCAATAGGTCTGACGGGCACCCGTAAAAATAACGGGAAAAGAACTGGCAGCTGGTTGCCAGTTTTCTACCGTAACATCTTCGGTAATTTTTTGCAATGCAAGCTGCTCCATTCCAGGGCAATTACGGTAATAAGTTTAGGTGTTCCATTTTTGAACTTTTGAGCCAAATCATGTGATTTCCAACAATGTTGCAATGGTGACAAGCAAAGGCTCTGATCAGACTGCACATAACACATAAGTGCAGTCTGATCAGAACTTTCGCTTGTCACATCAGTCATATTTGGAAGTGACCCAAGTCATAAAGCCAACAGGGAGGTCTCTGGTTTCTCTGTATGAATGAAGAAGGTAAATACCTGAATGTCACATGACAAAATTGCCACATTGTTGGAAGTCACATGGTGAGGCTCATTTACGGTAGTCAAATAGGGTGTCACTCTGGCCCCTTTCGACCACAGACTGTCAACTCGATTGGTGGAGTGGTGGCCAGGGTGACATCCTATAGTGCCGATGCCAGTGTACTTACTCGATCCATGCATACCCATGACTTTGCATTTACCAAGACTTCTCTTTCCTAGTGGCCTAACGCTGCTGACGCAACACTCGCTTGTGGCGCACTCGGACCCAGCTGAGCAGGGCATGCCGAGGGTGTGGGAAAAGTGGGTGGAGGCAGCTGTGATGTTAGCATGGCATATACCTGAAATAGTGACGTAAGTAGTAAGGGGCGCCACTATGAACACCCCCGGCTGGGGTGGCAATAGTGGCGCCCTATACTACTAGCATAAATGCTTAAAGGATACCTTAAGGTGAATAGGTATAATTTCAGGGGGGGTAGGTAGGGGGGGGGGGGGGGCAACTCTGCCATTTTCAGCCACCCTTTTCAATGGGGTAAAGTCTTCAAAAAAAATTGCTGTCTAGCAGTAAACTATCTGCGCATGATCACATGAATAATCTTACGAGAAGGCAGAACTCTTATGAAAATGTACGAGCCAGCAAGCATACCAGAGTCTTTGCTGTCCGTATATGCTAAAAAGGAGTTGTTTTTTTTTGTTTTTTTTTTTTTTCTTCGTAACCAATTCTAATAACGCTGTTCCGCCGGAGTTTTAAGTGAACAAACTCATAACATTTGCCTTCTCGAACCGAGTCTGTCCCTGTCCTCTTCATATAAAAACAAGAAAAATCTTTCAAAAAATGATAATCGTCGCAGATTAAATGGAAGTGTGTCAAGTTTGTAATATGTCTCTAGTTGAAGAGTTGACAATAATATTCCTGAATATGACTCAAGTAAGCTATATCGGTAGGTACCCGCAACCGTAATTTTGACTATGGGTAGTAACAATGACCTATCTCAAAATCGGGATGTCCAATTTGGAATTCAAAAAATGGACTGCGGTCAATTTTGAAATTGACCTGATTTCAAAATAGTCACCAACATGGTAACTTTGTGTGTGTATTAAACCGAAAGTAGAAATCAAAAGTAGATCTACGTCGAAAAAAAGAGAGAAAGTTTTGAATATCTGCGTCTGTTTTCTGTTGTAAAATTACTAACAAGAGAAACATTTTGAATTAATATATGACAGAGTGCTAGTATTCACAGTGCATGCGACGGGAAAAAATGAAGATTAAATATTCCTTGACCTTTGATATTATTGGCTAAATTTTGACATACGTGTTATTTGACCAATGAAATCTTGTGAAATATGGAACAATATCGAAATTATACGCGTCTGCGACGCGAAAAAAACAGGGTTGTAAATGACCCAGTTATACGTTAGCTGACTTGTTTTGACTTGAGTTGGCCGTATTGATAAATTTTCTGTGTTCTGTCTTTTCTTATTAAGGGTCTTAGGCCATGTGCGTAGCGTAAATCTGAGCAGAAACTTTTGAGTCGCGACACGACAAAACCAATAAAATGTGCGCCCAGCGAAGACTCGGATCAGCCTAGGCATCCGCCCAGTGTAATCATACTCTTAGCTGTCCGCATGGTGCTAGCTTAGACTTTTAGCTACTCTTTAAGCGCACAGCAAAAACTCGGATCATTTTGGGCGGATGTCTAGGCTGATCTTAGTCTTCGCTCAGCATAGGAATCCGCACAGTGTGATCAGAGTCTTAGCTGTCCGCATGGAGCTAGCTTAGACCCTTAGCTACCCTTTAAGCGCGCAGCGAAAACTCTGATCAGTTTTGGCGGATGTCTAGGCTGATCTAAGTCTTCGCTGGACTCACAAGCCACCTTATCGCGGTTATTTTTTCTTCCTTAAAAGTTCAAAGATTATATACATGAAAGCGAAAGGGACAGACTCAGATCAGGCTGCATTGATGTGCAGACTGATCTGAGACTTCCATTTTCGCGCATGCCATAAGGTTACTTTTCATGCGACACTTATTGTGCTGTTTTACACTAGGGTCGAGTCGGGTAACTTCAGACAGCGGGTAAATTCGGGCATACCATTGCAAACAGTGACAATCCAGATGAGCCGTCTCATCAAGATTTTCACTGTCTGCCAAGTTACTTTTGTTTCAGTTCCAAACAACTGACATATAAAGGAACAACGTCACTGTCCGGATTTACCTGCTGTATGAATTTACTTGACTTGACACTAGTAAGAGGAGAAACCTTACCAACTTCACCCAGTGGCCTCGAAAAAACTCCAGTCCCTTGGCAATAATGGTTAGGAGCACATGGGCAACTGTAGTAGAGTCCATTTGCTGGGTTTGAAACCTGCTGATTTGCAAGACAACCTGTTTTGTGAAAATAAGCACTAAGTCGGGTTTTCATCCACATCAAACGGAAGTTAAGTTTACTAGAACATATACTTGTATAAGTAAATCATTCGATTTTTAGCTCACCTGAGCCAGCGGCTCCGGGGGAGCTTATAGGATGGTAAGGTAGCCGGACGTTTCGGACCCAAGACGTTTCGGACCCAAATATTTTGGACGTTTCGGACCCAGACCTTTTCGGACCCAAGACGTTTCGGACCCTGGGACGTTTCGGCCCCAAGACCTTTCGGACCCTGGTAAGCGGACGACCATAAACTGAAATAGTCTGCAACAACCAGTTATCTTACTTATCAACGACACGTGGATGATAATGCAACTGACTAGTCTTATAAGAAATCGGTCACACTTCTTGTGCAACCCACTGCCAGTTTACCTGTTTGATCAGTAAATTGCACAGGGGTCAAAACAGTTGTTTTGAAATCCTATTTGGCTGCTTGATGATTTTTTTTTTTTTTGAAAAAAATAAATAAATAAATAAATAAACGAACTGGTTAGGTCTCTGAAGTCTACAAACTACATGCTTCGAGTGATGGCTGTCATCCCAAAATTCCACGGCTTAAGTTTTTTTTTCTTCTTTTTTGTTTTGCTCTCAAAGACATAACCTGCCGCACGTTTAGTAGGTTTAAACATATTTTATTGCTCATAAAGTCAAATACAAGCAAAGTGGTCGGGCCACGAGTTCTAGCATTGAATATATCCAGAGGCTTATACGATGAGTAGTTATAAGCCTCTGATATATCGCAATCGCATTGTTGGGCTGAAGTTATCTATCTATCTTTCTATCTATCTATCAGCCGCTATGACATTCAATGTTATCCTTTTTAGAAAAGTTTTGAAAATAGTTTAATTTAATAAATAATTTAATGCTTAAGGTATTTGTTTGAATATTTGGCGCATCAATTCAGACTGACCAGAGTTTACCCTGCTTCATATCAAATACTGATTTTGCGAATATGGAGGGGTTTATTCAAGATTGCATGGCTGCAAAGGCCTATCTGAGTCTTCGCAATTTGTACATGCGACAGGTTAACATTAATTCTTAACATTGCTTAACCTGATCACAGACGCTGACGCTGACGCTAACTCACGCAAACGCTAACGCTTAATTGAACTACGACGTCGGGGGTATATAGCATAAGCTCTCCTTTGCTTTCGCAAAGGCGCTCTATAAATCCATATTCTGACAATGTGTCGCGGTAAATTTCGTCAAAAACACTCCACTATTTTCCCCGCTGTTTTCGCGGGAAGGTAAATCCCGGCGTATCCACGGCACTGCAGGGACACCTCTTAGGTAAAAACACGGTACTTAAGCCCCGCTATGTCCTCCGCTATCCCCGGCCCCATATGGGCCGTGGTTGCAAATGACTGGTGCATAACAGTTTAAAGATAAACTCCCTTGTCATTTAACAATTTCCAAACATTTTTCTTGTACCAAATTTCGTTAGACATTATATCATCATGTCATTATATTAAATTCTGGGTAAAAATTCATTAAATTCTGGGTAAAAATTCATTAATAAATTGTGCAAATTTACAAAATTATTTGCTAGTAAGGAAATCAATATTAGATTCCTCAATCATGCGATGATACCAACATAATCTTCTCATTCGCGCACGTGATTATTACCGCATTTGAACCAGTCACACAATTTCTTCCAGATGATTTATTTTTATATATATTTTTTTACATATATTCTGTCGCAATATTATGTTCTAAACCGATGGCTAATATTAAGTTTGAACTAAGAGAGAGAGAGAGAGTGGCCATGTGTGTATATATATTTCTTATATATAGTTTAGCAAGGGGTGAATGTAATTCTGCAATTCTTTTAAGAATCATTCTAGATCGCATGGAAGCGTCCTAGTAACAGGTTAAAAAGTATTTGTCTTATACGTAGGGGATAGGAAGTAGTACGTCCTACGTAGAACTTTCTAACGTCTACGTAGGAGATAATGTCCTACGTAGGACTTACTAACTCCTACGTAGGAGATAACAAATCCTACGTAGGACTTACTAACTCCTACGTAGAACTTATTATCTCGTACGTAGGACTTACTAACTCCTACGTAGGAGATAGGAAGTCCTACGTAGGACTTAGTAACTCCTCCGTAGAACTTACTATCTCCTACGTAGGACTTCCTATCTCCTACGTATGAGATAATTTGTTTTTACCTGTCACTAGGACGCTTCCATAAGATCGTCTTTCTCAAACACAGTGAATTTGTATTTTGGTATGTGGTATGGAACGTTTGTCTTTTACATATCGAAAGTTTTTCTTACTTATTTTCCGGGGTTTTTTTTGTTTTGTTTTTTTTTCTTTCGGTTTCTTGTCACATTTATCCTCTGTCCTCATCATTGGTTGTCTTAATTTAAAATCTGCATGAAATAATTACCGTTTTTTTGGTTTTGTATTTTAATTTCAATATATACTTACATCTTGAAAATCTCAAATATAACACTATCTTTAAGTATAACCAACCAACAGAATTAAAGACGCCTTGTCTTGCTCATGTGCATTTGTTTATTGCTCATCGATAAATATCACACCTAAGTTATCGTGTATATCCACTAATCGATGTCGCGTGTCACGATTAATCGATACCGCTGCTTGCCTGGACTTTAGGCAGGGTGGATTTCTTTCAGTTAGATAGACAGGGACGATCGGTTCAGTTAGCTAGATAGATCAGTGACCTATATACAAATATAGGTAACTGGATAGATAGATAGATAGATAGATAGATAGATAGATAGATAGATAGATAGATAGATAGATGGATGGATGGATGGATGGATGGATGGATGGATGGATGGATAGATGGATGGATGGATGGATGGATGGATGGATGGATGGATGGATGGATGGATGGATGGACGGACGGACGGACAATTACCCATAAAACAAACATTTCTTAATGTTTAAGGAATTTTGTCATTCTGTGCGTTTATTTCACATTCAAATAAAATCCTCTCCCTGAAATTATATTTAGGCTAGTTAATAAAGCAGGAGAAAACAAACGATTGCAAATATTCTCAACAAACAAGACGATACAGGCTCACATTATAAGTTTTAACTGTGATCCCAGGTTGACCATATTAGCCCAAATAGAGTTTTAACATTGTAAATGTGGGTGGACCATATTATCTCGAACAGGCCATGGTACTGTGACATGAAAATTTTGATTCCAAACTATTGTTTCTAACTGCTCAGAGAGGAGTTTTATGTTGGGCCTATTTTGTTTATTTTATGAACAGATTACTTACATTGAATGTGTAGAGACAAAGGTGCACTGCAAAAATAAACGGTAGATTTTACGGTACAATAACTGGCAACCAGTTGCCAGTCCTTATACAAAAGCCCGTAAAAATAACGGGAAAAGGACTGGCAGCTGGTTTCCAGTTATTCTACCGTAAAATCAACAGATTTTTTTACTGTGTACTTATGTTTTGACGATGTGCAGTCTACAGAAAAGGACGAAATACGACTGGGGACGAGGACGAAATGTTGGGTCCGAAACGTCTTAAAACAGGGTCCGAATGGTCCCAGGCCAGGGTCCGAAACGTCTTGGGTCCGAAAAATACGCAGGGTCCGAAACGTCTTGGGTCCGAAACGTCCGACATTCGTCGGTAAGGCTCCGTCGTCCGTCGTCCGTCCGTCGTCCGTCCGTCGTCCGTCGTCCGTCCACAATTTCAAACGACTTCTCCTCTGAAACCGCTGGGCCAGTTGTAACCAAATTTCATATGTGGCCTCCAGAGGAAGGGGGAACGAAAAATTGTTCAAATGGTCTTGGTCACATGACCAACATGGCCGCCATGCCCATATATGGTAAAAACCTTTAAAAACCTTCTTCTCCAGAACCAATGGGCCAATGGCCTTGAAACTTAGTACGTAGCATTGGGTACGCGAGTACTACCAAGATTTTCAAATTATGACCTTGGGTTGACCTTGACCTTTTTTACGGTAAGGTCAAATTTGCTTCCTTGTGCTTTTATATGCCAAAATGCTAGAACTTAAGATATCTTGGAAACTGTTGAATATTTTGGGCTAAAACTTGGTATCTACAGTCATCTTAATGAGTACATGAAGATTCGTGAGTATAAGAGGTCAAGGTCATTCTTTGACCTTTGACCCAGGACTCTGATATTTTGACAATTTCAAACAATCTCCTCAAAAGCCACTGGACCATTTGTAACCAAATTTCATATAGAGCCTCCAGGGGTTGAGGGAACAAACATTTATTCACACAGTCCATGTCACATGACCAACATGGCCGCCACGCCCATATATGGTAAAAACCTTTAAACATCTTCTTCTCCAGAACCAATGGACCGATGGCCTTGAAACTTGGCATGTAGCATTGGGAACTTGAGTACTACCAAGAATGTTCAAATTATGACCTTGGGTTGACCTTGACCTTTTTTATGGCAAGGTCAAATAAAGGAAAATGCTAGAAAATAAGATTTTTTGGAAAGCTTTGAAGATTAAGGCCTAAAAATTGTTATACACAGTCATCTTATTGAGTACATGAAGATTTGTGAGTACAAGAGGTCAAGGTCATTCTTTGACCTTTGACCCAGAACTCTCATATTTTTACTATTTCAAACAATCTCCTCAAAAACCACAGGACCAATTGTAATCAAATTTCATATAGAGCTTTCAGGTGTTGAAGGAATGGAATTTTGTTCAAACGGCCCAGGTCACTTGACCAACATGGCCGCCACGCCCATATATGGTAAAAACCTTTAAAAATCTTCTTCTCCAGAACCAATTGACCGATGGCCTTGAAACTTGGTATGTAGCTTTGGGTACTCCAGTACTATCAAGATTGTTCAAATTGATGACCTTGGGTTGACCTTGAATATTTTACGGCAAGGTCAAATATGGGAAAATGCTAGAACATAAGATTTCATGGAAAGTTTTGAAGATTTAGGCCTAAAAATTGGTAAATACAGTTATCTTTATGAGTACAAGAGGTCATGGTCATTCTTTGACTTTTGACCCAAGACTCATAGTTTGACAATTTCAGCTTTAAGAAAAAGCCACTTTGCCAATTGCTCGGGTGAGCGATTCAGGGCCTCATGGCCCTCTTGTTAGGTACTGCCAACATAATCATAGCCGCATGATAAAGAAGCATAATATAGAAGCATGACAGCAAAAAACAGTGTCTACTAGGATAATACAGCTGAGTAACCAGTCAAAGTAAAACGTCAAAGCATCGTTCGTTAAGGCATATAGTGCACACTCGTACATGTAAACTCAAGTGTGCTAATATTTTGCTAAAGATATGAGAAGCTTCTGCGCTGCAAAAGCTTCTGACGTTTTTTCTTTTGGCAAAATAGTGGGAGTATTTTTGCGTTTAATAATACTAAAATTTGATATCAGTTTAATTAATGACGAAGAAAGTTTTTTTAGCAGCTGTGGATGATTAAAGTCTTAAAACATCCGTTTCTGTTTACTGTTAATCGATTTACATGTTAAGATCTTTTTTTTCTTTTTATTATTCGTTGCATGGTAGAAATAAAGGAAACTAGGATTCCTTACGCGTTTTTTTTTTTTTGCTAGTTCACGGGTGGTAATCAGTGGAACTAGCTCCAAAATGAGTCAATGGAATTTCGTTCCCTCGTCATATCCGGGAACCCGCGAGCTAGTGCTGTCGACAGAAAATCAGTAAACAAAGGTAGGTCTTGAAGAATTTTATCAATTTTTATTTCGTTAGTAGCGATCCCAGGAAACAACTGTCGATGCTATTGTGTGTAGATATGATTCAACTTTATTCCCCGTCGGAGTTCGCCGCAGAAATATGCAGGGCTTGAACTAACTTGTAGCAAATGTTTGAAACACCGAACTAAAAATCCACCAATTTCTGTCAATATGGAGATTTGGGTACACGATTTTTTCATTTTCCGTCCAAACTGTAGCGTTCAGACCCTCTAAAGCACCATCCCTGGTAAATTCAAGCATGTAAAGTCACAAATAAGCAAAAACGTGTGGGTCGAGATTACGTACCTGGACAATATTGACAAAATTTCTGCCTGAGCTAGAGCGCTCGACATGGAGCTAGTGCGTTCAACAAGGAGCTAGTGCGCTCATCCATATTTTTATCTCGTGATGAATCATACTGTATGCTTCAGTTTGAATCAACCCTTCTTTATAAGTAAGGTTTTCTCTTTCCCTTGATGCGCCTGTTGATGCCCGAACAGCTAGTCAAACTGCACGTTTGAAAAACTTTAATATATGAAACTTGTATCTAACAGTTTTTGCATCATGCAAACATGTCCGTCTAATGAATACCCCCGTAACTCTTTATAATTTACAGTCATCTAATGGCTGTTTGGTGAATGATAATAAAAACTATTGCCCCGGGTACCCGAGGATGTATGCGAGGATGGCTTGATGCACTATTGCCTGAGGCCAAGGATAATGGTGTATCAGGCCACCCAAGGTGCCGAGGGGCAATAACTTTTAATATTACCCAACCTACTTTTATACCTTTTATTATCCAACCCACTATATATCTATAATGGTATATGCTTTGCCATGTCACTGGTTGGCCTCCACAACGCATTTCACTGAATTATTAACCCACCAACAGCTTAGACTATGCCATGCTTATGATGCCACTCATGTAAATGTAATGAGAAAACAGCGTGGTATGGTTTTGTCTATATGGCATGTCGTCAAGCGTCACGAGAATGACTTGGAAAATCACGAGCTTGCCGAATTTGAGCACCTGTCATGCAGTTGATTGCTAGTTACAGGTTCGGTTGAGTAATACGAAAGCTATTTCATTGCTGTTTGGCAGAATAGTCAATACTATGTTACTCATTACCATGGACAGGTCAATGCACTACTACCTGAGGCCTTGTGGCTTCGGGCAACAGTGAATGAAGCTGTTCACGGTACCTCGAGGCATAATTTTGACTAGTTACCAAACAGGCATGAAATAACAGGACAATATCCATGTTACAGAAGAGTATTACCAAAATCGCCATAATCAGTCATGAATACTACACTCATCTGATGAATGACGATGGAATTATCTATGTACATTAAGTCATCTCTTCGTGGTTTCAAAGGGGTACAGAGCAAAACCTAAAAAACGGTTAAAATCATCTATCAACAATAAATCAACAATTCTGCCTTATCTTAGGTGTGAATGAGCGCACTAGCTCCTTGTTGAACGCACTAGCTCCATGTCGAGCGCTCTAGCTCAGGCAGAAATTTTGTCAACATTGTCCAGGTACGTAATCTCCACCCACACGTTTTTGCTTATTTGTGACTTTACATGCTTGAATTTACCAGGGATGGTGCTTTAGAGGGTCTGAACGCTATAGTTTGGACGGAAAATGAAAAAATCGTGTACCCAAATCTCCATATTGACAGAAATTGGTGGATTTTTAGTTCGGTGTTTCAAACATTTGCCACAAGTTAGTTCAAGCCCTGCACATTTCTGCGGCGAACTCCGACGGGGAATAAAGTTGAATCATATCTACACACAATAGCATCGGCAGTTGTTTCCTGGGATCGCTAATAAAGAAATAAAAATTGATAAAATTCTTGAAGACCTACCTTTGTTAGCTCACCTGAGCCGAAGGCTCACAGGTGAGCTTATAGTATAGGCAGGCATCCGTCGTCCGTCGTCCGTCCGTCGTCCGTCCGTCCGTCGTCCGTCGTCCGTCAACATTTTCAAATGACATCTCCTCTGAAACTACAAGGCCCATTGTTACCAAATTTCATATATAGCATCTATAGGCAGGGGGAACCAATAATACTGTTTTTTTATCCAAATCTCTTCAGAACTTTGGTTGCTATGGCAACTTAACGTTTCCATTGATTTGTATGGGACAAATGGAAAATTTGCATTTATTGCTATGTCACTGCAGATATTTTGACAAAACTGTACAGAAATGTTCCTTGAGTAGTCCTCTATCAACCACACAAAAGTTATGTAAATTGCACAATTTGCCTGGTTGCCATGGCAACCGAATAGTTAAAAATAGAAAAGATATTCAAAAATCATCTCCTCAGAAACTATGCAACCAATAAAGCCCAAGCTTCACAGAAACCATCTTGGTACTACCCTCTATAAAAGTACTGTTTTTCGTGGCAATTGCTCCAGCAGTTTGGTTGCTATGGCAACTTAAAGTTGCCATTGACTTATAATGGGAAAATTGAAAATTTGCATTTATTGCTATGTCACTGCAGATATTTTGTCAAAACTTTTACAGAAATGTTCCTTGAGAAGTCCTCTATCAACCACATGAAATTTATATAAATTGCACAATTTGGCTGGTTGCCATGACAACCGAATAGTTAAAAAATAGAAAAGATATTCAAAAATCATCTCCTCAGAAACTATGCAACCAATAAAGCTCAAACTTCACAGAAACCATCTTGGTACTACCCTCTATAAAAATACTGTTTTTCGTGGCAATTGCTCCAGCAGTTTGGTTGCTATGGCAACTTAAATTTGCCATTGACTTATAATGGGAAAATTGAAAATTTGCATTTATTGCTATGTGACTGCTAATATTTTGACAAAACTTTTATAGAAATATTCCTTGAGTAGTCCCCAATCAGCCGTTTTAATTTATGCAAATTGCACTATTTGGCTGATTGCCATTGCAACCGAATGGTTAAAAATAGAAAAAATATTAAAATGTCACTTTTGCAGAAACTATGTGGCCGATAAAGATCAAACTTTGCAGAACGGATCTTTGTACAAGCCTTTATAGAATTACTGTTTTTCGTGGCAATTGCTTCAGGAGTTAGGTTGGTTTGGCAACTTATAGTTTCCATTGAAATATAATGGTAAAAATGGAAAACTGCAATTTTTGCCATCTCCCTGCAGTTATTTTGGATATTTTATCTACAGAAATGTTGCTTGAGTAGTCCTCTATGATTCGTATTAATTTTGTCCAAATCGCCGAATTCGATTTGTTGTCATGGCAATATTAAGGAAATATTTTCGAAAAAATATTCAAAAATCTTTTCCTCAAAAAGCAGATAGGGGGATGAAGCTGATTCTTTGCATACATGTTCATGACATTAGCCACTACGTAATATTGTTTTTTATTATTCTTGCCCACATGGTTTCCTTGCTGTGGCATTTTAAAGTTTCCATAGACTTGTATTGGGAAAAGTGCAAATTTGCATTTATTCCTGTGTTACTGCAATATTTAGGCAAAAAGTTTTACAAACATGTTTTTTTTATTGTAACTTCATTAAACTTGCTAATATTAACTAGGACAAGCATAAAAACTCAGTCAAAGTTGAAATTAGGCCAAATTGTACAATTTACTTTAGTGTTTCTTACTCTGAGTTCTAAGGGTGAATGGACTCAGGTGAGCTACAGGACCAATGGTCCTCTGGTTTACTGATTTTCTGTCGACAGCACTAGCTCGCGGGTTCCCGGATGTGACGAGGGAACGAAATTCCATTGACTCATTTTGGAGCTAGTTCCACTGATTACCACCCGTGTAGTTATAAAATCACACTTTTTTCCAACTCGCCATTCAAGTTATCTGCATATGGGCATGACAGAATTCCAATACGCTAACACATGGATTCCAAAGTACTCACCCACGGAACTCCAATGTACTTATTCATGAACATTTATGATATCTACACATGAAATTAAAAGACACTTACATAGTGAAAAAAAGGGTACGTAAACGAACGGAATTCTATGGAATTCTGAGGTACTAACCTGGAATTTGAAGGTACTGACGCGGAATTCTTGGATACTGAGGCATATAATACAAAAGTACTAATATGAAATTCCAAGGACCTCACACATGGGATCTCAAGGTAATAACAATGATTTCTAAGGTACTAATATTTACATATGGAATTCATATTTACTGAGGAAATTCCTAGATGGTATACAAGGTGCAAACATGAAAATCATAGGTACAAACCCACAAATTTTCACGACACTATTACATACACTTATCAAATTCTAAGGTACTAGCACATGTAATTCCATGAAACCATCATGATAATTTTGTATTTTGAGGCATTCGAATGCATTTACAGGCGGATTTCCCAAAGAACTAACAGATTATCCCAAATTTGTCCTCAGATAGTCCCCGTATCTGTAAATGTGGTATGTATATTTTAGTCTCGCTGTTACTAACGTTATGCGACGTCGATGTCATATGCTGTTTCACATTTGACAAAGGATTTAGAAATGGCTGATACGTTGTGATACTAAAGACATTATTCTATTTTCGAATTTGTTCTCTGAAATGTATATGATAATGTGCTAATAAGGAATTCAAAGGAACTAACACAAGGAATTCTAAGGTGCTACACGTAACACATGGAATTCTAAAGTACTTGCACATTTAACTCCAAGATACTCCGATTGAATTCTGTACGTGAAATAACAAGGTAATAAGAGGACATTTGAAGGCATTCAGTATTGGAATTCTTAGGTACGTCTTATGTATCCGTAGGAGTAATATCTAGTTATCAAGACCTTGCTTTAAAGTTGCTGAAGTAAACCAACTGTTTATACTTTTACCATTGGCTCATTTTGTGTATTAATATTGAACCGTAAATGTGAAATATAAATACTTAATCAACAGCATAGATCAAAGGAAAAGCGACAGAGTCATAACACAAGTTTCCTTATTGTTTGAATTCTCGTCCTTCTCGTGATATTTTTTGTGGGCGTGAACTTGTCGCCTGCGGCGACTTGTCACGCCCACAAAAAGTATCTCTCGATGGACTCGAATATCAAACAATAACTGCACATTTGTTAATACACGAAAAGACTTCCACATATACACATGAAAGAATAAGAAAAAAAAAAGAAAAAAAGAAAAGAAATTAATAAAAACACTACATACGCGAGCCGCTGGTTCCCATCTTTACACAATTTCCTTGAACAGCGCCAGTAAGGAGTGACGTCACTGCACGCTTTCCGCGAGGCTGGTTAACAGTCACACAACACTCATATGATTGACAGTCGAAGCTGGTGACGCACAAGCCTGCTAGTGCCCCATGTCCTGGGGCTGGAACGGCCTATTATGCAATTCTCAATATTAAAATGAGGGCGAAGCGACAAAACCAACAAAGTGGCATGTTCGCCCAGCGCAGACTCAGATCAGCCTGGGCATCCACCCAGTCTGATCAGAGTCTTCGCTGTCCGCATGGAGGTAGCTTAGACCCATAGCTACCTTTTAGACTGATGAAACTGAGTTGCTGCCCTGGCTGTTCTGAGTCTTCCCTGGGCGCACATGTCACTTTGTTGCCTTGTCGTGTCGCGACTGAAATTTGATTGCCTGGTGCTCTTAACGTGAGACAACAGCAGAGGAAACAGTTTATTACTAACGTTTATATACCAGGCCAATAGTGTCGTTGTATTATGTTTTCTTCTCTGTTGTACGTGTTCCCGTCCGTCTGTTTGTCCGTTGACATGGAGATACGTACGTTTGTCGCATTTTTACAGCTGTTTACAGCATTTCTAGTGTTGATCGATATTGTTAAGGTATATGGATATCCTCTTATAGTTTGCACCGTCCTTCCTTCGCGGGAACAACTCAAATGAGCCGCGACACGACAAAACCAACAATGTGGTTGTGCGCCCAGCGCGGACTCAGATCAGCCTGGGCATCCGCCCAGTCTGATCAGAGTCTTCGCTGTCCCTACGGAGGTAGCTTAGACCCTTAGCAACCCTTTAAGCGCTTAACGAAACGTCTGATTAAACAGGGCGTTTCTCCAGGCTGATCTGAGTCTGCGCTCGGCGAACAACCATATTGTTGGTTTTGTCGTGTCGCGGCTCAAATTGCTTGTTTAGTGAGGGCTGCTCTTAAAGAAAAAGTTGCTCTCTTCAGAGCGCATTTTCCTTTTATAGTAGTATCATAGCCCACCCCTCTCCCTCTCACCCTTCCCCCTACCCCTTGAGAACAGAGGCAGATCAACGGGATCTCTATCAGAGAGTATCCATACACATTAAATTTCAAAAATGAAGCATAACAGTGAATATTCAAGTATCGCTACAATCGGATTGAGGTTACTTTTTATTTGTGTTGGATATATGTGCATCCTAATGTTGTTTCATGATAAAATAATATGTGTTATGTTTTTCCATTAGACTATAAGATGATAATGCTGGATAACATTAATTATATATTCGCATATTTTATATAATACTTAAACAAATCTCGAGCAAACTAATAAACGCTATGTTCTAAGCATCAGAACCAAGTAGATACACTGTAAAACACTAATATCTGCGGTATCAAAATTTGGCGGTTTAAAGAAAATGAAATATTGGCGCATATTAATTTTGGCGGTCTTGATGTACCATGGCTCCAGAGAATCTGATGTAAATTTGTGACAATTTTTCTCGCTTTTCTATTTAACTATGCATTGTGGCATCTATTAGAATCGCCTCATCGAGGCGATTCTAATAGGATGCCACAATGTATAGTTTAATGGAAAGGTATAAAAAAAAATCTAAAATACTCATAAAAACTACTTCTTATCTGAACCTCCGTTATGCTGTGCCTGTGTTTATACATAAAATATATGTAATATTGGCGGACTTATATTTTAGCGCTCTTTTCCTTAATCGCCAATATCGCCAAAATTCAGTAACCGCCAAAAATAAGTGTTTTACAGTATTAGGGTTTCAGATGTCTGTGCGCATATTAAAATTTTGTCAGTTAATCAAATTGCTTAGCTGCTGCCTCTTACGATCTGTTTTCGTTAAGATTAGAATGTCACGGAAGTTTTTCATAGCTTTACGCTCTATTTCATCAAAGATTCCCATGTTTCAAATTATTTTAGAGAGCGATTTTTATTCAAGTCCCATAAAAAGCGCTTCAGCCTCCACATTGGATGATAAAATATGGGTTGCCGTGCATACACTGGGTCAATAAACTGGCAACACATAGGGGAAACACGTTTTTCAAAAACGACAAATCGCTCAACAAGATACAATGAACCTATCAGGCTCACCGTCGAACGATGGAATATAAATAAAAGTGGGACAGTGAATGGCACCCCATGTCTGTACATCGTATTTTAACCATTTTATTCAAGTTGCCAACTAAAATGACAAATATCAGTTTTCAAATCTCTATTATGTGAAACTCAAGGCTGTCTTATTTTTTTTTTTTTTTAAAGTTGGCTAGTCACGGTCATTTGCAATGAAGACACTATAGTGAGAAGCTATGAGGGACCGCAATATTCATAGAACGCATTTTTCACACGTGTGTGATGAATACAGTCGTATTCTTCGCACTTTGCGAGTATGACAAATACGTTCGGATTTTGTAGCGATTTTTAATAGAAACGCATTTTTCACGCATATGGCTAGGAAAACTTGAGAATAAATTATTTGTTATCCCTTTCCAACTACAACTGTGAGTTTGAGCCCCAACTGCGATGAGGCTTCGGCTCGGGATTTTACAGGAAAGGCAGTCTCCGCTGTCCGTCGTCCGTCGCCTGACGTCGTCTGTCAACACATTTGAGCTACAATATCTCTTAAGCGTCTGGGTCAATCTCAACCAAAGGACTTCTATGCTTAAAGTGGTGATAATCACTGATTTGGGACAAAGACAAAAATCTGCAAAAAATACTCAAAATCACACTGATCTTTCCAAAACTTAGCAGATGACTTCTTTATGTTGTTTCTCATAATTTAGAATCCCAAAATGCAGCATTTGTTAATGTTAAAAAGTGTTTTTATAAGGAAAGATCAAAGGGTAATTTTCTGCGAATAAATCTGAAAAAAAAAATAGTATCGTTATTGAAAATATACTTAGTGCTTAGAGTACCTTACTGCATAATGGAGAGCGTCCTAGCAATTATATTTTCAAACTCTTTCACACATTATCAGGCTGAGCAGATGAAAAAAGATGCAGTCTGTGTCGAAATTTTTTTGTCAAAACACACAGGGGAGAGTGGTGAGACTATTTTAACAAGGTTGAACAATTTCATCTACACACCACTGATCATGTCAGTAATGTAGCATTTATACTGTAGGTGTTTACATAGGTATGCTTGCCTACCCTATGTTTAATAAATGCGTCCAGTGTACATTTACTTTGTACATTGTTGAACATTTGAGAAAAAGCTACCGTTTTTATCTGATCTACATTACAATTTGAGAAAGAGATGGAATAAATAATTGCTAGGACGCTCTTCATTATGCAATAATGCACCTTCAGCACTACGTAAATTTTCAATAACAATATTATTTTTTCGGATTTATTCGCAGAAAATTACCCTTTGATCTGTCCTTATAAATACACTTTTTTTAAGCAGCATGTACGTCTATTTTGTATTCTAAACTGTAAAGAACAACAAAAATAAGAAGTCTACTAACTTTCAGGGAGATACATTACTTTTTTATGGTTTTATGCAGATTTTTACATTTACCATAAATCACCACCTTAAGGCGTGAATTTTCCCCATGATTAAAAAGTTATACGGATCACTGACTTCTGCTTTGCATTTATGACTATGACATGTAACTTGCATGACAAATGAATTTTCAACTGTTTGTGTCTATGTAAAGTACGTTAAACATACGTTGACGTTGACGTCATTGTTGAGATAAATTGTAAATTAACCTCAAACTGATCGTTGAAATAATGATTTATTGTATACATTTCGCCCTTTTTTGACTTACATATTACTTACATAACAGACAACACTGGATAGTTTTGACTATATGTATGTGACCTTGACCTCATTTCAAGGTCATGGTACACAATATAATCCTTGAAGATCACAGTGCTACTGTTGACCTTTCTTCTTCTTTGGCTTACTGAATATCGTCCCCCCCCTCTCCCGTGACTCAGCTTCCCACTCATATATATTAACGTACTTGCATCGCATAAGTCTGCTGCATGAAGAAAATGCTGGGTCACGGGGGAGGGGGGGGGGGGTACTTGTACTTTAATTATAGTTAAGCGTTCTATTTTGACCATTTTGACTGGAAGTGTAACTATGGTTTTGCATGTTTTAGGCCCAGTTTCACGTCGACAAATTATTTCTTAGTGATTTAAACTGCGGTGGCGACTTCGCTAAACTGCCTATAAAACCCAGGTACCATGGTTTTGCCAAGCTGGTGATTTTTTATGTAAGAAATCATGTAAAACTGACTCACCTACGATCTGATATGCAAAAAAGAATTAGAGAAACTTCAGAAGACACGCCTCTTTAATAGCGCAGCAAGATATCTTCTTGAACAAGGGTTGTCAAAGAAGATACTTTTCTTTGGTAGTGCAGGGTAACTAGCGCCGTTATGAAGATATCATCCTTAAGTGTTTTTGTCTCTCGCCTTTCTCGGGACGCATTGGTTAAAGAGGTTCACTGAAGGCCGCCTGCTCTCGCTATTTGATACGTAGGCATCTCTTACTTGATGTCTGCAGCTACTGTGTCTATAAAAAGTTTCCGATAATATTACAATATCTATACTCAAATATACTGATTGGGACCGAAATATCTCAGGGGCCGAGATGACTAGGGGCAGATGTGTCCGTGGGGCCGAGATGACTGGGCCGAGTAGACTGGGGCCGAAGTGACTGGGGCCGAGATGGTTTTGGGCCAAAGTGTCTAGGGGCTTGGGGCCGAAGTGTCTGTTAATCAATTGGATTTTGGTAGGGCAAGGTCCTACTGTGCTTTCAGTAGGTGCGGTTGAGGGTTGTTTGGACGTTTTTCTGTCTCCTATCGTATCTCTTTTCTTTCTCCCTCTCTCTGGGAGACGGCTCGATATACATGTAGACTGAGATACTTTTCAAAGAGCCGTTAAACCCCAAAAATAAATAAATAAATAAATAAATAAAACAACCACCTGAGGGGTGGTGTCTTCTTAACTAGCACTTGTTCCGCTCCGCTACTCAGTGAAGGGTGTTTTGTTTTGTTTTTTTGCCTCCGAAGGAACTTCGGGTGGCATATCAAAATCGAAACGTCCGTCTGTCCGTCCGTCCGTTACAAATAATGTCTCAGCGATAAATTAAAAAGTACTGAAGCAAATTTGATGAAACTTCACAGAAACTCAGAAAGATAAAGCAAAATGAGAAGGTATGTCGCGCACAAGACTTAGGTCCCTACGTCCAAGATCTAGGTCACACAATCGTGTCAGCGGTCAATTTGTGTCTCAATGTCGTGTCTCAACACGGTGTCTTATGAGCCACTCGAGCCTTCGCAGTTTTCTGTCTTTGTGAAACAAAACTGTTTTACAAATTCTTCACCATCGTAATATTCAAAAGGGTCAAGTCTTTGAAGTGATTTCTTGGGCTCTTTCGAACATAAATAAGCCGTGACATGACAAAACCAACGAAGTCTGATCAGAGTCTTGGCTGTGAGCTTAAAGGGTATCTAAATATCTAAGCTAGTTCTATGCGGACAGCGAAGACTCATCAGATGCCCAGGCTGATCTGAGGCTTCGCTGGGTGCACATACATTTTAGTTTTGGTATTTCGCGGCTCATTGTGCATCACGAATATCATTTATGTTAATAAAATCGTCATAGTAATCATTGTTTCGCACAGAATCATGGTTTGTCAGTCCTTAATCTTCCATTTTTCGACGCTCAAAATTATCCGTAGTTTTATTCACAATTAAAAATAATCTTTGAACGTGAAATTCATTCCGAAGATTATCTATGTAAATAAGCACCCAACAGCCTTAATTCTCGGCTTATTGGCGACGTGAAATTGGGCCTAAATGCCGGTCAGGCGTAACAAGAAGATAATCATAGCCTTGTATTGTGATATGCGTGTATTTAGCATGCATTTATGACAAAAATGTATGGAATACTGTTCTCAAATCTCAAAAGTAGACGCTGGAAATGTTAAAAATCGGTACGTTGTTGTCTACCGCCATATGACCTTAAAAATACCAATTCTCGCCCGATCACCGAAGTTAAGCAACCCGGTTAGTACTTGGATGGATGATCGCCTGGTATACCGGGTGTTGCAGAATTTTGTCTGATTTTCTTTATTTATTTTCTAGTTTTATTTTTTTTTCTTTTATAATCCCCCCCCCCCTCGCCCCCTCCCCCAATACATATAATTTTAAGCTGTGCGAAGGAAATTACGTGTCTTTCAACGTTAAAGACTTTTTGATATATTCTACCGTTTACCGTCTACTGTGCACTGTCTACTCGCTCTTCATTT
Organism: Ctena decussata; assembly: GCA_963989385.1. NCBI lineage: Eukaryota > Metazoa > Mollusca > Bivalvia > Lucinida > Lucinidae > Ctena > Ctena decussata. The sequence continues at coordinate 60,341,733 of OZ022505.1, forward strand.
TGGAGCATGAACAGTAGTGCATGCTGTTCGCGTTTTTCTGTATACTATTTACTTCCAACGAAGTGTCTACTGTCTGTCTACTGCGTCCTGGATACTTTTACTGCGGCCTGTCTGCTACAAGAACATAGACGTGGTGCAAGAACAGGGGCATGGGTACTAAGTCGCAGCATGTGCGCCTGTTTAAGCGCATCCGGACTCTACAATGATGTACTTTCAACCAAAGTGGAGTCGCACAAACAGATGGAACCCACATTAGCGCAGTTAAAACAAATAAAAAAATAATAAATAAATTAAAAAGGTAGTTTTGACATTTTTTCTTGTCAATTTTAGTATGATCGAAATGCAGAATTTATAAATTTTGGCAATATGTACAAATTTTGGCATTATTTCTTTTCCCTATCGAATTGCTTTCTTCGTCTGAAGATCGATGTTAATGAAACGTGGACCTAGAATACTTAGTTGTGACTGTCGACAGACTTTCAATATCATTATTTTTTCTGATACCTAATGGAAATGCCAATAAGATGGGTCAAATCTTCACATTGATACATACTACCCAGCTGGCACACAACATTATAATGACGTCGCATTGACGTCAACGCAACCAGATTACATCGTATCGACGTCATTCTGACGTCATGTGCCCGCTGGGATATACTTTACTGCCCAGCAGTTACAAGACGTCGAAATGACGTAGTTTTGACGTCGATGCGACATCGGGGCGTCGCATCGACCCCATTTCGACATCATTACGACGTCATGCGCCTGCTGGGCGCCTTGTAATGCTTTTCAAGAAGTTTGCATCGTTTTAATTTACTCTCTCTATTGGGACACCTTAAAATTACTGTTATTATTCTAAAATTTGAACAGGTGCTTATACATGTACTAGCCGACAGTGTGTCAGAAATATGACGCATTGCACATCTTGATCTGATTGTATAAACTGATTCCGCAGATACATCTATCCCAAAATTTAAGATTACTGCGGCAATTGTTTGTTAATCTAGCAGCTCTTGGGTTACATCATTGAAAATCAAGGATCGGTCATATTTGCACGTGCATTTGATGCTCATCCCTTGGGTTTAACGTTATGAACCTTGTCCGGGCAAAAGATGTTTGACGCTATACGCAAACAGTGGGTACCAAGATAAGTCTATACAACTGCATAGTCTGTCAGAGTAAGTGCAGTGCACTGTTTGATACCCAGAAGTCATACTTAATGCGCCTACCCTGTTCTGATTGTGGTAGTGCACAAACTAGTCTGTACTTATGTATTTTGCATATACGATAACGCTGATTTTATCACGACACGACTCAAATGGCCTGCGCAAGGAAAAAAGTGTGTTCAGCCCGTAATGTTTGCGGCGAAATATGTATGTATACGTAACCAGGCGGTACAAAGATATGTCTACCCTACATGTAGTCTACCCTGTTCTCATTGCGCAAGCATCTAGTCTAGACACGCGTGGTTTGCGTATGACATAGGACTGGTTTTATCACGACACGGGGTGTGCGCAAGGAAAAATGTGTTTCACCCCATCTTGGTAAAAGTGAATGCAGTCCGATTAGTGTCTATTCCTGTCGCACACTTTACGGCGCTCCAGTGTATGATGCTCAAGATTGTTTATACATGTTGCGAACGCATAACTGTTACCACAGAGTGGGCTGATTCTTCTCGTCGCATGTGGCAATTTTCCGAGGGCGCGGCTTTTGGGTTACATCATTCATAATCATGATAATCAAGAATCGGTCATAATTGCACGTGCATTTTATGCTCATCTCTTGTGTTTAATGTTTTGAGCCTTGTGCGGGCAAAATATGTTTGACGCTGTACTTAAACAGTGGGTACCAAGATAAGGCTATGCAACTGCGTTGAGTGCAGTGCACTGTTTGATTCCCAGAAGGCATACTTAGTGCGCCTACCCAGTTCTGATTGTGCTAGTGCACAGACTAGTCTGGACTTAGTTGTTTTTCATATACGATAAGGCTTATTTTATCACGACATGACTTAAAAATGCCTGCGCAAGTAAAAATGTGTGTTCAGCCCATAATGTTTGAAGCAAAATATGTATGTATATGCAGCCAGGAGGTACCAAGATATGTCTACGCTCATGTGTAGTCTACCCTGTTCTGGTTGCGCAGACATCTAGTCTAGACACGCGTGTTTTGCATTTGACATAGGACTGGTTTTATCACGACACGAGGTATGCGCAAGGGAAAATGTGTTTCACTCCATCTTGGTAAAAGCGAATGCAGTCCGATTAGTGTCAATTCCTTTCGAACACTTTACGGCGCTCCAGTGTATGATGCTCAAGATTGTTTATACGTGTTGTGAACGCATAACTGTTACCACAGAGTGGGCTTATTCTTCTTGTCGCATGTGGCAATTTTCCGAGGATGAGGCTCTTGGCTTATATATCATTGATACTCATGATAATCAAGAGTCGGTCGTATTTGCACGTGCATTTTATGCTCATCTCTTGTGTTTAACGTTATGAGCTTTGTGCGGGCAAAATATGTTTGAGTGGGTAACAAGACAAGTCTATGCAACTGCGTAGTCTATAGGAGTGAGTGCAGTGCACTGTTTGATTCCAAGAAGGCATACTTAATACGCCTACTCTGTTCTGATTGTGCTAGTGCACAAACTAGTCTGGACAAGGGTGTTTTGCACATACGATGCTGCTGATTTAATCACGATGTTACTTAAGAAGGCCTCCGCAAGGAAAAATGAGTGTTCAGTCCATCATGTTTGAAGCAAAATATGTACGTATACGTAAACAGGAAGTGCCAAAATATGTCTACGCTCATGTGTAGTCTATCCTGATCTGATTGCGCATGCACCCACTTTTAAACACGCGTGTTTTGCGTATGACATAGGACTGGTTTTATCACGACACGATGTATGTGCAAGGTAAAAGGTGTTTCACCCCATCTTGGTAAAAGCGAATGCAGTCCGATTAGTAGACTGGCTCCCAGTCCCTTTGTTTTATTTTTTGGTTTTGACCAAAGTGGCCATCAGAATAAAAAATGCCATGTTAAAACTTCTACTATTTGAATACATATAACTATTTAGCCTGGAAGCCAGGCTATCCGATTTCGCACACTTTACGGCGCTCCAGTATATGATGCTCTAGATTATTTATACATGTTGTGAACGCATAAATGTTACCACAGACTGGACTGATTTTTCTCGTCGCATGTTGCAATTTTCCGAGGGTGCGGCTCTTAAGGTAGAGGAATAGTGAATAAAAATATTGGTGGGCATTCATTTCATTATACCATCTGAATAACCCAAAGGGCTATAAAACATTTGGATAAGAAAATAATTTTTTTCACCGTTTTGTTTTCCTAAAAAACAAACTTTTATATTTATACGTACTTTTTCTACTGCACTGCTTAGACTAGTCTGCGTAAATGCGCATTCTAGTCAGAAAAAGTGTAGTTCGCACTGGAATTAGTAAGATGTTGCGTGTTTTGACTCTCTGCGCACCTACTGAGCAGACTGTGCATAAGCACAGTTCGCAAATGCTCATCTGAAGACTTTATTCGCGTGCCGCAACTCTAAATAATCCAGCCACATTCAATGATAACAGATTTATTCCTCATGCTCAGCTGACACACAACGCTGAAACAACGACGTGTCATTAATATAGGGATCAAACATGGTTTTTCATGCATTAACGTTTGCCAGGTCCCGAGGGAGATGTTGGAAACCGAGGCCGAAGGCCGAGGTTTTCAACATCTCCCGAGGGACCTGGCAAATGTTAATGCATTGAAAACAAATGTTTGATCGCTGTTATTGCATAAATCAAAGAATTATTCGTTAAAATTTGAGAAAAAAACTTGGCACTCTATTTTGTCACCGTTTAACAACCAACGCGCTGGTGCATCTGTTTACTAATATTCGTCTTCCGGGCCCGAGAGCATTCATTCTATTCAAAATGGCTGCCATCATCCTATTCAACCTCATTTCGGAAAAGCATCCAAGATGGTCGTTGTAGTTGATGCAAAACAGATGGTAAATTAATCAACAAAAAGCAGATACCTTGAGCAATAATTTCCATGCAGAACAAGCTTGATCCATTCGTTCCTGCAGTTCTTGATTACTGAAAGCTTAGGATGCATGTTTTCTTTAACACTTATTTACTCTCCATTTGGCATCGTAAGAATGAAAACAACATGGCTTTGAAACCCGTGTCGGTACTTTATGACGTAATAAGAGTACATGATGACGTCATAAGAAAACTTAGGTAGCACGCGACCAATTATTGTAAATTAACCGAGAAGAGAGAGGCAAGAGTGCATGGCGGTTTTTAGTGGCCCGGCACAAGCATAACGAAAGTTCTGTCATCTTGTTTCAACAGCGCGAGAAAACCATTGTTGAAACACGGCTTTTCGCCTGTTGATGCACGGCTGTTAATACCTCTCGGCACTGCTTTTTATGCAATAACGCTGGTTAAATTTTAAGTACTATGATGTTGAATTACCCTTGATATTGACGGTTACATATTACTTTAGACATAGCTGATTATATAAGGTGCAACGTTGTACTTTGTAATAAAGAGGCCTATTGAAGATACTTTGCTATAGTTTCACCTACTGATCACAAAACATTGAAGCGCATTGAATCAACGTTGATTCAATGATGATTCAACATTTTGTGTTCGCTGGCTTGATAAGACTGAACTGCAAACAGCGCAGATCCTGATACGACTGCTCTACTAGGCCTGCAATGTGTGTCCCAGTAGTAAGAACTGCAGGATATTATAACTATTATACTGTTCTAAAATATCAAAAGTAGACGCTGGAAATGTTAAAAATCGGTACGTTGTTGTCTACCGCCATATGACCTTAAAAATACCAATTCTCGCCCGATCACCGAAGTTAAGCAACCCGGTTAGTACTTGGATGGATGATCGCCTGGTATACCGGGTGTTGCAGAATTTTGTCTGCTTTTCTTTATTTATTTTCTAGTTTTGTTTTTTCTTTTTCTTTTATAGTCCCCCCCCCCCTCCCCCAATACATGTATTTTTAAGCTGTGCGAAGTAAATTACATTTCTTTCAACGTTAAAGACTTTTTGATATATTCTACCGTTTACCGTCTACTGTGCACTGTCTTCTCGCTCTTCGTTTTGGAGCATGAAACGTAGTGCATGTTGTTCGCGTTTTTCTGTATACTATTTACTTCCAACGAAGTGTCTACTGTCTGTATACTGTGTCCTGGATACTTTTACTGCGGCCTGTCTGCTACAAGAACATAGACGTGGTGCAAGTACAGGGACATGGGTACAAAGTCGCAGCATGTGCGCCTGTTTAAGCGCATCCGGACTCTACAATGATGTACCTGCAACCAAAGTGGAGTCGCACAAACAGATGGAACCCACATTAGCACCATAGTAACCCGCACTTTATGGGAGCCAAACCCTGGTGGCCCGTTAGAATAATAAACGGTTGCCAAAATTTCTGTGGAGCACATGCACAGTGAGCACATACTTATACTTGGGTAGTAACACACACACGCAGACACATCTAATTATCTAAGTTCTGCAATAGTTAAAACAAATAAAAAAATAATAAATAAATTAAAAAGGCAGTTTTGACTCTTTTCCTAGTCAATTTTAGTTTTGTATGATCGAAATGCAGAATTTATAAATTTTGGCAACATGTACAAATTTTGGTATTATTTCTTTTCCCTATCGAATTGCTTTCTTCGTCTGAAGATCGATGTTAATGAAACGTGGACCTAGAATAGTTACTTTCGACAGACTTCCAATTTCATTATATTTTTTCTGATACCTAATGGAAATCCCAAAGAGATGGATCAAATCTTCACATTGATACATACTACCCAGCTGGCACGCAACGTTATAATGACGTCGCACTGACGTCAACGCAACCAGAATACATCGTATCGACGTCATTCGGACGTCATGTGCCCGCTGGGATATACTTTACTGCCCAGCAGTTACAAGACGTCGAAATCACGTAGTTTTGACGTCGATGCGGCATGGGGGCGTCGCATCGACCCATTTCGACATCATTACGACGTCATGTGCCTGCTGGGCGCTTTGTAATGCTTTTCAAGAAGTTTGCATCGTTTTAATTTACTCTCTCTATTTGGACACCTTAAAATTACTGTTATCATTCTAAAATGTGAACAGGTGTTTATACTAGCCGACAGTGTGTCAGAAATACTGAATATATTATATGACGCATTGCACATCTTGATCTGATTGTAAACTGATTCCTCAGATTCTATCCCAAAATTTAGGATTACTGCAGCAATTGTTTGTTAATCTGGCAGCTCTTGGGTTACATCATAGAAAATCAAGGGTTGGTCATATTTGCACGTGCATTTTATGCTCATCTCGTGTTGAACGTTATGAACCTTGTCCGGGCAAAAGATGATTGACGCTATACGCAAACAGTGGGTACCAAGATAAGTCTATACAACTGCATAGTCTGTCAGAGTAAGTGCAGTGCACTGTTTGATACCCAGAAGTCATACTTAATGCGCCTACCCTGTTCTGATTGTGGTAGTGCATAAACTAGTCTGGACTTAGGTGTTTTGCATATACGATAATGCTGATTTTATTACGACACGACTCAAATGGCCTGCGCAATGAAAAAAGTGTGTTCAGCCCGTAATGTTTGCGGCAAAATATGTATGTATACGTAACCAGCAGGTACCAAGATATGTCTACACTATGTGTAGTCTACCCTGTTCTGATTGCGCAAGCATCTAGTCTAGACACGCGTGGTTTGCGTATGACATAGGACTGGTTTTATCACGACACGGGGTATGCGCAAGGGAAAATGTGTTTCACCCCATCTTGGTAAAAGCGAATGCAGTCCGATTAGTGTCTATTCCTTTCGCACACTTTACGGCGCTCCAGTATATGATGCTCAAGATTGTTTATACATGTTGCGAACGCATAACTGTTACCACAGAGTGGGCTGATTCTTCTCGTCGCATATGGCAATTTTCCGAGGGTGCGGCTTTTGGGTTACATCATTGATACTCATGATAATCAAGAGTCGGTCATATTTGCACGTGCATTTTATGCTCATCTCTTGTGTTTAACGTTTTGAGCCTTGTGCGGGCAAAATATGTTTGACGCTGTACGCAAACAGTTGGTACCAAGACAAGTCTATGCAACTGCGTAGTCAGTCGGAGAGAGTGCAGTGCACTGTTTGATTCCCAGAAGGCATACTTAGTGCGCCTACCCAGTTCTGATTGTGCTAGTGCAGACTAGTCTGGACTTAATTGTTTTGCATATACGATAAGGCAGATTTAATCACGACATGACTTAAAAAGGCCTGCGCAAGTAAAAATGTGTGTTCAGCCCATAATGTTTGAAGCAAAATATGTATGTCTACGTAACCAGGAGGTGCCAAGATATGTCTACGCCCATGTGTAGTCTACCCTGTTCTAATAGCGCAAGCATCTAGTCTAGACACGCGTGTTTTGCGTATGACACAGGACTGGTTTTATCACGACACGAGGTATGCGCAAGGGAAAATGTGTTTTACTCCATCTTGGTAAAAGCGAATGCAGTCCGATAAGTGTCAATTCCTTTCGCACACTTTTCGGCGCTCCGGTGTATGATGCTCAAGATTGTTTATACATGTTGTGAACGCATAACTGTTACCACAAAGTGGGCTGATTCTTCTCGTCGCATGTGGCAATTCGCCGAGGATGCAGCTCTTTGGTTATATCATAATCAAGGGCCGGTCATATTTGCACGTGCATTTTATGCTCATCTCTTTTGTTTAACGTTATGAGCCTTGTGCGGGCAAAATATGTTTGAGTGGGTAACAAGACAAGTCTATAAAACTGTGTAGTCTGTGGGAGGGAGTGCAGTGCACTGTTTGATTCCCAGAAGGCATACTAAGTGCGCCTACTCTGTTCTGATTGTGGTAGTGCACAAACTAGTCTGTACTTAGGTGTTTTGCATATAAGATGCTGCTGATTTAATCACGATGTGACTTAAAAAGGCCTACGCAAGGAAAAATGAGTGTTCAGTCCATAATGTTTGAAGCAAAATATGTACGTATACGTAAACAGAAAGTGCCAAAATATGTCTACGCTCATGTGTAGTCTATCCTGATCTGATTGCGCATGCACCCACACTAGAAACGCGTGTTTTGCGTATGACATAGGACTGGTGTTTTCACGACACGAGGTATGTGCAAGGTAAAAGGTGTTTCAGCCCATCTTGGTAAAAGCGAATGCAGTCCGATTAGTAGACTGGCTCCCAGCCTCTTTGTTTTATTTTTTGGTTTTGACCAAAATGGCCATCAGAATAAAAAACGCCATGTTAAAACTTCTACCATTTGAATACATATAACCATTTAGCCTGGAAGCTAGGCTATCCGATTTCGCACACTTTACGGCGCTCCAGTGTATGATGCTCAAGATTGTTTATACATGTTACCACATGTTATAGATGTTACCACAGACTGCAACGATTCTTCTCGTCGCATGTTGCAATAATCCGAGGGTGCGGCTTTTAAAGAATGCGCATTTATATTATAAAAAAATAATTTGAGCCGCGACACGACAAAACCAACAATGTGGTTGTGCGCCTAGTGCAAACTCAGATCAGCCTGGGAATCCGCCCAGTTTGACCAGACTCTTCATTAAGTACTCAAAGGGTAGCTTAGGGTCCATGCGGACATCGACGACTCTGATCAGACTGGGCGGATGCCCATGATGATCTGAGTCTGCGCAGGGCGCACAACCACATTGTTGGTTTTGTCGTGTCGCGGCTCATTTGTTCTTTTCACGTAGTAAGCAATACTTTGGCTAACAACTATATATATATTTAGACCATCCCCCGGCTGGTAAATGAACGGACACATGGCGCCAAGTGCGTGCATCGGCTGGTAAATCTGTTGAATAGTAAAATCAACTGCATTTACTATACCAAAGACAAAGATAGATGAATGGATGACGCGATTTTCGCCCTTTCAACAGTATTTCAGTTATATCAGGACGATAATGAAAGGATATGTGCAATGGAACCCCGTTTATGGTAGGCAGGATTTCGCCGCAAGCGGGACTAGAACCTGGTCCACTATATCAGTAGGCCAGTGCTGAACCCACTGACCAACCGGGGCCCCAACCAAAGACAAAGAGACAGACACACAACAAAGGTATTCAAATAAACACACATGATCAAAGAAAACTTGCTTAAGCTATCAAATCTTAAACAAACTAAACTCAGACTAATACCAACAAGATTGATTAATTCGCCAGCAATAATTTACATCAGCCTTGACGTGGCGAAAGACCAGGCACATGACGTCATAATGACGTCGCACTGATATCGATACGACGTCACCATGTCGCTTCGACGACAATATGACCTCATTTGGACGTCATGTGCCTGCCGGGAAGATGCTTTTTGTAAGATGTATTACTGAGCTCCGTGTTAAAATAGAGTTATGATCAGTTATCTCCCATCGTCCACACAACATACATGTACAGTCATTTGTTGCAGCCGGGCCGGGTAGCGCAATCGGTAGGGCACCTGACTCGTAAGTCAGAGGTCCTGGGTAAGAATCCCGGTCTGGCCACATACTTTCGTTTCTCCTTCCGCTGATTCAAGAAAGGCAGTTGTCAGTTACTGGCGAAAGTATGCGCACTTAGTACTGGTTAACCGCTTAGGAGGTCTAAGCCTGCCCAGGAATAGTGTGGTTAGGTTAACTGACCGTCCAGACATGACCTTAGTTGTTTACCGTGGACGTTAAGCATCAAATCAACCAACCAACCAATCATTTGTTGCAAACAGTCGGAACTTTTCGCACCGAAATGTTGCATTTCTCGCGCGAAAACTGATTTTGTTTTCAGCTATTCTCTTTAGCTAGTCTGTCAAGCTTTGTTCATCTTCATTCACTACCAGATGTTACAAAGGGGGGGGGGGTGCCTATAAGGCCCTTTTTCTGCCCAAGAGCAAAATGTATTATTTTTTGCTGATGATTAGAATATAGTGTCCGCTATACTGAATCATTAGTGGTTAAGCTCCGTAAGCCCTACTTTTGGAATAATGGGGTTATTAAAGTGGGTGGGGTAAATCAGCATGAACCAGGGGTGTCATATTATAAGCTATATTTCTCCTTCAAATTTAATGGCATTCATAAATACCTTCTTTATAATTTGAAGTAATGTCTTTGGTGACATCTTTTCTCAAATTCTATCTTTTAAAGTATGCTTTCATGGTAGAAATCTATATCTGGGTAATAGAGATAGATATAGATATAGATTTCTACCATGAAAGCATATATACCAACACGCATACACTGGTTATAAGCGAATTTTGTACTCTCGATTCAACGCTATGAAAACCGGAAGAGATGGTACAGTGCATTCAGATACTGTGTATATGGCACAGGATCTGATAGAAAGCTTTATTTAAATCATCTCCAGAAACAATATGAATACAGCAACATACATGAATGAAGTAAATCAAGTGAAAGGAATGAAAACCAAAACCCAGGGACAAATGATAGAAACTGAGAAAAGTACATAACTATATAGCCAGTAAGTACTCTTCGCAGCTCTTTGTGCCCCGAAACTCCACGGGGACCGGGTGCCCAGGGACTATGTGAGGGAGCCTATGTACAGACAAGCCTTTCGCAGACACCTGTCCCCGTTGAGCTTCGGCAGATACATGTATGCAAGTAGCACTTGCCAGGTAAGCATAAAGAGATAAAGTGTCTACCGTAACACAATAAACATATAATAATAATAATAATAATAAATGCGTCAGGACGACCACACCGAGACAGTGTTTGTTGGAGCCTACAGTGTCTTAGGCACAGTTTGTGAAAGAGGGAGTCTATCCCTCTTCTTTCGTAAACTTCCCTGATTCAAAACAAATACCCATTTACCGCTGGGATGACAGAGGCAGTTTTTCCAACAGTCGTTGACACGGCTGGCGATTCGAACCTGCGACCCTCTGCGCGGAAAAGCAGAGCAGACTTCTATTCTAGTCTTTTTTTTTTTTTTCTTTTTTTTTTTTTTTTTTTTGTTTACCGTACCTATTTTCCCCCATAATAACTTTCAAAAGCAACAAATACATTCATTTGAAAAATCGATATTTTATTAGTAAACATATACAGGTGAAGTGCAGCGTTTTCGCGCAAAAACATTAAATAATTTTTCAAATATAGCAAATTCCCCCAATTATTTCTACGTTTCTCCTGTTAAAATATATATCTAAAGAAAGAATAGTTATTGCAGATTTCGAATCCGTTTGCATAAAATATGTAACTTAGTATACAAAAATGGTCTCGCGAAATGAATAGAGATGTCGTCTGCATTTTTAGCCTGTCTTTTACTATATAAGTATGCGATTTGAGGGGTTATACTTACAACTTAAAAATCCCCCAATTTAATATTAACAAAAAACTATGAAAAACCAATCAAAACACTGAAGAAGAACTGAATTTTAAGAGCCTGTATGCATGAAAAGTCGGTAATAATGGATCATGTTATAATATCGTATGAAACGTGTCTTTCCTATACAATTCAATACATTTTCCGCAATTGAATGTGTTGATACGTGTGAAAAGCGAATGATGAAATAAGTTGCGATTGCATTTGGGAAAACGCAAGATGTATTTATCCATTTATCACTTATTTATTTTTTATGGCTCGAGACTACGACCAATTTCAAGAAACTTATACAAGGCTTTTTTCATTTGCCGTAACAAACAGATAATTCATTTAAAGTGGCGTTCTTGGAGACCAATGAAGCAAGGAATTATTTGCGTGCAGAATATCTTGAAGGTGGCAAGGAAACAACGGTGGAATGATTCCTATTTCAGAATAATTTACGAGAAAACAAGGCGCAGTCATATGAATCTACATGCATTGGAAAGTGGCTGTATTTTCGTTCTCACTCGATGTAAACGATGGCTAGTTACGTCTTCTCATATGGAGTATCATCTGGTAGTGAATGAAGATGAACAAAGCTTGACAGACTAGCTAAAGAGAATAGCTAAAAAAATCGGTTTCGCGCGAGAAATGCCTGGTTTTTCGCTACGTCAAGGCTGATGTAAATTATTGCTAGCGAATTAATCAATCTTGTTGGTATTACTCTGAGTTTAGTTTGTTTAAGATTGATAGCTTAAGCAAATTTTCTTTGATCATGTGTATCTCTGTCTGTATGTTTATTTGAATACCTTTGTTGTGTGTCTGTCTCTTTGTCTTTGGTTGGAGCCCCGGTAGGTCAGTGGGTTCAGCACTGGCCTACTGATATAGTGGACCAGGTTCGAGTCCCGCTTGCGGCGAAAATCTTTCCTACCATAAACGGGGTTCCATTGCACATATCCTTTCACTATCGTCCTGATATAACTGAAATACTGTTGAAAAGGGCAAAAATCGCTTCATCCTTCCATCTATCTTTGTCTTTGGTATAGTAAATGCAGTTTATTTTACTATTCAACAGATTTACCAGCCGATGCACGCACTTGGCGCCATTTGTCCGTCAATAAATATAGTGTGGTTAGCCAAAGTATTGCGTCCTAAGCGAAAAGAACAAATGAGCCGCGACACGACAAAACCAACAATTGGTTGTGCGCCCAGCGCAGACTCAGATCATCATGGGCATTCGCCCAGTCTAATCAGGGTCTTTGCTGTCCGCATGGCGGTAGCTTAGACCATTAGCTACCCTTTGAGTACTTAATGAAGAGTCTGGTCAAACTGTGCGGATTCCCAGGCTGATCTGAGTTTGCACTGGGCGCACAACCATATTGTTGGGTTTGTCGTGTCGCGGCTCAATATACTTTTTTGTAATATTAATGCGCATTCTTTAAAAGCCGCACCCTCGGAAAATTGCAACATGCGACGAGAAAAAACAGTCCAGTCTGTGGTAACATTTATGCGTTCGCAACATGTATAAACAATCTTGAGCATCATACACTGGAGCGCCGTAAAGTGTGCGAAATCGGATAGCCTGGCTTCCAGGCTAAATGGTTATATGAATTCAAATAGTAGAAGTTTTAACATGGCGTTTGTTATTCTGATGGCCAGTTTGGTCAAAACCAAAAAATAAAACAAAGAGACTGGGAGCCAGTCTACTAATCGGACTGCATTCGCTTTTACCAAGATGGGCTGAAACACCTTTTACCTGCACACCCCTCGTGTCCTGATAAAACCAGTCCTATGTCATACGCAGAACACGCGTTTCTAGAGTGGGTGCAGGCGCAAACAGATCAGGATAGACTACACATGAGCGTAGACATATTTTGGCACTTTCTCTTTACGTATACGTACATATTTTGCTTCAAACATTATGGACTGAACACTCATTTTTCCTTGCGCAGGCCTTTTTAAGTCACATCGTGATTAAATCAGCAGCATCGTATATGCAAAACACATCTCTCCAGACTAGTCTGTGCACTATCACAAGCAAAACAGAGCAGGTGCACTAAGTATGCATTCTGGGAATCAAACAGTGCACTGCACTCACTCCCACAGATTACGTAGTTGCATAGACTTATCTTGTTACCCACTCAAACATATTTTGCCCGCACAAGGCTCATAACGTTAAACAAAAGAGATGAGCATAAAATGCACGTGCAAATATGACCGACTCTTGATTATCTTGATTATCAATGATATAACCAAAGAGCTGCATCCTCGGCGAATTGCCACATGCGACGAGAAGAATCAGCCCACAGTTATGCGTTCACAACATGTATAAACAATCTTGAGCATCATACACCGGAGCGCCGTAAAGTGTGCGAAAAGAAAAGACACTAATGGGACTGCATTCGCTTTTCCCAAGATTGAGTGAAACACATTTTCTCTTGCGCATACCTCGTGTTTTGATAAAACCAGTCCTATGTCATACGCAAAACACGTGTGTCTAGACTAGATGCTTGCGCAATTAGAACAGGGTAGACTACACATGGGCGTAAACATATCTTGGCACTTCCTGGTTACGTATACATGCATATTTTGCTTCAAACAGTATGGGCTGAACACTCATTTTTACTTGCGCAGGCCTCTTTAAGTCATGTCGTGATTAAATCAGCCTTATCGTATATGCAAAACAACTAAGTCCAGACTAGTCATTGCACTAGCACAATCAGAACTGGGTAGGCGCACTAAGTATGCCTTCTGGGAATCAAACAGTGCACTGCACTCACTCCTACTGTCTACGCAGTTGCATAGACTTATCTTGGTACCCACTGTTTGCGTACAGCGTCAAACATTGTTTGCCCGCACAAGGCTCAAAACGTTAAACACAAGAGATGAGCATAAAATGCACGTGCAAATATGACAGACTCTTGATTACCTTGATTATCAATGATGTAACCCAATAGCCGCACCCTCGGAAAATTGACACATGCGACGAGAATAATCAGCCCAGTCTGTGGTAACAGTTATGCGTTCACAACATGTATAAACAATCATGAGCATCATACACTGTAGCGCCGTAAAGTATGCGAAAGGAATAGACACTAATCGGACTGCATTCACTTTTACCAAGATGGGGTGAAACACATTTTTCCTTGCCCATACCCCGTGTCGTGATAAAACCAGACCTTTGTCATACGCAAACAACGCGTGTCTAGACTAGATGCTTGCGCAATCAGAACAGGGTAGACTACACATAGTGTAGGCATATCTTGGTACCTGCTGGTTACGTATACATATACATATTTCGCCGGAAACATTACGGGCTGAACACACTTTTTTCCTTGCGCAGGCCATTTGAGTCGTGTCGTGATAAAATCAGCATTATCGTATATGCAAAACACCTAAGTCCAGACTAGTTTGTGCACTACCACAATCAGAACAGGGTAGGCGCATTAAGTATGACTTCTGGGTATCAAAGAGTGCACTGCACTTACTCTGACAGACTATGCAGTTGTATAGACTTATCTTGGTACCCACTGTTTGCGTATAGCGTCAATCATCTTTTGCCCGGACAAGGTTCATAACGTTCAACACAAGAGATGAGCATGATGCACGTGCAAATATGACCGACCCTTGATCTTCAACGATGTAACCCAAGAGCTGCCAGATTAACAAACAATTGCCACAGTCATCCTAAATTTTGGGATAGAATCTGAGGAATCAGTTTACAATCAGATCAAGATGTGCAATGCGTCATATCATATATTCAGTATTTCTGACACACTGTTGGCAAGTATAAGCACCTGTTCAAATTTTATAATAATTACAGTAATTTTAAGATGTCCCAATAGAGAGAGTAAATTAAAACGATGCAAACTTCTTGAAAAGCATTACAAGGCGCCCAGCATGCACATGACGTCGTAATGATGTCGAAATGGGGTCGATGCGACGCCCCCATGCCGCATCGACGTCAAAAATACGTCATTTCGACGTCTTGTAACTGCTGGGCAGTAAAGTATATCCCAGCGGGCACATGACGTCAGAATGACGTCGATACGATGTAATCTGGTTGCGTTGACGTCGGTGCGACGTTATTATAACGTTGTGTGCCAGCTGGGTAGTATGTATCAATGTGAAGATTTGATCCATCTCTTTGGGATTTCCATTAGGTATCAGAAAAAATAATGATATTGGAAGTCTGTCGGCAGTAACTAAGTATTCTAGGTCCACGTTTCATTAACATCGATCTTCAGACGAAGAAAGCAATTCGACAGGGAAAAGAAATAATACCAAAATTTGTACATATTGCCAAAATTTATAAATTCTGCATTTCGATCATACAAAACTAAAATTGACAAGAAAAATGTCAAAACTGCCTTTTAAATTTATTAATTATTTTCTATTTGTTTTAACTATTGGAGAACTTAGATAATTAGATGTGTCTGCGTGTGTGTTTTACTGCCCAAGTATAAGTATGTACTCGATCACTGTGTATGTGCTACATAGAAATTTTGGCATGCATTTATTATTCTAACGGGCCACCAGGGTTTGGCTCCCATAAAGTGCTGGTTACTATGGTGCTAATGTGGGTTCCATCTGTTTGTGCGACTCCACTTTGGTTGAAGGTACATCATTGTAGAGTCCGGATGCGCTTAAACAGGCGAACATGCTGCGACTTTGTACCCATGCCCCTGTTCTTGCACCACGTCTATGATCTTGTCGCAGACAGGCCGCAGTAAAAATACCAGGACGCAGTAGACAGACAGTAGACACTTCGTTGGAAGTAAATAGGATACAGAAAAACGCGAACAGCATGCACTACTTTTCATGCTCCAAAACGAAAGGCGAGTAAATAGTGCACAGTAGACGGTAAACGGTAGAATATATCAAAAAGTCTTTAGCGTTGAAAGAAATGTAATTTTCTTTGCACAGCTTAAAAATACATGTATTGGGGGAGGGGGGAACTATAAAAGAAAAAGAAATAAAAAATTAAAACTAGAAAATAAATAAAGAAAAGCAGACAAAATTCTGCAACACCCGGTATACCAGGCGATCATCCATCCAAGTACTAACCGGGTTGCTTAACTTCGGTGATCGGGCGAGAAATGGTATTTTCAAGGTCATAAGGCGGTAGACAACAACGTACCGATTTTTAACATTTCCAGCGTCTACTTTTGAGATTTGAGAACAGTATAATAGTTATAATAATGAAACATCCTTGCTGGATGTTTGTTTATCTCCAAGAATCGGTGTGAGGCCGAATCATACTTTCGCGAGTGTTCAGTCTACAATTGTTACCTTATGCGGTTGTATCACAGCATAACCCTTGTTTCCCCCATTTCCCTTAGGCCCCTGTGCTGGGCTCATGCCGTTGAAGTTACATAAATCCATCTTAGTTGGCTCTATTTGGCAAAAATGAATGGTACTAGAAATGTCAACCACATTTCATGTAAGCCGCCATATTAACTTCAGCAGTTGAGTGGACAGCCAATCAAATTGCAATGTCCGAGGACCACAGTATTTGATTGGCGGATCCACGGACACTTTGGGGTAACTGAAACGACTGGTTGCTAAATGGTCGTAGCAACAGGGAAAGAACCGACATCCAATGCATGAGCTCAATATACGGACCAGACTGCAGGATTGGGTGAGCCGCGGACAACTTTGGGGTACCCGGAAAGTTGTCCGCGACACCCGATTTGGTATATAAACGGATGTTTGGAACGCTCCATTGGAAAATTTTGTGCCGAGAACCTTTGGGCTGTTTCCACGTCGGTTTCTACCGAGAATTCACAAATCAAACCCATTTCAACATAAAACACAACTTCAAAACATAATTACAATCAACTAAGTCAGGCTAGAAGACAGTGAGTAGCAACTCTATCAAGAATTTACGAGTTTCTTGGATTCTTTTGCTGCAATTTATCTTCAAAGTAAATCTTAGATCTGGTTGTGGAAAAGCATTCTTGACCTTGCATTTAGTTCTTTATTATTGAAATTGCACCCAAGATTTATTCGGGTGGTTGCATTCTAGTTGTAAACTTATAGGCTACGGTCTAGAGGTGCTCGCATGAAGATTTTAAGGCCATGGAGTAAACTAGTCTGGCAGAGGAGCGCTCGGGTTGGATGTTATTGAGCCTTATGGAAATAGGCTTATATCAGTTTTACTGTGTGGGTATCCACTAGCTAGTATTCACACTGTGGGTCAAGACTGCTTTAGGAAATAAATAAGTTAGCTTGCATAGTTGGCCAAATGTAAGTTGTTAGTTGTAAGATACTTGAATTGCAGCTTGGGAACTCAATTATACTCGGGCCCTCACATCACAAATATTCAATGCTCACCGCCTGACATATCCCTACTCCTACAACTCCCCAAACCAGTTCCATGCCCCATACTATCCTGTGGTTAGCGCAATAGCAATGTATCAATAGCAATGTATCAATAGCAATGTATCAATAGCAATGTGCCATTAGCAATTTTGCCATAAGCATTAGCAATTTTGCCATAAGCAATAGCAATATGTATAAGCAATAGTAATCTAATGGAATTGTGTGGTTATAGAAGCAGTAATGTGTGAATATTGAATGTTGCTTTGCATGTTAGTTAATGCTCGGCTAGTTACGCTACCATATATTAGAAGTAGAGATAAGTTCAGTCTTCGTGATTCAGAACGAAGTTGCTTTGTGCTAAGTGTATTTTGACTTCGTGATTAGGAACGAGGTCTTAGTTCTCACATCATCATCAATCATTAGAGCTAAGTGCACATACTCATACTATCATTCATCTCTCGCTTGAGTCGCATAATTAGTTATATGACATATGTTATAGCTTCGTGATCTGGAACGAAGCATTAGTTAACAATAAGGTTTTCTATCATCAGTAGCATTTAACGCAATTCATGAATGTTAGGAGAAAATGAGATAAATGATTAAGCAGCAGACAGGCTTCTAGCAGTATTTTCTACCCTTAACTAACTGAACCTAGAGAGGGGGCGCATCTAGCAACGTGAGGGACGTCACAGAAATTTGGTGGCAGCGGTGGGATGTGTCTTTAAAATCAGTTTGACTTCGCTTGATTAAATAACTTGTTCTAAGAAATAACCAGTATTCTTTTGTCTTCGTGAGTTTGAATGAACTTTTACGTAATGTATGAAACACTGTGAAATAGCCTACGTTAAATTATATGACGTTATTTCAAAGAAAAGCTGGTTAATTTTTTTCTAAAATAAGATTATAAAAGAAGCGAAGCAATGCCTAGACGTACCCTCGTTTGTGTACCCCCTTTCTATTAAGTTAAAAGAAAAAAAAAAACATTGCTATTGCGCTTGAACAGTTACTGGTCCTGTACATATTTTCATAGTTGTTATATTGCGTAGTTGTTCTGGAAATGGCTTCTCGTGATGGTCTTGGCACCAGTGTACACACTTATGCTGCATTATTAGATAGGGAAACCAGCCTTGGTGAGACCAGAGACCTAGGGATCGGATCGTCAGGCGAAGGACGACCTCCCCAGCATAATCCCGACCTCGGCACAGGTTTCCCGCCGTCCTTCGCCAGCGACGATCCCTTTGTCAATGGTACTCCCAGTGGTGAGGTTCAGTGGCGCGTGCCACGACGCTTGGATAATATGGGTGAGCCAGCCCAAAGTTCGAATCCCAGCGATCGAAATAAAGATATAGAAGAGTTGCGGAAAGAGCTTTCAACTCTCTCTTCCACAGTACAAACATCGTTTGCGAGAATAGCAGATAGATTAGAAAATAGAGATTTTGACATGCGCAGACATATGAGTGATCAAAGAATGACTCTGAACGATCGCAGCGCTAGTGTCCCCGCACCCTACCCGAGTAGGTCGACATCCGGTGATCCTAGGAGTAGTAACTTCAGTGATGCATATAATTATAACGCATATGATCCCCGTCGCGACAGATCGTTGTCCCCGCATCAAAACCATAATTGTTCATCTTTTCCTGCTAGATCCGCGAACGTCAATTACGGAAATATGTCAAATGATTACATTAAAGTGGCGCAGTATGATGGAAAATCTAGCTGGACCGATTATCTGGTCCAATTTGAACTCGCTGCTCATGCAAATCGATGGGATAAGCCCACGAGCGCAATTAGGCTAGCATGCAGCCTACGCGGTAGTGCACAAGCGCTACTTAGCGATCTGACCCCCGAGGTCAGATATGACTACGATCGTCTTGTCACAACACTGACAGAGCGTTTTGAGCCTGAGAATCAGTGCGAAATTTATAAGGCACAAATGAAACAAAGAATTCGGAAGAAAGATGAACCCATACCAGAGTTAGCTCAAGACATAAAGCGTCTCACCCGTATGGCATATCCTTCTGCAGTGACAAATCTAAGAGACACATTGTCCAAAGATTGTTTATTGAGTCTTTGAATGATCCCGAGCTGGAATTATTTATATGTCAGAAGGAGCCCGAGCGGTTAGACGACGCTGTGAGAATCGCGTTAAAATATGAAGCCTTTGCCCAAAGCAGACGCAAGAGACTTACGTCAGCTAAAACTGGCATTCGAATGCAGTTCGAGGATAGTTGGCATGATACAATTTCTCGAAATGAGTTTCAGGAAATGAAGGCTGAGCTAAGGGAGTTAAAAACCAGTAATCAAACGCATACTGGTAAGGAAGGGCGAGCTCGGGGCAATCGCGGCTGTTTTAAGTGCGGTGATTTCTCGCACATACAAATAAATTGTCCATTAAATAATCAAGTAAACAGTTATCCACGTTTTTCTGATACAAATCGTAGCCAGAATCATGGCGGATATAATCAAGGAAATCGGAACGGTCGCTTTAATGGAAACTTTAACAACAATCAAAGTACTGGAAGTACGGTACGGCAAAATCGTTTTCAACAAAATGCGCGACAAAATAGGTTTCAGGGAAACTGCCAGCAGCTGAGACCGTGGGTCAGGCCCCAGCTGTAGAGCAGACCCCTCACAAAAGACCCAACACCCCCAGAGAGAACGTTAACGATGTACAAAATGGCTTATACATTTCAATCAAAGTCCATAGTATTGAGACCGAAGCATTACTTGATACGGGCAGCTCTATATCAGTTTTAAGCCCAAAGCTTTTTGAAAGAATTCCAGATTCAATGAAGCCCGCAATTTTACCCTCCGACCGGAGTTTGCGTATGGCAAATGGCGATACCACCCACCCGCGAGGTAACGCTGTTTTTGAGCTTTCTGTAAACGGTACCAGCCTATGCCATAAAATGACCATAGCAGACATCGAAGTTCCGGTGATAATAGGATATGACTTTCTGTACGAACATGACTGCTCCATTAACATTAAAAATAGCTGTTTAAGATTCGGGCAAGAGTATATTAAATGCCATTCCAGGAGTCAGCATGTTAGTTCGGTATTTAGAATCTGTCTTGATGAAACCGTGACGGTACCCCCAGGAGCCGAAACGATTGTCAAGGGTAAAATAGACAAAGAAGGATATTATTTTCCGCAGGCATCCGAAATGATAATAGAATCAAAATGTGATAGTGTTCTCGCAAAGCAGGGAATATTAGTTGCGAAGGCCCTGGTAAACCCTGACAATAATAGCGTCCCCTTGCGATTAATGAATTTGACTAGTAAACCCCAGTTATTATATCCAAAGACTGTAGCAGCGACTGCAGAATTTGTGGAGACCGTGACGGAGTTAGAAAATAACTCTTGTGACCTTGACCCCTGTGACCTTGTTAACTCGGTCAAGGACTTCGACCCAGTAAACTTACCTGACCACCTTCAAATTGTCTGGGAGGCGAATGCGAGTAGTTTAAACGATATGCAAAAGCGCATTTTCTTCAACTTACTGATTAAGCATCAGCATGTGTTTGCAAAGTCGAAATATGACCTTGGCCGCACAGACTTAGTTCAGCACGAAATTGACACAGGTAATCACAGACCTATTAAACAAAATGTGAGGCGGTTACCCCTTAATAAGCGGGAAATTGTGGAGAAAGAAGTGGAAGTTATGCTTGAACATGGTATCATTGAACCCTCCAAAAGTGCCTGGAGTAGTCCTATTGTTTTAGTTAAGAAGAAAGATAATACAACTAGGTTTTGTTTTGATTACCGTGCTCTGAATGACATAACTAAGAAAGATTCATATCCCCTCCCAAGAATTGATGATTGTTTCGATGCCTTAGGAGGCACCAGTTGGTTCAGTTCAATAGACCTGCAATCAGGGTATTGGCAAGTAGCTATGAACCCGGATGATGCCCCCAAAACTGCTTTCTCCTGTACATCTGGGCTCTTTCAGTTTCGGGTTCTTCCATTTGGGGTTTGCAACGGACCCCCCACCTTCCAGCGACTGATGGAGCATGTTTTGTCAGGTCTACAATGGAAAATTTGCCTTCTATATCTGGACGATATCATTGTATTCTCAAAAACATTCGAACAGCATGTTGAGCAACTTAGCCAAGTTCTGACTCGTGTTAGTGAGGCTGGCTTAAAAATAGCTCCCAAGAAATGTCATTTCTTCCAATCACAGGTCAATTTTCTAGGTCACATTGTCTCAAAAGAAGGCGTTGCAACAGATCCTGAGAAAACTCGGTGCGTTTCTGAGTGGCCCCGGCCGGAGAATATTAAGCATGTTCGCCAGTTTCTTGGTCTTTGCTCATACTATAGGCGCTATGTAAAAGACTTTGCGCAGATTGCTAAACCCCTTCATAAACTCACAGAAAAAGACCGTCTTTTTGTGTGCACTACAGAGTGTCAAACTGCCTTTGATGAGCTTAAACGTTTACTGACATCAAGCCCCATTCTTGCTTATCCTATAGTTGGGAATGACTATCTAATCGACTCAGATTCAAGTAACGAGGCTTTAGGTAGCGTGTTGTCTCAGATTCAAGATGGCAAGGAACGTGTGATTTCATATTACAGTAGGTCGTTTACTAAGCAAGAAAGAAACTACTGTGTCACTAGGAAAGAGTTACTGGCCATCGTGGACAGTGTGAAGCACTTTCATCACTATCTGTATGGCTCGAAATGTTTAGTCAGGGCTGATCATGGAGCCTTGACATGGTTATTAAGATTCAAAAATCCTGAAGGTCAGTTAGCGCGCTGGTTCGAAGTACTCTCACAATATGACATTACCATCAAATTTAGGCCTGGCCGTTTAAATGCCAATGCGGACGCCATTTCTCGTATCCCCTGTAAAAGCTGTGGTCACTGCTCAAAACAAGAAACGCTAGAGGCGGAGCGCGCCGTAAATAAGAATATGTCGTGTCAACCTGTAATGAAAATGGTACTTAGGTCAAGCACTCAGGCTGACGATGACGATTCTATAGAAGATACTCCCCAAAGCTCGGCGTGGCTTAAAATGAAAACACCAAATGACCTTAGAGAAGGTCAGATGAGTGACCCTTCCATTAAACTAGTTTTAGGCTGGAAAGAGAATCATCAGAACAGACCTGTATGGGATGAAATCTCTCACCTTGGTTCGGGCAGTAAATACTACTGGTCACAATGGGAAAGAATTAAGGTTATTGACGGGGTCCTTTACAGGGAATGGCATGAGCCCGAGGGTGGTTCTGTAAGGCAACAGTTACTTTTACCCGAAGCATGGCGCGACGAAGTGATGACCCTCTTGCACGACAACATCTGTGCAGGTCACCTGGGAATCCAAAGAACTATTGCTCGGGTCAGAGCAAGATTCTATTGGGTGGGTTACAAACAAGATATTATTGATAAATGTAATTCTTGTCAGGTATGTCAAGCCAGGAAAATGTCAACAAAGCCCACAAAAGCCCCTCTCAAGCCCTATATTGTTGGACTTCCCATGGAACGTATTCAAATGGATTTAATGGGGCCACTTCCAGAGAGTTATTCAGGCAATAAGTATGTCCTTTCCGTGACATGCTGCTGTACAAAATGGATAGAGAGTTTTCCTCTCAAGTCAATTACAGCAAAAACAGTCGCTTCAGTACTAGTTGACCAGTTTGTATGCCGCTTTGGTGTTCCAAGAGAGATACACACTGATCAAGGTCGCCAGTTCGAGTCTGAATTGTTCAAGGAACTTTGTGAGTTATTAGATATCAATAAGACCCGAACCACGGCCTTTCACCCGCAAAGCGACGGCTTAATAGAGCGCGCGCAACGTACATTAGAAGACATGTTAAGTAAATATGTAGAAACAAATCAAAGAAACTGGGACGAGATTCTTCCCATTATATTAATGGCATATCGCTCCTCGAAACACGAAAGTACCAAAATGACACCCAATATGATGATGCTGGGTCGTGAAATAGACTTACCTGTCGATCTTATCTATCCACCCCCTCCATCCGGATCAAAGTTGCCTTGCAACGAGTATGTGGCGGAATTACAAAATCAAATGAGGAAGGTACATGAAATCGCTAGGGTGTCTCTTTTGGAGGCAGGACAAAAGCAGAAACGATTGTATGACAGAAAGATAAAAATACACCAGTATCGTAAAGGTGACGCAGTCTGGTTACGGTTATACGTTAAACCTAAAGGCTTGTCTAAGAAACTGCAGCTGAAATGGGAAGGTCCTTTCAAGGTGATTGACAGGATCTCTGACTTAACATTAAAAATACAAAAGAATAAACGGTCGAATTGTAAGATTGTTCACTTTAACAGACTGAAGCCTTACGTTGGAAAATTGAATGCGTGGTTTACTCAGAGGAGTTAGTTATGTGGTACACAGATATGAGAATTAGTGTTCCTACCAGAAGCCATTTTCATAATTCTCATTGTTTGATCTGTCTTGACTGTCAGAGTGCTATTTCTGTGATGTTAACATGCATGTGTCTAGGGGATTGCAGGATGCCAGACAAGTGTCTTGGCACCCTTCAGTCCACACGGCGCATTATTTTCTTTTTGCCAAGTTTGAAGTTATTGAAGTTATCTTAACTCTGACAGATTAGACTGTTTGATGAATAGTTATGTTTTAAAAGTTTATACATAAAAATATATGTGTTTGCATTTTTAGCAAATACGTGTGAACTTGATACAGTTTCAGTGGTGCTGTAACTGTATTAAGACGTATTTGCTTATGCAATTTCGTATAGATTGAGACTGTTTGGACATGTTTGCTGGGTGTGATTCATTGATGTTGGAAACCTGTTAGTACATATTGTTTATTAATGCAGTTCACACTGTAAGCAACTGTATTAAGCTATGCTTGTTTAATACAGTTCAGTTTGAACTGAAACTGTTGTTTTGAATTTGATCTATTGCTCTTGAGCAGTAGCTTAATACAGGTTTCCCTAAATACTGAGATGCAGCGAAACAGTGATTTCGTGATACTTGCCCAGCAACACCATCTGTTTTGCTGGACAGTGTCACGATACCATATCGCTTCGTCTCCATTTTAATAGATGCTCTCGGTAGCAGATAGCAGAAAAGAAAAATACATGCATTTGCCTGCAAGTTATACTTTAAATTCATGGACTGAGGGAATACAGTCAAACCGCCTTAACGGGTCACCCAAGGGAAACAATTCTACTGACTGCTGACGGCAGGGGATCCCTTGATAAAGGTGATCACTTAAGCAGGTTTGAGTGTAGTCGTCTTAATATATATATATAGCAATGTGACAAGGACAACTAACATTTTTCTCACAAGCAAGAAGTGATAAAACAGAAAAAACTGTTGTGCACAATCGTGACTTTGGGTGTGTTTGGAGCAATGCCGCTCGCTAAGATGGTGCCCTCGAGTAATAAGAGTGACAAAAATGATCGGATACATTCAATAATGTGGAGAAGTTACCTACTAACGACATAAGCGGGACTGACCTGAAATGCTAATGTAGCATAATGGAACCTAGTAGTATACATATTCGAAGAAAAAAAAAGTTTTAAGAGACAAACAAACAAGTGCGATAACTCTTCTTTCAGAGGATAATTCCTGAAAAGCAATAACTCTATGAACACATTTATACGGCATACAACAAAGTTAGAATGCCAGGACGATATTCAAGCAGTTAGTTAAGTACATGAGAAAATGACTGTTGTGGCTTAGCCGCAGTACAGGGACTCAGATGCCCACAGTGAAACGAGATAGAGATGGTGTTTACTGTATGCCATATCTGAATGATCTGGTTGTTTATTTAAAGTGAAGGTTTACTCCAGTGGACACATTTAAATATATACTGGCGTAACGTTAAAAGAAATACTCACGCTTTGAAATATATGGAACAAAAATCCAAACTGTGCTCGTAGAAGTTCCTGTTGAGGCTAGTGGACACTGTACATTTTAATTTAACCCAAAATACGTGATCAAAAGCAACTGAAAGATAATAAACTGGTGTTCTTGTAACCCGAGTGCGAAGCTCGAGGAGTAGTTACTAGTTATTTGACATTCCAAGTTCTTCTATCAGTACGATATCGTCGATAAGTCACTCTTCTCATAGGATGGATGGGTACCATCTGGCGGGTTAGCTCGATTTTCCAAACTCACATTTCGTTTGAAACTCGGGACTTAATGGGTGCACAACCTTACCTCTATTTCAGAAATATGAGCTCAGCCAAGTTCATTCAGCCTTGTCCTGGTAAGGACCTTCGTGTCAGCAGGGTGCTGCAGTGGACCTGTGTATTATGTAGCAAGGCTTTTGAGAAGAAAAACTCTTTACAGAGACATATTAAGGACAAGCATTTAGAAAAGCTCAGTTGCGAGTTTTGCTCGTTTAAGGTGCCCAAGGGAAGGCAGGCACGTTTGGAGAAACACATGGTAACGAAACATCATTTTCCGGTGCCACCAGCATTTCAGAGACCGCAGGCCAGCCCACAGCCGGTGAAGGAGGAGATTGGGACCGCATCTATTGTTGATTATGATGTAACCCCCATGCCGAGTCAAGACCCTACCCCTTTGCCAGACTATACCCACCTTTTTCCTGTGGAGGAGCCGGATGTTTCTGGCATTCCTGTGATCCACTTACCTGACTCCCCTATGCAAATCCCTACCCGTAGCTCAACCCCTTTGTTGGATGAGCTGCCCTTTTCCCCGCCTCCGGCTATGGCCGAGGGCATTCCCATCCCTGCTGCCCCTGAGGCAGAGGCCTCAAGTCCTGTGGCCCCTTCCCCTATTACGGAAGGTGAAAGGCTCACCATTCCAGCGGCTACAAACTTGCCGTCCCCAGCTACCGCAGAAGCCCCAACCATTCCAGAGCCAGAAACCTCCACCCTTGAGGTACTGGCGGCTGTGGCTTCCATTATGCCTCAATTGGAATCAGAGGCATCACCTGAACTTTGTCCGGACCAACCTGTTTCCGCCCCAATTGATATCTTGGCGGAAGCTTGCCGGGCAATTCCACCGGAAACTCTAGAAGCCCACCCAGTTCCGGTGGATTATCAAACAGTCCCAGCGGATCTTACCGATCCACGTTATTTTTTTCATGGCGCCCCCAGTGAGTTGGAGGATGATTCCTTGAACGCACGCCTCATACGTGAGGCAAGGGAACGTACCATGGATTCATGGTACGGGAGCTACCGAGTGGAGTTCACCGCCATGAATATCTTTTGTGTTCAGAAAAGGGAGATGGTGACTCTGCCCGATGGGACAGAATACTCCCTCGCCTCTTACTGGTGTGAGGAGCCCACCCCCATCTCCGAGGTCAATTAGTGGACCTCTTAACTCTTTTTATTCCCTAAGGTAAGGAAATAAGACCCCATGCTCGCTAGACCCACAGTGCTACTCTCAATTCCCTGTCAATCTGACCCCACTCAAGCATTTGTCCCTAGTCCGCCCAAGTCCAAGCCCCATTGGTTGTATATACTTGTTAAATGTTCTTTTTCTTAAAAAAAAATAGATAAATATTAATAATAATAATAATAATTATAATAATAAATAAATAATAATTAGGGTACTGAGAATTTTAAGCCTATCTTGACTAAGGGAAATAACTGAAACATGTATTAGAACTATCATTTAAGATGTATTACCTCCCCTCAATTTTGTTTTTTTTCCTGTCAACCTCTGCATCATATTAATTGTTTGTTCTGAACTTTTTCATCATAATATTTTTAGGGACGAGTCATTTATTATCAGGTGGGGGGGTCGGGTACATTTTCATACGAGTCCCCAAAATTTTTCCGACCCCCCGTCTCACCAGAATTTTTTTTCCGACCCCCCCAGATAAGTGACAAAAAAGTTTATGACCCCCCCACCATCCCAACTCCCCAGCAACCCTTCACCCACATACTGCATTACCTTTGTCAGTCAGACTGACCTTAATCCAACCTGTATGAAACACAAAGAACATTTTCTTACTTTGACAGGTTGATAAATCATGCACATAAATGGTCTTTAACTTTTGTCAGCATATTTTGATATTTCCTACTTTTTCTTCCTGCATATGGCCATACACTATCTGTTGCTGAATGTCCAATAAAACTGTTAATAATAGTAATGGAGGGGGTCTGGGGGCGCAGCCCCCAGAAGCCACAATAGCTTTGCTGATGACAAGGCAACTGGAAAGCTGATATCACAAATGCAGGCATTAAATAATCCAGAACAAAAATCATCTGGTCTACATGATTTTATAGACAATTGCATACTGTCTTACTAGCAAATTTACGAAAAATATCTTTTTTTGATATGAAGTGGTTAAGTTTTGTGTGTCAGTTCTATAAATGTTTCTCAGCTTGAGTTTAAGTTAACAAAACTATAAGTAAGGGGGTCTGGGGGGACAAAGCCCCCAAGAAGCTGAGGCATTTTTAAAAAAAGAAGACTGATGGAAGAATTCTGACCCCCCCCCCCCTATACGCCGAATAAAATATATGACCCCCCCCTGCTCCATGGCTTTTTTATTTCCGACCCCCCCAATGCATCACCAAAAAAAATTCTGACCCCCCCTAAATGTACCCGACCCACCCACCTGACAATAAATGACTCGTCCCTTAAGAAAAAAAAAAACTTCTGCAATATTACTTTAATATTTTTTTTCCTAAACTCTGCATCACATTAAGTAAAAAAAAAATACAAAGATACAAATAGAGAGAAATGAGAATTGTTTATTAGTTTTGTGTGATTTCTTAAGTACCTTCACAGACAGATATTGTCTGTTATAGCAGGGCTAATGTACAAATGTTCGGGACTTCTCTGCTTGCTAGGACATTTTAACCAATATTATCTACAAAGTATTGTAGCAAACTATTTTATGCACATATGAAAGCTTCATTTGCATGTCCTTGAGGGTAGCCTAGTCTTGGTCTGCGCTGTTTGCTCAAGGACATCTTCAAGCATATTTATAAATGCATTGATGTCTGAGTTCTTAGAATCCATATATTACTCATGCAAGAAGAGAAGACTCTGATCAGGTTGTGCAGAGACTGGAAAGCTGAAGGAAAGCACTGGACTGTTCTTCTTGTGACCCTGTGATGTGTTCTTTGTTCCTTTTCCCAAGAGCTGCAAACATAATAATGATGAATGAGTGTGAAATTATGCTATTAGGAAGTACAGTCCAGTTCAATAGAAATATTGAAGTATAGAGTAGTTCAGTGTAAATTACTCATACCATTGAGTATAAAAAGAGCAAGGCTCAAACCGATTCTTGATACATTTGTAAGTTCGGGACGAACTATTTTTGAAGGTAGGGGGTAATGAAACATCCTTGCTGGATGTTTGTTTATCTCCAAGAATCGGTGTGAGGCCGAATCATACTTTCGCGAGTGTTCAGTCTACAATTGTTACCTTATGCGGTTGTATCACAGCATAACCCTTGTTTCCCCCATTTCCCTTAGGCCCCTGTGCTGGGCTCATGCCGTTGAAGTTACATAAATCCATCTTAGTTGGCTCTATTTGGCAAAAATGAATGGTACTAGAAATGTCAACCACATTTCATGTAAGCCGCCATATTAACTTCAGCAGTTGAGTGGACAGCCAATCAAATTGCAATGTCCGAGGACCACAGTATTTGATTGGCGGATCCACGGACACTTTGGGGTAACTGAAACGACTGGTTGCTAAATGGTCGTAGCAACAGGGAAAGAACCGACATCCAATGCATGAGCTCAATATACGGACCAGACTGCAGGATTGGGTGAGCCGCGGACAACTTTGGGGTACCCGGAAAGTTGTCCGCGACACCCGATTTGGTATATAAACGGATGTTTGGAACGCTCCATTGGAAACTTTTGTGCCGAGAACCTTTGGGCTGTTTCCACGTCGGTTTCTACCGAGAATTCACAAATCAAACCCATTTCAACATAAAACACAACTTCAAAACATAATTACAATCAACTAAGTCAGGCTAGAAGACAGTGAGTAGCAACTCTATCAAGAATTTACGAGTTTCTTGGATTCTTTTGCTGCAATTTATCTTCAAAGTAAATCTTAGATCTGGTTGTGGAAAAGCATTCTTGACCTTGCATTTAGTTCTTTATTATTGAAATTGCACCCAAGATTTATTCGGGTGGTTGCATTCTAGTTGTAAACTTATAGGCTACGGTCTAGAGGTGCTCGCATGAAGATTTTAAGGCCATGGAGTAAACTAGTCTGGCAGAGGAGCGCTCGGGTTGGATGTTATTGAGCCTTAGGGAAATAGGCTTATATCAGTTTTACTGTGTGGGTATCCACTAGCTAGTATTCACACTGTGGGTCAAGACTGCTTTAGGAAATAAATAAGTTAGCTTGCATAGTTGGCCAAATGTAAGTTGTTAGTTATAAGATACTTAAATTGCAGCTTGGGAACTCAATTATACTCGGGCCCTCACATCACAAATATTCAATGCTCACCGCCTGACATATCCCTACTCCTACAACTCCCCAAACCAGTTCCATGCCCCATACTATCCTGTGGTTAGCGCAATAGCAATGTATCAATAGCAATGTATCAATAGCAATGTATCAATAGCAATGTGCCATTAGCAATTTTGCCATAAGCATTAGCAATTTTGCCATAAGCAATAGCAATATGTATAAGCAATAGTAATCTAATGGAATTGTGTGGTTATAGAAGCAGTAATGTGTGAATATTGAATGTTGCTTTGCATGTTAGTTAATGCTCGGCTAGTTACGCTACCATATATTAGAAGTAGAGATAAGTTCAGTCTTCGTGATTCAGAACGAAGTTGCTTTGTGCTAAGTGTATTTTGACTTCGTGATTAGGAACGAGGTCTTAGTTCTCACATCATCATCAATCATTAGAGCTAAGTGCACATACTCATACTATCATTCATCTCTCGCTTGAGTCGCATAATTAGTTATATGACATATGTTATAGCTTCGTGATCTGGAACGAAGCATTAGTTAACAATAAGGTTTTCTATCATCAGTAGCATTTAACGCAATTCATGAATGTTAGGAGAAAATGAGATAAATGATTAAGCAGCAGACAGGCTTCTAGCAGTATTTTCTACCCTTAACTAACTGAACCTAGAGAGGGGGCGCATCTAGCAACGTGAGGGACGTCACAATACCCTGCAGTTCTTACTACTGGGTCACACATTGTAGGCCTAGTAGAGCAGTCGTGTCAGGATCTGCGCTGTTTGCAGTTCAGTCTTATCAAGGAGCGAACACAAAATTTTGAATCATCAGTGAATCAACGTTGATTCAATGTGCTTCAATGTTTTGTGATCAGTGGGTGAAACTATAGCAAAGAATCTTCAATAAGCCTCTTTATTACTAAATACAAAGTTGCACCTCATATAATCAGCTGTGTCTACACTGAACGAAACTTATAACCGTCCACCCTTCATTTTGGCGACTGGTTCTGCAAATAAAAATTGGTGGTCAAAAGTAGTCATTTGCATACAGAAGTAAACCCCTTGCCAAACTCTTTACGTCATTCCATTTCAATAGGGCGTCTACTTCTTGCATAGGCGCAGTCCGAACAAAGGTACCTTCGTTTCAAAAGTCACATATTTTGCTACAGTATAAAGGATTTCAAATACCATAGTTCTTGTGGACAAATCTCATCCCAAACAGGTAACCAAATACCTTCATTAAAGATTCAAAAGTAATAGAAGTTTTGATTCGATCGAACTTGCCGTGAGTTCTACGCAAAAACGCGAAGAAATGCACTGTCGTTAGTAAATCTTAGAAGTTCAGCTGTAAGCATATATTGCAAGTACAAAGTTCATGCTGCTCTGTAGACGTAATTATCGAGCGTACGGCATTGAAATTTTTGGCGATATAGCATTGTTACTGGATATCTTCGGTAACATTTCGAAGAATGTGATTCATCCAAGAAATACCGCTAAATTTAGATTTTAAATTCTATTTAGAAACCGGAAGTGTGCGATATGGGTGACAATTTCCGGCTGCAATGTGGACTCACCAGGCTATATATAGGTATGGTATTGTAGGCCAAGATCTAAAATGGTACATTCACTGATATCAACTTGATGTTTTAGATGATTTTTTAAATCTGTTGTCATTTCTCGGAAAATGCATTTTTTAAATTGCGTTAAAACTACGTCTCTTTAGAATCTCGACTTTTTTTTTCCTGTTTATAGGTTTGGTAGACCACACTGTTCACATTCGAACTAAAACCTGCATGAAAATTGCTTTTTAACAAAGTTTATAGTCAAACAGTTTTTTTGTTTATATTTCTTCCCCAAACTGTGCAAAAGCATCACCGATATTTCAAAATATTGCTCAACTGAAGTCCATTACTATGCACATGATTTCTGATTTTATGCATATTGATACTATCGCGTTAAGACATAAAAATTACAATTTGAAGAGTGGACGGTTATAATTAGCCTGGCTACAGTCGAATCTGTATATTACTCTGGTGGTCAGATTCGCCTGGTAACTTTCAGAAGAGATTCTGCAATATGATACTCTTCTCACAAATTCTTGAGTTAATAAAAGCAACATTGCAAGTGCCATAA
Organism: Ctena decussata; assembly: GCA_963989385.1. NCBI lineage: Eukaryota > Metazoa > Mollusca > Bivalvia > Lucinida > Lucinidae > Ctena > Ctena decussata. Next base: position 60,373,930 of record OZ022505.1, read on the forward strand.
AGTGCCCATTAGACTAGCAGAGATCTTTATCTCCATCACCCTCAGAAATCAATTAGTTTTGGTTTCTCAATCTGTCTGTGAATTTTAGGGGTATAGTTTAAAACCTGAAATGGAATGGAATGGATGACATAATCTACTGTAAATTGGTTACATTTGCTCCAAGAGCATGGGACAGTGGTTCTCTTCAGGAAGAAATGACTTCTTCAGAGGGAGAAAATTCTTTCCTGTAAAAGTGCAATTCCAAATCGATGGAAAAAGGTGGACAATACCATTCCAGTCCACTGTGTTCCATTCCACATTTTAAACAACGCCATATTAGAAGATCTGATAGTATATTATTTCAACAGTGGCAAATTTACATTATGACCAGCTGTCTTAAACCAATAACAGGCGATCAGCTGTATCACATTTTTCATTCCAATGTAAACAGATTCTGTCCTCACTAGTCATGATATGATTCATGACAGTAGGACTTCTCTTAAATCAGACGTGTATGCATTGGATCTTGTTTGGTGCTGATCAGATCAAAATATGTTTTTTTTATACATTTGAATGTAGATGTATTAAATGTCTGTTCTTAAAATTTCTCCAGAGGTGTTTGAATTCTTTGTAGATAATTTATTTTATTCTATTAAAATTCTTCAACCATGAGCTACATATATGTCTTTCTCCCTATTCTAATTTGAACAAATCAATGTGTCATAATTCTTAGGTGACTAGGCTTCATTGTGATAACACACAGTCAATCTTCTCTTAAGGCCAAACAAATTTCAACAGAGTAGACCCAGATAAGACTGCTCAGGGGAAATATGAACAGTGTTTGGCATTTACTTAATTTTCTGTAAAACACTCACTCAAGCATATAATGAATTAGTCCAAAACCTAAATGTAGATTTTTTTTTTTGAAAAATCAATGGGCTCAGGAATTAATTGTCTTTAGATAGCTTCATATTCTCTAAACACGGAGGGGGTGGGGTGGGGGATGGGGGTGGGGTGGGGGTGGAGATCTTGACTAATACTGATCAGATCAGTCGGACAAACCTGAATCTGCAAACAGTGTAGACCATGATGAGACTGCTCAGTAAAGGTATAAACACTCTTTTGCTTTTACTTATTTTTTTCTGTTAAACACCCCCTCAACTATAAAATGAACCAGTCCAAAATCAAAAGATAGAATAATCCATTACAGAAAGTTGGTGGTTCAGGTTTATTGTATTTAGTTTCCTGTTCTCAAAGCCTGTAGAGTTATAAAAACAAGTTGCCACAGAACATTAAGCTTTATCAGATTGACCATCTGTGTTTACATCTTCAAATTGCTTCTTACATAAAAATCTGCCACTGCAGCACCATGAAAGGCTGGACAAAAGGTCAGCAAAGTTCGCTAACCAAGATTTGGGAAAAAACTCATATGCAAGTAACCAGACCCTATGTTCCTTTGCAGGGGATATATTGAACATAGGGTCTGTAGCCAGACTAGGTTATAATATTCGTTCAGTGTAAAGTAATATGTAACCGTCAATATAAACGGTAACTCAACGTCATAGTACTTAAAGTTTAACCAACGTTAATGACACGCCGTTGTTTCAGCGTTGTGTGTCAGTTGAGCATGAGGAATAAATTTGTTATCATGTGGCTGGAATATTTAGAGTTGCGGCACGCGAATAAAGTCTTCAGATGAGCATTTGCGAACTGTGCATATGCACAGTCTGCTCAGTAAGTGCACAGAGAGTCAAAACACGCAACATCTTACTAATTCCAGTGCGTACTACACTTTTTTCTGACTAGAATGCGCATTTACGCAGACTAGTCTAAACTGTGCTAAAAAGGTTCGGAATGAAAGTTTTTCACACATATAAAATAACTCATAACTTTAATAGATTTGCTAAATGTACACACTGATAATTTGCAAGGTTATACATTCGGATACTTATAGAACCTACATGATTTTACAACGCATCTATACTCAGTACATTTAAAAACGCAACACTTATTTTTTCTAAAATAACTTGTTGAATTTTTAACATACAAATTTGAAATTCAGAGGACATTTAGACCGGTACCTTTTCTACCAAATTGCTAGATTTCATTGCAATTAATGGATAAATCGTAAATCTTGAGTTTATCAAAGAGGGTTACCCTAAAATCAAAATTCACAAGTATTGCCCTCACTCCCTCGCATTCACTGAAACTTTTTATTCGTCAAAGTGTTCCATTTCTCGATTAGCCCTTTGCTAAAGCCTTTACGATATTTAAAACTGTTTCAGGCAGTCAAATGTGCACATTATTTTTTTTTGTTTCATCTGAGACATGTTGTTTTGATGACCTGTATAATGACAAAGAATGTCAATCTGGCATAATGATACCCATACCATTTGGTTCGAGAAAGGCATAGTGGCATTAGTTATGTATGGCATTGTTAAACATCTTCTTATTCAAAACGTTTAACATCATTATTTACTGTTGTATACCACTCGTAAAAAGAAATGCAGAACAAAATTTGGCAAAGAGCGAAAAATTTTAAACTTCCTAAAATTTTGCATTTCTCCGAATTTCTTTCAACTTGACAAAGAGAAACATTCTGATGGGTCTCAGTTGTCTGCAAGACAGCATCAGCCTGTCGTGGGCACGTTAGGTTTAATTGGTGACAAAGATTTGCCTGACTTGTCTGTGGATGGATTCTCCTGACAAACTCGGTCGTTATCGCGCTTTTTGGGTTCCAGTCAGTAAAAAGGGTACATATTGTCCAAAATACGTCGCAATATGGCATTTGAGACATCCAGTTAGCTTTCGCTTTGAGACTTTATGAGCCGGCATTCTGGGGGCGAAATTTCTTCAAGTTTAATCAAGAAGGAAACATTTGTTTGTTGCAATTTCATAATTACCGATTGTTTTTCGTTTATGCTGATCTACTGACTATCCAGTAGCGTTGGTCGCGAATATCTTAGTGTTCACATGATACGTGCACGAGCAAAACTCGATTTTCACACTTGAGTGACTTACCATTGCAATACAGTAACATGAGAGGCTATTGTATGCCAAAACTAACGCTAAAATTGCCTTACATAAATGTACATGTTATTATTGTTCCAAATATTCATGCATTTCACGAAAATGCAATATCAAAAATGTTGCGTTTTTAAATGTACTGAGTATATATTTAGAAACTGAAGGTACAAATGATTTGAGGGATAAAGTGCGTATTTTAAAATATCATTTTATGAAGGAAATGAAAACGGCTCCAAGTCTTAAAAAGCCGAAGGATTCAAATTAAGTTTTTTTCCCTTTCAATATTAGTTTGAACAAAAAAGGAAGGTACCCAGATTTGGAGAAAAAAAATTCCATTGCTTTCTATTCGGTAACCCCCCTCACCTGCCTTGAATGCGCCCCCCCCCCCCCCCCCGTTCCTAACCCCTCCCCCCCCCCCCCCCCGTTGCTTGTTTTTTTTTTTTTACTTGTTTACATTTCATAGTCATCCTATTGTGTGTTTACGTTATATAGAATTCACACCTTACTTTAATGTGTGTATTAATCTTCATGTCATTGCCTATAACTTTGTATTATACATATGTACGGGGAGGGCCGTAATTAATGTTGTTAGAACTTGTGGCCCTACCCAATTGCTGAACAGATTGTTTGGCAATAAAATATGTTTAAACTAAACTCTCCCCCCCCCCTCACACACTAAACACACACACACACCAACCATCCACTTGTTTCTTGGTGTACAACAGGGAGAGCCTTTTATCGTTTTACCTTTTATCGTGCCACTGTTTAAATCTTATTAAACAATAGCAACACATCCATTCATTTGAAAAATCGATATTTTATTAGTAAACAGATATACAGGTGAAATGCGGGGTTTTCGCGCAAAAACATTAAATAATTTTTCAAATATAGCTAAATTCCCCCAATTATTTCTACGTTTCTCCTGTTAAAATATATATCTAAAGAAAAAATAATTATTGCAGATTTCGAATCCGTTTGCATAAAATATGTAACTTAGTATACAAAAATGATCTCGCGAAATGAATAGAGATGCCTCCTGCATTTTTAGTGCATTTTACTATATAAGTATGCCATTTGAGGGGTTATACTTACAACTTAAAAATCCGCCAATTTAATATTAACATAAAATTATAAAAAAAAATCAAAACACTGAAGAAGAATTGAATTTTAAGAGCCTGTATGCATAAAAAGTCGGTGTTAATGGATGATTTTATAATATCGTATGAAACGTGTCTTTCCTATACAATTCAATACATTTCCCGCAATGGAATGTGTTGATACGTGTTAAAGTGAATGATGAGATAAGTTGCGATTTAGTAAAATCAGGGTTTTAAAAACGTCAAGAAGTGAAAAATGCGTTTTCGTGATATTTTGTCAGTTTTTAGGGGTGTTGCATACGATTGGAAAATTACGTTTTCATGGTACGTATCAAACGCTAATTTCACAGATATGTGAAAATTGCGTTCGAATTTTGTGAAAAATGCGACCGGATATGTCACACGTGTGAAAAATGAGAACGCATTTTTCACACATGTGAAAAATGCGTTCAGTGAATATTGCGGTCTCACAAAGCTACCTATAAAACATTCTGATAGACCAATAGAACCTTTACACTCTCCTTCATTATTTTGTCTGATAATATCCTCCATAAGTTCTTGTATGGCATAAAATATCGTGTTTATGTATGAGCCGTGACACGAGAAAACCAACAAAGTGGTATGTGCGCCAAGCGCAGACTCAGATCAGCCTGGACACCCGCCCAGTCTGATCTGAGTCTTCGCTTTGCGGTTAAAGGGTGGCTCGGGGGGGTTAAGCTAGCTCCATGTGGATGACGAAGACTCTGATCAGACTCGGCGGATGCCCAGGCTGATCTGAGTCTGCACTGGGCGCACAGGCCATTTTGTTGGTTTTCTCTTGTCGCGGCTCATATGTGGTGTCAAATCAGAGGAAGTCTTAGCTGACCGGAAGTCCTCTCAGCTTCATTTGTTGCAGCTGAGATTTTGAGATAATTTTTCGGTCATCAAGTTAGTCTCCTTTAGTCAACAAACAAAGGGAGGAATTGTTCCCTCACGTTACCATGACAAAGTAGTGACTAGTCGACATCGTGTCAGGCAAGATGTTTTTTTTTTTTTTTTTTTTTTTTCTCAAATGCTTTTAAGAGCCTAGATCTGCCAGACTGCACACTTCGTTATTCATAGTTCGTATCCTAGGGGTAAATCCCTCGATTTTTTTTTCGATGCACAGAGTATTGTTATCTGTACCAGACAAGTAACTTAACAGAACGCGTATCTATGCCTATAAGTTCGCGTCTCAGCGTCTCAGATATAGCTGAACAATAATGGAATAGCACTTAAATTGAATCTGATCCACTGATATAAAATAATTCAATGATATGATTAACCAAGAGCGGTCGTATTATCCTTTTGTCACAAAACTTTAAAAAAAATAAATGAGCCGCAAAACGAGAAAACAAACAAAGTGGCATGTGCGCCCAGCGCAGACTCAGCTCAAGCTGGACAGCCGCCCAGTCTGATCAGAATCTTCACTAAGCGCTTAAAGGGTAGATAAGGATCTAAGCTACCTCCATGCGGACAGCGAAGACTCTGATCAGATTGGGCGGATGCCCATGCTGATATGAGTCTGCACTTGGTGCACTACCACTTTGTTGGTTTTGTCGTGTCGCGGCTCAAATAAATATGCTCGGACCAATCCGAGCACTTGATGCCGACGCCATGTTGACAAGAGTAGCTTATCGTAAGTTCCATAAAAAGTGATTTAACAGTAATGGCGATTTTGGTACCTTAATAATAAAACAGAGGAGCCCTGGTAGCTCTGCGGGCTAAGCGCTGGCCTGTAATCTAACGACACCGGGTTCGATTCGAAAATCATTGTCAAGCGTAAACGTCGTTCCGTTGCACACAGTTTTCAGTATAATCCTCCCATTGTCCTGATATGACTTTACACAATTAAAGAGGACGTAAAATCGCAAGGCATTCATCCATCCACGTACCTGTACTACCAGAAATCCATAAGAAATAAACGTAACTGCGGCTACAAAAAGAAACATGTTTGCTTGTTTCGAAGTTTGGAGTAAATCTAGTGTTCCAAATATCGGAAGGACAGATGAACCTTATATGAGTTATGGTTCTATAAGGGTTGTGGCTACTCCTTCATGTTATTCGCCAACTTTACAAGGGGAATAACTTTTGTGACGTCCTATTTGCACTTAAGGATAACAAAGCTCTTTCAAAATGTGGTATTCTCTTAAAGCGAGGAGTTTGCTCCTAGAGGAGCAAATCCTTTTCTTTAAGAGTTGATCCCATTTAGAGAGGGGAGGAAAAATAAAAATATCAGAGTTGCTTCCCCTTGAAAAATTCCCATTCACTTTAAGATCATGATAACCACAAACAGAATGTCATCTTATCTTTTATCTTCAGTCCATTAATGGCTAGCGCTTTGGCAAAGTGGATTGTGTATACACAGTATATATATTCAGATTGGACGCCGCAGAAAATTCTGATATTTCTTTTTTAAAAAAAAAATGAAAACCAAGAGTAAATCAGCCATATGGAGCTGATGGAATGGTTATAGGAAAAGGCTGTATGCAATGGAGCCCCTTTAATGATTATAAATAATTCTGTCTCCGGCGGGATTCAAACGTGGCATCAAACTATTGGAGCCACGTCGTGGGAAAACTTTTCAGGACTCTGTGCATTCGTATTGTGCTCATAGCAAGCTCGGGCAATACAATTGGCCTTGTAGATAACGAAAAGGCAAAATGGGCATAATAAGACCCGGGTGCTGTATGTCTGCCAAAATACACCATTTTGCATGTATCTGATACCGTAAAATTTTTAATAATTTGAGTTGCGACACGACAAAACCAACAAAGTGGCATGGGCGCCCAGCGAAGACTCAGATCAGCCTGGGCATCCGCCCAGTCTGATCAGAAACTCTGCTGTTGGCATGGAGGTCGTTTCGAGCCTTATCTACCCTTTAAGCACACAGTGAAGTTTCTGATCAGACTGGGTGGCTGTACAGGATGATTTGTGTCATCATGTGGCACACATGCCACTTGATTGGTTTTGTCGTGTCATGGCACAGATGTGGATATCATATACACAGTTATTGCCCTAAAAAAGAAACTATGCTTTTACAATGCAGTAATGCACTCCAAACATGCACATGGAATGACAAACAGCGTAGACCATGATAAGGGGCCTGCACTGTTGCTCAAATCTATGTTCCAGTATTCATTTATTTATCGTTTTATTATTTTTTTTGCGGTAGAAACAGAAAATTAACTTGTTTTATATTATGTGAAAAGGTATCATACGCCGAATGCGAATATTTACGCTGACCACTTGTGATTAGCAACTCTCTCTGTCTCATCAATCCTGTAATGCGCATCCCGCCCCCACCGTCTCCTATTATTTTTGTATAATTTAGGTTCATAAAGTAATTGAAAAACTATGGTTTTGCAGACTATTATTTATTCAAAGTAAGTACTACACCGTAAGTGTTTCCAAGGCGTTCGTACAGGAGGACATCTGAAACAAAATAATAAAACGTTTTACTTTAAAATGCCACATTTTATTTAATGCTTGATGCTAGAAAAAAGTAATGTGAACAAAAACTACCTTTGCTTGAAAAAACGCCAGTCCATCAAATTATTTCCCACTGGGCGCACAACATTAAATCAACCTTGAATCAAGGCTTACTCAAATTTGATTCAATGTTGATTCAAGATTGTGTGTCTGCTAGGATGAAGCTGGCGTTGCTGGAAAAAGGGACCTCGCAATCTGACAGGACGCTTCTCTTTTCGCACATACAATCCATGAATCCTGGGAATCTCAAGAACGTAACAGCGAAGACTGAGTCGGACACTCAGACAGAGTTCATAATAACAGTATGCACATGAAAAAAGATCCTTTCACAAGCAACACCAACCAATTTTACCGTTGGTTTAAACATATTTATTGTTTCTCAATTACAAGTAACATACAATCAAATTTTAACAGTACAGGCTTAGGGGTTGGAACGAAAGCAAAATGCTTATCGAGTTCCTCTCCCCAATTTTACCGTTGATAAACACTTGTATGGGCCGAGCGCGGGCACGAACTTTATCGCTCTCATCAAAATATTTCAGTGTTTATTACATTGATCAGTTCGATTTCCCCCATCTTTCTGAACTTTCAGGTTCGAAGTTTTTCGAAATCGAAATGTGTCAAAGAAAAGTGAGCCGCGACACGACAAAACCAACAAAGTGGGGGTGCTCCCAGCGAAGACTCAGATCAGACTGTGAGCATCGAGCTAGCTTAGACCCGTAGAAACCCATTAAGCGCAGGGCGAAGACTTTGATCAGACTATGCGGATGCCCAGGCTGATCTGAGTCTTGCGCCCAGCGACGACTCAGATCTGCCTAGGCACACGCCCAGTTTGATCAGAGTATTCGTTGTTCGCGTGTAGCTAGCCTAGACCCTCAGAAACCCATTAAGTGCACAGTATAGACTCTGATCAGACTGGGTGTATGCCATCCAGGCTGATCTGAGTCTTCGCAGGGCGCACATGCCACTTGTTGATTTCCTTGTGTCGCCGCTCAAATATTGAAAGACTGTAGCTTCTAGGAATGGCAAAGTTTTTTTATATACTGTGCACTGAAGCCTAAAGGTGCCCTATTTGGCCCATGTTAGGAAAAAAAAGGAAACCTTTTACGTCTTGTTCTATTTTGAGAGATTAAAGCTATGTGAACATTCGCCTGTATGACACTTTATATATTCGCCGATATAACGCTCTTTTTGAATTTGTTAAACTTTACCGTACCGCCTCTCCCTCTCTCTCGCCCCTCTACCCCCTTTCCCCCATCCCGCTCCTCACCCAGACCCTTACCCCTCACCACACACTCCTCCTACATTCGTAAAAAAGAGAGCTCCAACAACTGCCGCCATTCCTCGACGGCAAAACCCTCGAAGAGGTGTGCACGCACATTTTATTGATATTGTACCTACCTGTGAGTACGATACGATCATAATGAAATGTGCGTGCACACGTCTTCGAGGGATGGGAGTTATGTTAATTTATTTGTTAAATTACGTAGATAAAACAATATTCATGAATTATCATCAAAACTCTTATATATGAAGGTGAATGCCCAGCAGGCACATGACGCCGAAATGACGTCACATCGATGTTGATGCGACATGAAGACGTCGAAATGATGTCACATTTCAACGACATATTCCTGAGCAAGCTTATGGTGTCGAAATGACGTCGCACCGATCGAATGGCGACAAAAATGAAACTAACAAAGTTGCTGCCACGGAAAATTTAAATATCATTAGGACGAAATGAAATCAGAAAGAGATGATTCAATCAAGTACATGTATTTTCATTGGCATAGAAAGTCTCAATGCTTTAAAAGCGTGTAGAGTCTCGCCGATTATCGAGAAATAACGCGTCCCCTCAGCGGTACACGCGTGCGCAGAAACCATGTGAAAAAGGTCTTTAGCTATGCACTATTTCAAATATGACCCAAAGTCAAATGATTTACCTGATATCAGACTTTTGTTCCGTTGTCATCAAAACAAATTGTTTCACAGGCCGGGAAGCAGAAACCATGTAGGTCACATTGATCCGAGCAAACCCAGTAGCAGCCGCCACCCATATCCGTCACCGAGCTTCTGGTATCCCTTGCTTTCGCTTCACAAATCCACATCACGTATGCTAACACAATGATGGTAAAGTAAAGAAAAGCGGTCCAATATCTGAAAATTTTAGTATAATTGGAGACTTCCACGAACACATATTTTCACGTGTATTAGGATGGAGAGGAGTCGCTAGTTTTACCAAAGAAGACAACTTTTGTGACTTGCTGCTTGCTTCCCTGGACAAAGAAGTCCTTCCACAAAGGGATCTACTCCAAAAAGAAAGAATTTGCTCCCAAGGGAGCAAATTTTTTACTTTAAGAGTTGATCCCCTTTAAGAGGGGGACAAAAATAAAACTGACAGGGTTGCTTCTTCTGAAAGTGCATTCCACTAACGTAAAAATAATTATTCGCTATGATTTGATTCACAAAGCTCGGCTTTAGATAAAGGGTTATTAAAATCTGAAACAAGCTTGATGTTATTTCAAACAACTGCGCTGAGTACTCTAATAATAGCAGCAATCTCTCTATCTAACATCCAAACACAAATGGCGAATGGCAGCGAATCCTCCGAGTCGCGAGAAAAAAGCATCTCGTAAAATTCTAAATGAGAACTTCGCAAGTTCTGGAGAGATTTAGAAGGCCTCACCTATAGACGTCTGCAGATATTCTAACGACACTTCCGAAATACCGTATCAATCTTATAATCGTATTAAACGCTCCTTGGGCGTTGCATTTTAGGGAGGGGAGGGGGCGTAATTTTGAGCATTAATTGTAGTAAATCAGCCACTATCAAAATAACTTTAATAAACAAATAATAAGGCGCATGAATAGTTATACCTGCCGAGGGAAAAATTCCACGATTTTCCTGTTTTGCCTCCCTTGCTCTAGGAGCAAATTCTTTCCTTTAAGAGTAGGCCCATCTAAAAGAGCCACCTCATCCGGAGAAGCAAACAGGAACTCATGCAAGTTAATATAACAGTATTTTTGATAAAGAAACAGGCCTGGGCGTTTATTGAATAAGGGACATTTATTAGGATAAATACGGTAATAAAGGTGTGTAGCTTTACCTCCGTGTTATCTGCCATTTTTACAAAGGGAGGTTAATTTATGAGACTACCTGTTGTCTTCTCTTTACGGTGAAGTCGATTCAAAATAGGTATGTTTTTCATACAAAATCAAGTCGAAAAAGGGCCATTACTCCCACAATAATCGACGGATTTTGCCAAACATCGAATAAAGAATCCTAGGGAAGCAAATTTCTTTCCTTTAAGAATTGAACCCCCATTGAGACGGGGCCGTAGGAATGAAAATGGTATATCTATAGTTGCTTCCTCTGAAAACGAACCCGTCACCTTAACTCTTTCAGCACCAAAAAAGCAGACGACAAAATTTACGTCTGCAAAAAATTAAAAAAAATGCCTTGTCCAAGAAATTTCATATTGAAATTACAAAGAACAGAGGGCAAACAGTGTAGATCTAGATGAGGCGGTTCATTATGAGCCGCCTCATCAGGATCTACGCTGTTTGTAAATTTTGCTAATTTCGTCACTGGGGCTTAAAGAGTTACAGTAATAGTCTTTGAATCATAATTCAAAAAAACTCACCTTCTCGCTATAAAAATGCTTTCCATCTTTCCACGAATTCAGTTTGCCTTTTGTACATGCGCGACAAAACAATTTTAGTTTGCGATCTGATTTCCCACTTATTATAGAAACGTATATGGCATCCTGTTACCATTATAACCGGGTGCCTTCGGATCTCTGGTCTCTGCCTAGGTATGTGATTCCAAAGCAGAACTTCGTCAATCTCGAATAACCGATTAAGAGATTATCAGTTGGCTAAATGACAAATAGAGGAAAATGTGTTCAGACTGTAATGGCAGTCTGATTTGGATCTGCAACGTTGGGTTCGGTGATTGGATACCAAGTATATTAGGTTTACTCGGTAATAGCTTGTCATTGTCGGCGATTTCAGGAAAATGCCCCATTAGAAGCGAGGGTCATTTCAGATTAAAATTGTCCAACCTTTCTAGAAATGTTAATCGATATATTTGCCAGTGTCCGGGTTCTTATGAAGCACCGGGTCCTGCTGTCGCGAAAGAGTGACTTTGAAATTCTTTTAACATGTTTAACGCATGCCGTACTTAGATGAACTGTTAAACCACCGCTAAATATACAAAGATATTGAAATACCGAGCATATGGACTGGCCCTCTTATCTGACATTTGAAGTGTTTATACGTTACAGAAAACAGTAAGTGGCTGCTCTGAGCGTGAGATTCAGTGTCCAAAATTAATACAATTTTATTTGACATTTGCTTTGAACCATGTAGTGAAAAGAAGACTAACGCTTAGAGGACTCATCTCACAGTGGGTAGCTATCACGAGACCTTTGGGATAAAACCACCGACTGCAAATCAGCGGACCTGTGCGGTTTTTGTTTATACACAAATTAAGCAAGAACTTTTGACAGAGAAAGCGTGCTCGTGAGTTCCTTTGACTGAGCGCTAGCATGGTTAACCCACCCAAATCGACCCAAGGCGAATGTGTTTATCGCCTCACCTTTCGAATTTGTCCGAGTTTAGTAAACAAAAGAAACTGTTGTCACAAAAACGTACGTGCAGTTGTTTGTCCGAGGCTTTTATCTTATTTGACTGGTCAATACTTATTCAGACTGACAGGTTGCAACAGCAACACGGAGTAGATCTATAATACCAGTTTAAACCCGCGATTATTGTCATCAAATACTGATAATTCCGCTGCCAACTGCGCTTTAACGAATAAGATTCGGGTTGGTTGGTTGTTTTGCGTTTATCAGCCGTTTGAAAGAGTATTTCAGTTTATATCGGGCCATCTTCCAGAGAGAGGGAGTAATACGTAAAAGAGAAATGATAAACAAGAGAAAAAATCCAAACATCCCGCACCTACTTGCAAGCACAGCATGTCCTTGCCCTACCTATAGTTAGTAAGAATGCATAGAGAAACAACGAAATTGTTAGGTTAAACTAGAAGACGTATCCGAGATTTCCTCATTCAAAATACATGTACGTAAGATAAATGAGAAACAAAACATGTCTTTATCCACCCTGTATATATAGCATATTCTGTACCGTTATAATACGATTAAGCATTGGTATAGTAAATGATGCAACTGTCGAAGAGTAGTTTTTCTTTCTTTCCACAGGAAAATGGCTATAGGAAAGACGACTACATGGTGGACTATATCCCCACAAGCCCCCTTTTCAAATAGTCGTTTACGCCCCCTGTAAGAGTATTTGATGTAAACTGGGATTTCCCAGTCTCAGAAAAGCCGAATTCTTTTCCTCCTATACAGTCAACCCTGTCTTTAATCAAGGTCACCTCTATTAAGCATAACCTTGTCGTAAAAGGTCAAAACCTCATTTCCCGAAGAAGGCAAATTCAGTGTAAATTGACCTGTATTAAGCAAGCACGTCTTGAGCATTCAGTTTTGGCCCTTCTCTTGAGTGTTTGCTTAAGATAATTATGACTGTACATGTACATGGCGACACACGTACAAAAGAACACACACACACGTCACAGGGAAGGAAAACTATCGTAGCCCGACCGGGACTCGAATCCATAGTCTCTCACTATCCGTGAGACATCTGAGCTGTTGAGCCATGTGATCGGTATTTGATATTTTCCCCCTGCAGAATTAGATTCCTCTCAGAATCTGCCCGGAACCACGCAGGAACCTACAAGACATGCCGATATTGATGCTCGCAGCGCTTGCCGTTGACCGACATTGGCCACCAAATGTCACAGGGGCGGAATAAATCGTGGCCTAACCGGGACTCGAACCCAAGGTCTCTCGCTAACCGTGCGAGCACTCTGCCAACAGAGCTACTGAGCCACTTGGTTGACCTTTGACAAAGAGAGAGAAAGAGAGTACGGGTATGACATCACAGTTCACAGCTTTGTCTTGCTTTCGTAATAATTACAGGGAAAAGAATCTGACATCATTTTTAATCCTCTGTTCATTTCTTCCCTGACAGACTCGCACAAGCCTACAGATATGCTCGCTCAGCTATGAAATAGCCCTACTTTTTGCACTAGACATTGAAGTTTTCGTTGATACTCTTTCCAAACCTGCATACATTTGCAGTCCTCACATATATATCCATGCAAGCTTGCAGAAGATGCACACAAGACGACTACCGCCACTCCTCACTAAGTTGCTACACTAGTGATTTGGTGACTGTAACCTTCGTAGATTATGTGCGATATGACAGGTTCCACAATCAATAAGTTAACTACCGGTATTTTCTGTTTCCGGGTCTTTTAGAAATATTGCTTTAGAGCTTGCCACGTGTATCAAAAGGGAAAATAATGAGGTAAGACTTTAGACAGAGTCACATACTTTGCTTGAACCGAATAATTATAATTTTAATTATAAACTTTTCTCAGTGTAAGAAGTAAATAAAGTTTCGCTGGATTATATAGTAAATTAATTCTTTTCTGTGGATTCGTAAGCAATATTAATTTTTTCATAATCTGTTAAAAGTTGTATCATCAGGAATTTTTGGTGATGCTTGCCGCCCAGGTCTAAAATACTCGGGGAGGGTGGGGGTGTTTGGGTGGGGGTGGGTTGTTGGGGTGGGAATGGGGGCTGCTGGGCGATATTACCATAAGTTCTTATGATATCTTATTGAGAGCTATTGACATATTCCATGCACTGATTCCCAGGACACATTGCATAGATTTAAAAGCCGGTTTAAGAAGCTGTGAGATATTGATCAATATTATTTCTGCTTAAATAGCGCATATTGTACAAAAATACATAGCAGTGTACTTTTGTATACGTAATGAATTATTATTCACTATGTTGCTGACATGAATGAACAAAAAGGAAACAGGCGTTTTCTAAAACGAAGTTAGGTTATAATCAAACAATTTGTAACGCACTAAATGCTCATTACAGTGAGCTATTGTGACCAGCCTCGTCCGGCGTCCATATGTCCGTCTCCGTCCTTCCATCCGTCGTCCACATTTACCTTGTGAACACGATAGAGGTTGTTTTTAGCACTAACAATGAAACTTACACAAAGTATGTGAGCCGTGACACGACCAAATCAACAAAGGGGCATGTGCGCCCAGCGAAGACTTAGATCAGCCTGGGCAGCCGCCTAGTCTGATCAGAGTCTTCGCTGTGCGCTTCATGGGCATATACGGGTTTAAACTAGCTCCTTGCGGACATTGAAGACTCTGATCAGATTAGGCGGATGCCAGGCTGATCTGAGCCTTCGTTAGGCGCACATGCCACTTCGTTGCTTTTGTCGTGTCATGCATGGTTCATGTTTATGGCCACCAGATTTCGGCCGAGTTCGATAATGCCTGTAAGTTTATGGCTTCTGACTTTGTGGAAAAAATGCTGCAGCATATATTCTTATGCAAACAATATAAGCTAGCTACATTTATGGAGCAGATCGCGGGATGATTATGGCTACCAACACTCTCAGCCAAGATTAAAACCGATCAAATCGAACGATTAACTCCAGAGTTATTGCCACTGAATTTCCGAGAAATGTTCCATATTCTGTACTATGCACAGCACACCCAATATTCACCGTTTGTTATATGACATTGCTGAATACTTACCTGTATGAAAAACAGTAGAAGCTACCATTTTTTAGCCCTGGCTTATAATCAAATTTTGCACATTTTCGTGATGGCAATAAGACCTAACCAAAGCTCAGTAATGGGCCTAATTGCACCTTATTTCCGGTCTCCGTAGGACCCCCAGTGGTAGAAGCGACTAAACACAAATCGTTATGAAAAGCGTTTAAATCTTCATGTTTAGTAGTGAAATGTGGATTGATAAGGCATAGTATGAGTCATATAGCTGGAAAAAAGTAGGGGGAACATGTTCTTGCAAAATGACAAGTACAGTGCTCCACAAAATAGAATTTCCTTTTCTAATTCTCCGTCGAGTTAAGCAATATAAACAAACGCGGGACAATGAATGGAACACACGCCTGTACATTGTATTCTTACCATAATTGTATTCAAGTATATAATATCGATAGTTGGTCATTTTTGTTGCCAATGAAAACGATTTTAATCCTTTTGAAACATTTTTATGCGAAATTCAAGAATGCTTCATTTGTTTAAACTGGCTAATGACGACCATTTTACAATGATCAAACTACTCCGTAACGATATAATATTATATGAATTTATATATGATACCACTGATAGGGCAATGGTGGCTTCAGATATTTATTCTCAACTGCTCAAAGCACACACTATATGCACAGTTTGTTTTTGGCCTCGGTAATAATACTTATGTGGGGGGGGGGGGAGGGGGAGGTTGGGGAGGGCGTGGGGGGGGGGGGCGAGAGAGAATGTTAATGGGGGAATTGGGGTGGTGGGACGGCGGGACATTTTCTTCACGAAATTAAATTAACCATTTTTACTGGACTGCTGCATACTATGATTATGGCAACCAATAAGCAGGAATAGTTGCTTTTAAAAAGTGATAAAGTGAGAATACAATAGAGGCCAATTTCTAGCAATAATTAGTAGGAATACTTTCACAGTATCATTATGACTTTACTCGGGTGGTCAAGTCGGGCTATGTTGCTTTGTGATTTTCAGTGCCAGGGCGTCCTATTTCGGAAAATATTAGGGCAAGGGCCGGCTTTGCTTACAGCAAGTGCGGGATGGGGTGTTTGGGTGTGTGTTTTTTTACTATCGCCAATCTAATTTATAAGCCTTTTGTTGGAGACGGCTCGATATAGACTGAAATATTGTCTCAAAGAACCGTCAATTCAAATCAACCAACCATTTTATAGTACACGATCTTGGCCACTGTTGCTGATGAGATTGTCCGTCACATTGTAAAGAAAAAAAAAGAATATGGTGGAAAAGTGTCATTTTAGTGTATTTATTTATTTATTTATTTATCAGCTTACCTGAGCACAGCTGTGCTGAAGCCACCAGTCTAAGAGTATTTTGGCATTGGATACCACAATCAATAAAGAAAACTAGATATGGTTAAAAAATCTAAACGGCTTGTTCTCCAAAACCACTTATTCGATTTGATTCACAATTGCAGACAGCGTATTGAACAAGTCCTAGTGCATACCTGCGAATAGTTACACATTTTTTAGCTGAAGCCAAGGGGAGCAATTCAGGGTCATTATGAGCCACTTGTTCTCCTCTTTGTTTAAATACTGTTATAATATATTCATTTCCGTCTGCATTAAAGTGGATTTTCGCATTTGTGTTTAAAGGCTGTTTACATGTTTGTGCAACATCTCATGAAAATTTATAAACAAAACGAAAACAAGAGCTAAATAATGTATTTGCTTTCAGGCATTTGGCATTTGCATGTGTATATTCTAAGGGGCGTTCAAACAGTGATTTATGTTGAGATTATCCTCCAGCTTACTGTATACAAGGACTGCAAATAACGTTAGTCTTATTGTGCTTAAATATCCCTCATAAAATTTCACGCAAAAGGTGTAAAATATCTGTTTTCCGATTGTAAGACCTTTATTGCATATGTCTAGACTTTTAATCTGTGCTACACTTTTTATTTCTTAAAAGTAAGTGAAAATTATGCTTTTCATTTCTTTCGTAAACGAGTTGACTCTTATTTCCTTACCCACTGAAAGCGCAAAAAACGAAACTAACTGAATTTGCAAACAGCATAGATTCTGACAAGGCGGCTCAAGATGAGCTCCCTCTTCTGGATCTACACTGTTTGCCCTGAAGTCTTATAATTCTGAGAAGGATATAACTTGGACAAAACATTGCAGGCGTAAATTTTGTCGTCTGCTTTTTTGGCACTTTAGGGTTAAACGAACACTTTCTTTACTGGCTATAGTGTTTTACTGAGTCAGACATTTTTGGGCTAAAACAAAGAATATTTTTCATATTTACATGTAGGCATAATGCTATATTTCAGACAGATTCTTGCGTTGCGTTTATTCAAAAGGCCATGGCTACGCATGTTTCACGAATCATAAGGACGCAGGCTCTACAGATTTTGGCTACACGGGCGGCCAGTACACAGTCTCAGAACAAAAATGTGAAACATTACCCTATTGTTGTGCTTGGTGGGGGCTCAGGAGGATGCTCCATGGCATCGAGGCTTTGTCGTCTGCTGGGACATGGGAACGTGGCTGTTGTGGAACCATCTAAGGTCAGTACAGATTCGTTATTATTTGAATTCTGAGCTTTGTGTTGTAATGTATATCTCTGATAACAGTAATGTAATTTAAACAGCTGAATTGAACTGATAAAAGTACACTTTCGTCAAAACAAAGAATTTCCCTGGGCGAAATATATAACACTTAAGTCTTGATAATTTCAGGTGATATCTTATTTAGTGGAAAGTACAGTTTATTTTATTTTTTTTATGTTGTTGGTTTTTTTTTTCTTAATTTAAATACACTTTAAATAGCCCGAGAGCAACAATATAAGTTTTAGTTAAATGAAAATTCATTTTGGGCATATAGCTCTCTTATTATTTACCTCAACAGATGTAAACCGAAGCAACATATTCAAGAAACAAGCTCGGTACTTTTTTCTATAGCTGTGAATCCTGTTCAAAGTGGAAACTACAGTAGATGGACAAAATATTCGTCACAATACGTCACCATTTGAATTAATGCCTTTCCATATTTTTTAAAAACAATACTGTCACCAAGTTTTAAGGCAAGGTTTTGAAACTTGCAAGAATAAAAGGCGAATCGAAAACAGGAATATAATTTGAAATATTAAGATGATTCTATGTTTAGTATGGGAGTTTAACGTCTTTGAAATGAAATAAAAAAAATCTAAAACCTTGATTCCCATTGACGTTAATGTTAACATCTCCGAAAAGTGGAAGTTTTAATGTTCCTTTCATTACACTTTGTTGATACAAGAAAAAAGCAAAATAATCATTTTTTGATAATGCTTGTTTATAGCGGAAATCAGTTTGCATATACCTGGTGTAATTTGCATGGCGATTACTCTCGTAGTTTTGCAATGACACTTTTTACAAAGTTTTTGTAAATACATTTATTTAAACGGTAACGTCACTCTGTGACGAATACTTTTGTCCACCTACTGTAAGTCTTTCACTTGTACATATGTACATATGTAGCGTTCAACACGTGCATTCAAAAGTGGTTGCAACAGAACTTGGTACACATAGCATATCGGTACTCTCCAATATCTCATTTTGGCAACCAGGTTGCGAATTTATGCAGATTTGGTCTAGATTAACTACATGGCTGTACATGATTTAATGCATTTTCACCCTGTGACACCTACTTAGTGGGGCAGTTAGACTCGAAATTGTTTCTTCTTTACAGGTCCATTGTTACCAGCCGATGTTTACTCTGATCGGTGCAGGGGTCACAACAGTAGACCAATCAGAGAAGTTAATGACAGATGTACTACCAAGGCACTGTGTTCTGTACCAAAATAAAGTGGAAGAATTTGATCCAGAATCGAGCCAAGTCACTCTCGCCAGCGGAGAAGTGGTAAAATATTTTTGTATATTAAAACTTACGAAACACCAAATCCGAAAATGCTACAAACATTGTTATTTCATGTTCACTCAGAAATTTAGACATTTCAAAACCAACAAAGTGACATATGCGCCCAGCGAAGATTTAGATCAGCCTAGGCATCGTGTGATGAAGCCAGTGGGCGGATTCAAAATTCTTGTTTAATTCTAGCGAAGGGCACTGACTTCTTCACACGATGGACGCTGAAAAATCTTCGTCTTTTTTTTACACTTTATTTTTAGACATTTCTGTGCCGTTTTCGTGGTAATGTAGTGTAGAATAAGCAGAATATGGGTAGAAGGAAAGTGAGTGAGGACGTGTTCGGCCATTACGTAAAACAGCCGTCGCCAGGACGCAGCGTCAGTCGAACGTTACATATTAGGAGTCAGTGGCAAGTGTAAATATCATTCTTTGAATGTCCATCTTGCTAGCTTTATTAAGGGAAAAATGAATTGTTCACATGGCCGTCCTAGGTTGAAACTCATTTAAATGAATATGGATAACGAAACAATATATTAAACTCATGTTCATTGAAATTCCAAACATAAAGACTCGGCTGAGTGATATAGGGCCATTATGAACATTTTATTTCAATATTGTTCCATCTTTTGTTTTCTTTACAGCTGAGTTACCGTTACTTGGTGATAGCCTTAGGACTGCAGCTGAATTACAGTAAGGTAAATACATTTCTAAATGGCATTAGTCTAATGGTAGAACGTGATCATATATTTTTAAAAATTCCCGACAGTGTGCTATCCTTGTATGATTCTTTGTCCGAACGGAGATTGAATAATCTCCTACGCTCTGAATTCATTCTGTACAATGAGCAGATTTCGTTTTTGTTTTCAAATCTGTTATCTATAACATGTATAATGCAAGTGTAATATTCTTTGATTAAGTGATTATTTTATTTTGCAACACCACTGCCTCTTATCTCCGTCAGCACAACACCGTGTTGTGTATAGGAAAATGTGCAGGAGATTTCCGGTGGTTCTGCAGGCGATTCGAAAATAAAGGTCACGAAAGGTAGGTGTCTCGGTTTAAAAGGGATATATTCTTTTCCAGCGTAAAACAAAAGAAAAGGAAAATGTCATGCAACCCTTCAATCGTTTTTCTTTGAATACGAGTCTTGATCGAAGCCAGATTCTCAGTTATACAACAGATTTCCATTTTTTCCCGGAGAGAGATCATGGAGGTGGCCGTTTTGTTTCAAATTTGCATTCCTGAAGTCGCCGAGTATTTATGTTTTCATCTATCACCTGTATATTAAAGGTCTCTCATACAAGTACCCAATTGACAAACTAGCATTACTTTCGTACCATTTAGTTCTAACAGAAGCTTTGCAGTGCAAATCATTGACTGATAATTCAATCCCCTGATTGCTGGAGTCGTTATTTTCATTTTAATTAGCATGCTTAATGCAGCAGAGGCATTGTACAGCCAAGTGTACGAATCTGAAAGCTGTGCGAATCTGTACCATGCCATGCTACTACATTATTTACGTTATAAAACAGTTAAAAACGGTCATTGGTGGCACAACATAAAACAATCTCCTGCACCGCCACCTATCGCCTTCAGCACCACCGATCTCCTGGATCACGAATTCCACAACAACTTTCATTATCTGGGCTGAAGGAAGGTAGCAAATTCTGTTTAGGCTCGTAACTGGTACTTGTATGAGAGACCTTTAATATACAGGTGATAGATGAAAACATAAATACTCGGCGACTTCTGGAATGCAAATTTGAAATGTTTGCATGTCAACAAAACGGCCACCTCCATGATCTCGCGCCGGGAAAAAAAATGGAAATCTGTTGTATAACTGAGAATCTGGCTTCGATCAAGACTCGTATTCATAGAAAAACGATTGAAGGGTTGCATGACATTTTCCTTTTCTTTTGTTTTACGCTGGAAAAGAATATATCCCTTTTAAACCGAGACACCTACCTTTCGTGACCTTTATTTTCGAATCGCCTGCAGAACCACCGGAAATCTCCTGCACATTTTCCTATACACAACACGGTGTTGTGCTGATGGAGATAAGCGGCCGTGAACACGTTTGAACGCTGTGTATACCATTTTTCCATATCGATTTTGGGTTAAGCTACAGGAATGAAGCTTCGACTAGGTCGCCTGGAAGTTATTTTGATGAATGGGTAAGATTATTCGTACTTGGGGTTGACACTTCCAACATTCTAAAAATTGCTTTTATTATCATTTTACTATCCGAGGGCATTTATATTCAACAGATTGAAGGTCTGCCTGACGCTTTAAAATTTGATCCGATGGTGTGTTCCAACTACTCTCGTTATACTGTTGAGAAAACGTTCCCAGCTTTACAATCCTTTAATGGAGGCAGTGCCATATTTACATTTCCGAATACACCAATCAAGTGTGCTGGAGCATCACATTTTATGTATCTGGCTGATGAATGCTGGAGAAATGTAAGTGCATGCTTTCATGAAAATACTGTCTCATTGTCAATCACAGTCCCGTTTTCATCGCTTCTATGAGCTGTGTCGTTAGAGCGTGTCTCATGGAATCGTGTAAACAGACTGCAGATTATGATCCTTTTGTCAAGACAAAAACTAAACCTCTTATATTTGAAAAAGATATGAAGGTATAGCCTGATGCAAGCATGCGAGTGTCTCATATTCCCGAAAAATCCTTCCGAGATCTATTCAGAATGCTGTATAAAATAGATAAGGTAGGAGCTGCAGAAGATATAATCCACAACTCAGATTTGGTTGGTTGTTTTGGGTTTAACGGCCCTATTAGACAGTATTTTAGTCTATATCGGAACGTTTCCCAGAGAGAGGGAGAGACAAAAGAGAGGCGATATACGAAAGATAAAAAATTGAAACAAACCTCACCGGCACCTTCTGGAAACACAGTAGGCCCTTGTCCTACTATTATCCAGATTAGTAGGACGCCCTGGCACTGAAATCCACAACTCAGAAAGAATTATCAAGAACATAAAAACTTGAACAGCAACAGAAGGAACGCACAAACCCTAAATCGAAAGCCCCAAAACCGGTTATGAAAGAAAACAAGCCTCAGTCTTTAAATACATGTATTTAAGAATTGGAATCTGATTTTTCAGCGTTCATCGTGTGATGAAGCCAGTGGGCGGAGCTAAAATTCCATGAAGCGCGAAGTGCTTCTTGTAGAATTTTAGCGGCGACCACTGGCTTCTTCACACGAATCAAAGGATCAGTCTCTATAAGGCCCTTTTCATGGCTAAAACTGATTTTCTTTAAACTTTATATACTTTAACTGATATGTATTGACTGTCTTATGGTGCAATACCAGATTGTTTGGTTCACTGGTTTTCACTGTATGCACGATTTAAGTGGGTGGGGTAATTCCACCCCATTAAAAGTATAGATACAAAAATGCTATTTTTTCTATTCCAAGTCCATGCTTCAAAATGGTGGTTGCAATAGGAAAAGTACACTTCTGGACTTAAAAGATGATGATAATATTGATCTGAAATTCATACCAGAATAGAGTTTATATTTGCTTGTAAGATGTACACCAATTTCAGTATTTTTTGTTCTCCGACTTTACGAAAAACCACAACACGTTCACAGTTTCCAAGATTTTTAAAAAAATATTTTGCTATTATTATGTTGATATAATAGTCATTGCAGGCATATGTCAGAATTTATTTTATGATCATTAATATGAGTTATCTCCCCACGAAATTTGATTTTGTCCGTTTTTCAATATCAGCATGCATTTGTTATTCCATAGTACTCCAAACTCCATTTGGAAGTTAATAACACCTTTTGATGCAACTATTCGTTGATTTTTGTAGGCATTGGAGTTACTTTTGCATGCGACAATGTCATATTTTATGTAATTTTGAAAAAAAGGATACCTCGCATCTGGAAAATTAACAAATTGCCAATGACTTACAAGCAGGGTTTGCTTAGTATTTGCAACCTCATTAAACTCATGCTAAATGCTTAAATTAAAGTCCTTATGGCCCATTCGTGTTTTTACGCTGGTTATTATTCATCTTCTTCAGAACTGCCAGACATAATCCATGTGTCAACAGCAGCATCTTTTACATAATCAATGTGCATCTTGCTTGGTTTGGCTTCACTGAGTTGACTGAGGATGAACTCAGGGACCTGACAATGGGAATATACCAACGTAAACAGGCCAAATCCTACACGGATGAACACTTTGACTAAAAGGGATCATACGAGATAATGGCACACAAAGAAGATGACGGTGTTCTCAAAGCACAGATACGTTCTCGTCACACATCAAATAAAACATTTAACTTGTGGGTTGAATACACTCAAGGGCTGAACCCAATCACTGGATGGTATTGTGGGTGCAGAAGTGGTGCTCGCACCGTTGGGTGTTGTGCACATGTGGCTTCAGTGCTTTGGTATTTAGGATATTACCACAACGAAACAGAAAACAGTGAAGCCAAACCGAGCAAGATGCACATTGATTATGTAAAAGATGCTGCTGATGACACATGGAGTACATCTAGCGATTCTGAAGAAGATGAATAATAACCAGCGTAAAAACACGAATGGGCCATAAGCATTTAGCTTGAGTTTAAAGTCTCCATAGTCCTATCAGCGGTAAAAACGCTTAAACTCAAATCATTGTAAAAAGCGTTTCAGCATTCACGTTTTGTAATAAAATTTGGGTTGGTGTCCCTATACTGAGTCATATAACTGACAAATAGTAGAGAAAATGAGTTTTTGAAAAATAACAAATCGCTCAACAAACTACAATTTCCTGTTCTGGTTTCCCGTCCAGCAATACTATATAAACATAAGCGGGACAGTAATTGGGACTCCATGCCTGTACATTGTATTTTTACCATTTTATGAAATCGAAGGTAGGTCATTTTAGTTGCCAACTAAAATGACCCAAATAAGTTTTTAAACCCTTTTTATGCGAAAGTCAAGGATGTTTTATTTGTTTAAAGCTGGCTAATCACGGTCATTTACGATGACGAAACTACAGTGAGAAGCTTGCAGCGATACCGCATGATAAAACTTTTTCATGCTGATAGAGCAATGGGGCCTTTAATGAGGTTGCAAAAACTAAGCAAACCCTGCTTGTAAGTCATTGGCAATTTGTTAATTTTCCAGATGAGAGGCATCCTTTTTTTCAAAATTACATAAAATATGATATCGTCGCATGCAAAAGTAACTCCAATGCCTACAAAAATTAACAAATATTTGCAGCAAAAGGTGTTATTAACTTCCAAATGGAGTTTGGAGTACTCATGAAATGACAAATGCATGCTTATATTGAAAAACGGACAAAATCAAATTTCGTGGGGAGATAACTCTCATATTAATGATCATAAAATAAATTCTGACATATGCCTGCAATGACTATTATATCAACATAATAAAAGCAAAAGATTTTTAAAAAATCTCGAAAACTGTGAACGTGTTGTGGTTTTTAGTAAAATCGGAGAACAAAAAATACTGAAATTGGTGTACATCTTACAAGCGAATATAAACTCTATTCTGGTATGAATTTCAGATCAATATTATCATCATCTTTTAAGTCCAGAAGTGTACTTTTCCTATTGCAACCACCATTTTGAAGCATGGACTTGGTATAGAAAAAATAGCATTTTTGTATCTATACTTTTAATGGGGTGGAATTACCCCACCCACTTAAATCATGCATACAGTGAAAACCAGTGAACCAAACAATCTGGTATTGCACCATAAGACAGTCAATACATATCAGTTAAAGTATATAAAGTTTAAAGAAAATCGGTTTTAGCCATGAAAAGGGCCTTATAGAGACTGATCCTTTTTATTCTTATTTTTACACTCTATTTTTAGACCCATCCTGTGCTGTTTTCGTGGCAATTTAATGGAGAATATGCAAAACATGCTTCGAAGAAAAGGCAGAAACGATATATTTGGCCATTATCTTAAACAGCCGTCGCCATAACGTGGCGTCATCGAACGTTACTTGGACCAATCAAGACGTTTGTTTACCTTAAACGTCGCTTGACGACAACGTCACATGGTCAACTGTGTTTCATCGGTGTATGAAGCCAGTTGCTCTATACGTTTTACCTATGGGAAGTCAGTGGCAAGTGTAAATATTTACACTTGCCACTCACTTCCCATGGGTAAACCGTATAGAGCAACAGGCTTATATTTATGTCTCCCCCCTCTAGGGTCGGGAGACATATTGTTTTTCCCCGGGCGTCTGTCCGTCCGTCTGTCCGTCTGTCTGTCACAAATCGTGTCCGTTCTATAACTTGAAAACCGCTCAAGCTATATTCGCGAAACTTCATATAAATATCAATCAACATGAAACGACGTGCAGAGTGCAAGAATGGTAACTCTGGCATTTATACTTTTTGAGTTATTTCCCTTGGAACTTAGTCCATCACAAAATTGTGTTTCATTTGTGTCAGCTTTATAACTTGAAAACTGCTCAAGCTTTATTCACGAAACTTCATATAAATATCAATCAACATGAGGCGATGTGCAGAGTGCACAAATGGTAACTCTGGCATTTATACTTTTTGAGTTATTTCCCTTGGAACTTTGTCCTTCACAAAATTGCGTCTCAGTCGAGTCCGTCTATAACTTTAAAACCATTCAAGCTATATTCATGAAAGTTCATACAAATATCAATCAACATCAGACGACGTGCAGAATGCACTCTGGCGTTTATACTTTTTGAGTTATTTCCCTTGGAACTTTGTCCATCACAAAATTGCGTCTCAGTCGAGTCCGTCTATAACTTTAAAACCATTCAAGCTATATTCATGAAAGTTCATACAAATATCAATCAACATCAGACGACATGCAGAATGGAAGAACCGTAACTTTAGCATTTATACTATTTGAGTTATTTTCCTTAGAACTTTGTCAGTCACAAAATCGTGTCTCAGTCGTGTCTGCTCTATAACTTGAAAACCATTCAAGCTATATTCACGAAACTTCATACAAATATCAATCAACGTTAGAAGAATTGCATAGTGCAAGAACCATAACTCTTGCATTTATACTTCTTGAGTTATTTCCCTTGGACCTTTGTCAGTCACAAAATCGTGTCTCAATCGCTTTATTACTTGAAAACCGGACAAGCTATATTCACGAAACTTCATACAAATGTCAGTCAACACTAGACAACCTGCAGAGCACAGCATTTATACTATTTGAGTTATTTCCCTTGGAAGTTTGTCATTCACAAAATCGTGTCTCAATCGTCTAAGCTCTATAGCTTGAAAACCGTTTAAGCTATATTCATGAAACTTCATACAAATATCAGTCAACATATAAATAGACGACGTGCAGAGCACTGTAACTCTTGCATTTATATTTTTTGACAAAAACTAAATATGAATATCAGTCAACATTACATGACATGCAGAGCATAACAACTATAACTCTTGCATTTATACTTTTTACTTATTATGAATCGCTGCTTCAGTGTAGGGAAACATATTGTTTTTCCCTTGGCGTCTTAATGAGTGAGTGAACTCGGGTTTAACGTCCCACCAACAACGAGGTCATATGGAGACGGGACCTCGGTTTAAAGTCTCATCCGAAAGACCGGAGAAGCGGGGGTTCGAACTTGCGATCCCTGGATTGGTAGTCCGGAGTGTTATCCACTACACTACAGCCGCTCCTGGCGTCTTAATGACTGATCCTTTTGACATCAAAAAGGGGGGAGACATCTGTTTTTTCGTAGAAAAACAATTCTAGTTACACTTGCCACTGACTTCCCATAGGTAAACCGTATAGAGCAACTGGCTTCATACACCGATGACCGACAGTTGCTCATGTGACGTTGTCGTCAAGCGACGTCTAAGATAAACAAACGTCTTGATTGGGCCACGTAACGTTCGAATGACGCCTCGTTATGGCGACGGCTGTTTAACTTAATGGCTGAAAACGTCGTTTCCGTCTTTTCTTCGACGCATATTTTGCATATTCTACATTAAATTACCACGAAAACATCCAAAGAAGTAGGCTTGCTCCAGTCGGATAATTAAATTGTCACATATATATATTTTTTATCATACTTGATATTTCACTTCTTTCTTATTTTTTATGGTCGATGCTTGGCTAGTCTAGAAATGAAATTTTCTCTTGTGGGTTTGTCTGAGATATATCCAGAAATCAGCCCCATAACTATAGACTAGCACAAAGAAGAAAAAAAATGTATATTCAAGAAAATTTACGAAAAATCCAAATGTGTATATTTCTAAGCCTTGGGCAAGGCTACCCAAAAAGGAGATAAAAATAAAGTGTAAATATAAGAATAAAAATTTCATTTTTCAGCGTTCGTCATAGTCAATGGTCGTCGCTAAAATTCTACACGAAGCGCGAATTTTAGCTCCGCCCACCGGCTTCATCACACGATGAACGCTGAAAAATCAAATTTCAATTCTTAAATAAGTAGGGCAAACAAGAGGCCGGGAAACAGTAACTGGCCCTCAAAAATGTTATTTTAAACATATGAAAAGGTGCACCGAATGAGAGTGAAATATGGATAATGGGAAAGCAATGATACAGGAAAGGTTGACGGGCGACTTATGGAATACAGGGGTGTTATTTACGACGAGAATGATTCATCCTGTGATAGACGCTTTTATTAAAATATTGAACTACATGTATTTCTATAATTTCAACACAAAAACCAAAAACCTATGTTACTGGTAATTAAGATTTTAGGTTTTGGCACTGTTTAGGTTTTGGCACTGTTTCCATGAAGTAAATACTTCCATTTGTTTTTCATCAAAAATAAGAACTGTTAGTTAGAAAAATAAGATGTTAGTTTCGAACAAACAAAAGATATTCTACATTTCTCAGGAGTTCTTCATGTCTGTCGAAACATAAGTACGTCAGAGTATTTTTCTGTATGCTTTTCACAGAAAGGTGTGAGAGAGAAAACTAACATAACCTTCAAAACATCTAACGGAGTGGTGTTTGCAGTCCAAAAATATGCCGAAAGTATCAATGAAGTCATTGAAAAGAAGTAAGTTTTGCTAGCTTTTATTTAAATCACCATGAAGGTATCAGTTATTATAATAAGTGATTTTGGCACAAAGGCTGCCTAGCATGAAGCAATGTTGAAATACCATTAGTACCGGTGTCCCAGTTTATCTTGCACCCTGGACAGCTTGCCCCCCGGGGGGCAAGCCAACCATGGTCATCTTGCCCCCCGGGGGGCAAGCTGTCCCAGGATATCTTGCCCCCCGTCCTGGTTATCTTAACCCCCGGGGGGCAACATATCCTGGCTGGTTTATCTTGCCCCCCGGGGGTGAAGATAAACCAGCTGGGATATCTTGCCCCCCTTCCAGGATTTTGGAGTGATAACTGTCAGTAGATTTTGAAATTGCTGCCAAGGACTTAAATAGTTATAAGAAGTAACTGTTTGTGCAACAACCTATCCCAGCTGCTTTATCTTACCCCCCCCCCCCCACCTCAGATTTTGGTGCTAAATCTATCTTCAAAGACTGAAACTGCTTTAAAGTGCTTTAATATTTATTATTATGAGCTAACTACTGAATCCACCTTTTTCATGCCTGTTTACAACCGCTGATCTCGAGAAATATCTCATATCAGGGGTGGGGGGCAACCTATCCCAGCTGGTTTATCTTACCCCCCACCCAAGATTTGGGATCCACATCTATCAACAAGTATTGAACCTGCTTTAAAGTGCTTTAATAGTTATAATGATGAGCTAACTACTGAATCCACTTGTTTCATGCCTGTTTACAACAGCTGATCTGAAGAAATACCTCGTATCGCGGATGGGGGGCAACCTAACCCAGCTGGTTTATCTTACCCCCCACCCAAGATTTTGGATCCACATCTATCTACAAGTATTGAAACTGCTTTAAAGTGCTTTAATATTTATTATTATGAGCTAACTACTGAATCCACTTGTTTCATGCCTGTTTACAACCGCTGATCTCGAGAAATATCTCATATCAGGGGTGGGGGGCAACCTATCCCAGCTGGTTTATCTTACCCCCCACCCAAGATTTGGGATCCACATCTATCAACAAGTATTGAACCTGCTTTAAAGTGCTTTAATAGTTATAATGATGAGCTAACTACTGAATCCACTTGTTTCATGCCTGTTTACAACAGCTGATCTGAAGAAATACCTCGTATCGCGGATGGGGGGCAACCTAACCCAGCTGGTTTATCTTACCCCCCACCCAAGATTTTGGATCCACATCTATCTACAAGTATTGAAACTGCTTTAAAGTGCTTTAATAGTTATTATTATGAGCTAACTACTGAATCTACTTGTCTCATGCCTGTTTACAACAGCTGATCTCATGAAATCTCGTATCAGGGGTGGGGGGCAACCTATCCCAGCTGGTTTATCTTACCCCCCACGCAAGATTTTGGATCCACATCTATCAACAAGTATTGAAACTGCTTGAAAGTGCTTTATAGTTATTATGATGAGCTAACTACTGAATCCACTTGTTTCATGCCTGTTTACAACAACTTATCTCAACAAATACCTCGTATCAGGGGTGGGGGCCTACCTATCCCAGCTGGTTTATCTTACACCCCACCCAAGATTTTGGATCCACATCTATCAACAAGTATTGAAACTGCTTTAAAGTGCTTTAATAGTTATTATGATGAGCTAACTACTGAATCCACTTGTCTCATGCCTGTTTACAACAGCTGATCTCGAGAAATACCTCGTATCAGGGGTGGGGGGGCAACCTATCCCAGCTGGTTTATCTTACCCCCCACCCAAGACTTTGGTTCAACATCTATCAACAAGTACTGAAACTGCTTTAAAGTGCTTTAATAGATATCATGATGACCTTACTACTGAATCCACCTTTTTCATGCCTGTTTACAACAGCTGATCTCGAGAAATACCTTGTATCACGGGTGGGGGGCAACCTATCCCAGCTAGTTTATCTTACCCCCACCCAAGATTTTGGATCCACATCTATCTACAAGTATTGAAACTGCTTTAAAGTGCTTTAATAGTTATTATTATGAGCTAACTACTGAATCCACTTATCTCATGCCTGTTTACAACAGCTGATCTCTAGAAATACCTCGTATCAGGGGTGGGGGGCAACATATCCCAGCTGGTTCATCTTACCCTTCACCCAAGATTTTGGATCCACATCTATCAACAAGTATTGAAACTGCTTTAAAGTGCTTTAATAGTATAATTACAAGCTAACTACTGAATCCACTTGTTTCATGCATGTTTACAACAGCTGATCTTGAGAAATACCTCATATCAGGGGTGGGGGGCAACCTATCCCAGCTGGTTTATCTACCCCCCTACCCAAGATTTTGGATCCACATCTATCTACAAGTATTGAAACTGCTTTAAAGTGCTTTAATAGTTATTAATATGAGCTAACTACTGAATCTACTTGTCTCATGCCTGTTTACAACAGCTGATCTCAAGAAATCTCGTATCAGGGGTGGGGGGCACCTATCCCAGCTGGTTTATCTTACCCCCCACGCAAGATTTTGGATCCACATCTATCTACAAGTATTGAAACTGCTTTAAAGTGCTTTAATAGTTATTATGATGAGCTAACTACTGAATCCACTTGTTTCATGCCTGTTTACAACAACTTATCTCAAAAATTTACCTCGTATCAGGGGTGGGGGCCTACCTATCCCAGCTGGTTTATCTTACACCCCACCCAAGATTTTGGATCCACATCTATCAACAAGTATTGAAACTGCTTTAAAGTGCTTTAATAGTTATTATGATGAGCTAACTACTGAATCCACTTGTCTCATGCCTGTTTACAATAGCTGATCTCGAGAAATACCTGGTATCAGGGGTGGGGGGCAACCTATCCCAGCTGGTTTATCTTACCGCCCACCCAAAATTTTGGTTTCAATACTTGTAGATAGATGTGGATCCAAAATCTTGGGTAGGGGGGTAGATAAACCAGCTGGGATAGGTTGCCCCCCACCCCTGATACGAGGTATTTCTCAAGATCAGCTGTTGTAAACATGCATGAAAAAAGTGGATTCAGTAGTTAGCTCGTAATTATACTATTAAAGCACTGTAAAGCAGTTTCAATACTTGTTGATAGATACGGATCCAAAATCTTGGGTGGGGGCTAAGATAAACCAGCTGGGATAGGTTGCCCCCCACCCGTGATACAAGGTATTTCTTGAGATAAGTTGTTGTTAACAGGCATGAAACAAGTGGATTCAGTAGTTAGCTCATAATAATAACTATTAAAGCACTTTAAAGCAGTTTTAATACTTGTTGATTGATGTGGATCTAAAATCTTGGGTGGGGGGTAAGATAAACCAGCTGGGATAGTTTACCCCCCACCCCTGATACGAGGTATTTCTTGAGATCAGCTGTTGTAAACAGGCATAAGACAAGTGGATTCAGTAGTGAGCTCATCATAATAACTATTAAAGCACTTTTAAGCAGTTTCAATACTTGTAGATAGATGTTGATCCAACATCTTGGGTAGGGGGTAAGATAAACCAGCTGGGATAGGTTGCCCCCCACCCCTGATATGAGGTATTTCTCGAGATCAGCTGTTGTAAACAGGCATAAGACAAGTGGATTCAGTAGTTAGCTCATAATAATAACCAACATCTTGGGTAGGGGGTAAGATAAACCAGCTGGGATAGGTTGCCCCCCACCCCTGATATGAGGTATTTCTCGAGATCAGCTGTTGTAAACAGGCATAAGACAAGTGGATTCAGTAGTTAGCTCATAATAATAACTATTAAAGCACTTTAAAGCAGTTTCAATACTTGTTGATAGATGTTGAACTAAAATCTTGGGTGGGGGGTAAGATAAACCAGCTGGGATAGGTTGCCCCCCCCCCACCCCTGATATGAGGTATTTCTTGAGATAAGTTGTTGTAAACATTCATGAAACAAGTGGATACAGTAGTTAGCTCATAATAATAACTATTAAAGCACTTTAAAGTAGTTTCAATACTTGTTGATAGATGTGGATCCAAAATCTTGGGTGGGGGGTAAGATAAACCAGCTGGGATAGGTTGCCCCCCACCCCTGATACGAGGTATTTCTTGAGATCAGCTGTTGTAAACAGGCATAAGACAAGTGGATTCAGTAGTTAGCTCATAATAATAACTATTAAAGCATTTTAAAGCAGTTTCTATACTTGTAGATAGATGTGGATCCAAAATCTTGGGTAGGGGGGTAGATAAACCAGCTGGGATAGGTTGCCCCCCACCCCTGATACGAGGTATTTCTCAAGATCAGCTGTTGTAAACATGCATGAAAAAAGTGGATTCAGTAGTTAGCTCGTAATTATACTATTAAAGCACTGTAAAGCAGTTTCAATACTTGTTGATAGATACGGATCCAAAATCTTGGGTGGGGGCTAAGATAAACCAGCTGGGATAGGTTGCCCCCCACCCGTGATACGAGGTATTTCTTGAGATAAGTTGTCGTAAACAGGCAGGAAACAAGTGGATTCAGTAGTTAGCTCATAATAATAACTATTAAAGCACTTTAAAGCAGTTTCAATACTTGTTGATAGATGTGGATCCAAAATTTTGGGTGGGGGGTAAGATAAACCAGCTGGGATAGGTTGCCCCCCACCCCTGATACGAGGTATTTCTCAAGATCAGCTGTTGTAAACAGGCATGAAAAAGGTGGATTCAGTAGTTAGCTCATAATAATAACTATTCAAGCACTTTATATCAGTTTCAACACTTGTAGATAGATATGGATCCAAAATCTTGGGTGGGGGGTAAGATAAACTAGCTGGGATAGGTTGCCCCCCACCCCTGATACGAAGTATTTCTCGAGATCAGCTGTTGTAAACATGCATGAAACAAGTGGATTCAGTAGTTAGCTCATAATAATAACTATTAAAGCACTTTAAAGCAGTTTCAATACTTGTTGATAGATGTGGATCCAAATCTTGGGTGGGGGGTAAGATAAACCAGCTGGGATAGGTTGCCCCCCACCCCTGATACAAGGTATTTCTTGAGATCATCTGTTGTAAACAGGCATAAGACAAGTGGATTCAGTTGTTAGCTCATCATAATTACTATTAAAGCACTTTAAAGCAGTTTCAATACTTGTAGATAGATGTTGATCCAAAATCTTGGGTGGGGGTAAGATAAACCAGCTGGGATAGGTTGCCCCCCCCCCCCCCCCCACCCCTGATATGAGGTATTTCTCGAGATCAGCTGTTGTAAACAGGCATGAAAAAAGTGGATTCAGTAGTTAGCTCATAATAATAACTATTAAAGCACTTTAAAGCAGTTTCAATACTTGTTGATAGATGTGGATCCAAAATCTTGGGTGGGGGGTAAGATAAACAAGCTGGGATAGGTTGCCCCCCACCCCTGATACGAGGTATTTCTTGAGATCAGCTGTTGTAAACAGGCATAAAACAAGTGGATTCAGTAGTTAGCTCATCATAATAACTGATACGAGGTATTTCTCGAGATCAGCTGTTGTAAACAGGCATGAAAAAAGGACTTGTTTAGCTTAAATTTTAGGTGGGGGTTAAGATTTCAAGATAAACCTGTTGGAGTATGTGACAAATTTCCAATTAAATAAATAATCATACAAATTAATATTACCATTATCCACTATGGAACTACTAAAAATGAACTAACTCTACCTCTACAAGGTAAGGAGCATGATAGCATGCTGTGATTGCTTGTCAAATAAACATGGTAACCAAAGTGATAAATGAGTTAAAAGACCTTGTGGTATAAGCCCTTTGCCCTGGGAAACAAAACAGAACAAAAAAAGATTAGTACAAAATGTTTCTGTAGGATCCTGGGTGGCGGGGGGCAAGATATCCCGGGACAGCTTGCCCCCCGGGGGGCAAGATAAACCAGCCGGGATATGTTGCCCCCGGGGGTGAAGATAACCAGGGTGGGGGGCAAGATATCCCAGGACAGCTTGCCCCCCGGGGGGCAAGCTGTCCAGGGGGGCAAGATAAACTGTTACACCGGCGCTAGCGTCGCTGTGCACAATGTCCTGTCATTGCTTCACAATCATGTTGCTGGCTCAAAACGTGCTAAAGAATATAGAAATAACTTAAAGAATCCCTGCACTGAAATGGACAGAGTTCGTAATAAGATGGCACCGACCATCAAAAAGTTATAGATGACCACCGAATGCAGTTAAGCCACTGTCAAATAAAAGTAATCGTAAATTGAGCAAAATATATTTACACCGAACATAATAAAATTACTGCCGAATACAAAGAATAATGGTTTGTATGCATCAAATAAATGAAACCGAGGTAACGTCTCTGTAAGACAAATGTGTTGGTGGGACGTTAATCCAGAGCTCATTTACTCGCTCACATAAATTGCAGTGGGGTTTTAACACCCGCTGCTCCTAAGGGAAACTTTTACTTCCAATATGATAACATTACCACCGATAATTATTACCCATGACCTAACCTTCAAACAATACAACTAAATTATTGGTTTAATGATTTTCCGTTCTTAATTTAAGAAAGTTACCACAATGCATAATAATACATCTACCATACAACACGCTCTTCTTGCACAGCAGAAACCAATGGCTTTCTGAGCATGTCCATTTGTTGTTAATCTTCAGATGAAAAGTAAAACCTGTATTCATTAATAGATCTGAAGATGTTTTTTTTATTCATTACAGAAACATCAACGTAGATTTCAAGAGAAATCTGATTGCAGTAGACCACACAAAGCGAGAGGCCATCTTCCAGATGCTTGACAGTGAAAACAATAAAACAGAAACTTGTGAGGTAAAATGATTTTATTCAAGAATATAGTACATTAAATATTCCAGAAATGTTTCCTTACGGCACCGGAGTGGTCGGGTGGTGCGATGGCACTGCGTGTCACTTCCAGTGCCGGGGCGTCCTACTGATTCGGATAATAGTAGGACAAGGGCCTACTGTGCTTGCAGTAGGTGCGGGTGGGCGTTGTTTGGACATTTTTTCTCTCGTCTATTATTTCTCTCTTCTTTCTCCTTCTCTGGGAGATGGCCCGATATAGACTTAAATACTGTCTCAAAGGGCCGTTAAAACCCAAAACAATAAACAATAATCCTTACGGCGCTTAAAGTCATAGTGAAAAAAAAATATACATGTACCGTATACTTAGCGTTCATTTTCTTACACCTTGGTCATCGATTTATAAACCTCTGTCGAATAACCTAAATGGAATGCTGTAACAGTTAATAGTATAAGTTGACCTCCTATAGGACGATTGATCGTAAAAATGCCTTGACGCATCCACTGAAAACAACAAAGATGCCGAAGAATTGCCGTAGTCGTAGAGTACAGCCTAGCTTTAGCACCAAGAGGAAGAATAAAACTTACATTTAAACTGATGTTAAAAAAGTGACTGAAGGCTGCTATATAGACTGCAACACGTCGAACAAACTAATTTGAGCCGCGACACGAGAAAACCAACAATGTGGTTGTGCGCCCAGCACAGACTCAGATCAGCCTGGGCATCCGCCCAGTCTGATCAGAGTCTTCGCTGTCCGCATGAAGGTAGCTTAGAGCCTTAGCTACCTTTTAAGCGCGTAGGGAAGACTCTGATCAGAATGGGCGGATGCCCAGGCTGATCTGAGTCTGCGCTGGGCGCACAACCACATTGTTGGTTTTCTCGTGTCGCGGCTCATTTACCGTCAGCCCAACGCTTCTGTAGATCTATAGTTTAGATTTGTCAATGTATTGACGGTTTAGGCGTTCGGACTTGTTCATTTTCTTTTTCTTTTTGCAACTTTGACATTTTCTTCCTTAAACTGTTTATTGTAAGTCTGTTTGTTTTTAGTTTGACTTCCTACATATTACCCCACCCATGTCGGCTCCAGATGTTCTGAAGAATTCCAAGTCTCCAATAGTCGACGATACTGGATATCTCGCCGTAGATAAATACACTTTACAGCATGTTACATATCCAAATATCTTCGGGTTAGGAGACTGTAGCAATCTGCCGACATCAAAAACAGCAGCAGCTATATGTGAGTAGTATTAGTTTTTCTTTTTTATAAGTTGTTTTGTACAAGCTGGCGTCCGGTTGTTTCTTTAATTCGGCAGGAATTTCAGCATTTACATCTTCCAAAAACAAACATTGCAAAGGCATTCACCTCTTGCACAGAGCTTACTTTTAGAAGACGAATCATGGTATTATATTCCTCAGAGATCACTTTAAATGAATAAATCATTCTTTCTAATTTCAGCAACGGTCCTATATGGTAGTGAACAGTCCACATGTACATGGCCTAAGTCAACTATTATTCCGATTGCACATTTAACCTTTATTTTCCACATTCGTCCATGCTCCTCTTGGATAGTTATTATCAAAATTTGATTTGTC
Organism: Ctena decussata; assembly: GCA_963989385.1. Lineage (NCBI taxonomy): Eukaryota > Metazoa > Mollusca > Bivalvia > Lucinida > Lucinidae > Ctena > Ctena decussata. Next base: position 60,410,437 of record OZ022505.1, read on the forward strand.
GCCGTTTCTGCCTTCTCGAACGGAACATATTGATTTTATACACATGCTATCACGTAAACTTATTAAAGTACATGTACTGATGGAGAAATTTGATAATTTAATTTGATACAAGAAACATGCATGTATACACATTTAACTTTCGTTATCTCAAACAATGATATCTCAAAGTACCCTCTTATATCAAAAATATTGTTTCCTTTTTTTTCTTTTTTTTTTCAACTCCTGTTATCTCATACTGCTGGTGTCTGAAAGAAAATTTTCTTGGACATATATAAAATATCAGTAGTTTGAGAACACCTTTGACTTTGAGATATCGGGACTTGACTGGAGTAATGCTCAGATGGTACGAGCTTGTTGCCACTACTTCTCAAATGCTCCTCATAGATACTTTTATATCATAATCATACTTTTCTGATTTCAGCTAGTCAAAGCACAGTCCTTCTCCAGAATATTTCAGACATTATGAACAATGAGAAACCCACAGAACAGGTAAGAAAACATAATGAACTTTGAATTTTGCAACGCTATTGTCTCCAAAGCCGGGCCGCATAGCGCAATCGGTAGGGCACCTGACTAATAAATCAGAGGTCCTGGTTTCGAAACCCGGTCTGGCCACATAATTTCGTTTATCCTTCCGCTGATTAAAGAAGGGCAGTCGTCAGTTACCAGCGAAAGTATGTGCACTTAGTACTGGTTAACCGCTTAGGAGGTCTAAGCCTGCCCAGGAATAGTGTGGTTAGGGTAATTGACCGTCCCGACATGACCATAGTTGTTTACCGTGGATGTTAAGCATCAAATCAATCAATCAATCAATCAATGTCTTTTCAAGACTATTTTCATTGCTATTTTAAGGAAAATAATAACAGTCGCCGAATCCTGCGGAAAATGTAAAAGGGCATGGTTGATCAAAGTTTTTGAATTACATTGAATGTTTGACCTTTTTTACTGAACAGATGTGATGAACTTCTAGCATCAGAATGCACGTTTATTAGTAATTCAGTAGGAGCGAGGGTAGTGTAGTGGTTCACACGCAGAATTACCAATCCAGGGGTCGCAAGATCGATCCCCTGCTTCACCGGTCTTTCGGATGAGACTTTAAACCGAGGTTCATGCATAGTTCATAGTTCATAGTCTGGTCATTCTTATGTTGACAAGCTGCAAACTTCAGCGAACAGAGACTTCTATGATGATGGCCTTTTCTTTTACAATAAAAACAAGACTGGGTCTTCTTTGAAAGACATTCAAAGGCAATATGTCCTCTCATTAGGCAAATATAACACCTCCCTTTTAATATCTGCTTCCTTTCTTCTGAGGTTTCATATTTTTTACAGCTGTCGTTCCAATGGTCACCGTTGCAGTACCAACATGGTGTTGTACGATATCTTTCTGTGGTTATATTGGGTAATTGAACTGCTGCCTCTGTTTTCATTTCAAGCATTTTGAATCTAACAATAAACTTTGGCCCCTTGAATAAATTCCCGGGTTCCGGCACCAGATAATTTGGCAAACACAATGCAAAGATAACTAGCTTAATGTTTCATAAATATTATTTACACACCACATTAGAAATAAAGATAAACAATTATAAAGTGTCTTCACAAGTTAAAACATTTTATATGAAATTATGATACTGACTGCTTAATAGTTCTTCTCTTCTGGTCGTAAGGTTCCACACTGTCACTAACCTTTACCTGTGATAATTGTTCTGTTTCCTCAATGTATCTAATCTATACTGTTCATTCTGTCCCTGCAATTGATCTATTTTCCATATGTCTGTGCAGTTCCTGTTGTTGTTCTGTTTTCCCTGTGTGTATTTACTGTTCCTGATAAATGATATGTTTCAGTTTTCTGTCACTGTTTTGTTCCCCAGTTTGTTTTCACACTGTTTCTGCCTTTCTTCCTTTTCTGAGCTTTCGTGATCACTCCACGACACCCGTCTCCGTATGACCTCGTTGTTGGTGGGACATTATACCCGAGTTAACTCACTCACTCACTCATTAATTCAGTACTGTTACATACTCCACAGGTTTCCGAACGAAAATTTATTGGACTGCTTTAGCATGTGCTGGAGGGAGATGGCATAGTAGTGCGGTATTATTGCTTGCGTCCTGGCTTTCATACCAAATTTAATTATTTACATTGCGAACTGCGCATGCTATAGTCAGGCTGGTGCACGCTCATGGCATGCGCACTTTGCATAAACCGGAATGGACGATTTGTATATATCTGTTTCAGTATGATGGATATACGTCGTGTCCGGTAGTTACGGGCTACAACAAGTGTATTCTCTCCGAATTTGACTATAACGGCGAACCTCTGGAAACATTTCCGTTGGACCAGAGCAAGGAAAGGTGGCTGGCTTTCCAAATGAAGGAACATTTGATGCCTGAACTTTATTGGAAAGGTCTTCTGACGTAAGTGTACATTTTACAGAATGTCTATTTTGTCCTTTTCTATTTTATCCCATCACCTTGTGAGGTCATTGGGGCATCACACATGACTTTGCAACTTCTTTCCCTCTTGTCCTGTTTTAGCTGCTTTAAACTTCAGAATCCATCCATCCATCTACTTTCATAAAGATTTGTTTCAGATGCATACAAATATCTTAATTGATCGTTTTATAATTGCAGAGGCCACTGGAATGGTCCTAAACCTTTTCGCAAGATGATGCATCTGGGATTGTGTAAATGATCATCCTTCCTGCTGAAACCTACTGCCAACATGTACCTCGACATACGCTATACAGTGACTGAGACTTACTCTGTAAAGGTACATGTAGCTGTTAAATACACAAGTATTAACACAGGCTCTGTAGTGCCACATCTGTGATAAGTTGTGCAATGCACATGGACATACGTTCTATAGTTGCTGAAATCTATTCTGTACATATAGTTGCTCTATACACATGTACTGCCATAGGCTCTACAGTGCCTGCAATGTACATCGACATACGCTATATGGTTGCTGAGATTTTCTCTGTACATATACAAATGTAGTTGCTCTGTATATATAATTACATTGTGCCATAAGCTCAACAGTGCCATATCAGTGATACGTAGTGTATGGAAATTTACCCATGCACGTGACATGCTGAAGTACATCAGACAGTTCATGGTTACCAGGCTTCATGGATACCCAAAAAAGTTAAGACGTGTACCTGATGAGAATGGACACTTGCGTATTTCTGAGTCAGAATGATTTCCCTTGAAAGTATCGATACTGACCTTAGATTGTGCAATAACAATGAACAGCATCATCAACAATAATTCAAGACTCGAAAGCTTTCTATTCATTCACGGAAGAAACAGTCTGGCATTATCGAATATTTACATCCTGCAATGAACTTTTCTTACTTCTACGCAATTATTTTAATTTTTATTTTCTTCTCCAAAACAGCTGATATATGTTTTATTGTGTTATGTTTATTGTGTTTGTGCATATAGCAGTCAGCAGTATGTTATGTCTGTGATACACTCGCATCGGATTTATCAATTATCTGTGCTGGACGCAGTTATTTATTGTTACATTTTTTCTTGGTGTGTGAGGCGGGGACCATACGGCGTTCCAGTCATATCGAGCCAAACGTAAGCAAAAGTGGGCGAAATACAGATTTCCCAGAGAAAACCGCCTGATTTCTATGAGCAAGACTTGACTTTCTCACTTGTGATCAGAGTGAGGCTTGAATGTTGGGTGTTAGCTATTGTATTCAAGTACGCTTGAGTTATATTATTTATAAACATGCAAAGATACTTAATGAAATACAAAGTTTTAGATATGTAGGAGCGTTTATGACTTGTTAAATCTCCACCAAAGTCAGAAAGAAAAGTATGTAACTTCCTTATAAGGTAAAGTTTTTGTTGCAAGAGGATAATTCAGCTGTCGAAACGATCTTCCTTGAGACATACATTGTGTCAGCTTTGCGTCGGTCATTATGAAATTTACTGTTCAATTCCACATCATGTCGGCCTAAACAAAAGTCAATAATTGAACCGCGACATGACAAAACCAACAAAGTTGCATGTGCGCCTAGCGAACCCTCAGATCAGCCTGGGCATCAGCCAAGCCTGATAAGGGTCTTCCCCACCAGCATGGAGCTAGCTCAGACCCTTAGCTACCCTTTAAGCGTACTCTGATCAAACTGGACGGCTGCCCAGGCTGACTTGAGTCTATGCGTGGCGCACATGCCACTCTGTTGGCTTTATTCTGTTGTGGCTTAATTATATGAGCCGCGACACGAGAGAACTAAGAAAGTGTTTGTGCGCCCAACGCAGACTCAGATCAGCGTAGGTATCCGCCCACGCCCAGTCTGATCAGACTCTTTGCTAAGCACACAAAGGGAAGCTAAGGGTTTAAGTTACCTCCATGCGGACAGCGAAAACATTTCAGACTGGGCGGACGCCCAGGCTGAACTGAGTATTCGCTGTGCGCACATGACACTTTGTTGGTTTTCACGTGTCGCGGCTCGTATATTGTTGTCATTTCTGTCGTACATGTATCTAGTGCCTTAATGGGAAGTAATTGCATATTGACACATCCTGACGTTCGCGTTCCCAATAATCAGAGAGAAGCTTTTTTGTGTGACATATAGAGATAAGTGTTGTTACGAGACGTCGACGTCGGTTATTATTTAGTGACGCACGCACGGACACACACACACACACACACACACACACACGACAAAAACATGTCCACTTAACTTTTTGATTCCAAGCAAACAAGGCGTTGAAAATAATTATTTCGCTGCGTGGACAGGTAGGTTGCCCTGTGCTACATTTGAAATAAATAAAAATGCATTTTGTTGTCATGAATCATAGCTTTGTTAGAACTGTTTCAAAATTAAATCATCAGAAATCAGAGTTTCATGTCACATAAAGCAACTTAAATGCACATTTACTTGTCCTTTGGCTATTATTTCCAAGGCTAAATGGCATGGAAAAAAACAAGCTGATAGCTACTAAGTTATGTAATTCTGCCTCATACAAGAATGATACGATGTCTCTGCGAGAAACACTGAACACAGGACGATATAGAAGCGGAAATGAATGGTTAGCTACGATTGTGACCCTCATTTGAAGTACATGTATTTCCTTGGTATTTTCATCCATAGATGCCCAGGAAATACTTCACTACAAAGCACGAATCGCACAAGACACAGAATGAAAAAGGAAGAATAGCAAACAGTATGGGGTAAGAGCAACGATCACATCCTGACTTTAACAACAAGAACAGACAACACACAAAGCAAAGTGAGAAGAAGTCAACTCTTTCCTTGCAGGTTACCATAAAGCTACTGCTCAAGTAATGTACAAACTAATAGAATACTGCTCAAGTAATGTACAAACTAATAGAATACATGTAGAAAACGGAAAAAACCAATGACAGTTATAATAAACCACAACAGAAGTCCCTCTTTTCAATTAACAGTTATAAATCAATCTGAATGTGTGAGGTTGGGGAGAGGGTGTGGGGCGCGGAGGTGGGGGGGGGGGGGGGGGGGGGGGGGGGTTGTAATCGATTTTCGTGGCGACAACCTCGGATTCTGTTGTGGCTCCGCAATGTTTTATGATCCTATACAGAGGCGTAACTAGGGGCAATTTCATAATACGCACAACCATGTTTTATTCTCTACTTCTTGAAGGGAAGGCTTGTATTTCAGCCACTTTGGTAATTGGTATTGAAATCTTGTCTAATTTATACATATTCAGCATGCAAATATGCAGGTGCGTTTTGAAATTTTGTCAATTTTGACAAAATTTCAATACGCACTTGCGTATTTGCCGTATAGGTAGCTACGCCCTTGCTATATCCTCTTGCCTGTGGTCTTCTAGCAATATGGTTACCTGTATAGCAGCCCACTTTGCTTCTGTTTTGTTTGGTTCCATTTTCTTCTGAACCTTTTTTTCACGTGAAAAAGAGAGGGAAATACGTATTCGAAAAATGTATTTCAATTTTGGATATGTTTGATAAATAGTGATATTCGAAAATCATTGAAATAATATCAAGAATCCACCCATCTTTTTTTTTTCTCTCAAAGTAAATCTGAGCCGCGACATGAGAAAACCAACAAAGTGGTCGTGCGCCCAGTGCAGACTCAGATCAGCCTGGGCATCCGCCAAGTCTGAGCAGAATCTTCCCTAAGCGCTTAAAGGGTTGCTAAGGGTCTTAGCTACCTTCATGCGGACGGCGAAGACTCTGATCAGACTGGGCGGATGCCCAGGCTGATCTGAGTCTGCGCTGGGCGCACAACCACTTTGTTGGTTTTCTCGCGTCGCGGCTCATCTATAAGCTATACCCCCATACTCATAAAGCGTTGTTTCCTTTGTCATATTGAGAGAGGCGCGAAAATGTTTCTTCTGAAGTACGTGACGTCGGGGGATATAGTTTTGGACTGACCAGAAAGTTACGTGAAAGAAATAGAAACCTAGTAACCCTAGATGTGTTTAAAACAGCCTTCTTGGAACATATAATAAAAGAGTCGCTCAATCTTTTCGCCAAATACTCTAGAATAGATCAGAAATGTTTCACTAAGAATTACCAAAGCTATATCCGGAAACGCTCTTAGACATCATTGCTCATTGACTAGAACAGAGCAGGTGCTATGATTAAAAAAAAACACACGTGAATCATTTGACTGTGTAAAAACTTAATTTTATTTAGAAAAATACATGAAAACACATTTTAACAAATCATATAAGAACTCCAGATATACATGTATTTCTGTTTAATCTTTTATATGAAACCGAGCAGTATTTAAAAGCAAATGAATATTCACGTTTGCCTAAATCAACATGTATACTAAATTCTTGGAAAAAACTAAAAACAAACAAAACAATTTTCAAAGTTCCCATGAACACGCTGGTTTGAAATTTATTTCAACGCCTTAACGGAGAATAAATATACATGCAAAAAGTTAGTAAATTTGAGTGTTGATATTTCTGCATGAAAAACGCCACGCCATCACATTTTCCACGATGTCACAGAAAAGGAAACGTGTTTCACGCTAAAAGATCATTACGTGATTTTGAATCGAAAAGGATGGACTAATTATTACCTTTTTACACGAAAACTGACCGTGTTTATTTTGACGTATTCCTCCTGAAGAATACTCCTTAGTCCCGATTACTAATCATAGAGCCGTCGATAAAGTTTTGAAAACGCTTTGTATAAGTTGCGATACCAGAAGCCTTGTTTTAGAAGTCTCGCTGTTCAAATTTTGTTTCAAGTCAGCAACATGATTAGAAGCTCTAGCGAATTTATTCAGCTGGAATATATAGCCCCGTGAGATGAAGATCGCCACCTAAAATTGGAAAGTTACAAAATCAAAATTGTTTGAGGATACTGTCAGAGAGTAGCTTTTCCCCCCTAGTAGTTTTTCCCCCCAGAAAAATGGCTATGATTTTTCCATAGTAGAATTTCCCACCGGAAAAATGGCTATATAGTAGAATTTCCCCCCGGAAATATGACTATATAGCCAATTTTCCCCGGGGAAAATCTACTATACGTGTTTTTGCATAGCCGTTTTTCCCCTCTATAGTGGATTTTCCTCCTGGTAATATGATTGCAGGAAAACACGCTTCATAATGGAATTTGCTCCTTCTCCAATTATAATAGTGAGGTTTATAACTGAAACAGAAATACGAGTATCTGTCCGTAAAATATCGATTGATTACAGATGCTAGAACCGCATGCTTGTGTCTATCCAGTCTGTCTTATTTTTGTTTTGGGGAAAACAGGCAGGCATTTTTCTTGTTCATATTAACCCCAAAACGGCTAGGAGTGTACGTGGTTGTGTGCATAAATTTGTATAATTTTGTGTTTGTACAAGCGTTCATCTGTGCGTGCGCACAGCAGAAGTCGTGGGCTCGACTCCTATCGGGACAGACGTCCGATTTTTTTTTTCAATGTAATAAACTTCCTACTAGATCAAACATCATGGACAAAGCGCCCTTTCGTACATCTTCCTTTTAGCTTGCATGCGTATGTATACGTATATAAATATCTGTGATAGGAAAAAATCGCAGCCTCTTCGTTCCTTAAATTAGTAATTATTGATTATTATAAAAATACGGTTGCTAAATTTGCATATTGATTTTTTTAATTAATCACGTTTATTACCTCCCTTAAAGTACTGATGCATTTCCCATGCAATTAATTCCGTAAAATGTCTCTGTTCCATTCCGTTTCGTTTCGTTCCATTCCGAAAAATACCAATAGCCATACCAAATTCACTAATAGCCAATTTCCCGGTGGGGGAAAAAGGACTATGGGGGAAAAGTGGCTCTATGAGGTCCGGACAATCCACTATATAGTCGTCCTTCCTATAGCGTTTTTTCCGGGGGGAAAGGGGGAAAAAACACTCTCTGACAGATACCACCAAACGATGAGCGATATTCATACGCATATTGATTTTAACAGGCTTAATCGGTGCAGTATATCCTCGATAAAAGGCAGGACTCCCATAGCTCCAATTCCACCTTATGACGATTCCCTTGTCATAGGGACGTTGATAAAACTCAAAAATGCTCTGATAATATGTTGTTTGCGGTACCAGTAGACTTGTTTCGGAAAGTAAGTAGGAAAGTTCTCAGAAACTGACACAATTCAATTCCAGATCCCACTCAAAACACCATGTAGTGAAAAAGACAGTACAAAATTAGTCGCTACCAAAGACATCACCAGCGGCAGCCATGTGACCAACCATTTCCCATGTATGTGGTCTCCGGGCTAGCCTTAACATCACAAACAATATATAAACAGCAGTCATAGGAACAAACAACACATAAAACAACCAAGAGGAACCAAAACAGAAGTGGCCCCTTGCGACGGCCAGTAATGAAAGTACTGGGGGCTTAACCTGTTTGTGGTCGACCAACCCTAGATCTTGGTTCTGCCTTGGTCCATCAGACACTTAGTTGTTTAACCTAACCAAAACAATAACCACCCACAAAACATACCAACAAAAGCATCAATTTTGACAATAAGAACAATATAATGAAAAACATCGAACGAGTATTTTTAGCTCACCTGAACCGAAGGCTCAGAGGTGAGCTTATAGGATGGGAGTCGAGCCGTCGTCCGTGCGTGGGTCCGTGGGTGCGTGCGTCAACACTTTCAAACATAAATATCTCAGAGACCAGTGGGCCGATCGCAATCAAATTTTATCTGAAGCATCATTTGGGTAGGGGAAAGGCTGCATTAGGTTTTGGTGTCGATCAGCTCAGAACTCTGGTTTCCATGGCAACAGATAGCCCCCATAGGGTTATAATGGGGAAAACGGCGTCATCACATTTTCTCGACTGTTTTTGATTAGATCCTTATCATACTTGCAGGTAATGATGACATACACAAGAGCTTGGATGAGTTCGAAATTTGGCCGGATTCGAGCACAGACTACGGAGTTAGCTGCCCTTGAGCGTTTGAAAAAAATCCCATAGGGTTATAATGGGGAAAATGGCGTCATCACGTTTTCTCAACTGTTTTTGATTAGATCCTTATCATACTTGCAGGTAATGATGACATGCATAAGAGCTTGGATGAGTTCGAAATTTGGCTGGATTCAAACACAGACTACGGAGTTAGCTGCCCTTGAGCGTTTGAAAAAAAATCCCATAGTGTTCTAATGGAGAAAACAACATCATCACATATTTTTAGAAAAACTTTGTCATCGCTCTATTGCCTACATTTCTCAACGGATTTTAAAATAACTTCACACAAATGTAGGGCATGACAATATCTCGAGCAAGTTCGACTTTCAGGATGCTGCGCCCAAGGTCAAGGTCACTGTGGCTATTTTTAGAAAAACTTTGTCAGCGCTCTAGCACCTACTTTTCTCAGCAGATTTTAAAATAACTTCACCCAAATGTAGGGCATGACAATATCTCGAACAAGTTCGACTTTCAGGATGCTGCGCCCAAGGTCAAGGTCACTGTGGCTATTTTTAGAAAAACTTTGTCAGCGCTCTAGCACCTACATTTCTCAGCAGATTTTAAAATAACTTCACACAAATGTAGGGCATGACAATATTTCGAGCAAGTTTGACGTTCAGGGTGCTGCACCAAAGGTCAAGGTCACTGTGGCTATTTTTAGAAAAACTTGGTCATCGCTCTAGCGCCTACATTTCTCAACGGATTTTAAATCAACTTCACACAAATGTAGGGCATGACAATATCCAAATAAAGTTTGACTTCCAGGGTGCTGTGCCCAAGGTCAAGGTCACTGTGACTAGTTTTAGAAAAACTTTGTCAGCGCTCTATTGCCTACATTTCTCAATGGATTTTAAAATAAATTCACGCAAATGTAGGGCATGACAATATCTCGAGCAAGTTCGACTTTCAGGGTGCTGTGCCTAAGATCAAGGTCACTGTGGCTATTTTTAGAAAACCTTTGTCATCGCCCTAGCACCTTCATTTCTCCATGGATTTTGAAATAACTTCACACAAATGTAGGATATGACAATATCTTAAGCAAGTTCGACTTTCAGGATGCTGTGCCCAAGGTCAAAGTCACTGTGGCTATTTTTAGAAAAACTTTGTCAGCGCTCTTACACTTACATTTCTCAACAGATTTTAAAATAAATTCACACAAATGTAGGGCATGACAATATCTCGAGCAAGTTTGACTTTCAGGGTGCTGCAGTCAAGGTTTTTGATTAGATCCTTATCATACTTGCAGGTAATGATGACATACATAATAGCTTGGATGAGTTCGAAATTTTGCCGGATTTGAGCACAGACTACGGAGTTAGCTGCCCTTGAGCATTTGAGAAAAAATCCCATCGTCTTATAATGGACAAAACAACGTCATCACATTTTCATTTTTCATCGGATCCTCTTCATACTTGCAGGTAATGAGGATATGCATAAAAGCTTGGATTAGTTAGCATTTAGGCTAGATCCCACCACTGACTATGGAGTACCTGCCCTGAGCATCCAAAAAATCAATGTCGCCACTTTTTCTTGGTTTCTACTGATCCGATCCTTTTCAAACTTGCAGGTAATGAGAAAATGCATAATATCTTAAACAAGTTCAAATTTTGGCCAGATCAGGCCAACCACTACCAAGTTAGCTGCCCTTGACAGCTCTGTCTATTGTGCTCTTGATCGGATACTTTTAAACTTGCATATATTAAATGAGGGCATACATAATGTTTTGGATGAGTTTAATTTTCAGCCTGATTGGACCACTGACTGTGGAGTTAGCTGCCCTTGAGCATCTTAAATATCCCTATAGGTTTACAATGTCTCTCAGGTGAGCAATTGTTGCCCTTTGGGCTACTTGTTACTAATTTATCAGGATTGATGGATGAATGACGTGTTTTACGTCCTTGTCAAAAGTATTTCATTTATATCAGGACGATGGGGGGGGGGGGGGGTTGATCTCGGGACGGCTAGGTCAGAAAGCCGGCACTTATCCCACTGAGCTACGGGGCTCCCATATATCAGGACTGTGGGGATGTGATAACGAAGCTCCGTGCAATGGAGCGCCGGTTAGGTTCGGACAGAATCCCGACTTTAGAGGGACTCGAATCCGTGACTATGCGATCCGACGTCGGGCCTGTTTTTTTAGTTTTAAAACCAACGTGTTTTTTAATGGGCAAGAGTCCTAATTTTAAGGCTATGTAAAGGGGCCGTAGGGGCAGTGGGAGTTAGAGACCCACTCCATCTTGGGCATAGCATATGAAAGGCAGAGCTGATCCCTGTCATTTCGCTGCCTTATCCTTCCCTGATTCGAAAGAGGTATTCATTTACTGCTTGGCTGACAGAGAGGGTTTTCCAGTCTCTGGATGGCGCAGCCCGGGTTAGAACTCACAACCCTCCGGCGACTTTCTGCACCGTAACCTAGCGTCTCTAACTACTTGACCACGGCGCCTCTCTTTAGGTTAGGTATGTAAATGTTTATTTCATTTCTTAGAAACATTCAAACATGACAGTCCCAACACATCCTGTATCAAGTAATGATAGGATTATCATTAATGATTAAGCCGCGACACGACAAAACCAACAAAGCAGTTGTGCGTCCAGCGCAGACTCAAATCAGCCTGGGCATCCGCCCAGTCTGATCAGAGTCTTCGCTGTCCACATGCAGGTAGCTTAGACCGTTAGCTACCCTTTAAGCGCTTAGCGAATTGTCTGATCAGACTATGAGGATGCCCAGGCTGATCTGAGTCTGCGATGGGCGCACAACACTTTGTTGGTTTTGTCGTGTCGCGGTTCAATTATGCTTTACGTCTTGAAACAGGACATTCAAAGGACAGCTGAGCAATCATACCGTCGTACCAGTACGCTTATTCCTAACAAAACAATTGGTTATATCTAAAAAGGAGACTGTGGTTGGACTGCGCGGAAATATTTACATTTTTAAAAAGACATAAGGCAGATTTTTAAAATGGAATGTATGCCTGAACCTGTCGTCAAATGCCTTATGCACTCGCAAATTGCGCATGCCAAGATTGCGTATATGAACAGGCTAAGCTGGAGATGCCAAAACTTTCTAAATAAATGATATCCGTCGCATGAAAATGTACCTTAAGGCACGTGTGAACAGAAAAAAATCTTAAATCAGCCTCGGAATCTATGCAGTATGAATTTTGCATATTTAATCTATGAATCCTAGCAAATCTTTTTGAGCTGCGACATGACAAAACGAACAAAGTGGCATGTGCGCCCATCGAAGACTCAGATCAGCCAGGACATCCGCTCAGTCTGATCAGCGTCTTCACTGTCAGCATGGAGCTAGCTTAGACCCTTATTTACCTTTTAAGCGCAATGAGAAGACTCTGATCAGACTGGGTGGCTGCCCAGGCTGATCTGAGTCTTTGCTGGGCGCACATGTCACCTTGTTTGTTTTGTCCTGTCACGCCGGCTGAATTATTGAGTACGCACGTAGCGTAAGGTCCTTTTTTCAAGTGAAACCAATAAAAAGACCAGTTACATAATTGAGCCGCGACACGAGAAAACCAACAAAGTGGCCGTGCGCCTAGCGGAGACTCAGATCAGCCTGGGTATCCACCCAGTCTGATCAGAGTCTTCGCTGCCCACACGGAGGTAGCTTAGACACTTAGCTACCCTTTAAGCGCTTAGCGAAGAGTCTGGTCAGAATGAGCGGATGCCCAGACTGATCTAAGTCTGCGTTGGGCGCACAACCACTTTGTTGTTTTTCTCGTGTCATGCGCGTATATCTAAACAACACAAATTAAGACCAGCCTGCTGCGGACTCGCACAGGCTGGTCCTTATTTGTGCTGTTTGCATTCGCTCAAGAGAACATTTTACAAGATTTTACTATATGCAATGAAAAAAAAAATGTTTTTTTCTTAAAGGAAATATTGCTGTCACGCAGAAATGACTGATTCGCCGTATGACGTAAATAACGTTTTCTATCATTATCTTAAGAGTAACTCATGCGTAAATCTACTTTAAATTGAAAAAAATAAAGCTTTACAAATGCTTATTTGACCAGTCAAATGTATACCTTTCCCCTACATTCACAGCTTAGTGATGGGGTATTATGTTTTCCCGCTGGCCGTCTTGAGTGTTTGTCCTTCCGTCCGCATGTAGGTCCGTAAATTAAGATCTTTGATATCAGACATTTCTTAATTTGTTTTCGTACACCTGGTTAACCATGTTTTCAAGGACGTTGCGAAACGAAAAAGTGCTGTTATTAAATAAAAAAGACTCATAGTTACCAAACGACTAGGTCATCAGGTCGTGTAGTAACTATGTTTTTTGTTGTTGTTTTTTTGTTTCGTAACAGCTCTTTTTCGTTTTGTAACAGCCCTTGTATATACATAGTTAACCAGGAGTGATGTACTACTTCTCCGGAAATATATGGTCAAAGTTAGCTTACTCGCATATAACACAGAGTATAATCGATTCCGCTAATTTTCGCTTCCTGCAGATACTGTACATCATATTTGGCTTCCGCCGAGACTGTCCGCGATCTCTTGCTTCCTGCTGAGACTCCTGTACATGATAAATGGCTTACTGCAGAGACTGTCCGCGAGATTTTGCTTCCTGCCGAGGCTCTCGGAAGGAAGCAGAGTCACACGGACAGTCTCGGCAGGAAGCCATTTTTCGAGGACAGTAGTCCCTGCAGGAAGCAAGAGTTCGCGGACAGTCTCGGCTGAAGCCAAATATGACGGACAGTCTCTGCAGGAAGCGAAAACTGGCGGACTGGTTTATACCCTGTGTATAAGCGGCCACACAAGTAGCATACATGTACATCTAGATTTACTTTGGTTCAATGACTGTGAAGAACCAGAATAAATTATGCTGTGCATTGAATTGCTGAACTTCCGGCAAAACTTGTATCCTGGGATTGATGGGTTTACACGGCCACTCATGTTGCATTTTGCATGTGTCATGCAACTATGTTTTGCAAAAAGATAATGCCTACACGATGAAACATTTGCATGCAACAGATTTATAGCATGCACTCAAAAGTTTGGGGTGTCTACACGGTGATACATGCTGCATAATTCCACTGTACCGCTTGAAATGTGACGGGCTGCCAATATCTTCAAAGTTTTGTCTCTGAAAAAAAGTATTTCCCAGGGACTTAACTACATTTTATACCCAGACTGACAGATTCCGAGGATATATAGTAATGAGCCTGGCGTCCGCCAGTCCGTCCATCTGTTGTACAGAGAACAGGGGCCGTATTCATAAAGCCACTTAAGTCGTTGCTATGTATGCTGTTGCTTAGGCTAAATATCTATAAGGGAGATTCCCTACAACTCTGAAATTTGGTCTGGAGGAACAGTCTTACAAAGACTGTTCCTCCAGACCAAATTTCATCGTTGTAGGGAATCTCCTTCAAAGAAATTTAGCCTTAGCAACAGCATAGCAACCACTTAAGTCGTTTTATGAATACGGCCCCGGATGAATTGTGAGTCTGGTCTATGGGGTGTAATTTTCAGCCCAACGTGTCATGTGTGTACATTGTATAACTGTGGATTGCAACCCATTTTGACGGTTGAAATGCTTCATTTGTCCACTTCTAGCATGATCTACATGCGTGTGACATGGATGTTTTGAATTAAGCCCTAAGGAGTGTACTTGAGATCTGTTGGATTCATAGATCTGAGGTCAGAATGAATTGCACCCCATAGTTTGTCCAAATTGGATACTTCAACGCTGTCCATTTTCTTATCATGAATTATATGTATTTCAGTTCATTTTCATTTATTTGACTAGGGTTCATTGTAAGATGCACCCCCAAAAAAAATCACTTCACATGAACTACCCCACAATGTAGCTCTGATATAGCAGACGTCCGTCCGTCTGTGTGCCCATAAATACGTTCTCGTCTCTCTGAAATATGTGTACACTTTGGGATATTTTATGAAACTTTTCATTATGGAGAACTGGGCCAAGAATTACAATCGTTCCTTAACCCATTGCATTCTGAGTATTTTTTGTCGTCTGCCGAAATTGTCGTCTGCATCAAAAATCAAGAATATTTTGACAGTATTGGTCTAACTAACTCTAGTAGAAATGATGTCTAGGCAGCAAACAGTTTGGATCTGGATCCAAACTGTTTCTGTTTGCCCAGATACCCCTAAAGGGGTATCCCGAATGGAATGGGTTAAAGGTAAGGACACTGAAACTTTAAGGTCTGAAAATTCAAGGCCCTCTTTCATTTTTGTATATTTATAATAATTTAGAAATTTTAAGCTTGTTCACCGTTTTCGGATCTTCTCAGAACTATTTTGCACAATTCTTGTTAGGCGCTAGTCACATGACATAAATAACCTCCCTTAAACTTTAAGAATTGATTGTAGTCCTGGGCCCAGTTCATGATGATGGGGTGCGTAGTAGAATGGTAACTCTTGGATTCATACGTTGAAGTAACCCCCCCCACACACACACACACACACACACCCCTGGCCCCTCTTTAATGCCGTTTTGGCAGAGTCGTGTCCGCTCTGTAACTTGAATGTCCATTGAAATATTTTCATGATTATGCATAGGTTTGTAGAACAGGTCATGGCGATATGTCGCGTACAAGAATAACAAATCTCATATTTATTACTTTTTTAGTTATATCTCCTGGATGTTTTTTGCTGAAATTTCGTTTCCGCTCCGAACTTGTCTAGCCTTTAAAATAGATCAGGTTTGATGATGTGTCGCGTACACGAATAATACATGAACCTGGTCGGCTCAGTATATTTTTAGCTTTTGGAACATTTTCTTGATATGACGATGTGTCGCATATAAAATAGCAGCTCTCACATTCATAAATCATGAGTTATTTCCCCTTGAACGTTTCGCTTGCATTATTTTGTCAGCTGCAAACTTTCGAGGGTATATGATATTGCAAATGTAATGCAGAGCAGATCATGAAGATATGCCAAGTTTCAGAGACAACTCTTGGTTTCATGTTTTCCCGCCATTTGTACAAGGGGGGAACAACTTTTATGATTTCCAATTTGCTTCATTGGAAAAAGTAGCCCTTTAAAAACGGGATTTACTCTTCAAGGAAAGAATTTGCTCCAGTAGGAGCAAATTCTTTTCTTTAAGAGAAAACTCCAATTGAGAAAAAGAGAGTCGCTTCCCTTGAAAGTATACTCATTTATATTATAACTTCAAATAAGAATCCTTGACTGATCTGCCTACCCGGATAAGTTTGCTGATCTGAATCTTCACTTGTTGCACGTGCCGAACGGCCCCTTTACCTGTGTCCAGGTTCCTATACCCATAACCATCTCAGAATTTAAGTAGTAGCCCACTGGGCGTACAACGTTAAATCAACATTGACTCAACAATGAATAAACGCTGATTCAACGTCATAACGTTGAATCAACGTTTGTTCATTGCTGACTGAACGTTGAGTGCCTGCTGGGAAGAGTGCCGCCAGAGACCTCAAAATCAAGTCCGGGTTCATGCACACTTTACACGACCTAGCTTGTTGCATTGAAATGACTGACACTGTGCTTGGCTTCAAAATAATATATAGTGATGGTCAAAATCCGGTAGGCAATTTCTGGTTGGTACTATTTTGTCTTTTTTGACATGTCATATATAAATTGAACCAACTTTGAATTTTGTAATTTTTCTTCAAAAGTTTTATGACATATGACGAAGGCAATGATAATCAGTCATTAACGTTGTTTATATTTCTAACCTAAGACATTTCACATGAAAAGTACCTCATTAAATGTGTGAACAGTAATGACTCAGATGAACTTGCGCTTTTTAGATCTAAATAACGATCTACGGTCTAAAAAGCAGAACTATCATTCTGAGGAATCTTTACAAAAACAGTTTAACCTGCCATAAGTTTGCGTAGTTGCGCTTACTCAGCTGAGTAATTGTGCTTTCTTTTGCATAAGGTCTCTTTTAACAAGATTTCAATCGTTGTGCACGGTACCACGTGATTTCGCGCAACGTCGCGTTCCTGATATCTTCATACCTGTGTGAAACGTAAAAAATAGAAACTGGTTACCCGCCTTCAATTGTCACTTGTTTGCCGCAGGGAAACAGACAGTCGTTAACGACAGCGTCGCCTAGTACTTAACGTATGATTGACGGCTTGTAGCAAGTGTGGACATATATTTTCTTTCTTAAGATCATGTGGTTCACACACAGAGTTCAGCCCCAAGTAACACAATAATTCTCCATCTTTGTGTGTTTACTGAAACGTCGAACGGCGAACTCGGTGTTCGACGTTTATTAAAGGGATTTAACGTTACGTAAAGTTTTCATTTTAACGGAACGGAATTCTTCTGTGTCGCCTGCTGACTTATTTTTCAGTTTTGTGAATAAATAGAAAGTGTGTGCCATACAAAACAATGTGTTATATAACTGATTGTATAAGCAAGTGAACTTAACGTGTTCGTCCCAAGACGTTTCAAAGTTAGAAATCCAGCATTAAGTTATTTGTTCATTATGGAATTAGATTTGTACCTGTTAGTCCGGTATTTTCTGTTATTATGTGCTCCTGGAGTCGTACAAGGAGACGGTATGTTCTTTTGTTCTTTTTTACGTCACGATATTGTGCTATGAATTCACCTACATATTCAAGGGAAGCAAATCTGCCATTTCCTTTTAAGAGTTAAATAACACTGACGATAGAGGTTTGCCTCTATCGTCAGTGTTTTGACGATAGAGGTTTGCCGCTATCGTCAGTGTTATTTAACTCTTAAAAGGAAATTCTTTCCTTTCAGAGTTGATTCCTGTTTAGAAGGGCTATGTTTCCTATGAAAGCAAACAGGTAGTCACAAACAATTTGAAATTCTGTCGTAAAACATGGAGGTTAAAATTTGACGTTACAGGTGTTCTAGCAGTAGAACAATCGCTATGCAACTGACTGCACTGGGTTGTCCGTGCGTCCATCCGTTCGCATATCTTAAGAATCGCGCATGCTAAATGGAATTTAGCATATGGATTCGGCATTCAATAAAAGCTGAACCATATTTTCTCTTGTCTGAAAAAGTAAGGAAGAAAATTCTCAGGAACTGACACAATTCAGTCCCAGATCCAACTCAAGACACCATGTATGAAAGAGACAATACAAAACTAGTCACCATCAAAGAAAACACCAGCGGCAGCCATGTGAACTGCCATTTCCCATGTAGGTGGTCAACAGGCTAGCCTGAACATCACTAACAGACATAGCAACTAACAACATATAAAACAACCAAGAAGAACCAAAACAGAACTGACTTGTTGCCCCGTTTGGAGCTATGCCTCTTTGAACAAAATGCATAATAAAATCTTGTCAGCAAGATACCTAAAAAAGATTAAGCTAGGGGTTTGAAACTTTGTAAGCTTTTTAGGAATGATAAATAAATGAACTGATTTCTAAATTGACTTCTAAACGAAATCCGATAATTGTTTTTGAAGTTATGGTCCTTTTAAAATTCGGCATTTTTGTCAGCAATATATCTCCAAAACTGTTTGAGATAAGGACTTGAAATTTGGTCAGCGGGTTGGCGATGATAAGTAAACTAAATACTTTACCTATGAGTAATACCGTCAGTTTTGTTTGGTATTTCAAGTCCGAACTTGCAGCAAGCTAGCTTGAAAAGTGTTTAAGCTACGGTCTTGAAACTTGGTCAGCGTTGCTTCCACGTGCCTTTGGTGCCTAGTATCGTTAAAAACCGATGGATTGGAGTGGACTTGGTCAACTGATTGGAGATGATAAATAGATTGACTTATTGACTGTAAAACGATTTCCGTCAATATAGGAGCCCCGATAGCTCAGTGGGTTATGCGCTGGCCTACTGATCTAGCGGTCGCGGGTTCGAGCCCCGCCGGAGGCGGAGTTCTTTCCATCGTAAACGGGGTTTCATTGCACACAGCCTTTCATTATCATCCGCCCATCGTCCTGATATGACTGAAATACTGTTGAAAAGGACGTAAAATCGCAAGTCATCCATCCATCCATCCGTCAATATATCCTAGTACTGACCATGCCCTTTGAGGATCAGGCACATGGTACTGGGCATAGTGTTTTGCAAAGTTTTGTGGTTCATTTTTAGTCTTAGAGATTTAAAGGTAGGTTCCTGTACTAGCGATAACAATTATGTCCACAAAATAATTTCGTATTTTTCTGAGCAGTATTGAATTCTCTTATTTTTCTGCATTTGTTGCTACTGAGAAACTCGTTAGGTGTTGAAGAAAATAGTCGTTTTCCCTTTTGGTTTATTTTCTTTCGTTGGAATTCCAGTTCTAAAAATAACTATGTTTATTATGTCTATAAGTGCGCGATTTCTGATGCCATTCTCCAAAGGTAAATTTTCCCTTGTCATGAGCTCTCCAAGAGGTCCTGGCATGGTGGATGGGTTAGAACTATCCCAAAATGCAATGCAGCATGACCTCAGCTGCTTTATCTATTTTTGGCGCGAACTAAAAATAGCGCTAACTGGTGTGCGAAGCAGAGTTAGGAAATCCCTTGCAAAACAGCTTTTCTAAAATATTTTTGATTTACACATTTTAGTGAAACTTATTCATTCCCTTTTATAAGTGCTTTCCAACAACTTGGATGAAAGATCATCAAAATTATGATGCATTCCAAAGTAAAGGAACCTACCTTTAAAAGCGACGTGAAAATTGTCGGTTCAGTAGTTCTCTGATAGTGGAGCAGCCCAGCCTCAACTCTACCATTGTTGTTTTGCATTCCTTCTCAGTTGGTGTAAATTCTTAAATGACAGAGTTTCTACGAGCAAAACCTTTCCTTTAAGAATTGGTTGGGGTAAAAAATCTGTCCTTTAAAAGTAGATCTCATTTCAAAGGTTTTTCTCCATGGCAGCAAAAAGAGAGTCACAATTTAAAACAATTTTCATTTCAAACAGTGGCATTCACCATATATCATTTAGTTACTGTATTTTTTTTTGTCAATCAGGGCTTTGTTGTTCAACTCTAACGACGTCGTTAGTCAACAACACGCCATGTTTCAAACATATTACGTGCAAAAACACTGTCATTTCTTGCTGAAAAAAATGTGAGTAGCTTTTGCAATGCAAACTCACCTCACAATTTTCAGCAAATAAATATTAGAACTCTTGATTTTATGTGCACTAGATAGAACGTATCCTACACTATCGACTGCATTAAGCTAATTTTGCTTTAAATAAAAATAATGAAAAACAATTTGCCAAGAAAAGCCTACGGAAAAGCATACAGTTGCTGTCTTTTAGGTGCGATCTAATCGAGGTCTACAATGTCTGTTGAGGAACGTTAGTCCCAACACGTAGAGCGTTTACGGTATCAGACGCATGAAGTAAGTGGCTTGCAAATACCACAAACCTACGCATCGAGTCTGTTATATAAAGAAAGTTCAAAAGAATATGATGCACATTGTTTAGCTTTCTTTAGTTGCCTTAGGCGTTTTGTAGCTTTCACGTTGACGTCTATATAAAACACACGTTAACGCTATTATGTCAAATCGATAGACAAAGTGCCGTACGGTTTGTGTGAAACTGCATGGAATTTACTCGGCTACGATTTGATTTTGGTGTAACCCAGGTTG
The DNA here is from genome assembly GCA_963989385.1 of Ctena decussata. Taxonomy (NCBI): domain Eukaryota; kingdom Metazoa; phylum Mollusca; class Bivalvia; order Lucinida; family Lucinidae; genus Ctena; species Ctena decussata. The sequence goes on from OZ022505.1 coordinate 60,431,408, forward strand.
CGCTTACGGACCTTGAGCGAAGATGCAGACCATCGTGTATGTCCTTGCGGGCTGATCATGATTTCTCCTTTTCACTGAATAGGATGAGTTGCGGCACGTTTAAAAGCATATGAGTTCATTTTCTCTGGTAGCAACACTGCCGTTTTTAATTTTTTTCCTCCGTTCTTCATGGGGGGAAAATTTGCTAGTTGTGACGTGTCGAGTCTCGTATTTGTATTTAGATCTTGAGTCTGTGCGAATGTATGCATGTTTGTATAGCCACGTCTGGATAAAGGCACGTTCTCCTGCACTATGATGGCTTACACTGGCAATCTGACAATCATCAAAAACAATTTAATGGCAGTTTGAATATTAACAAAATAAACAATCATAAAGTTAAACAGTTGTTTATCAAAGATCTCTATCTTTAACTGTTTTTCGACCTTGTGTAGTGCTTACTGTCTTAGATTGTACGTGGTTAAGATCTGGGAGCGTATTATTTCCTAAATAGGTGGCCCTTCCATAAGGGGCTCATACAAGCACCGTGGAGATTCTGGAATTAGGAGTAAAACACGTTAAACACGGAATTAGATGACTTAAGAATAATTTTCTGTTGGAGAAAAACCCGAAGTTTCTATTGAAAGAATTTCGGTTTGTACTGTCATTGAAAAATTGGCGGAGCATGGCACATTGTTCGCCAGAACCAATTACGCCAATATCTGTTACTATAGCACCTAAAATCATGTACATGTAGATGCCTAAGTGGCGTCTTCATGACGTCATTCTGTGATGGTACTAACCACAACAGTTGGTAATTCAATAGTTTCTATGGTAACAGATCCATAACGTCAACTCACTCATAATTCGAGAGGAGCATGGCATACATTGTATGCCACGCTCCCCTCGAATTATAAGTGAGATCTACCTGAAATTCATAGAATGGAAAAGTTTGGTTTTCTCAAACCTAAAATTCGTTCTCAAATTTTTAATTCTCTGTTTTAGCCAAGATTGAGCCCTTACTGAAGGTGTAGCCATTTAGGAAACATCACTGAGCTCTTGCCACCCTGGTAGCACCCTATAGTATAGCCGAACTCTTCAAGATGAATTCATACCCTTTCATGAGAACATTGAGCAGCTCTTTCATTTTCGGGTGTTTTTTTTTTTTTTGTGCCTTATCAACTCCTAATGGAAATAATTTGCTCCTAGAGGAGAGAGAATTCAGCAATTTATTCCTGAAAGAGTGGACAGTAGATTTAGAAGAAGTGCGTAGTTCAGGGAAAGAAATAGGAAGTTACAACACTCCATCCCCATCCAATTCCCGCCCCCCCCCCCTCCCTTCTCCCCCCCCCCCCCCCCCCCCCCCACGAACACAAATAGCGGTGTGCTCATACACCTGAACCGGTCACTCTAATCGTCTTTCCATAGTCTCATTATGTGTCGATCTGGTGTTGATTTAATGTCAAACAATGCAAACCCTTGTCTACTATGTCTGTTCGGACAGACAGACGGACAGACAAAACATTGTTCTCTCAAAACAGCTCTCACACGTCAATACAATATACATATATATGGAGAAAATACGATGACAAGATTTTAAGATGTTTTCAAATATTTGTAATTCGTTTTCGTTTCCATTTATTTGGGGTCGGGTAGGGTGCATTTTTATACAATTCAGCAATGAAAGCATTTGAAAAAAAAGGTTGTCTATCGCCCATAAACATCTTATCGAGAAACGGATGTTGTGGTTTCACAGTTTGAAGAAAATGAGTCACTTATTTTGTGGGGTTTGTTTTGACCTTTTCTAGCAAGGACTTTTGTAAGGAATGTCATTTGGCACATTTACATCTGTAGTAACAGTTGTATTTCCTTTTTTGAGAATTACCGTGAAAATTCTTAGTACTGGGACAATTATGACTGAGCAAACAGTGCAGACCCAGATCAGTCTGCTCCTGCAGGAGCAGTCTGATCAGGGTCTACACTTTTGGTCATTCCAATTGCATCTTTTGGAGTCAGTTTTCCATACACAACCAAATTGTTCAATTTTGGGGAGACTTACGGTAATTATTTTAGGTGTCCCAATTGTCAGAATTTTTGCGGTAATGTGTGTAATTCATGCTAGCCGTACAATGTACTGTGGTGAAAAAGAACTTCCTCGTTTTTTATACCTGTATGTTTTTATATTGTTTTACTGAAAATAATTTGAACAAATATTGCAACTACATTTTGAATTGCTTGGTGAATCTATTTGCAAAGGAGGACGGCCAGAAAAATAGTGGTACTGGTCCTTGTCCCTTAAGGTGACTGGCTACACTTTCAAGGGAAGCAACTTTGCTATTTTTCATATTTGCCTCCATTCTTAATGAGTGACAGCTCTTACAGGGAAAAGTCCGCTCCTCTAGCAACCAGTTGCAAGTCTGTCCTTTAGGAGAGGCAAAGGCTGTCCTTTTGGAGTAACCGCTTTTTTATGAAGGTCTTTGTCACCCAGGGTACATGTAGCAAGCAGGAAATCGCAAGACTTGTCACCTATTGTAAAACTGCAGAAAAATAAAGAAAAAATCATAAAATTTTAAATGTTCGTTTGTGACACTAATGAAAGGAAATACTTATTGATTTCTGACGCCTTCCCTCGTAGCTTGGAGATGGTATCGTGGGTGGATCAAAGATGCCATGAAACTTTTGGCACTGAAGCGTCCTATTGGCATTGGGCTGAGCTTGAGGTACTTGCAGAAGGGGACAGAAATTTTTCGGAATTTCAAGTCACCTGTATCCTAGCATTCAAATCATTTATTCTCTCTTCCTTTCCTCCAATTTTTTTACAAGATTTCTTTATAACTTTCGAAAAAATAAAGCTGTCATGAATGGCATAAATGAGCCGCGACACGAGAAAACCAACAAAGTGGTTGTGCGCCCAGTACAGACTCCGGTCAGCCTGGACATCCGACAAGTTTGATCAGACTCTTTGCTAAGCGCTTAAAGGGTGGCTAAGGGTCTAAGCTACCTCCATGCGGACAGCGAAGACTCTGATCAGACTTGGCGGATGCCCAGGCTGATCTGAGTTTGCGCTGGGCGCACAACCACTTTGTTGGTTTTCTCACGTCGCGGCTCATATGTAAATTACCCTTGAACACGGATGTTATTTATTAATTTATTATAGGGCATCCGGCATTCTTTGAAAAATAGGCCGCAGAACAACAGAACACATACTTGACTTGCCTCAGGGCACAATACAGTGACATGTAAAGCATCGTGTTCATCTAGGGAGAGCGCTTCTTTGTAAAAGCAAGATCCCCCACCCACCCCCGCAAAAAAAGGTCCACTAAATACACGGCTCGTTTTATGATATTTTATCAACTTTTATTATTTTTAATGAGACTTATTCAATCAACATGCCACTAAAATAATATTAATCGATATAAATACTTGCAAGGATACTGAAACGATTTGGGTGAGTTCATTATTTAGTACAACAGGATGCCGCGGCACATGTATCAGTCGTTCAGTTTTGACTGTCCAGAGTTGTGGTTTACCAGTAACGTTAGAAACCTGTCAACCAAAACGCTTGCATCTGACATTTATTTCACAACATAATTATGTATATTATTTGCACACAAAGGGAAAACTGTTTGAACTTCAGCCGGCCTCATATCTGCAAATTCTGTCACATTTTATTGTATGATTACTGCCATCGTTAATCTATACCATGAGTACAAAGTAGTGACCATGGCGACATACTTTAGAAATGACATTACTCACAGGGTATAATCGATTCCGCCAATTTTCGCTTCCTGCAGAGACTGTCCGTCATATCTGGCTTCCGCCGAGACTGTCCGCGATCTCTTGCTTCCTGCCGAGACTTCTGTACATGATAAATGGCTTCCTGCAGGGACTGTCCGCGTGATTCTGCTTCCTGCCGAGGCTCTCGGCAGGAAGCAGAGTCACGCGGACAGTCTCGGCAGGAAGCCATTCCTCGAGGACAGTAGTCTCTGCAGGAAGCAAGAGTTCGCGGACAGTCTCGGCGGAAGCCAATATGACGGACAGTCTCTGCAGGAAGCGAAAATTGGCTGAATCGATTATACCCTGTGTTACTGCTAAATGAAATTCGAAGTACGTGTGGCAAGGATCAGGAACCGGCGACGCAATCGATTTTCTGTATCATGCCCTAAACACCCAATTGGACACAAAGCAAATCGCGTAGAGGTCAACTCTAATAACTAATAACTAATAGAGCCCTTTCGCTGAAAACAATTGTGTGTTTTCTCCAAATTGTAATAGGAGGCGAAAACATATGAATAAACAATTCTTTTAGTACCCCGGCATTCACAATGTTTTATGAACAAATTACACAAAAGGTTTCTCTCCTTCAAAACTGGCATGAAAATTATATAACACGGATACGCAGATAGTAATTAATTATATGACCTCGAATGACCTAACATGACCTCACTGCATTTCTTCTGTTTTAAACTAGCACTGCCTAGGGCATGACATGCGTAAAATATCTACATGTTGACACTTAATGCCTTTTGTTATGCGCTAAAGTTACACACATTTCGTACATTTAACTTTAGTGCGAATCCTTGTTTAACCATTAAATACTAAATTCCATTAAAAAAGTGAAGACGCACATCGGACAATGCAACACGCTCCATCCAGTTCAGATCCGGGGGGTGGCTTTGGGCTTCAGCCCCGATACCTGGGCCTCTGTGTTATGTATAATATGTAAACCTCTAGATAAATTAATGTATAGATCGAAGTTTATTATGTGGCGTTATCGAATATGGGCCTAGTCCATTTTTACTATGATTTAGGTGTTTCAGGTATAATAATGCAAAACTGATAATTATTTAAGCTTTAGCATGCATACGGTATACTGTAAATGTTCCACTGGCGCAGTGGCTAGCACTGGATTCATGATACTTTTGACTCGTGTGGACATAGGTTCGAGTCCCGTTCTATCTATCTTTTTTTTCTTGTTACTCAACTGTGTATGTTAATTTTTATATATATACATTTTTTTATTTATTTTTAATGAGTTATCTTTTATAATTTTATAATTTAAATCGAGTGTCGATATGGTGTTCATTTGAATGGCATCACATAGAAAAAGATACGTTTATGTGCATATGGCAAATGCAAAAATCAGCCTGTGCAGCTGCATTATACTGATCAAATGCTTCACTTTTTACTGCGTAGCTATTTCGCGAACAAGAACAAAAATTCAGAATAGGCTGGTCAGTGCGCAGGCTAATCAGTGTTCACTGTTCGTATATGTCATAATGTACCGTCTTCGTGACGCCACTCAATTACGCGAAAAATATATATCATAGAAACCTTCAGAACATTTTGTACGACTGATAATTTTGTGACACTCATTTTGATATAAGACGTCTTTCTAACAGCAAGTAAAAGTTCGAAATGTTCCTTTGAAAACTTTCTTGTACAATACTCATTTAATACTCGCTAAAATTTGCACGAAGAAATCAAGACATTTGTGAATAACCATTACCATATTGGATGCAAAAAAAAAAAAAAAAAAAAAATATAAAAAAAAATGGTGAGACTCAAACCCATCACGATACTGTTGAAACCTATTAACTGCTGTGCTGTATCCTTTCCGCCACTGCTTGTATAGTGACATTTATGTTTTTGATATATAAGTAGACACACTTGACTAGCTTTAATTTTACTTTTGGACGAGTCCATATACCTGTTTCACCTTTTTGTGTTTATGTTATTGTTTGTTGAGCGTCCAAAATACCGTCGGCGATCTTTAGGTAGTGAGTATCTGATGACAGTCTTAGATAATTTATCCGTTAGATTAGATTAGAATATATGTTGTGACATATATCACAACATATATTTCATGGCAATAAAAACATTGTCAAAAATTCTCATCAAATTGGTCCCTAATTATGTCATATATTTTCGAAACCCCTACCTACACCCACCCCAAACCCCGCCCACAACCAACCAACAAACACACATACATCTCGGTACTCCCAGCCCAACAGTTATCCAAAGCCCCATCAGTACGTGGTATGGATCCGAGCCTGCCATCCGACCAGGGTCTGCACTGTTTGCCTTTTACAAGCAAGTTTTTGCCGGAATACACTCATTTTCACCATCCTTTGAAAGGATAACCACTGATCTAATACTCTGGCTTGAAATTGCCACTAATGCTCTCAAACGTTCATAAAAGTTAATATATCCGGGTTCCACGGAAACACTGCACTGTATATGTAAGTATATGTAAGTTTCGAACGTGAACACCGGTTTTAAAGGAAGAAATTATGATTTCGAAACTAGGTTTTTAAAAGTAAAAACCTAGGATGGAATATTTAATGAATAGTTTTGAAGCCCAAACATACGTTTCAAGTTCTGAGGCCTAAGTTTGAAGACTTATTATGCAGGACCATATGCCATTTCCTCAGGCAATGATGTCCATTCATTTAAGAACATTTCGTTATTTTTGACAACTTGATAATAATTAACGTGCATTAAGGTTTTACCGGGTGATTGACAGCCAAACAGGACGGATTTTATATAAATATCATCATTAACTTCTACCTGCTCATGTCATCATTGAAAATACTGACTGTCATATAGAAATCAAACTTGACAAATATGTTTTGTCTTCGATGATATTGAAAATTTACGACACAAAACGTCATTTTCAGTGATTTATATAGTAAGTTAACTAAATCTGAGCAGCGCCAAGCAAATGGTAAATTTAGGTCATACGTAATTGTGAATATTTCTTTGACATTTTGCAATCGTAAATCTTGACCCCTGGGTCTTTTTTTAGTTAGACTGATGCTGAATCTGACCAAATGCAGTGAATGTCTACAAAATTTATCGTTGACGTCATACGTATGGCAATGCCATAAAGTGAGCCGGTGCAAACACAACTAACAAAGTGTTAATGTGATGACAAAATATCCAAATCACTTTCCACATCAAGGCGTTGCAAAGGCTGACCTAGGGTTTAGCCATTTCATTGGCTTTGCCGTGCGCCAGTCCAAGATTAAGTAAAAAATGATTGAATTTCAATTCTTAGATAACTCAGCGTGCCAAGAAGGCAAGTAAACGATTATCTATTAGAAAGATTTGTCTGCTTGTCCTGATCCAAGGTTTAAGATCTCAAAGAGCCGTTAAAACCAAAACAACCAGCCCTTTCAGTGCTTAACGAAGAGTCTGATCAGACTGGGCAGATGCCCAGGCTGATCTGAGTCTGCGCTAGGCGCACAACCATTTTGTTGGTTATGTCGAGTCGCACCTCAATTGTGTTTGCTTCCTTTCTGTTGTGTCAATATTCCTTACGTGCCTGTACATTATCCCTGATCCTTAGTTGATAGACGGTAGCTATCGCTGAAAGAAACTTGTGTCAGAACTGATAAAATTCTATCAGAGACATCATGACCTCTAAACAGTGTTCTCTCTCTCTCTCTCCCTCCCTATCACACCTCTGTTTTTGGGTCCATGGCTGTGTATCTAGAATATTCCGGAATTGTCAATGTTTAAATGACAAGTATGAGTTCGAACTTATGTTCTGAGTACTCTCTCTCTCTCTCTCTCTCTCTCTCTCTCTCTCTCTCTCTCTCTCTTACCATTATAGCAGGCCAAATGCACAAAAAGTTTTCAAACCTAGGTTTTAGCTTTAAGCGGGTGTTTCAAATCTCCTGTCCTTGGTTATTAAAGTTTCAGTTCTTGGTTTTCACTTTTCAAAACGTTTCAGTCCTTGGTTGTCACCTTTCAAAACCTAATTTTGATGTTTCCTTTAAAACACAGTTAAAGCTATTAAACTTTGTTTATTGGGTGTCATAAAAAGTATGGAGGAAAAATCTCCATAATCCTATTATGCAACAGTCCAATGACAAATACCCCATCTTACATAGGAAATGACAGAGCAGGATCATAAAACCATTATAGAGTGGTATTCTTTTGGCTTTATTACGTTACCCCACAAGTTTGAAAGTAACCAGTAACTTATAAAACGACCTAAGTCGCTGCTATGCTGTTGCTAAGGTTAAATTTCTATGTTGGAGATTCCCTACAACTATGAAATTTGCTCTGGAGGAACAGTCTTTTTCAGACTATTCCTCCAGAGCAAATTTCATAGTTGTAGAGAATCACCTTCATAGAAATTCAGCCCTAGCAACAGCATAGCAACCACTTAAGTCGTTTTATAAATACGGCCCCAGTGGTTTACGATTGTCTAGGAGTATCTTTGAAGCCCAGACGTACGTTTTAAGTTCTGAAACTTACGCATGAACACTTATTGTGCAGTTGGCTTGACATATAGGACCATATACCATTTCCTCAGGCTATGCTGTCCATCTATTTAAGAGCATTTCGGTATTTTTGACAACTAGATAATAATCAACGTGCATTAAAGTAACAAAATTATTTTTTACCGTGTGATTGATAGCTAAATAGGACGGGTTTTATATAAATATCATCATTAATTTCTACCTGCTAATGTCATCATTGAAAATACTGACTGTCATATAGAAATCAAACTTGACAAATATATTTTGTCTTCGGTAATATTGAAAATTTACAACACAAAATGTCAATTTCAATGATTGATACAGTAACTTAACTTAATGATTTAGCAGCGCCAGGGAAATGGTAATTTTCAGATCATGTACACGATTTGAATCAGCGTTGAATCAACGCTGATTCAACGTTTTGCCGTTGAAACAATGCTTATTCATCGTTATGTGCAAGCAGAGTGGGGAAAGGGGGATGGGGTTGGAGAGATGCGTGTGGTCGAAAGCTTATTTTTCATTCAATGCGGGGATTTTGAGCAATAAACAACATGCTATTCTTTCCATCTTGTACAGTCGATTCTAATTATCTCGACCACTGATATCTCAAAGTACCCTCTTATATTAAAGAATATAATTTGGATACATTTTCTATTTTTCTTTACTTTCAACTCCTGTTATCTCGAACTACTGGTATCTCAAAGTTAATTTTCTGGGATCAGATCATTTACCATCAGATATCAGTAGTTTCAAATGAACTTTGACTTTGAGATATCGAGAGTTGACTGTATTTGTCAGTTGGTACAGGGTAACTGGCATTTTTCTTCATAGAATTATTACATCTGGTTGATTTTTCTTAGAAAACTTTGTTGAGGGAAACTTGCTGGCACTCTGACATATTGGATGTATGGGGTTTATACGTAAGATACGTGACAAAGACTGCAATGCTACACACTTATAACGTTTTGATACTGGACATATTCTGAACACACACATCCTGTTATGCTGTTTTCTTGATTTTAACCGCATAAAATTTAAATTTTTGATGAATTGTCCAACTAATCAATTATTTTGCCATTCTTCTTATGACACAAACATACGTGATATTTGGTCATCGTAAAGCAAAAGGATGAGTTAAGTTAAAGAGTAGCTGATGCTGATGTTAACTAGCGTTTTATAAGTAGAGTATGAGCCTGTGCCTTTAGGTTGATTAGGTGCAGTTAAATCCTCAACATCTTTATCTTGTTCAGCCAAAAGTTGTGGTATTACTTGTAAACTACAAAATAAACCTAGGCTGAGATAGCAGGCAGATATAGAAAAATCTTAGACACCTCCAGAAAGGGATATTTTTGTCCAATGTGTGAGAAAATAATAATCACTCAAATCAATCAGAGCTCCAGATAAGAGGGAGTACTTGGTGATAATTAGGGATAATTTTTGTTAATTCTGCATGAAACCATATGTTGTGACCCCTCATCTGAACCATCTCGACGAGACGGTACGGTTCAGATGAGGGGTCACAACATATGGTTTCAATGAGAAATAAAAAAAAATCATCCCTCAATTATCATCAAATAGCCCTCTTATCTAGAGCTCTGATCATTATTTTAGGTCCAAATAGTGAATGCTGGGACGGTGTTCACTCTAGCTGGTACACTGGTAATATATCTGTCACAAAGAGCGGGCGCAAATGCCAAGCATGGGCAGTACAGTTTCCCCATAAGCATACTCGTAACAGGACGGATTTGTTTCATTGGGACGGGTCGATTGAGGACGCAAAGAACTACTGTCGGGACCCGGATGCTTGGGGTAAACCCTGGTGCTATACCGTTGACAGAAATAAGCGTTGGGAAGTCTGTGCTATACCACTCTGCACGAGTATGATTCTCTTTTCACATTATTCTGTGTAGGCGTGGGGAAACACAAAGCTGCGCTTCGATATATTATGCATGCAATAATACCAAAATAAGCTTAGCGCACACAATACGTCATCTAGATGTACAATTATATGGTAATGCTACATGGAAGACACAGAAATGCCATCGAACGTCAAGGAATGTGTGTCGTTGTTTTGTGTCGCCGTAACTCGTCAAAGCGGAGCGAAAGGTGAACGAGTATTTTTTTCTGGCTTTTTTATGTTTATATATTTGCTCTCCTTTTTACATTTTATTTATTCATTTATTTAGTTTTTATTTCATTTCCCTTTTTGTCATTCAAGTCAAAACTGAATAAGGTATATCGACGTGGACATTCATAAGCAAAGCTTGTTATTGTTCTTAGATTGTGTTATCCATTATTCGTTAATCCAGTGTGAATGTAAAATACGAGGGGCGTTCAGAAAGTTTTGCAATTGACGTAACTTCTTGGTAACCAGCCTAAAGACAGAACTTCTGATAGCTAAAACACATAAAGCTATGATATGCCTGGACAAATCTGCAAACTCGTAGTTTTCAAAAGACGCATTTAACGTCTTTGAAAGAGGTATGCCCTAAAGGTACTGCAGAAGTTTACTTTAGTAGGCGTAATTCATATATGAGCAGTCTTTGATATTTTTTATCATTGCTATTTAAAGACAATGCCCAGGCAATGTTGCCCTGTAAATATCGCGGAGATCATATTTAATCTAGGTTCCTTATTGTCCCGTGAATATGAATTATCCGAATTTTATGTAGTAGCAAATTCTCCCTTTCCACTAAGGTTAGAATGATTTTGGAGTGAAAACAAGTGTGCTAGCATTCAAAATCTCGTCAGAAAGAGCATTTATATTGGTCAACGAAAACCTTTCAGAAAATTCAAATTAAAGCGAAAAAATGAAACCTCTACATTCTTTCAAGAATGACATTGACGTCGATTTCAATAACGTCATAAGAACTGCGCATTGCTTTGCAAGGTATAAATCGATAACAGTTGCCACTCTTCGAACTTTTTTATGGATACTGCAGGCAACGATGGACAAACAGTTGACAAAGATTAATTTTGCGTTTAAAACGATATTTGACTTGAATATAGAACACTGAAAAGATTTTACATGTGAAATAAGCTCAGTGGTACATGTATGACTGGGGCCTAACAAAATGCGTAGTTAATCAATAAAGAAAAGTGTCTTTGTATAGTGTTTGGTATTATTATAAAGACAAAATGTAGTGCTCTCAGTATATGCATAGCAGTTGTACCCAGCATACTCCTAACAAAGTTATAAGGCCATTTTCAAACCTTTTCGAATGTCCCTCGTATATAGCTCTTGCATATGAATATTAGCTGCTTTATGTAATTTATAGCAACACATACCTGTTCCATAAAATTATGAACTTACATTACTGTTAGCCATAAATATAAATATCGTAAAAATTTAAAGTAAAAGAACAGATGGGTTTGAGCAATCAGTGGAGACCAAAGTCCGGGTGCTCCTACAGGAGTATTCTGATCAGGCTCTACACTGTTTGCCACTGTTTAGGAGAATTCTTTTGGTTGTCCACAATTTCAGGGGGGGGGGGTACGGTCAGAGCTACTGTATTTTTGTTAAATGGTAAATCTGTTGTTGCAATACATGTACCGTCTGGTATTATGGAGGTTCCCGTCGAATAGGCAAAATAAGCTTGAAGCAATATCTATGATGATGCTCATTATTTTAGGTCCAAATAGTGAATGCTGGGACGGTGTTCACTCGAGCTGGTACACTGGTAATATATCTGTCACAAAGAGCGGGCGCAAATGCCAAGCATGGACCGAGCAGTTTCCCCATAAGCATAGCCGTAATAGGACAGATTTGTTTCACTGGGATGGGTCGATTGAGAATGCCAAGAACTACTGTCGGGACCCGGATGCCGAGGGCAAACCCTGGTGTTATACTTTGGACAGAAAAAAGCGCTGGGAGGCCTGTGATGTACCGATCTGCACCAGTACGCTTTTCATTGCAATTTATATGCTGTACGCTATGGGTAAAAACAATGCTGCGCTAACTACGTATATCAAGCATGCAATAACTCCTCAATGATTGCGGCATATATTGTGCGCTACCTCCATATACCATGCATGCAATAATTCAGCAAAGGCGTATATTGCGCGCAGTGAATGCAAATATAATCATAGTATGTTTAGCGAACGTTATGAGCTATGCATAGCCTACAGTGCAGAAACTATAGTATGCTTAGCGAATGCTATGCTTGCATTTACGATTACAGCTCTAACCCAACAATGCTACCTACACTGCTAAAAATATTTAAAGGAACAGCAGGTATTTTTCCATAGATGTTACTACAACATATGCCCAGTTTAACGGCCCATAAATTTGACCGTCAGTGGGCAAGAATTTCCATCTTTTTTGAGCACTTTTAAGAAGAATCAAAGTTTAAGACAACCAGAATTTCAACACAACAGATGCCCTGCTCATCTCCATGGTTCAAGTTTTGCAATTTTCTTATTTTCTGAAATTGAGTAATTTTGCTGAAGTCTATAAAATCTCATAAACTTCAGTTCAAAGGGATCTTCTCAATAAGGGTCATCTTGAAAGACATTCACTTTCATAGACAAAAAGGTTCTTTTGGTTTTGGTTGAAATTTTCACGCTTTTCATCTGTTCTGAAAAATTGCAACTTTTTAGCAAAATTCCAGTTTTACTTAAATCTGTCCATGGACAAGGGCAGGGCAAATATTGGATCAAAAACTGTGCAATCAGTAACCTTGCCCCTCTTTAGAAAAATGGTAAAATAATTGAAAAATCCGTGTCTTTATCGATCGAAAGTATATAACCTCAAAGTGGGGATGCGTTGCACTGTTGTCTATGGAAAAATAGTAGGTGTTCCTTGAAATATTTTGAGCAGTGTATATTATGCATGCATTGAATACAACGCTGTTTATATCTTATGAGATCTGCCACTCTCACATTTTGAGACGTGTTAAAATTATGTATGACAACGGAATTCTTTAAGCTAATTGAATTCATATTGTGTATTCTGTTGATTTCCAGTGTCTTAAATACAAAATGATGATGTAAAGCTCTTATTTATATGAAGATTTATGGATATACATGTACCCCATGTTTTCCGCCAATTTTACACAGAAAAACGACATTCGCAATTTGCTTCCCTGGAAAACAAATCCCATTCAAAAGCTGAAAAAAAAAACAAATAAGCATCTTCCAGTTAAACGTCATTCTTTCCTTCAAAAGTTTACTCCCATTTACCAGGGAAGAAAATGGCAGAGTTGCAACCAGCTGAAACTGCACTCAGTTACTTTAAGTATTCAAAATTAAATGAATTCGAAAGCCTTTCTATCATAATTCTATTCTATCTCATTCTATTTCGAGGTTGTTGGGGCAACACAGATTACTTTGCAACGATCCTTTTTGATGTTGTCCTGGCCCCGAGGTTATAAAAGATTTTTCATGCTCAACTCAGCTGAGCATGAAATTTTCTCTGCTGATAAATATGAAAATGCCAACTAATGTTGGCATTTTCATATTCATAAGCAGAGAAAATTTCATACTCAGCTAAACTAAGCAAGAAAACAACTGTACTAATCAATAATTTGCTATTTTATATAATACCGGCAGGTAAAATTTCATGCTCAGCTAAGTTGAGCGTGAAAAAAAAATTATAACCTCGGGGCCTGTTTTCAGCTGCCCTTATTGTTCTTGCAAAGTCCATCCCTATCCACTCTTTAATATTGACTGCGCTCCTCTTCTTCTGTCTTTCTGTCTAACCTTTTTTTTTTTACTGTGCCCTGTAGAATTGTTTTTGCTAAGCCAAAAGACCTTGAGTTGTGGCAAAACCACCTCAGTTTCCATTTCTTGACCATGGTCAGGAGTTCGACATATTTTCCAACATGGATGGCTGCTTGGACCGTTTGCAAACATCCTCATCAGTACGTGGTCCTTGTAGGAGACGTTCAGTAAATTTTGGTAGCATCTCGTCCCAAAATCATGCCTTCTTGCTTCTTACTCTGCTGTAAAGGTCTATGATTCACAGGCATATAGGAATATGGATATGACGAGGGATCGCATCAGTTTTACCTTTGATCCAAGAGATATGTTGCTTTTACTCCAAATTTGCATCAGCTTTGTTAGAAATGCAGTTGCTTGTGCAATCCTTGAGAGAACCTCCTGTTAAGAACCATCATCTGAGATAATTGCTGCAGGGTATTTGAAGCTTATAACAGTTCCCTTCTCCTGTCCTTTTCCCTTGATCTCCCTCTGGATACCATTGGGGATGTTTATCAACAGATCGGTCCTCTCAGCACTTGTCTACATTTTATAAGTTGTACAGGTTTCGTCTAGGCATCCATCTAGGGCTGCTTCTTCCTGCTCTTCTTCCAAGACAGCGTCAATGTCATCGTCAAGCCGCAGATTGGTTATAGTTCTGCCATCTTTGTTAATCTTCACACCATGTTGTTTTAACTATAAGACATGATCCTTTCGTGAAAAATGTTGAAGACGGTGGTCGAGAATAAGTATCTTTGCCTTACTCCGACAGTTGTTCTGACCTATTCTGTCATGCTGTAAATAACCTAGGCTCCACTTGTAGCCTTGTGTAGAAATGCTCAATTGCGCCAGCAAGACTTGCACTGACATTATTTTTCCGCTTGGCGTCTCATACGGCTCCGTGCCACACCCTACCAAACGCTTTCTTGAAGTCAATTAAGCCGCGTGGTATGGATTTTGCTGATGTTCAATGTATTTTCACACAGGATTCAGGGGTTTAGAATCTGTTCTGTGGTATTCCTTCCGACTGTTAACCCAAACTTTGCATCTGCAGACCTCTTCAGCTTGGGATTTAAACCTGTTCAAGATGCCTTGTACCAGAATTGCACGGATGAATGAGACTGATTTTTCTGCCATAACTGTAACTTTCAGATAATTATGTAAAAATCAACGACTGATTGCATGGGATTGGCCATGCTCCTTTTCTTCAGCTCTTGCTACGGATTTTTGTTAAAACATCAGTCATAGTCGCCCTACCTGCTTGAACAAGTTCTGCTGGTATATAATCAGCTCCGGCAGGTTTTCTTGTTTCCAGTCTCAACTTCCTCACACAAAAGGATTGTGAGTAGATCTTCCCCTGGGTGCTGATTACAGTCAGTGACTGCACTGTCACCACAACCATTGCGATTGAATAGTTCTCAGCAATTCTGTCTATGTGCTGTGAACTTCTTGTTCTGTAAACTATTTCCAGACTTATCCTGGCTGGTTATGGAGTCTACCCTGTATCTCAGATCTAACATCTAACACCTTCACCAGCTGATATACGTTCTTGTTTATATTAATCAGGTAAATTTGATCTCCTCATACTGAAAATCTATCCTGTCCTTTGCTTAATCATGGCTTTCAGAACCATTTGCTAGCTTTCTTGTTGTTTTTTTTTTTTTTCGCTTCTTCTGCTTCATATTGACTCTTCTTTAAATCCCGCCTCTCATTAAATCTCTGGTTACTCAGTGCTTTTTCCTGTGACGTTCCGTCCCAAGTATCTCATTGCTGTGTCAGTGACTGATGTATAATAGATGGTAATAATGGTATCTTTTTCCATTTTATCATCCCTTAAAACGAGTAGCGTTGCAAATTTCCCCCTATTGTTGCTTGAATGTGCATGCCATATCATGGTCCTTGAACTTTTCAAGGTCAGACCTCTGTGGGTTGGCTTTCTAGTATTTTTCAATCAAACGCGAGAGGACATCGTCACTACCTATATCTGTTCCAGGAAAGCTCCTTTTCATGTGAATGTTAATTCCTGATCGGGAATCGCTTCCTCACCAAGATGTAGTCAGTCTGGTTGTGAAGCTTCCAGACTGGAATGTGCTAGTTTGATGAGGCCAAGAATATTTGTCAGTACTAGGTTGTTAAAGGTTGCAAACTCTGGGAGTCTGTGAGACCTCTCATTTATCTAGGCAGTGTAGTAGGGTCTACAAACGTCTCCCCAGTCTGCCTGTGTATTCCTTCCAATTTTAGCATTCCAATCCAGTTACACAACCAAACTATCTTTCTTAGGTCTTGGGCCTATGATTTACTGTCGTCGCCTCGTTGTCATATTGATCAAGTAAGATTAAAGAAACATATTTTTGTCCTTAGTCTTCCTGAAAACTGTGAAAATGTCATCAAGATACTACTAGTAGTAGTAAGATTCGGGGCGATAACATAAATAATCAATGCCCCTATTACTAGTTTCATGTAAATGTAAAAAAAAATAATATCGACGGAAATCAAGATAATTTGAATTAGGCGAAAACGCATATACGAGTCTAGGGCTATTTGAAACACGGAGTAAATTCGAACAGTGTGTTTTCTCAATGGCGGCGTTTGCGCTACTGTCATCAATAAAAGATGTTGAATGGTCAAGTGAAAGCCAAAAATGTGTTCAGAGCCCCAAAAGTTAAAAGTTGTTTCTTCACATCACCATACAAACGATCCTCAGATTCTGAGTATGTATTTGAATAAACAAACGATACCTCTTTTTGAAAAGTTCAACATCATAATTTCCCTTCTAGTATGAATTATTTTCATAGGTTAACATCTTCGTCGGACATTATTCGCCATGCAATATTATTAACCATGCGATTTATCACCATGCGATATAGGCAGTGCAAGTTGGAACATTTCAGACCGGTTCAATCGGCATATGAATCATCAATGGAACAAAGCTTTCTGGTAGCCATGCAGTGTATTATAGCTATTTTGGCATAGATTTCAGTCTTCCTTTTCACGGTCACAGAATCTACTTAATTGTACTGCTTACTGTAAAAGGCCATGAAAGTCTTTCTATAAAATTTTGCAAGTGCGAGCTTGTCCCATCATGTGTACAGACTTACCTCTATACCGCGGCAAGTACAAGTTGGGCAAGGGCCTACTGTGCTTGCCGTAGGTTGGGGGTTGTTTGGACTTTTTTTTCTCTTCTAATACGTATATCTCTTTCTTTTCTCCCTCTCGCTGAAAGACGGCTCGATATAGACTGAAATACTGTCTCCAAGAGACCCAAAAACAACCAGCCCACCAGGAAATCTTAACAATAAAGCATATGCGTATGGAAAGCTAAAATATAGCAATGGTTTTCGACTTATACTTATGTATATCATATAACTTGTAGTACAAAATTTCAGCCTTTTCAGGAAAAAGTTGCGGAGTTCCCACAAAATTCCTGACAGTGGCCGACCCAAATTCCGGTTTGACCACTTTCGGCGGTTTGTGATAACACTACCAGCTGTTTACTCCAACTAGAAGATTGTAAATGAGCCACGATACGACAATACCAACAAATTAGCATGTTAGCTCAAGCGAAGATCCAGATCATCCACCCAGTCTGATCAGAATCTGCGCTGTCCGCATGGAGCTAGCGTCAACCCTTGCCTACCCTTTAAGTGCACAGCAAAGACTCTGATCAGTCTGGGTGGATGCCCTGGCTGATATGAGTTTTCAATGTCGCACATACCACTTTGTTGGTTTTGTCGTGTTGTGGCATACATTATGCTTTACATACATCTTAGGCAAACTGAATTGTTATAGTTGGCTAATTATATGCAGAAGTTAATTTCCAGGATATAATGGAATTGACATTTGAGCCGCGACACGAGAAAACCAACAACATGGTCGTGCGCCCAACGCAGACTCAGATAAGCCTGGACATCCGCCCAGTCTGATCAGACTCTTCGCTAAGTGCTTAAAGGGTAGCTAAGGATCTAAGCTACCTCCATGCGGACAGCGAAGACTCTGATCAGACTGGGCGGATGCCCAGGCTGATCTGAGGCTGCGCTGGGCGCACACCCCTTTTGTTGGTTTTCTCGTGTCGCGACTCATTTTTAAGGCGCGAATAGAAAAGAAAACGTCTGTTGCAAATTTAATTTAGGCGTCCAGATATAAATGGTATGAACAAAAAGCTCTAACTTAAGGCAATCGTACAATAAAACCGCACCACTTGTGTATGATCAATGTTACGTGGTTCTCCCAGACATCACTTTTACTTTCTTCTGCGGTTTATTTTAAAAACTTTCTTACGTCAAACCGTAATTACCAGGCTATCACGTGAAACTTTAGTATTAATTGCAGTGTGTTAATTGTTTTAGTAATTAACTTGATTTATTTCATGAAAGTGATTTGTTCGTTGGTACACTGACCTCAGAACTTGTTTACGTTATCAGGGGTTCTGCGGTTTTCAAAGAAAGCCTTATATCTGTTGTAAGAATCATGTTAACATTGTATCAAGAAGAACTCAACGCATTTCATCGAAGCTTACCACTGTAATCAGCGCACAATCAAAGTTTGCTGGAACTACAACTAGTACTTCGAAGGAGTGTTCATCAAGCTTACATTTCTCTTCGGTGATTAGTTAACCTTGAAATTCTAACATGATATAAACGCCTAATTACTAAGGTTTTCTTAGGTTGATTTCAACGAAGCTAACGCAGGCATGTGAACGCAGGCCTGTGGCCTCTATGTTCAGCTCTTCTTCTGTCTCTTGATCTGTGGTTGTCTCCACAACTCTGGAACCGAATTCAGTATTAGGGTTAAACTGAGGGTTTAAGTGAGTTTCTATATTGTCTATGTCCGGGTTAAATGTCAGGGTTAAACTGAATGTCCATATCTGGATATTATTTCAATGGTTAGTCCCGGATTTATCAAACTTATTTACCTAAAGCATTAACACTTAGCGCACTTATAACACACTCTGGCAAAGAATGCCATATGGCTACAACTCTTGATGTGAAAACTACTTCTTGTATTTGGTTAGTTTCAGAGAATGTTCACGAGTCCTTGAATAACCACTCGCAGATAACTTCCCCGAAGTAGCTCGATCATCAGTTACTCCATTCAAAAATTATAGACTTCAATCATTTCCTCTTTAACCTACGATATCATAGTGAAGGCAATATCAGCTTCTATAGCCTATCTCCAAATTCTTCAAACTTGGGATAAACTTCGTTGATCTCCTCTCAATCACCTTGATATGCTTCTTTAACTCTTTCGGTGCCAAAGTCGCAAAAATGCGACTTTGCAAACAGCGTATATCCAGATCAGCCGGCTCTTAAAAGAGCCGTCTGATCAGGATCTACACTGTTTGCCATTCAAATATGAACTTAAAAAGCCTGATTTTATGAAAAATGTCTTTAGATTGTTAAAATTTCCAATTACAAATCTGTCGTCTGATGATTTGAGCAGACGAAAATTTGTCGTCTGAAAAATTTGGCGCCGAAAGAGTTAAATGACACCACACTGACTGCGCGTATTCCAGATGAGGCTTACCAAAGCCTTAAAAACAATCTGAACATTTCTTCATCAACATATGTAAACGATCTTCTAATAATACCCACAATACTATTTGCCTTGTTCACTTTAGATGCTATATGTGTATCAAATGTCAAACGCTGATCTACGTAGACTCCAATATCCTTTTCACAAATACTAACATTCAAATGTACTAACGTGCAATCTGATTTTCTCATACAATACATTATTTGTTCCAATTGCCGCTTAGAAGATGAACATATCTGAAGTGCTTTACATTTTTCTGGATAAAACAAAAGTAACCATTTGTCGGACCAGTCTTGTAAACGAAATATATCAGTCTGTACTATCTCTAAACCTACCTTAGCATGTATTTCTTTAGATATCGTTGTATCATCAACATACATATGAGCCCGTCCAGATAGAAATCGACCTTATGACATAAAAAATCGATTTTTAGGTTTTCTGTTATCTGAATGCGCATGCCATTATAGAACAAAAAGGTAAAAACCGTTTGAAGTTATCTAGATTTTTAAGGTTGTTATGGCTGTTTTAAACACACTGGTATCTAAGGAAATTTGCCAGAATTAATAACGTTACGTGACGTCATGTTATACTGTTATGGATAACGCCATTTTCAATGTTTTCCCTTGAAACGCATATCAATATTATTAACGTTAACACAGCAAACGCATGTAATCAGTATGAGTAAAATTTGCAGTAACACAGCTCTAGACTTCGGTCCCACCCCGGGACATCTTAAGATATCTTGCCCCTGAGATAGGTAGAAAAGATGGAAAGGCTCCGGGTGTCATATACCAAGTATGATCCCTTTACCTCGAAAGGTAATCAAGAAATATATTTTCCGAAGAACAGCTTTAACAAGCCATAAACTTCGGACTGACCGACATGCTTAAGTACTGCCGTTCGCACGTACGGACAATCCGGAAACTTCATACCTCGGGTGCTCCTATGGCTTCGAGTGCATACAGCAAAAAAAAAAAAACTTCAAAAGATATCTTTGATGTTTTGAAATACTTCAACTGTTTCTAAAGATGAGTAAGCAATTAGCTTAAAGTTGGTCATTTTCTTTTTGATAGAGCAAAGAATTTATTTCTGTGAACTGTTTAAAACCCGTAGATTTTACGGTAAAATACCTGGCAACCAGCTGCCAGTCCATTTCCCGTTATTTTTACGGGCATCTGCCTGTAGATCATTTTTTGAAATTACGATAAGGTAGAATTATAACTCAAAAATACCTTCACTGTGTTGAAAGGCTATAGAACCAAAACAGTATCTTTCTTATTCTGCTCTGTGACTCTGCGTGTTGATTCCTGCCAATGTTTACGGGCGCCCGTAAAATAGCGGGGAATGGACTGGCAGCTGGTTTCAAGGTATTCTATCGTAAAATCTACGGATGTTTTTTACAGTGTGCAGGAGTCCTTCAGCAGCATTTTAACTTTTAAGAGTAGACAGCATTTTCGAAGAGCTACGTCGTCCGAGGAAGCAAAGAAGAAAGTCACAAAAGTTGTTTCCCTTTGTAAAAAGGTGGGAAAACATAAACATGTGGCATACGCCATGTCACGAGAAATATGACTTCTGCTTTGGAGCATCTGTTCACCATACAATTTACCAGGCCCAAAGGCCGAGATTATATATGCAACTAGTTGATGCGAAGGCTAAGTTTATTTGCATACAAATGAATGCATGCATGTTCTATTAAAGTCTCCGTACTCCTATCACTTGTAAAATCGCCTAAACAAAAATTGTTTTGAAAAGCAGTTCAACCTTCATGATTGATGAGAAAATGTGGGTTGATGAGCATATACTGTGCCAGAAAACTAGTTTCCCGCCCAGCAGCGCAATATAAACAAAGGCAAGACCAGTCTTGTACGTTGTATTTTTACCATTTTGTTCAAGCTAAAAAGCTCGAAAGGAGGTCTTTTTAGTTGCCAACTTAAAACACTCAAATATTTTTTCAACCTTTTTATGTGAAACTCGGTGACTTTTTATTATGAGTTCCTCCCCTCCCGCTTTTACACATCCACAGCTATGCCAGCTTTTGCTTAAACAGGAATTTCTTGATCATAGAGGCGTCTTTTTAGAAAGGGGACGAGATCTTATATTTTCTTTGTCCGTAACAAAAATAAAATCGTCACTATGGTACACGGAAAAAATAAATATAAAAAAAACTATATAAGCTTAAGGAAAAGACAAAACAACCAGACGGACTTTTGACTTAAACTCGCAATTTTCATCTCATTGGAGAGGGAATTGTAATTAGATCAAAATGGCTCAGGATCTCTGAAAACTGTGTTAAAATTGGAAAGCGTTTTGTCTTCCACCATTTACAGACATTACGGTTATGACGACACTTCTTTATGTCACCCTTTGCCGTTTGTCACCCGGCATTCATCAGAGCTGACAGGCAGGAGAGGATTGATTGTTTTGCGTTTAACGGCCCTTTGAGAGAGTATTTCTGTCTATATCGGGCCGTCTCGCAGACAGAGGGATAAAGAAATTATAGACGAGAGAAAAATGTCCAAAACAAACAACCCACCCGCAACTACTGCAAGCACAGTAGGCCCTTGCCCTACAATGTTCCAAATCAGACTGGAGAAGAGGAAAACATCGCATAGAAAATTTACCTTCGACCTGGCAGTCTGTGGTATAGAAAACAAGCAGTGCATGAAAACTTGAAATTGCTTTTTCACAAGATTTTTCATACATTTTGTTTGTTGTCTTGCAGTTTAGATTGAAAAAATGTTAACAATGTCAGTGAATGCATGAATACGCTGACGATATTTGTAGGCCTATACCTAAACAAAGCTATTGGCTTGGATTTTTTTCCGTTCGGGATTTTACTTTTGATATTAATAATATAGTTATTACTGTTATTATTATTATTATTATTATTATTATCCAAGATTGAAAATTATTTTCTCTAGATCAAAGCTGAAAATTTATGAACATGAACTAAAACGGGACAAGAACTGTCGCAAGTCTGAACCTTTTTTACGCATCTGCGAATAAAAGATTTTTTCAATTCATTAAATTCGGTTATAAACGCAAACTGCACTTTTGGTGATGCATAAAGCTCCAAAGAATCATATTTCTGGATTCCTGGCAACAAATTTGCGGCTACGGTGGTTTCCCACACAATTAAGATTCATATTAACGTTCAATCACATGCCGTGTGAAACAGCGGGAAAATCGTCTGACGTAACGTCAAACTTTGACGTCATTTATCTCAGTTTCACGTCGCGTGTCATAAGGTCGATTTCTATCTGGACGGGCTCATATAATATCTGAAACTACGAAGTCCGGATAATCGTTAAAATATATCACGAACAAAATGGGTCCTAATACAGACCCATGTGAAATAACACTAGTAACTTCAGCCCATTTTGAAAACTGACCGTTCACCTGGAATCTTTGTTTTCTATTATGTAAAAGTTCTCAACCCATGTACATATTTTCTGACTAATTCCATATACTTGTAACTTCTTCAAACGCCCTCATAAAGTCCATATAAATTGCACGAGTAGTTTCACTGTTATCCATATTTCTGTCCATTTCATCCAGTACTGTGAGCAATTGTAAACTTGTTGATCTTCCCTCAGTGAAGCCAAACTGTTTACTGCTGAATAAATTGTTACTGTTCATATGATCTATAATTCTCTGACGTATCAGCGTCTCAAATATTTTGCATACAAGACTGCTTAGACTAACCGGTCTATAATTTGCAGGTTGTTTCTTATCTCCCGTTTTAAATAAAGCTGTTACCTGCCCCTTTTTCCATTCATCCGGTAATAATCCTGAGTCATATGATTTGTTAAATAAAATAGAGATTCGCTAATAACACTCGACAGTTAATAAAACAACTTTGGATGTAACTGACATGATCAGCTTCTTGTGATTTTGAGATATTTATGTTTACCAACAACTTCCTAACAGTCTCTTTATTAAAGTACCCATTACTAGACTATGACACAAATTCCTTTTATCAAAACTAGGTATATCACCATTAGGTTCACTGGTAAAGACACTGCTAAAACACCTGACAATACCTCTGCCTTATCTGCATCTGTTTTTGCCACAAATGTGGAACTGCCTCTCTGGGTATGTAATTCACCAATACCAAGACTGGTTTTACGTTTGGAATTAACATATTTCCAATTGTTCTTAGGATTTGACTTGATACCTTTCTCTTTCTCCCTTTTTTCTTTTCTAACTAGCCACTTGAATTTATTTAGAGCTTTCACGTGAGATTTTTAACATCTCTCATCCCTAGACTCACATTATCTTGCCCATAATTGTTTATGAAAGCAACGGCAAAATCTATTTAAGAGGTATTGCCTTATCGTTTGCATTCTTTGATAATAACATTGATTTTCAAACAGTGTAGATATACGTGTACATTATTATGAGAAACAATATGCCATTGTCATTTTTGTTGCCCTTGTCAATATAGGTAAAAATTCGCTTATAGAGAAGCAAGTTTTGTTTCCTTAAATAGCAGTCCCCTGCTTTAGAATAGTGACCTCGGCCAACGTCTGCATTGGAAAATAAATCCTAAGTATTTACCTGAAAAATTTCGTTCAACTTTGCCGATTTCTTACTGTCAGGATCAGCAGTGTAGACGATGATTTTTAATTATAGAAATATTTATACTCGTATATTCCCATATTTTAAGGATTATTTAAATCCCATGCCACTCCAAAACTTCCGTACCGAACTTTTTTACAGTACCGCTTCAAATCATTGAAGCCATGACCTCCATCTTCTTTTCCTAACATGTCCATATTTTCTATAGGTGCCTTAAAGCCACGAATGAGCCGACTCCGATTTCTTTAATCTTGATGAAACATACCTTTTTCTGAAATCGCCATGGCGTCATGACTTTCCGAGTTAAAATAGGTATTTGTATGACCATACATGTACAATTATTACCTTAATATCAAATTCACATTATGTGACGTTACTACACAGTTTTACATAGATTCGTTTTAGTATGTATTTGGAGTGTCAACAGTCTATGTCACAATGGCTGGAATTTTCAAATGAATGAACAGAATATGTTAATTTTCTGTGCTGGCATTACATTCATTCAAATTTGTACTAATAACTCCGAACCGTAATCACCCTTTAAGACGCTAAAAACTTAATTCACATATTATTATATTATACTAAGTTGAACTGCAAATGTCTCTTGTAAATGATCTTATTCAATGAATTTTATATTGAGGCAAATTTCTGATAATGTGAACATGTAAAAATTTGTAAACGTTTCATTTATGGATTCGATGACTGAAAATGTGTTTACAGAGGGGAAAATCATGAAATCGTATATTAGAAATAAGATTTGTTTTCATGGGAAACTATTTAACAATTAATTTTTATTCATTGTTCTTCCCACTGGTCTTACATAAGCTCCAACTGTATTTCTTAGTCTATTCTAAACTATGGAATTTTCAAGTATAACGCCTTTAGATTTGTCGATATATTTGCTCCTTCTGTTCCATGCGTAATAGTGGGGTTAGTGCTTTTATCCAGGCATTTCAACATGTCACTACAGATTAATTAGCATGTTTTAATATCATTTTGATTCATTTTTGTCAACTGTAATACTTACCCATCTGATTATTTGTACGTGTATTTTTTGTCGTTTGTTTATATATGCATTTTGTCTCTGTGTTAAATTTTGGTTAATTAGATTAACTTCGAATCTTATCATGTAGAGAAAAAACTACATGCATGTGCATTCTAATGGAAGGCGTTGATGCTTTATTGCCACGCTGTACAAAATGACATGAATAAGAACGTGAGAAAATTATGAAGCTAGCTTTCGACATGCACTGCCTTCCAAACCACCAAAACAATTTAACAAATGATAATTGATTAGTTGACACTGGCGCGGCCTTAAAATTATCTTATTATAGAGATATATTTGGTGGTTTGTCCTATCCCATGTCTATTTGATAAAGCCGTGTTGTAATGAATTTTATTGTCGGACTGTTAAATACCTTGCAGTTGTGTTCGTTGATAAAATGAGTTCATTGCAAAACGTACATGTATCATAAGACAACAAAAAAAGCACCAATGGATTGATATTTATCATGCATACTTTTCCTGTATGTGCAATGATGAGGATTTTTAATACCACACGGGTTGTCTCGGTTTGGTTTGTGTCGAAAGTAACACGT
Organism: Ctena decussata; assembly: GCA_963989385.1. NCBI lineage: Eukaryota > Metazoa > Mollusca > Bivalvia > Lucinida > Lucinidae > Ctena > Ctena decussata. The sequence goes on from OZ022505.1 coordinate 60,457,065, forward strand.
ATAGATTCCTGAGGAGTCTGTACAGCTAAAATCAGCAAGTGCAGTCTTATATGAGATTTTAGGGTTTGCACAGGCCAGATACCCTTTATCCTAGGTCCGGCCTTAGACATTCACATAAGCTCGCCTTTCTGCTTTCTCATGCCCAAGCTCATTTTATGTCTTTTGTATGCATCCGTTACGCTTGGTATAAGAATGATTATGATAAATGAGTATGTACTCCATTATTTTGTTTATATAATGGTCAGAGGCTACCAGCTAAAGAGTGATAATGTGCCTATTTACTATTAATTAATAATGTCGCTTCTTCTCCGAGTCACAAAATGTGAATCAGCCCTGCAACAATCTACTGTAAGTGTAATATTTGGGAATTGTTTCTAAACCGTAACTTCCTCTGTAGTTAAACGATCTTCGATAGTGTTTAATATAATGCATGATAATCACTCAGCAAAAGTCAGATTCCTCGGTCAGCCGGATTTTGCATTTCCCCTAAATGGAGGTTTACTATACATTTGACCTTCCTATGGTATCCACTTCCCATATGAAACAAAGTTTGTTTGAGACATGTTATAGAAGTGTGTATGACGAACCCATGTGCCATTCTACGTGTTTTGATGGTAACATGTTCAAAATTAATTCGTTAATATGGCATGGCAAGATATAATCGGATGCACATCTGTGAGTGAGTGAGTGAGTGAGTGAGTTGGGCTTAAAGGCTACTTGAAACAGTGTTTACCCTACACCCAGATGCGTCTTACTGACAGAAGAAAACTGAAAAAAAATGATTGGATAGACAAGCGGCAACAAATTAAAAAGAAATATCCCATACCATGCCTATCGCAAACACAACTTCTTGCCTAGCTGTGATGTTTTGAAAGCTCAACCATCGAGGTCAATGGCACGTCGTCACATGGCAAATCTTACAAACGACACATTCTTGTACAATTATCTGTCGGGGAATACCAAGAAGATCTCTTTAAGCTCGTAGCTGATGGAATAATGCCGCATGCACAAATTATATTCGCAAAAAGGCTGATTTTGCTCTAAAAAGAACTTCACAAACATTGTACATGTAGCTATCGCAAGCAATTTGACCAAACAGATTATAACCGGTGATAACTGTATGGGCAATCGACTAAGTTGCGCAAGCTGGCTGCTATGTAGTACGATTGCTCTGCTGTTAAAAGATGTGAAGCAGCACTGCAAACACTCTATAAACTACAAGCTTTGGAGTAAGATTCCGAATACTTGACAATAGAAACGGGACGGTTCAATTTCTAAAACGTATCACACGTTGACAACAAAGGTTGTAGGGGTGTTTTACTGCAGTGACTATGGAAATGTTGATGCACGGGTTTCTTATTAAGAGCATGCATTATGTATCTTGTGGGTAGCATTATAGTACAAAGTTATCCAAACTACATACGCACATCAAGACAGCATGACCGATTATGTATGGAGTTTAAGGCTGACGCAGAATTGGAAGTTTAAAGCTTATATGGACTCTCTCTCTCTCTCTCTCTCTCTCTCTTTCCATGAAACACGTACTTGGCAATAGCCTAAAGACAAAACCATGAATCGACACTTGCATCTCTTAAATTATGAAAACACCAGAATTATATTGCCTTAGAATACCAATTTTTTTAGACCAATGAACTGTGTTGTCGAAGATAGTAGTCCATTTATGCGGAGTGGAATGTCCTATCCATATCAAATCAAATGGAAGACTCAATTTGTTGATGAAGGGGTGTCTGGTTTAGGTTATTTTTATCATATTTCATTATAATTTAGGGAGAAATATCCACTTGCGTTATTCTAATACTGTAGACCCTGATCAGATGCCGTGTTTTGTGGCGTCTGATCTGGGTCTGCGCTGTTTGCCTATGTCTTATTTATGAGATGCAAGGCATTTATGGGTCAGGATAAAATCGGGTAAATTCGGACAGCGGGAAAATTCGGACAGTGACATTTTTTCCTTTATATGTCAGTTGTTTTAAATTAAAACAAAATTAACTGGGCAAACAGTGAAAATCCTGCTGAGACGGTTCATCCTGAACCGTCACATCTGGATTTTCACAGTTTGCAATAGTATGTCCGAATTTACCCCCTGTCCGAAGTTACCCGACTCTACCCTAACAGTAACTGTTATAGTCGTCAGAAGCTTTACGTGTATCATATTCATGATCTCTTTTGTCCTATATTTCAGCCATCCTAGTCACACTTAGGGGAGGAGATGGGAAAACCACGGGTCGGGTGGAGGTCTCTAAGAATGGCTCGGACTGGGGGACTGTTTGTGATGATTTATGGACAGACCGGGAGGCCCAGGTTGTGTGCAGACAGCTTGGGTTCCAGTGGGGCAGTGTAAGTAAAAAAAAGTTTAAGATCAGAAATTCGTACCATAGGTCATAATGTGCTTTTAAAATGAGTTTATATTGATTGTAAAAGGGTATGCCGTCAAACGTAAAACATAGTTTCAATATTCCAGACTGTTTTCGAACTTTTGATTTGATCTGAAGGGTCCCGACTGTAACTCGTGGCATATCATTCGCGTAAGTTGTTTATAAAAATCGATGCAATAATACTGTGGCATAAGATGCGCTTTACAACATTTTTGTCATTATATTCAAAATTGGTACTATGGCTGCAGTAAGGCATGCAATGGTATTGGCTTCTACCTTCAGAAAATGAGATTCGAAATTAAATTCCTTAGATTTTAAGGATTTAATTTTGCATGTCCTATTCTGTCATCACGAATTGTAAACTGAAGCCTTTAAGAGCAATTACTTCCAGATTAATGGTTTTTTTATGGTTTTTGGCTTCCTAGGCCAAAGCAATGGTCAGAATCGGATGAACTGCAGTCAGTATTCGGTTACGAAGAGGGTAATGATGTATACGTAGTTCAAGGTATAACTTAAATGTTCCTCATATACCCTTTTATGTCTACATTAGCGAGTTCTGGTTATGGTTGGCCATTTACTGTGCTTTAGCTTTTCTAGTGTTAAGTTGCTCTTCTTCCTTCTTTTTCTTCTTCTTCTTCTCCTGACATATTTGTTGTACTTGTTTTTCTTTCGTATTTGGTTTAGTTCTTTAACGAATATATATTTCTACACTCTTCTTACAATATAAATAGTCTCTTGTTATTAGTGTCAAGATAAACTGCTTTCCTACATGAACAATAATGCACATTAGGCCCTTGCTTTGAAAAATAGGCTTAGCATTTGCTAACTGCGAAGACTCAGACCACCCACTCAGTCATGCAGTTTAATAAGGACTTAGCTGCTGGCTGTCATAGACAGATTCGGATTACTGGGTCGAACAGGAACGACTCTGATTGGGATGCGCAAACACAATCCGCACAGTCCGGTCAGAGTCCTTGCTGTTCGCATTTGCTGTAATGTATACATTTTTTCCGCGAGTCCGCTCATGTGTTAGTTTCAAAAATAGCTGAACAAGAATAGGCGTATAATATAAAAATTACGTACATGACAAGCATGCGGTACAAATTTGACAGATTGTTCGTTTTTACACCAGGTATAAGGTGGATCCTATAAAAAATGATGTATCACCAAAGGTCTGTTTGTTGTGCATTTAAATCATTACGGTTCTGATATTCTTGCTTTCTATGAATACGTCTGTTGCTTTTGTGATTCAAAACTTACAGTTTTCCATAAACTTTGACCCACATTTCAGTAATCATCACCTCGGTTCTTGTTCAAAGTATAATCTTTGTTCTGTCTCACATTCTCATTCGAATCAAAATCTGCCTTAAGTTCTCACTAAAGTTACCACTGTTTTTGGTTCTAATCCTGGTTAACCTCTTCTAGCCTTTCCAAATCATAGTGACCACTGTTTTTCCTTCCTTTTGTACTCTCATCCGGGTTCAATGTGGCATGTGTTTCGCATAGTAGTGACCATTGTTGTTAGTTCTTTACCGAGTTTCCGTAGCCGTTTTGTCATTCCCTTTCTTAAAGCCCTTAGTATTTGAAACACATCCAAATGGTCATGGCTTAAATTATCCAAATTACTATTAAATAAGGTTCTCACTCCGGTAATGGCTTTTTTTCCTCTTCCTCCAGATGCCGCTAATGGCCTCTGTATCTTTGCTTTTAATTTTCATGCAAATGTACAATAATCAGATGCACCATAAGACAACGGTGCATCTGATTATTGTCCATTTGCACCCTGGCTGACTGTGTTCTTTGTTTTCCATTGCCATTGGGTTTTATTTATGTTTCCAATACGTGCCTCTGACTCCTTGACCCATTCTTCGACCTTTCCATTTCGTAGTTCATCCCAGAAAATTGTCAGTTCCGAATATTTTCCGTTCATGGTCACCATACATTTATAAACACCTTGTCCAACCTAATGGTTAGAGGACTAGTCTTCGAATAACACATAGATTCGAAATTGTCTATTATCTAAATACTGCATTAAGATTTTTAACTATAGTATGCCAGCACGAAAGGCTGGTTCTACGGTACTCTTTCAGTGTCATGTTGGTTTTCCTCACTTCCACAGCATTCTCAAACATTCAAGTAAACCACAGAATGGGTTTTTTGAATAGATTTCTTGAATGTAAGCTGGAAATTGAAGAACTAAGAAAATCACAATGATTTTAAAATAACGTATATGTGCTTGCCTCGTGCAGTCAATTCAATCTAAAAGATCTGTATTCCCTTTTAAAGACATTTATTCTTTGTTATTCAGAGCACCCTCTCCCCCACCCTACTTGTTATCAGTGTTATGACCCTGTTATGTCATTACATGTATGAGGCAGGGTATTTCCTTTAATGAACTACCAGTTGTACTGGTCTCTTGCGTAATAGGACTAGAACACCCAATAAACAACAAGAATATTTGTCTTTAAGATATAAAACGAATTCGAATATCTGTTCTGTTCGAACACCAGACCTCTTAGCTATGATTGAACAGGGTGCACAAGCGCTTTACGAAGGCTGTAACAAGCTGACTCGCTTGGTTATATCATACGAGGAAGAAACTTCCTACAGATAATAACACACAAAGGACACATTGTGTCCAACATGTGATTTACTAACCTTGGCGTTTGTAGTTTTATCTAAGTATGCAATGTTTACATATATGTCAGAAAAGCCAATAAACTAATAATTAAACGACACTATCTTATGTATTTGTGCCAGACAACGATAAAACCTGCTTTGTGACATTTGCGAACTGCAAAAACTCCGATCAGCTGCGCTTGAGCGCAGCTGGTCAGGGTTTTCGCGTTCGCTATAGAGCCTCCTCAAGACTAGTACTTTATTGATGGAAAAATAGAACCTCTGAATAGGCTGCCGGAATTTCTTACTAATCTGAGTTTACGATGCTCGCAAATGCTACATGCTTTGTCTCATTTAAACAAAGGTCAAAGGCTGATAACAGCAGTTGCCTCGAAGGGATTGTGATTCATGATTAAAAAGCTTCATTCACAGTGTTAATTTCAGGTGGAGTCACTTAACATCATCAATTAGAATTGGTATTATGAAGTTATCATTTATAATTAAAAAAAACAAGAAGATATGGTGGGACTTTTAACCCCAAATTAGTTCACTTACTCACTCATAGGTGAGCCTATAGAAAAGACATGTCTCCGTCGTCTGATGTTCTTCGTCCGTCCGTCAACATTTTCAAACGAAATCTCATCTTAATCTACAAGGCCGAATGTAAACCAAATTCATATATAGTATCTAATAGCAGGGAGGGCGGGGCCAATAATGCTGTGTTTTTTTGTTGTTTTTTTTTTTTTTTTTTTTTTTTTGTCGTTGCTTAGTTTTAGTTGTTTTTTTTTTTATTTAAATAACTTCAGAACTTTGGTTGCTATGACAGTTTAAATATTCCATTGACTATAAGTGGGGAAAAAATGAAAATATACATCACTTGCTATGTCACTGTAGATTCTTTAGCAAAACTTTTACGGAAATGTTTCTAGAGTAGTCTTCTGGCAAACACATTAAATCCATGCAGATTGCACAATTTGGCTGGTGGCCATAGCAACCAAATGATTGAAATAGAGAAAATAAAAAATAAAAAAAATCTTCGAATTCCTCGAAACTGTTTTAGCCGATATAGCTAAGATTTTATAGAAAGATTTTAATACTACCTGATATTGCAGCAGTGTGGTTGCTATGGGATCTGAAAGTTGCCATTGACTTAGAAGGAGTAAAACTGACAATTGGCAATTTTAGCTTTCTCACAACAATTCATTAGTTTTCTTGTACAGAAAATTTCTTGAGTAGTTTTCTACGATTCATCTAAATTTTCTCCAAATAGACGAATTTGACTGGTTGCCCTGGAAACATAAAGGGTTAATTTTCGGAAAAAAAATATTTAAAAATCATCTGCTCAGAAGCCAAAAAGGGGGATGAAGCTGAAATTTGCAGACATATTCATCATATTTGTCATTCTATAAATTTTGTTTTTATTGTCGTTGCCCTAGTGGGCTTGTTGGTTTAAACAATATTTTATTTGAAACTGAAACATACATGAAGTAAATACAGATACACGTACATGTAAATGAAATCAGTACAAACAGGATTCAGAAGAAAGTCATATGACTTATTTGAATCTGTATCCTATGTTGCAATTGATCATATAACAAATATATAGTCATTTGAACTCTAACTTTGCTAAAACATACACAAAATCAGTTTTAAACAAATTATGTCTGGAGAAGTTATTTAACATATAATCAAGTATTTAGACAACAAGATTATTGAGAGTGATGGCAGTAAAGTTATACAAAAATATACAAAATAGTAGCAGGTAAGTGACAGGTAGGAGGGCTCCACGGGGAAAGGAATTTCAAGCTTGCTATCAGTTAACTTTTTTTAGATATCTAAAGGTACGTTTGACTACAGCATTCAGGTATAGTACTTTTAAGCCAAAGGTTTGTACTCATATATAAACAGCTCAATGTAATGAGATACATCTAACAATTGTATAATAATTCAATAAAAGAAAAGGAGTTATATATTCTTTTTGTACATAATGAGAAATCGAATAAAACCTACTGTATTTCGAAGCGCTTGGTTTTCAGTATAAAATTCTGAACAGCTAGGAAAATTTCTTTATTTGTTTGGCGTGTCAGCTCAGGGTTACCCCACAAAAGTGTGTGTGTAGTTGGTGGACATAATGTAGATATTATATTAAGCATTTCTCTTCTATGTTCTGCATACCTGTTACACACAAGTAGGTAATGATCTACATCCTCAACCTCACCGCAAATGCACAGCGGATTATCAATTATGTGCTTTGCGTAGAGATGACTGTTGAGAGAGCTGCAACCAGTTCTAAGTCTGGAATGATAAATTTGACCGTACCGATTACCGTCATTGAAATATACGGGTGGGAGTGTTAGGTCGGTGTTAAGTTTGTACTTAAAGGAATTTAGACTGCTTGCATCACGAGTTTCCAACGGTAAATCGTTCCAATCTCGAATAACTGACGGTAGAAATGAATTATAGTAAAGCTGCGACTTAGTATGTATAGTTTGAATATCTCTAGCGTTTCGAAGACTGTAAGTTGTATTGCTTCCAACAGATGGAGGGACTAATGAACTCAAATAACTGGGACATAAGCCATTATTCATTTTATAGAAAACTGTAAGTTTATGTTTTTTCCTTCTGGTTGACAGTAATTCCCATCCAGTCTCTTTCAACAAATTATTGATCGAGACAAGTTTTGTGGCGCCAGTAACAATTCTAGCAGCTTCGTTTTGGATTTTTTCCAACTCATTTGCCTCGTACTGGAAGCAGTTGTCCCAAACGACATCTGCATACTCTAAAAGAGGTCTGATAAATGAAAAATAAATTGTTTGGAGAGATTTTCTATCGAGCTGAAACTTGAGCTTACGCATGATATTTATACGATTCCAGGCTTTAGACTTAATAGTTTCAAAATGCTCGTGCCAAGATAGATCTTCAGAAAGAGTGAGTCCTAAGTGCTTATGAGAGCTTACTTGTGCAATTTGATTCTGATTCATGTATATAGGAGGATGATGCGGTTTATTCAGTTTCCTTGAGAATATCATTTCTTCTGTTTTAAGAGGATTAAATGTGACCAGCCACTTTGTTGCCCACGAGTGTACTTTATCAATATCGGAGTTGAGTATTTCGGCTGAGACAAGAGGGTTTTCAACGATGACATAAAGAGAGGTGTCATCTGCAAATAATCTTATAAAGGAATTGATGTCTTTGACTATATCATTTATGTACACCAGAAACAAAAGGGGCCCAAGAATAGAGCCCTGAGGAACGCCAGCCGAAATTGTTGTCCAATCAGAGGTTCCGCCAGGCAGGACAACTCTTTGTTTTCTATTGTGTAAATAGTCAGTAAACCACTCTAAAAGAGTTCCAGTTATTCCAACACTTTGGAGTTTGAATAGAAGGCCCTTGTGCCAAACTATATCGAATGCTTTGCTTATATCGAAAAATATTGTTCGCACTTCTTTTCCATCATCAAATGCTTTACAAAAAGTATTGTAGATGTCTACAAGTTGATTTACAGTGGAGTCGCCTTCCACAAAGCCAGATTGTAGAGCTGTCAGTATTTCATTATCTCGAAAGAAGTTGAAGACATGTTTGTGTACTAATTTTTCAATGACTTTGCCTACAGTGCTTAACAGAGATATTGGTCTATAATTTGAGACGTCATTTGGGACATTCTTTTTGTGAATGGGCGTAACGTTAGCTATTTTACATGCATCGGGTACTTTTCCTGTAAGAAGAGAGAAATTGAATAGATCACAAAGTGGTGATGCAAGATGTTGTGCAAGCTCTATCAATAATCTGTTGTTAATTGTGTCAGGCCCAGCAGCCTTCCCTGTTTTGAGAGATTTGAGAACTGATTCAACTTCGTCGGGAGTAAAGGTAATGGGTGCAATGACTGACTGGGGCGGGGGAAATGTGACTGGGAGAGAAGCATTACTATCATCTAATACTGATTGGTTAGCGAAAAAAGAATTGAAGATATTAGCCTTATCTTTACCATCTGAATATACACGGCCGTCTTGTTCAAGTGGTGGTATTGCTGTTGTTATTGTTGGTTTTATAACAGTTTTTAGAGTTTTCCACCAATCTCTAGGAGAATTAGTGTTGTTTTTGAGATCTGATGCAAGTCTGTCAATTTGGTCTTTTTTGGATTTCCGAATTTCATTTGTAACGTTATTCCTAAAGCGCTTATAGTTTTGAAAATCTACGTCGTCATGACTTCTTTTAAATTTTTTGAATAAACGTTTCCTTTTCCTTATCATTTTCTTAATTTTATTATTAAGCCAGGGAGGATCTGATTGTCTTACTTTTATATTTTTGTTTGGTATATAAAGTTTAGCTACATTGATTATGTGGTCAGTGATATTCTGAGCATATATGTTTATGTCATCATTTTTTAGGTTGTTCCAATTTGATTGATTCAGTTCACGAGAAAGGGCTTCGTAGTTACCTTTATTATACAACCAAATATTCCTTGTAAAAACGTCTGAATTTATTGAAGTTAAACGCACAATATACCGGACAGTGATATCTAATATTTTGTTGCAAAAAAGGATCACCGATTCCACTAATAAAAATGTTATTTTTATTTGATGTAAAAATCAAATCTATAACCGATGATGGTGTCTCAGTGAAGTGAGTAGGCTGGTTTATCAATTGGTCAAGGCCAAAATATTGACAAATATTATTTATTTTTCGTCTAGATAGTTGCTTTAGTATATCAAGGTTGAAGTCACCCATTATAAGAATATCTTGAATATTGGTGTCTACTGCTAAACCTATGGAGTTTTCTATATATGCTATCATATCATTAGGTGAATTTGGTGGTCGGTAAAATGTACCTATTAGCACTTTTTTGTGGTGAGTTGTAATTTCTACCCAAACACATTCTAAATTTGGCATTTCAAGATCATTCCTACGTCTGGAGTGCAGATTATTCTTGACGTAAACGCATACACCACCGTGGCTGTCACCTATGCGGTCTCGTCTGAAAACTGTATACTCTTCGATTGCAATCTCATCATCAGAGATCGCGTCATGCAGCCAGGATTCCGTTATGCAAATTACGTCAAAAATGGAAAGTTCTGATTCAATAATCTCCGTTTTATTTACCAAACTTTGAACGTTATAATGGACAACGGAAAACTTGTTTTTAATATGTATATCGGACAGTAAGGTAGATGTGTCACTAGCTGTGAACGACATTTCTGAGGAAGATTCAGAAGAGGGTCCGGGATTTTTTTCAATATCATTACTTAACATCAATAGGGAAAGAATAATCAAAACTGTTTTAGCCGATATAGCTAAGATTTTATAGAAAGATTTTAATACTACCTGATATTGCAGCAGTCTGGTTGCTATGGGAACTGAAAGTTGCCATTGACTTAGAAGGAGTAAAACTGACAATTGGCAATTTTAGCTTTCTCACAACAATTCATTAGTTTTCTTGTACAGAAAATTTCTTGAGTAGTTTTCTACGATTCATCTAAATTTTCTCCAAATAGACGAATTTGACTGGTTGCCCTGGAAACATAAAGGGTTAATTTTCGGAAAAAAAAATATTTAAAAATCATCTGCTCAGAAGCCAAAAAGGGGGATGAAGCTGAAATTTGCAGACATATTCATCATATTTGTCATTCTATAAATTTTGTTTTTATTGTCGTTGCCCTAGTGGGCTTTTTGCTATGGCAACTTAAATTTTCCATAGTCTTATAATTGACATTTATTTCTGTGTAACTGCAGATATTTTGACAGAAGTTTTAGAGAAAAGTTCCTGTAGTGGCTTATTATTACGTCTTTAAAGTTTATCCTAATAACTGATTTTGAAAGGTTGTCATGGCACCGTAAATTTTCTAAAAACATCTTTTGCTCAAAATTCCACAGGGAACAGGAAGCTGAAACTTCGCAAACATGTTCAAGACATAAGTCTCTACACCACTTGTGTTTTTATTGGTGTTGCCCATGTGCTTTTGTTCCTATAGCAATTTAAACTTTCCATTGCCTTATAATGAGAACGGTTAACATTGGCATTTAATTCTCTTTTCTGCAGCTATTTTGACAAAAAAATACAGAAATGTGTCTGGAATAGTCCTCCACATTTATTTCTGTCTAATTGCAGATATTTCGACAGAAGTTTCAGAGAAATGTTCCTGTAGTAGCCCATTACCACGCATATAAATTTTGTCCCAATGACTGATTTTGGTTTGTTGCCATTGCAACCGTAATGCTAAATTTTCTGAAGAAAAATCTTTTGCTCAAAAGCCATAGGGAAAAGGAAGCTAAACATTTGCAAACCTGTTCATGACATGAGTCTCTACACACTTGTGTTTTTATTGGTGTTGCTTATATGCATTAGTTGCTATAACAATTTAAATTTTATGTAGCCTTATAATGAGATAAGTGGAAATTAGCATTTATTTCTCTGTTTTTGCAGATGTTTTGACAAGCCAAATATAAAAATGTGTCTGGAATAGTCCTGTACCAATCATGAATTTGTCCAAACGGTTGATTTTGAATGGTTGCCATGGCAAACAAAAGGCTAAATTTCTGATAATATATTCAAAAGTCTTCTTCGCAGAAACTATGAAGGGGATGAAGCTGAAAGTTTGCAAACAGGCCCATCATATTTGTCTTTATATAAATTATGTTTTTATTGTCGTTGTCCATGTGGTTTAGTAGCTATGGCAACTTAAGTTTCCATAGACCTATAAGAGAAAAATGAAAGTTGGCTTTTATTTCTGTGTTACTGTGAATATTTTCTATTGCAACTTTATGAAACGTGCAGGTAATTAGGACTTGCATAAAATCACGAACGAGTTCGAATTAGGCCAGATCGGAATATTTATTTCGAAGGGACTCAATTTTTGTCCATAGACTTGCACTGGGGAAATATTGCCGCTTGCATAGCTACTTTAGTTTTTATTGGAACTTGGTCATAATTGCTGATAACTAGGACAGGCAAAAGATCTTCGGCGAGTTCAAAATTGGGCTATATTGTACATTGGAGTGAGCCCCATACTTAAACAGCCCACATTTGACTTTAATTTTTATCAAACCTGCTAATAACTATTCTTATAAACTTGGTCACATCAGCTAGTTCGAAGGTCAGCAATTTGAAACCAATAATCCTTTGGGTTAATAATGCCAATATAAGCTTGCTGAGGGTGACTTGACTCAGGTGAGCTACAGGACCAATGGTCCTCTGGTTTCTTTGACTAGTTTCAAAGTCTCAACGTGCCAAATGCGCAATCCGGCATTAAAGACGGCTGCACAGCAATCCGAGGTGGTTGTGTTGGTTTTGTGGTGTCGCGGCTCGGTAAAGAAGTGCCGCATACAATGTTCTTAGTACGGGCAAAAGAAAATTTAATTTAGTACATTTCATTTTCACCACGTCTTTGTGGCGGGTCATTATGCAGGCGTGACAAACATTATTGAATGCCCCTCATATATCATAGAGGGTAAATAATATTTACTTAATTAGTGCTTCGTCATTATCAGGGGTAATAAAACTATGATTGAATTGTCGTTGTATGCTTAACATACGTCAGTATATATTAAAAGTCTACATTTTTGCATAATTTCAACCTCAGGACTGCTAATCATAATGTACTTAACCAGATTAATTTTCATTGTGAATTTTTCAACAATAAATATGGTTATACTTAAAGCCATTAGAAATGCAAGTTTGACAAATTGGTTATTTCACAGTTTTCTGTACTTGGAGTGAATAAGTGGCTTATAATGTGTTCAAATATATCAGATAATCTTGGATAACATATTTGTCACAGGCCGGGCCGGGTAGCGCAATCGGTAGGGCACCTGACTCGTAAGTCAGAGGTCCTGGGTTCGAATCCCGGTCTGGCCACATACTTTCGTTTCTCCTTCCGCTGATTCAAGAAGGGCAGTTGTCAGTTACTGGCGAAAGTATGTGATCGTAGTACTGGTTAACCGCTTTGGAGGTCTAAGCCTGCCCAGGAATAGTGTGGTTAGGTTAACTGACCGTCCCGACATGACCTTAGTTGTTTACCGTGGACGTTAAGCATCAAATCAACCAACCAATATTTGTCACAGAATAACATAGTAATACAAAGTTTCATAAGCCCGGTTGGAATTCTGGTCGTTTTTGGCTATGTAGTATACCCGTCAACTTGAAGAGTTTATGGCGTTAACTGTATAATATTGAGCCGCGACGCGAGAAAACCAACAATGTGGTTGTGCACCCAGCGCAGACTCAGATCAGCCTGGGCATTCGCCCAGTCTGATCAGAGTCTTCGCTGTCCGCATGGAGGTAGCTTAGATTCTTAGGTACCCCTTGAGCACTTAACGAAGAGTCTGGTCAAACTGGGCGAATGCCCAGGTTGATCTGAGTCTGCGCTGGGCGCACAACCACATTGTTGGTTTTCTCGTGTCGCAGCTCAATTATATAAACACTGTTAGTTAATGAGAGTACTGTGCATAAAGCAAAGCTTCAAAAAGACACGAATTACTTTAGGCAGTATTTTGGCATTCTAATTCTAAAATAAATGTAGGAAATGAAGTTGAAAATAACTGCGAAATAAGACATTGCAACTCATGTATAAGACGATAAAAGGTATGAAAAGGCTAAAATTCACTGTATTTGGTAGAACAGAATGTGATTAAGGCAGCATTCACGTGTTGGTAATGTCTACAGCACGGCCTAGCGAAACTTGCAATTTTGGAGACTTAGTGTACAAGTTCAAAAAGATTACTAGTATAGTAAACTTGATTTTTGAAACGCTTCAAAAAGATTGTATTTTAATATAACTTTTATTCTACTTATATCCCGTAACCTTACAAGGTTGTTGGTGCACCACAAGTGAATTCGAAACAACCCCTTTGCACCTTGTCCTATTTTCAGCTGCCCTAGTTGAGCTGGCAAAGTTTGTCCTTGTCCACTCTTTAATATTGTCTTCCCACCTTTTTCTTCCGTCTACCTCTTCTTCTTTTTCCTTTCACCGTTTCCTGTAGAATCATTTTCGCTAAACCAGAAGATACTGAGACGTGGCAAATCCACCTTATTTCTGTTTTTAACCAGGATCAGGAGTTCATGTTCTCCAGTGGTTGCTTGGATTTTTCCGCAAATCTCCTTCTTTCTTAAATGGCCCTTGTACGAAATGTTCAGTAAACTTCGGTAGCATCTCATCCAAAGGCCTGATTTCTTTTCTCTAACTCTGCTGTCAAGGTCCACAATTTACATGCATACAGAAATATGGAAATGGCAAGGGAGTGCATAACTTTCAACTTTGATCCAAGAGATATGTTGTTATCTCTCCAAATTGGCTTCATCTTTGTAAGAATTGAAGTTGCTTGTGCGATCCTTGAGAGAACCTCCTGTTAATAGCCCTAATCTGAGATACCTGCTCCAAGGTATTTAAAGCTTGTTATCCAGCTTCTGCCGTTTTACCTTGAACTCCCTCTGGATGCCTTTGGTGCTGCATGTCATCGTTGTGGTCTTGGTCTTCTCGGCACTGATTTCCATCTAATACCTTGTGCACGTCTTGTCGAGACTCTCATCTCGGGCTCTAGTTCCTGTTCTTCCTCAGCTAGAGCGACTATGCCATCGGCAAACCGCAAATTAGTAATATTTCTGCGGCCTATGCTTAACGTTCCGCCATGTTCTTCCAGAGCATCAGACATGATCCGTTCGAAAAAAAAAGTTGAAGAAGGTGGGTTAGAGATGGTATTCTTCAACTGTTGTTCTGAATTATTCTCCCGTGTTGCCATTCACCTGGACGCCACTTGTACCCTTAACAGAGAGATACCCAATGGTGCGAACTAGCTTCAGATTTTCATTGATATTGTACTTCCGCATAGTGGCCCATAAGGCTGTATGCTCTGCCCTGTCAACGGCTTGTTTGAAACCACTGAAGACAATGTGCAAATTTGATTTTAGAGATACTTTTCACACAGGATTTTAAAGTTGAAGATTTGTTCTGTGGTGCTCCATCCGGCTCTGAACCCAGCCTGTTTGTAAGCGACTATCTCTTCGGCTTGGGGTTCAAATATAAAGCGTAACTACACTTCAGAAACTGACTGAATCAAATCCCAAACCCTATCCCCAACATCAAAGGGAAATATTGACAAAGACATCCCAACAAACAATAAAGGACCTCTGACAGTAACGATGCCCATTTTTCGACAAATTACTGCACCTTCCTCAGGCAGCAAAAGTTGAAATATTTGGCATTAATATGTAGCCTTGTGTACTATAAAGACATTTTAACAGTGATTTTGAAAAATTATCATGCCTCTAGACTAACATAGACCATATTTATCAAGAGGGGTATGTGAATTTTTCAGTCTCTGAAAATAAGTCCATTTATTTGGTTTTCTAAGATATCGAAATCTTAATTGATAACTATGCTAAAACTGATGTACACACTACTGTTACCGATATTATGCAATATTTTTTTCAGTACTAAGGACTTTAGCCTATTTCTAGATATAAAGGGTGTAAGTACCCCACCCACATTTTCAGTTTTTCAGCTGTAGACTATCTTCCACCCCCGCCCCCTCCCCCGTGCCTCAGCAAGCCACTCACATATAATGTGTATTATGATAGTACACATATACATGCAAAGTGGCTAGCTGAGGCACGGGGGGGGGGGAAGTATCTTTAAAAAACTTTTCCTGTTTCCATTACATTTAATTACAAAATTTGGCTTTTTCCACCAAAAATTATTCAAGTATATGTGCAAAATAATCAGAAATTAAAATCATGGCCAGTTAGGGGAAGTTGAGAGCAACAAATTTCAAAAGAAATTCTTGGGTATATCAAAAATTTAATTTCACTATTTTTATAGGCAAATTAACATTACAACCGTCAGAGGTCCTTACAAAGGATAGGCCAAGTTAGCAGCTCTTTCCCAAATAGGTGGCAACTCAGCTATCTTTATTGAACCAAATAATTTAGAGAAGGGTTAAAACAGACTAAGCAAATTATACGAAAAAACGTTTAACAACTCTTTTTACCTATTTTCTATTTTTATTATAGAAGGGTTAAAATGAAACCACAATAAATTAAACAGCACCGAACAAAAAACAAATGCAACCGCAACGAAAGTACCGCCTTGGGACGGTCAGTAATAACTACTGGGGGTTTAAACCAAGCCTGTTCAAGACGACTTTCAGCATGATTTCGCTTGATTGACTGATGAAGCTGGTGGTTCTGTAGTTCTGAAAGAGCTGTAGGTTGACCTTTTTAGGGCATGTAATAATCGGCGACTGAGTCCATGGGGTAGGCCAGTCTCCTGCTCTCCAGATCCTGTTACAGATCTCTGTAAAAACATCAATTATGATCTCCCCGCCAGCTTGAACAAGTTCTGCTTGCATATTATCAACTCCCCTTCTTCGGTGCTGTTACTGTAATCTCATCTTCCTCACGAAAAATTGGTTGTTGGTCTTCTTCTGGGGGCTGGACTGCAGTCCAGAACCACATATTCACCATAACTCCCATGGTTGTATAGTTCTGAGCAATGATCTGTCCATCTGCTGTGAAGCTATTGTTCTTCTGTACTGAGACATTTCCCATGCCTGTTCTGAATAGTTGTGGACCAAGTCTGTTTCTCTGAAGTTAGATCCTTCACTAGCTGGTATGCTCTCTTGCTGTTGCTTTTAGTCAGGCAAGTTTCAATCTGCTCGCACTGAAAACCTGTTTAGTCAACTTTAGCTTTCTTTACTCCGTCTGAACCCTCTTGTGAGCTTCCCTATCTTTTTGTTTTCTTTGTGCTCCTTATTCTTCATGCCGCCTCTTCTTCTAATCTCACCTCTTATCACAGAGGTCAAGAACATCGCTGGTGACTCGTGGCTTTTCCTGCGACGTTCCTTTCCACGTATCTCACTGGCTGCATCAGTCACAGCTGTATTGTAGGTGGTAATCATGGTGTCTGTGTCCATATCATCATCCATCGGTCCAATAGGTGTTGCGAATTTCCCACCTATTGTTGTTTTAAAAGTGTCTGCCGCATCTTGGTGCCTTTACTCCTTAAGACCAAACTTCAATCTTGGCTGGATTGGCTTTCTCGCCTTCTTCAGACGCACTCGGAAGAGCATCATAATCAGGGCATGGCCATTTCCGATGACTGCTCCAAGAAGGCTCCTTGTCTGGGTTGTACCACGTCCATCTTCGGGATCGTTTATGAGGGCCAAGAGTGTTTGTCAGAACTAGGCTGTTAAAGGTTGCACACTATAGAAGACTGAGTCATTCGTCTCGACATTGCAGTAGGCTCAACAAAAATGTCTCCCAAGTCTGCTTGTGTATCCTTCCCAACTTTAGCATTCCAATCCCTTTGTACAACAAGAATGTCATTCCTTGAGGTTTGGTCTATGATTTCCTTGAATTGCTGGTAGAAGTGGTTGACCTCATTGTCATCATGCCCAGATGTTGGTGCATAAACCGGTATGATGGTTAGATTGAAAATAGCTGTTATCAGGCGGATTCAGACCAGTCTGCGAGAGACTGGTTGGCATCCCAAGACAGCACCCACCATGTCCTTATGCTCGAGAAAAGCCCTTTTTATACTCATGTATGTCCTCTTCCCCATTGAAAACACCTTATGTCTGTCATCTGTTGGCGTCTCACAAGAGTGTTTCCAGTGGATCTGACTTAACCCCAGTATGTTCCAGGGATACCTGTCTATTGCATAAGTCAACTCTTCTTCAAATTTCCCTGCTGGCCTCAGTGTCCTGACGTTCCAGGTTCCAACCAAATGTTTTCCCTACCTCTTATCTTCTTTTTGTTCGTTACACCAGTGGCATACATGTCACCCAAGTCCCGGTGTCCAACAGTGGACGCGGTAATTGTTAACCCGGGCTGCAGTCGATCAGGTATTGAGGTTTCATTGGATCTGTCCATCATGATGTATCTTGAGCAAAATTCAGCCTGACGGAACCCATCCCTCTCCAGGCTATGATTTAGTTCACCACAATCAAAATCCACGATTACTGTATGCCTCGCCTTGGTCACGAACACATAGCCGTTAATAACTTAAAGAGGTCCTTCCGTCCTGGCCATTGACTTCTTCTGATTCAAAAGGAAAGGTCATAATATCAACGTTATGCGACAAACGGCATGTATGTTGTTTAGCCCAATCAAGTTTGGTAACTTTGATTAGCTCGTCGATTGCGCAATGTTGAGTCTTGCTCCAGACTGTTATCCAACATTTTGAGTCTGTCAGAGGGATTGTTATTGAAGAGGAACCCAGCCTCATAATATAAAATACACAGCGAGAACAAACAGAGGATGGGTAAGTGAACAAGGTAGTAACTGCTGCCTTATTGGTCCCCTGTTCGTACATCTGCGGGATGAAAACACGCTGTATTTAAACGGAAGTATCCTACTATGAAGCATGAAACTAATTTCTAAAATTTAGCCGCGACTCGAGAAAACCAACAAAATGGTTGTGCGCCCAGCGCAGACTCAGATCAGCCTGGGCATCTGCCTAGTCTGATCAGACTTTTTGCTAAGCGCTTAAAGTGTAGCTAAGGGTCTAAGCTACCCCCATGCGGACAGCGAAGACTCTGATCAGACTGGGCGGATGCCCAGGCTGATCTTAGTCTGCGCTGGGCGCACAATCACTTTGGTTGTTTTCTCGTTTTGCGGCTCAAACTAACATCAAAATCAGCTCGGGAATTTAAATAGAACATTCATGGAACATTTGAACAGTGAAAACACGTAGCATAACATCTGAAGAAATCCTTGACTGTCAAAAGATGACATATCCGTTTTGACAATAACAACCAATTAACATGCTTGAAATCTACACACTTAGGATGCGTGACACCTGCGTTGATTTATTTTTAGACTAAGAATAATCTAATAATTTAAATCACTCTAAATGCATTGATACACAGATTGAACACACTGTAAAGGACCAATAAAATCTATGGGATGGGAAAGGTTGGTTTTACAATGCAGTGATGAACAGTGTCAACCATGAATAGACTGTTCCTTCCCTCAGGAAGGACTTAGACCTGTTTGTCCCAATACTCAGACTTTTTAGCTCACCTGAGCCGGCCGAAGGCTCCTGGGGAGCTTATAGGATAGGCAAGCTCCGTTGTCCGTCGTCGTCGTCCGCGTCGTCGTCCGTCCACAATTTCAAATGGCTTCTCCTCTGAAACTGCTGGGCCGATTGTAACCGAATTTCATATAGAGCCTTCAGGGTTGAGGGAACGAAAATTTCTTCAAATGGCCTGGGTCACATGATAAACATGGCCGCCATGCCCATATATGGTAAAAACCTTTAAAAGTCTTCTCCAGTAGAACCTATTGACCGATGGCCTTGAAACTTGATATGTAGCCTGGGTACTCCATAACCCATAGACCGACGGCCTTGAAACTTGGTATGTAGCATTGTGTACCAGATTGTTCAAATTATGACCTTAGGTTGACCTTGACCTTTTTACAGCAAGATCAAATATGAGAAAATGCTAGAACATAAGATTATATGGAAATATGAAGATTTTGGCCTAGAAATTGGTATATACAGTCGTCGTAATCAGATCATGAAGAATTATGAGTATAAATTCAATAATACATGAGCACGAATGCAAGATTCTATTTATCATATGACACTAAAATAGCATTCTATTAGCAGATTTTGCATTAAAAAAATCATGATTACCCCCACTAGAAAACGCGACGTTTTTGTGGAAAAACTTGGAATAGACTTTAAAAACACTTCATCAGAACGAAATTCAGATGCTGCTTTTGTTTAATCATTAGCTGAAAGTGAATACTCTGGTCAGTTTGTGTAGCTGCACTGCCTGAGTTGAGTACGCACATCCCATAAAATTCCTTTTCAGGCGGCGCCTGTCTTTTTTTTTTTTTTTTTTGTTTTTTTTTTTTTTGAAAAAGTGGAAGTAATCTCCCATTGACCTTGTCAGTATAGAACTTTGTTACCTAAAGCAGCTATAAATAGTAAATTTTAAAAATTTTATTACTTAATGAATAATTCATTTTGATTGTTAAATGTCACCGTTACTAATTAGTAATCATAACCTTATTGTCAGTAACGTAGTTAACAAGTTTTGTTATAGCCATTTCATTGCTTTTATTCTCGTTTTGAAAGTTTATTATAAAGAAGTTCAACGTATCTTAGTGTTGCCGTTACCGTGAGTTTGCACTGTTGCCTTTTTGGTCCTTTCCTTATTTACCTCCCACGATTTTTGTTTGTTTATTTGTTTGTTTGTTTGTTTCTCCCCGGCTGACTTTCCTTTTTCGTTAAACTTACTTCAGCCTTAACTTCTTCAAGAAGGATAAATTGTATTCCAAATCAAAATATCAATCTGCAGTCTACCGCAAAAAAATCTAAAACTGAAATAATTAACGTTATTTCCTAAAATGGAACAATTTCATTCTAAAATGCAGCAATGCATCCAAAATATGCAGATTAAAAGGCAGATAATGTACACCCTGATCAGAATGCTCCTTTGGGAGCGGCAGATTGATCTGGGTCTGCAGTGTTTGCTCAGACCTATCTGTCCCATTATGAGACAGAGGTGGCCTATATGGCTGCATGCCATACCCTGTCAATTGCTTTTTTGAAATCAATGAAATGGTACAGATTTTGCTGATGTTGGAGATACTTTTCACCAATCATCTCTTCAGCTTGGTTTTTAAGCCTGTTCAAGATGACTTTCAGCATGACTTTACTTGAATGACTGATGAGGCTGATTGTTTTGTAATTCTGGCAAAGTTGTAGGTTGCCCTTTTTAGGGAGTGTAATAATCAGCGTTTGAGTCCATGGGGTAGGCCATTCTCCTGTTCTCCAGATCCTATTACAGATTTCTGTTAGAACATCAATTATTGTCTCCCAGTCAGCTTGAACAAGTTCTGCTGATATATTATCAACTCCGGCAGACTTCCCCTTTTTCAGTATTGCTACTGCAATCTCAACTTTCTCACCAAGGATCTTCTTCTTGGGGCTGATTCAGTCCAAAACCTCATTGTCACCATAAATTTCTCCACTAAGGATAAAACGGTGTGCATCTCTGCAGACAGGAATCAAAATAATTATTATTAATTATGACTTCCCTTGCTGGAATATTATTAACTCAGGTTGGTTTCTTTCTTTTTTTCCTTCAGTAAACTGACTGCAGTCTAAACCTGTTTTCACTATGAATAAGATATCAGTCTTCTTTGGTAAACGTACCAGTGGACAATCGAATACTAAAGTCTGCATTAATTTAAGGTACTACTTCTAGATGGCATGATGACTTGGTGGCTAAAATATACGGGTGTTTTGTATTTTGAGTTGTAACAAGAACAATATGCACTCTTGTTCTGAATTACAGAAATAATGATAAGATATGCATATTATAGTTAATATTTTTGTTGCTGAATGAAAAATATACATAATTTGTTTGCACCAATATATAGCATATTCCATGAACTAATGCAGCCGAGATGTACATTTTCATTAAAAGGTCATTTAACCCTAGCGTTCAGGGTTTTAAGCATCCTATCCCACTTGTTTATACAACAGTGGCAAATATATACATGAGGTAAGTTTACACACTAGTGGATAACATGTATACACTTGTCACTCTTACATAAACAAGTTGGTTGGGTTCTTTAAACCATGAAAGTTAGTTTTTAATGACCTTTTGTTAAAACAATACATTTTGGCTGCATTAGTTGCAATAGCAATATATTTCTGATGAAGAAAAGTGGAGTTCTACGTTTCCAAAATCTAGCCAAGTTCATGGTAATATACGACTTATTTAATAAATGCATATTTTTCATTCAGCAACTAAAATATAATCTATAATATGCATATCGTATGACTATTTCTTTAATTCAGAACAAGAGTGCATATTATTTTTGTTACAACTCAAAATACAAAGCACCCGTATATATTTTAGCCACCAAGTCATATTGACATTTAGAAGTATCTTAAGGTCGTAAGGCTATGATCAATTCTCTGTTATTGGGCGCTGCCTTATCTTGGATCATTGGAAGTTTCCCATCTTCTCTAATGTCAGGTCTTTTATCTAAACTGTGTCACTGCATTTCTTTTGGTTTATTATACAAAGTAAATTCTTGTAAGGAAGTAATATGACACGTCGGGAAAGACACTTACGTGTTCCGCATTGGAAACTAGAGGTAGCTGACAGCATATGTAAAACACCGTGCTCCAAATAAGAAGGGGTCACTACAGTACTTTTAGGGATATTTTTTCCATATTGCTTCATAGAAGCATCTGTTATGACCACCCATTAGAACCGTCATGCTAAGACAGTTCTAATGAGGTGCACAATATATCATTTCGTTAAGAAGTTATCTTAAAATTATCCTCAAAGCTCCACCATATCTAGTGCTCTGATAAAATCGACACTTGGATCTGCTTTGCACCCACAGTCGTCTCATACGTTTCTTTTCAATGTTACATAGATACACCAGAGGTGGGGATGGGGGTAGGGATGGGGGTAGGGGGGCTGCATATTGCTTGGATGCGCATAATGATCTGCATCCTATACATATGAGCCGCGACACGAGAAAACCAAGAAGTGGTTGTGCGCCCAGTGCAGATTCAGATCAGCTTGGGTATCCACCCAGTCTGATCAGACTCTTCGCTAAGCGCTTAAAAGGTAGCGAAGGGTCTAAGCTAGCTCCATGCGGACAGAAAAGACTCTGATCAGACTGGGCGGATGCTCAGGCTGATCTGAGCCTGCGCTGGGCGCACAACCACTTCGTTGGTTTTCTCGCGTCACTGCTCAACTCACACACGGTGAATGTATTCCTGATTTGCATCCGCCAAATGTTTGGTATGACAGCTGACAATTAGCAAACGTTGACGACCAAAATAATTACTAAGTTTATTTAGTTTGTGCCACCTACTTTTAGTATGATATGATATTGTCACCTTTCTAGGGAAACCACTTATATAGTCTCCTGTACACGGTCCAGATGTGCAAACCACCACTATTTTTCATTAAAATAAGGATGCGTGGGTAGTTTTCTGCATATGAATAGATTCTATTACACAGTCTGTTTTTTGTTGTTTTTTTCTTTTCTCTGTTGGCCTTGCTTCCAGAGCACTTATTGTATCTTCAATGCAGCCTGTGTTAAGTTCCGTGTGGCGGCAGTAAAACAGCGCTCTGTACTTCGTAGTGCAGATTACAAGGGCTCCATCTGAACCAGTTCGAAAAAGAGTTTTGCTGAGGCTGGTGCCAGGGGGTGTGGGTAGTGATGCAAGAGTACATTACTGCACATGAACAAACTGAATTAAACCGAGACTGCTAGTTTCGTTTGTCTGATGCGATCTATTCTTCCAGAGGATCTGCCTCCAGAAACATTTCATTAAAGAACGGATTTAAATTTCTTACATGTATCTCTACACTTGGGAGAAAATTAACTCAGCCGCGACATGACAAAACCAGCAAAGTGCTTGTGCGCCCAGCGCACACTCACATCAGCCTGGGCATTCGGCTAGTCTGATCAGAGTTGTCGTTGTCCGCATGGAGGTAGCTTAGACCCTTACCTACCCTGTAAATGCTAAGTGAAGAGTCTGGTCCGACTGGGTGGATGCTCAGGCTGATTTGAGTCTTCGCTGGGCGCACAACAACTGTGCTGGTTTTCCCGTTACAGTCAAACAATATCATTGCGCATGGTCACTACACCACCACCGCTTCCTTTGTTGGTACAGATTTTATCAACTATCGATATCTTGAAGTCGAAAATCATCTCAAACTACTGATATCTCAAAGTAAATTTTCTGGTCCTAGAAAATTTACTTTGAGGTATCAGTAGTTTCAGGTAAAAGGAGTTAAACTGTAAATAAAAAAGGAAATGTGTCCAAACTACATTCTTTGATATAAGAGGGTACTTTGAGATAGTGTTCGAGATATCGAGAGTTGACTGTATGTGTTTCTTTTCCACTCTCTGTGTTGTTACAGATTCTGTGGAATGGCTACATAGTCTGTAATGATATCATAGAGTCTGTGTTTCTATTACAAGTTTCAAGCAAATTTGATAGATGTCATGCTAATGTTGCAGATTTAGGGGATAACCGTACTTAAAATTGTCATTTGGGGAGGTAAATCGTCGGTTTTATGGTCGGAAACTTCTTTATACGGCGACGCGCCAACGGAGCCGTAAAACGCAATTTGCAACCATAAAACCGACGATTTTCCTCCCCAAATGACAACCTGAGTACAGTTGTCCCCATTCTAATGTTCTTTTTACATTTTCACCATTAAAAGAGAGTTACTGTGTACCAAGAGCAGACGCTTTCGGCGACGTAAAACCAGACGTCAGCCAATTAGAAGCAACGTAGCGTAATGACGTCGGGTTTCCGATAATTTATCGCAGGATATACTGGTGCAAATTTTTGACGTTATCCAATTAGACGTCGCGTTATAACATTTAAGTTACTAGATATTATAGGTTTTATGTTACTGTTTCAGCTTTCAAAAGTTTCAATGCTCCCTCAGTGATGATGATTATATAATTGATTTTTCGTCAAATATCACTGCGAGGTTTTCCACTAAATTTCATCAACTCAATCATATTCATTCTGGCCTCTCTTCACAACAGTGATCAGCTTTTCCAAAAAAAAAAAGAAAAAAGAATTGGCTCCTCATGAGAAAATTCTTTTTTTTTTTAAGCGATGAATCATTATTGGAAGGGCAAGGGAAGCAAACAGAAAGTCACGAAAAGTTTTTTTTTTTTTTTTTTTTTTTTTTTTTTTTTTTTTTTGTTCTTTTGTAAATATTCTAGGACAACATGGATGTGTTTCCATGCACCTAAAAGACATTCAAAAATACACAATTAGGACCCGAGGTTATAAAACATTTTCTCATGCTCAACTAATGTTGGCATTTTCATATCAGCAGAGAAAATTTCATACTCAGCTAAATTGAGCAAGTAAATAACTGTACTTATCAATAATTTGCTATCATTTTCATTAGTAGGTGAAATTCCATTCTCAGCTGAGTTAAGCATGGAAAGCGTTTATAACCTTGGGGCCTGGTCAGTGAATGTACATTTAACCAAGACAAGACTTATCAACTTTATTGATAATAAAATACGAAATGCGCCTGCCTTGTTCATCTGCGCAAGCTGATGAGGGCATTCGCGTTTCGCAAAAAAACATCAAAGGCCTTATCAAACTTTTACTCAATCTTTTTCAGTCCTTTACAAGCGCAGCTTATAGACAGAGTACGGGACCAACACATTTTAGACTGGTCTGGAGATGTACATTTCACCCAGACAGTACTAAAACAACTTTATAAAAAATGTAACACGAAATGCACATGCCTTGACCATCTGCACAAAAGCTGATCTGGGTATTCGCATTTCGCAAACCCATCAAAGGCCTTATCAAAAACACCATGGTCCTTATCAAACTTTTGCTTAATCTTTTTCAGTCCTTTACAAGCGCAGCTTACGGAGAAGGCACGGGACCAATACATTTAGATAATGTGCAATGTACGGGCACTGAAGAATCTTTAAAAGAATGCCAGCATAATGGATGGGGACACAATAATTGTAGGCACTATGAAGACGCAGGCGTAGCCTGTTATAATAATTCAGGCAAGTATTTACTTATTTGAGCCGCGACACGAGGAAACCAACAAAGTGGTTGTGCGTCCAGTGCAGACTCAGATCAGCCTGGGCATCCGCCCAGTCTGATCAGAGTCTTCACTGTCCGCATGGAGCTAGCTTAGACCCTTAGCTATCCTTTAAGCGCTTGAGCGAAGAGTCTGGTCTGACTGGGAATATGCCCAGGCTTATCTGAGTCTGCGCTGGGCGCACAACCACTTTGTTGGTTTTCTCGTGTCGCGGCTTAAAATTTTACTATTTATGATGACTGGCTTTTTCCAATTTAAGGGCTTTCAGATCTGTCATACTGTCAAACCTGTCTGTTAAGCAAACCCCTTTCTTAAAAGGACAATATCTCATATCCTGAAGTAGCAGTTTCAGTGCAAAACTCACTCGCATTAAGCAAGCGCCTGCTCTAAGTAAGCAGATTTGCCTCTCCCTTCGGTACTTGCTTAAGACAGGTTCGACTGTATTTTATTTTTTCTGATTATCTTAATCCAATAATTAAAGCAACCGGCGACCTTGATCAGACGCTTGTTATGCGGACGTCTGATCTGGGAATTTGGTGTTTGCCAGTGTCGCGCTGGAATTTCATGGGTGTGAGATCCGGATAAAAAATCCATCCCTCGGGATCAGTGTTCGGCCTCACTCGATTGTGTTGGGAGGGCCCGAAATCCGTGTTCGGCATTACTCGACAAGCCTCGTCATGGATTTTGCTGTCTGCACCTTAGTTCATACCTATGAAAGATATTTATCGACTGTGGACACTGTATCTAAACAAGTTGACAGCGTAATTAATGAACAATTTCATCTGTGTCTATACTACCAGATCAATCCTATTAAACGGGGAAGGGGCCGGGAGCATTTTACGAAAGGGGGCGTTATCTAAAGCCTTAATTGTAGTAAAATCAGCGACTGCCAAACATGAATATATTTCTATTATTTTTGCCTCCCTTCTCAGTCGGGGATGGGGTTAACTCTTAAAGGAAAGAATTTTACCTTAAAGAGTAGACTCCGTGTCAAATACCTACTTCATACAAAGAAACAAGTAGGAATACATGCAAGTTGATATAAATTATTTTCAGAAAAGAAGCAGTGGGCGTTTTTTGGAGCAGGGACGTTAATGAGGATTAATACTGTATTTTCATTTTTTGATCGACAGGTTAGAGCTAAGCAACCGCGTTTATTCGTTTCTCTATAATTAATCTCATTTAATTCGGCTGGAATAATAAGATACAAAAATATCTCTTGACCCATATGATCTTCTAATATCCCCTTCCCCCCCCCACCCCCCCCCCCACCGCCTTTCAAAAATAGACCCTAGCTCAAATGATCTAAATCGAAATCTGAGGATGGATGGTTGACTTGCGATTTTACGACCTTTTAACAGTATTTGAGTCCCATCGGAAAACGGGAGTGTGATAATGAAAAGCTGTGTGCAATGAACCCCGTTTGAAAAGATTTCCGCCTCCGGTGAGTGTCGAACCTAGGACCGCTAGATCAGCAAGGCAGCGCATTAACAAGGGCGTAGCTACCTATACGGCAAATACGCAAGTGCGTATTGAAATTTTGTCAAAATTGACAAAATTTCAAAACGCACCTGCATATTTGCATGCTGAAAATTTATAAATTAGACAAGATTTCAATACCAATTACCAAAGTGGCTGAAATACTAGCTTTCCCTTCAAGAAGTAGAGAATAAAATTGGTTGTGCGTATTATGAAATTGCCCCTAGTTACGCCCCTGATTACCTGCTGAGTTACCGGGGCTCCTAACATCTGAGGAAGAAAAAATGTTGTATAAACATAAGAGAAACGTATGAGGCTGTAGGTCACATAACTTGATGATAACATTTTTTCCTTATTTCAGTCAGATTGAAATCCAGGGGCCGAACTGATGTGGGTACTGTAGAAGTACGGACAGACGATGGTTGGATTGAGGTTTGCGACGAAGACTGGGACAATGTCGACGCCAAAGTTCTCTGCCGTGAGATGAAGTTCAAAGACGGAATAGCTGAAACTGGGTCAGTGTTGGGAGTCGAACAGAACCCCAACTCAGAGCCCAATAAGGCTTTTACCCGGTTTAACTGTCTGGGGCATGAGAAGGGGCTTATGAAGTGTAAACATCAAACGTTAACGTCAAAGTGCAACTCTATGAATAGAGCGTCAGCAATTTGTTATGACAAATCAGCCTTGGACGTAGATCAAAGTAAGTTTGCAATGGGCAGATAATTATTAATTTGAATAAGCACACTTTCAGGGGCAACAACTCTATCTGTTTCATTTTTGCCTCCCTTTTCAATGACGCTCAGCCCTCAACGGAGACAATTTGCTCTAAGATGCAGCCCTAGATGAGCAGGGGTCTTATTCATAAAACGTCTTAAGTGGTTGCTATGCTGTTGCTAAGGCTAAATTTCTTTGAAGGAGATTCCCTACAACTATGAAATTTGCTCTGGAGGAACAGTCTGAAAAGACTGTTCCTCCAGAGCAAATTTCATAGTTGAAGGGAATCTCCTTTATAGAAATTTAGCCTTAGCAACAGCATAGCAACCACTTAACTTAAGTTGTTTTATGAATATGACCCCAGATTATTTCCTTTAAGAGTTAATCTCCTGTTAGAAGGGTTCATGGAAAGTAACAGAAAGTCACAACAATAGTCTTCCTTTTTAAAATGAAGGAAAAGCAAATTCTTTCCTTTAACATGTTCAAGAGTTGAGTTGATCCCGAATTGAGAGGGGAGGCAAAATAAAAACGGAAGATTGATTCCCCCTGAAAGTTTACTCATTCACCTTATTCCAATACCACAACCCAACTTGCAGGCATATGGCGTCAAAATGACGTTTTACTGACGCTATGTGCCTGCTGGGAAAATCCAAATGACACGAACAAGCTGCAGATACTTACCAGCCTTCGCATCAACTTAATCTGTATTACATACAATGTACTATAGCTTCATAAGACATCATAGCCTGGCACTTTAAAAAAATCCGACAAGAATAGGGGTCTGGTAAGTCTAATCTGATTTCTAACTGTCCACATCTGTTGTCCTAACGTGTCGTATCTTGAGGCACGATTTTAATGTGCTTGTATACACCTTTATGTTTCTCCACCATTTCTAAAAAGCGGAACAACTTACCTGACTTCCTTTTAGCGCCCCTAGCCGACACAGCCCTTCCAAAATTGGGTCTATTATTAAAGGTAAGAATTTGCTCCCCGGGGAGCAAATTCTTTCTTTTAAGAATTGACCCAATTGGAAATGGAAGCAATGGCGGGTAATGGCAGAGTTACTTCCCCTAAAGGTGTACCCATTTACCTTAATGAATATGTTCTTCTTCAGAATTCGCCGTTCGACTGGGAAATGTCAGCGACACAAAGCCCTACTGGGGAGAAGTGAACGTCCGTCATAAAGGGGTCTGGGGCCTTGTCTGTAACCATGGAAACAGCTGGAATAATATATCAGCTGATATTGTATGTAAACAGCTGGGGTTTAAAGGGGGCTCGGACTATGGAACAGTGAACGAAACGTTTATACCGATTTGGATCACGGATATGAACTGTACGGGGAGAGAGACCTCGCTTGAGCAGTGTGTAAAGGGGAAATGGGGTCAGCCTGTAAGGTCATGCAAACCTGCATATGTGTTGTGCTACCAATCAGGTAAGTGCAATGACCTGAGACACGAAAAACTACAACAAAGTGGCATGTGCGACCAGCGATGACTCAGATCAGCCTGGGCATCCGCACAGTCTGACAAGAGTCTTATCTGTCGGCATGGAGATAGGTTAGACCCTGAGCTATCCTATAAACACACCGCAAAGACTCTGATCAGACTGGGCGGATGACCAGGCTGATCGGAGTCTTCGCTCTGCGCTCATGCCACATTGTTGGTTTTGTCGTGTGCGCAGCTCAAATTTATATGTATACCCATATGCCCAGGAATATTCTAAAGAAGTCGTGAGTTTGACATTTACATGTAATCTATATTAAAGCATTCATTGCTGGCGTATGTTTTTTGTAACTATCAGCCACATTACACGAAATTATAGAAAAAACACTGTCCAAAAACTCGAAAAAGTTTATGAAAAACCAATAAAATTAAATTAAATTATCATTTTAACGCGTTAGAGAAAGTCATGAATTTTAGCAAACCTCTGTTTTATTAATTCTCGACATCGCAGAAATACACTCTTATCAGGTCTGACCTCAAAACTTCTATTTCTAGGTATTAGTCTTAAACTGGTCGACGGCGGCTCCTACTATGGTCGTGTTGAGGTTACCCATGACAACCATACAGGAACCATCTGCGATTCACAATGGTCTACAAGTGATGCCAGGGTTGTGTGCAAGTATCTCGGATTTGCTGATGGTGACCCTGTTACAGGGTCGTATTATGGAGGCGGAACCGGTCCTGTGATGATGAATGGCCTTGGTTGCTATGGTTACGAGTCCAATATTGTTCAGTGTAGAAATAAAGGATGGATGTCGTACAATGGAACAGAATGTGCAAAACATAATAACGACGCGTCTGTCGTCTGCTACAAAGATGGTGAGGGCATTGATTTATTACTCCATTGCATATAATTTCTACAGTAAATAAAGATGAGATAGAGTTTGCAAGTGATGGTGTCGAAATGGGTATGGAATCTAATACTGAGTATGATACGCCTTTTTTAGTTCTTTGGTATCAAACTGGTAAAGTATCACTGATTAAGGTACAACGATAACGTCAACCCGACCGAAACTGTTCATTCAAAGGCAGTCATTTGCAAGCATACTGTTATCAAATGCTTTATTCATTAGTTCAATAAGTAACACACTCCAAAGGCGTTCGGTAGACACGACGCTGTTTGACAGACGCAATGGAGCACCTTACACAAAAACAAACAAAAAAATACATGTTTGCATTCCACCATAACAGAATATTGTTAGTGTTTGTGTTTACCTATATCGGTCGCCTTAAGTCAATATACAGAGATTTCGCTTACTTAAATAGTACTTTACTGTCTTCTTGTATTCATGCAGTAAGATTGTCAAGGGGCGACCACTCTCATGGTGTAGTTCAAATCATGGAAGAAACATGGGCAGTTCTCTGTGGCGAAGGTTTCACAAATAAAGAAGCAAAAGTCGTCTGCCGGCAACTAGGGTTTGCAGATGGAATGGCCCTGTCTCTTGGATCATTTGGCACGTTTTACGGAAGATATGTTCGTCCTAATATTTCATGCAATGGAACTGAGAAAAGCATTTTAGATTGCTCATACGATGAGTTCAGAGGTTGTCAGAAAGATTCCTTCCTTGGGTATGCCGTAGTGTCCTGCTTTAATGGAACACTTAGCAAAGGTAAGTGATTTTGTTTTGATTGTCATATTTTTGTGTCAGAATGATAACCGTCCGTAAATGCTAGGTCACCGTTTACATTTAAGAATTCATAACAATTTAAACCTGGACATGGAATTATTTAAAATATGTGTGCAACTGTGGTTACGTACCTCTGAGCCACTTTGGGAACGTCGTTACGAGAATTGAAACAACAACAACATATTGAAAACGTGCTCGGTGTATTTTTCAAATAAGGCTGCATCGGTTTTCTCTTAATGAACTTCATAATACGTCTGTGTGAGAGGACCCATACACAGTGCCTCGGAATATTAGGTTGTTGGTTCAGGTTGATTTGATGCATAACGTCCACGGTAAACAACTATGGTCATGTCGGGACGGTCAGTTAACCTAACCACACTATTCCTGGGCAGGCTTAGACCTCCTAAGCGGTTAACCAGTACTAAGTGCACATACTTTCGCCAGTAACTGACAACTGCCCTTCTTGAATCAGCGGAAGGAGAAACGAAAGTATGTGGCCAGACCGGGATTCGAACCCAGGACCTCTGACTTACGAGTCAGGTGCCCTACCGATTGCGCTACCCGGCCCGGCCCGGAATATTAGGAAACAACAGTGTAAATATCACATAAGAAATCTACAAAATATTTAGATGATACAAATTCGTTCCTTTCACACGCAACAGAACTTTAAAGGCACTAACTGGTACATGTAGAAAATGACACTGAGCCTTCAAATGATATAAGTGTCATAGTTTGTATGAATATCCAGAACTGATAATTTCATGGTGGTCACCAACAATAAATGCTCTGTAGGGTGAATCGAAGATGCCATGAAAATGTCGGCATGGGGATGACCTGCTGATGTTGGCCGAAGATAGGGCATGGACCTGCTCTGCTTGCAGAAGGTCTGGGATGGGGCGTTTTGTATTTACTATTTTATATTTTTTTATTTTACTTTCGTCTATGCACCGCATATTTTACCTTTTATCTTAAAAGTTTCTTCTCCCTCTGACTGGGAGACGAGTTTAGACTGAAAATACTATCTCAAAGAACCCTTAATTTAAACCAAAACAATCTGTCAATATAAACAGGGCTTAACTATCATGACTATACAGTTTGATTAACCGAATTGACCAGCGACACGACAAAACCAACAATGTGGCATGTGCGCCCAGCGAAGAGTCAGATCAGCCTGGGTAGCCACCCAGTCTGAGCAGAGTCTTTGCTGTGCGCTTAAAGGGTAGCTAAGGATCTAAGCTAGCTTCATGCGGACAGCGCAGACTCCGATCAGACTGGGCGGATGCCCAGACTGATATGAGTCTTCGCTGGCCGCAGATGTCACTTTGTTGGTTTTGTCGTGTCGTGGCTCTTATATTGATCACATGATTTGTACGGTGAGGAGTCTGTTGATTAGATTTCAAGACTTGTTTTCTAGAAAAGAATCTCAAGCTTGAAGGTGGAGCAGCTGGCAATCAGACTGGGCGTGTTTCTGTACAGCAGTATGGCATATGGGGGCGTGTCTGTCCAAACAGCTGGGATGATAATGACGCCACTGTGGTTTGTAAAATGCTCGGATTTGCTGGAGGCGTGGCTTATAAATATTCATCATCAGGTATGTTACGAACTTCTAGACAGGTTTTGCATGACCGTATTTACAACATATGTACAAGTCTATAAGCATACTAGCAAGGCGTGTGACCCCTAAATTCATTCTTCTCGCGAGAGTTTCACCGGCACCATTTGAGGCCATTTACAGTCACCTCCAACTAGAGTGTATTTAGACGTTGAGCACACAAAACTAGCTAATCAGCGTTTAGACGTTATCGTGATTAGACTTGGTGGACGCCCAGGCTGATCTTAGTCTTTGCTGGGCTCAAATGCCACGTTGTTGGTTTCGTCGTGTCGCGGCCCCATTATATATTACGTAATTGTAATAATAACTCGTTAAAATAATTGGTCTATAACTGGTAAAAGTCATACCCAAACGGTCAAGGGAAAATAGTGTACAGTTTATCTATTTGAGCACTGGTGGGTCATGATGATACATTCTGTGTAAAGGGAGCTGATTACTAGATTGTAATCACGGCTAGCACGTGCGCAATTCCATTCCAACCAGTAAATTAAAATGTTCAAACATCTACAAATCGATAGCCAGTTAATGCTAATTGATTCTTATATATTCTAAAGTTATTTGTACTAGAACCAGCCCGGTAAAAGATATTTTGGTAAAGATCTCAAAAAAGTCCTGAAAGTGGCCAAACCGAATTCGGTTTGGCCAATTTCAGGGCTTTTTTTTAACACTCATATTTCTTTGTATTTAAAGCAAACATTGTGCGCAAATACGTGGGGTGATCATTAAATAATGGAAACACCTTTGTAGATTAGTTGATTATAAACAGATAAGTATCCTTCATGTAACACCAAGAGTGTCTTTAGAGCTTTCGAATCAATGTTTGAAATTGAAATTTTAACGTGTTACCATAGCAATACCGGTATATTACGTCACATGCATGCGGGGTACCGCGTGTGATTTTTTTCAACGTCATTTTGGTAAGGAGGTGTTTGTATTATGCTTATTATGTGCGATATGTAAAAGGAGAAATTGAAAACTTAGGAACACCTTCAGTTATAGTTAGGTTTTGACTTTTGAAACACACATATAGGCCTAATGATTGTTAATGAAAACGGTCTGAGATCTGGCTTGATTTAAAGCTAAAGCAGGGGTTAAGATAATTGAGTTTTAGGGAGTTTGACATTTTATTTCGCGATTTCCGGTATTATGCTAGAGTAAATTGATTGGTTATCAAGCACAGGATATGTTTGGTTCTTTCTGCTACATAATTCTCCAAAGACCCTGCTTGTGAAAGTGCAATGACGTCACAATACTGGTTCCTCCGGCTGAAAATCAGCGAAAAACGTCAAAATTTGCTTGATCAAAAGTTTTTCACGGTCTGTATTTCTGCCAGGTTTGAGAGCAAGTCATGAATACCTATATATTTCTTTTAGTATCTGAGACTTGCATCAGTTATCACACCATCACAAACTTTTATCCATTCTTTGTTACTAATCAGCAGCAAGCATTCATGAAAATATGCAAAAATTTAGAGAATAAACCCTTATAAGTTTGAGGAATCGCTGCCATGGCAACGATATTCCTATACAGTACTTAAAGAGACTTAGTTACATGTATATGTCATAGGCTTGCCTCTTAGGTATTCTATACCCGGAATACTGTTTTGAAACATATCAAATGACATAAACGCTAGTTTTCATTATTTAATGATCACCTCTCATATGCTTTGCATACATATTTGTGGAATAACCATTTTTATATTTTGGCTATTCTCTTGCAGAAACTTGAAGTGTAAAGCCCATATGAGCTGAGACACACGACAAAACCAACAAAATGGCATGTGCGCCCAGCGAAGACTCAGATCAGCCTGGGCATCCGCCCAGTCTGATGTGAGTCCTCGCTGTGCGTTTCAAGGGTAGCTAAGGGTCTAAGCAAGCTCCATGCCGACAGCGAAGAGTCTGAACAGACTTGGCGGATGTCCAGGCTGATCTAAGTCTTCGCTGGGCGCACATACTTCTTTGTTGGTTTTGTCGTGTTGCGGAACATATGGAAACGGAATTGTATGTTTATCAGACATAGTAATGCCTAAGGCAGTTTTTGTTCTTTCCTGTTTCAGGCAGCGGACCGTACACTCTTGGCAAAGTAAATTGTAAAGGAGATGAGAAATCCCTGTTTGACTGTGCGATCAGCAGTGGTCCCTGTGATGCCCAGTTTTCCTCAGGAGATGCCGGAGTCCTGTGTTACACCAAAAGAAGTAAGCATTGTCAAACATTATGACTGCCATATTAACGCTGATTTAAATTCTCTAACTTTTGTTAAATGCTTTCTCTATGTTATGGATGGTTTCCGCCTAAAATAGCCGTCTTCGAAATTACAGTTTATATTTCACTCAAATTCCAATACAATTCACAATGATACAGTGACATTATGTATACGACCTTGCCTTAGACCTTCTGTTCTGATAAACGCCCGTCCTCTCTTCTTCTTCTATTTTTTTTTATAAAATAGCTTAATTTTGCACTGCCTGCATGAAAACACAGGATCACCGTTTTCAATACAGTTCAGCTACTATGAAAATTTAAAGCTGTAATTAGAAAACATCTTAGATGAAATTGGGAATGAAAATTGCCAACACAAAGGAATTTAGAGAAGTAATTGTACACGAAAAAGAAAAAGTGAAAGAAGAGAATAAAAAGGATAAAGAATAGTGAACGAGAGTTTGTAAATAGTTAGGTAAGTAGCTTAAATGCAAGGAGAGGCTCATTACAGTGTATATGGTATAATACTTTGCAATCAGATATGGAAATGAACTTTTTCTCCTTTCCCTTCTAGTAACAATCATGCCCTGAATATATTTTAGAACCAGCCCTGAGACTAATAGGAACAGCGAATGCCGGTCGTCTTGAAGTTATCTTGGACAGCTCAAAAGGAACCATTTGTGACTTTGGCTGGTCGCGGTATGACGCCAGTGTGGCATGTAAACAGCTGGGATTTATTGACGGCGAACCGAGAAGGTATGATAAAGTATTTCAAAACTACGTGAGAGAAGGGCCAATGCCAACTGATGATCAGTTGGCTTTGTCCATACTCTCACATAGTTTTGGTTTTTGCGTCTACTTAAGACAAATAGGTACACTGCCAACGGAAACAGTACTGCCATTTTTTAAACTTGCACCACCGTCTCTTTTCATAGGATATCAGCTTCTAAAAAGACAATCTACTCTTCTTAAAGCAAATTCTTTCCTTAAAAGCCGACATCTTTTCGAAGGACTGAGTAACCTTTGTAGGGTTCTCCACATTTTGATGTCAACTATAATTAGTCTGCAAAGGTCAAGGACTGTTCTGACATCAGATATATCAATTCTGCAAGGGAACTTCTGGCAAGTCATACTCAGTTGTATGCAGCACAGATAAATTGTGTTTTAAAGCATAAATCAGTCCATGACTGTGATTTGTCAAAAACATATTGGCTAACTAAATCAGACATGTAAATGTATACTCACTTAAAGACAAGTAAAATCACACATCAGGCACTTGGAGTGGAGGTAGTCTGGTGATAATGCACTAGGTTACCAATGCAGGGGTCAGAGGGTCGACACCACTCTCCTCCGTTTTTGCGGATGAGACTTGAAACTAACGCCCCGTTATAAGTTACCAAGAGATTGATTGAACGAGAGCATTTTGATAACATGAGTTTTCAGAACAACTGGCTGCATGTTTTTCGTTTGTTTTGGGGTTGTTTTTTTTTTTTGTTGTTGTTTTTCCTTAAATTAGGTTCATGCTCTGTTGATTCAAGGGTGTGAAAAGCTAGTTTTATAAACAAAAGCCAAAATGTACAATGAAACAAATCTGCTTCTGACTTTTGGTTTTGTGTCGACTTAATTAAGTCATCAACTTGAAACACCCGAGCGTGTCTGCCACGAATTTCCCATTTTTCGATTTTAAGAATCATTTGCGTGTGACAATGATACAATTTAACTCGGTAGCATGGCTATGAGCAAGCTCATGGAACGCGCAGATCATGACTAATATTCATTAAAGGGGAAAATCTAGGGGTTATCCGCTAAAATATTTTATACTGTTGTGCATGTATTACTTTTGCAATGAAATCTTGATGAATGTCTAATCTTTTGATATGCAAATACGCACATGTGTGTTGAAAATTTGTCAATTTGAAAAAATCTGGCACTTGGGATAAACTGTGTTTTCGTTCTTTTTTTCAGCCATTTTCCATCCTCTGACGGCGTACCAGTGGTGATGTCATCCATGGGTTGCTATGGCAGCGAGAGTTCTATATTCATGTGTAGAAATCCGGGTTGGCTGAAAAACATTGACGAAAGATGCTACGAGGCCAATAGAAATGCTGGAGTATTCTGCTACAACAATGGTTGGTTTAATCTGTAATCCCGTCATTGCAGAGAGGATGTACAATATAATTAGCTCACACGTGAATTTCGTTAAACATTTTGCGACTCATTGTATCTAAACTTTTACAAGAGCCAAAGGTTAAATTGGTTTGTGTTAAGATTTTTATGACTTTTCAGAACCGTTCAATCTCTCCAGCATGGAGCGCAGATCGCTAGCATACTAAACTAGCATCATTTTTTCAAACAAAAAATATGGAAGTGCACGATTACCTACCCCACCCCTCGCTTTGTTCATATATTAAGATGTATATGTGGAACTCCAAAGAGAAAAACTAATATCTAAGATTAATCAAATATTAATCAAATTTAACAGTAATGCTTAACTCGCCGTAAAAAATCTGGGTATTGGGAAAATAGGTCTGAGCAAACAGTGCACACTCAGAGTCAGATCAGGGTCTACACTGTTTGCCATTCTATCTGCATCTTTAAAACATACTATTGTATTGAAATACCAAGTTGTTCAATCTTTAGGACAGTTACTGTCGCTATTTAATTGTCTCGATATTTTACGGTAATATAACGGTAATACTGACTGTATATTTCAGTGCGGATATCTGGCGGTCAAAGCAATGAAAACACGACTGCCGGTAAAGTAGAAATGTACGTTGATGGTAACTGGATTACAGTATGTGCAACCGGCTTTGGTGCAGAAGAAGCAAAGGTGGTGTGTCGGGAACTCGGATACCCCAACAGTCGGGCTCTTGTCCCCGGGGCCTTTGGAAGGAGATACTACTCTGATTCTGTGCACGACTTTAACTGTACAGGGAAAGAAATAACGATTGCTGATTGTCCATATTCCTTGAAAGGGTTTTGTGAGGACAGATCATCAAATTATGCAAGCGTCCTATGCTCGAAGTTCCTCATTGATAACACGGGTAAGCGTTCATTTATCAAGAATTTTATTTCGATAATTTTCCAAAATATGACGTAATTTAAGTTCATACATCTATTCTGAAAGAAACTTTAAGTTGTCTGCTTTGCTTACCAAAATATGGAAATCTCGGTAAAATGAAACTAAGTATAAACGTCAGAACACTGTTCTCAGTTTACATTGAAATACATGTACTCTTCAGATACAACTGTTCACGAACGAGCGCGTTAGCATCTTTATCATTACAAGCTACGGATTCATAACTATTAATTATTTTAGTAAGGGTTTCCTGATATGGTTTTGTTGTCTGGGCGAGTGGCCTCGGGTGGTTACTTCATTCGTTTGTATGGTCCGTTTCAGTCACGTGACCGTTACATATTTATCATAGACAAAATAAAGTTATCCATGTCTGCACTGTCATAATTTTATTTACAGACATAAGAATACTGCCTTTCAATTCATTCCCGGCTACCGTGATCGTAGAAAAACATGGCATGAATGGTACTATTTGTTCTGAGGCCTGGGACAACACAGACGCCGATGTTCTATGCCGACAGCTGGGCTACAGCGGTGGAGTGGCTTTCGGTCCGCAGTATTCAGGATCAAGTACACCTATGTGGTTGTCCAATGTTCAGTGCAAGGGGACCGAAAAAAGAGTTCAGGCATGCATATTCGACAAGACTCCATCCAGCGCATGTCTGTCCAACCATATGTCTGCTAGAGTCTATTGTTACGATGGCACAGGTAAGTTTATCAATTTATCATATGACGTCGCATCTGAGAGTGTAATAAAGCCATGCATTAAAAACGATAATCCACTAGTGGATTAAATATGCAAATTACGTCCTAACGTTATGGTTGACGTCCATAAAAACGTCGCGTTTTCTAATTAGGTGTTCGTGACGTTTTAGTGCAAAAATTTCTAATAAAATGCGATTTTAGTGTCATATGATAAATAGAATCTTGCATTCGTGCTCCTGTATTATTGAATTTATTAAACTCGTTGGGGAAAATGAGAAGATGCTCGGCATAGCCTCGCTTCTTATCGTTTTCCCCAACTCGTTTAATAAATTCAATAATACATGAGCACTCATGTAAGATCCTCTATATCTTGAAACAAATTGTTTGCTTTGGCTTCTAGGACAAGATGGATGTTAGAATCCAACCTTTCAAAGGCATAATGATAGCTTATCAAACTATGAAGCATAGAAAAGAACCTTGTAAGACAGACAACAGACAGTTTCTATGTAGATGGATGGATGGATGGATGGATGGATTTTTACGTTCCTTTTAGCAGTATCTCATTCATATTGAGATGACAAGATGATAACGAAAGTCTCAGTATAATAGAACTCAATTACGTTGTGAAGAATTCCACTGCCGGCAGGATTCGAAACCGGTACACCTAGCACAACAAGCCAGCGCTTAACCAAGCTACTCAATGTTAAAAGATAGTGTTATGAAAACAAATCGTCGATGCACTCTATATTATTAAAACCCTTTACAGGCTTATAAACTTCCTTTAATATACTCAAAAAAAATATTAAAGGGTCAAACTTTTACCCTGCGATTTCTGGAACACTTCAAACATTTGTTAAAATAAATCATTTCTACCTTCCATTTTATTCATTTTACAAGTTTTATACACATAAAGCTTGAACCTATAGCCTTTGTCTTGACCAAGGTTAAGCTTTAAGTCAAACTACCCCTAAAATGAAAGTTGTTTGAGTTCCCATAGAGAATTGATAGTGTGTCAGTTTGGTCGGGAATAACTTTTAAAATTGCTTTGAGTTTTAAACTTCTTATAGCTTGCTGACGTTAAAAATGATTAAACTTGATGACTATCGAGCAATTTTTCAAAAAATTCATGAATTGGCGAAATCGAAAATTTTGGTGAATTTGTTCCCTATTGACTTCAAACAACTCTGATTTTGAGGGTAGTGTGAATTGAAGTCTGGACTTGGTCAAGATATAGGCTATATTTTCAAACTTCATGTGTACAAAACTTGTAAAATGAATGAAATGGAAGGTGGAAATAATTTATTCTACCAAATATTTGAAATGTTCCAGAAATCGCGGGGTAAAAGTTTGACCCTTTAATTCTTTTTTCGAGTATATTACATATAAGTATCTTTGTTTATTGTTAGGCTTTGGCATTCGTCTGGCCGAGGGAACAATGGCCTCGGAGGGTCGAGTAGAAATTTCTTATGGCGGAAAGTGGGGCACCATTTGTGATTCCTTTTGGTCTGATAACGACGCCAGAGTTGTCTGCAGACAGTTAGGATACCTAGATGGCGTTGCACAGGCAAACTCGTTTTATGGTTCCGGCACTGGGCCGTCGTGGCTGTATTACGTGAGGTGTGATGGTGATGAGAAGTCAATCTGGTCCTGCACAAATAGTGGATTCAACGTCAGTAACACGTCATGCCGGAATCATAAATATGACGCAAGTGTTTATTGTACTGGAAGAGGTGAGGACGAGCATCATTAATGAGCCGCGACACGAGAAAACCAACAAAATGGTTGTGCGCCCAGCGAAGACTCAGATCAGCCTGGGCATCCGCCCAGTCTGAACAGACTCTTTGCTTTGCGCTTTAAGGGTATTGCTTAAGGTCTAAGCTACTTCCCTGCGGACAGCGAAGACTCTGATCAGACTGGGCGGATGTCCAGGCTGAGCTGAGTCTGCTCTGGGCGCACAACCGCTTTGTTGGTTTTGTTGTGTCGTGGCTCATTTTTCTTTAAGTTTACCATACTAGTAATTCGTCACGTTCAAGGCCTACTCACCAGACTGAATTTGACAGCAGCCAGTAAGCAGATGTATTGTCAGCCAGTCTTTAAATATAAAGTGATGATTTATTTATGGACAAAATATGTAACGAGTATGATTAGGGGTTTTGTCCCTAAATCCATTCATTTTACGACTACTCAACCTAGCAATGTCCCATAATGTGATAAAGTCAACTATTAACGGAATTGTATTTTAGTTTGTTACATTCTGGAAATTACCATTTATAATTATTCCATTTGGAGGGCTTCAAAACATTTGGTCTTGATCCTGTATAGGCTGTTTACATTTGGTCCTTTGCAGCAATAAATACATATTTTCACAGGGTATAATCGATTCCGCTAATTTTCGCTTCCTGCAGAGACTGTCCGTCATATTTGGCTTCCGCCGAGACTGTCGGCGAACTTTTGCTTCCTGCAGAGCCTACTGTCCTCGAAAAATGGCTTCCTGCCGAGACTGTCCGCGTGACTCTGCTTCCTGCCGAGAGCCTCGGCAGGAAGCAGAATCACGCGGACAGTCTTTGCAGGAAGCCATTTATCACGTACAGAAGTCTTGGCAGGAAGCAAGAGATCGAGGACAGTCTCGGCGGAAGCCAAATATGACGGACAGTCTCTGCAGGAAGCGAAAATTAGCGGAATCGATTATACCCTGTGATTTTACTCTTAACTAGTATTCGATATTAATATGTAACCAATATACAGTCAACTCTTGATATCTCAAACACATATATCTTGAATCTAGGAATATTGTCTTAACACATTTCCTGTTTTTCTTTCCTGTTCAACTTCTGTTATATTAAACTACTCTTATTTCAAAGTAAATGTCCTGCTTCCAGAAAATTTAGTTTGAGAGATCAGTATTTTGAGATGAACTTCGACTTCGAGATATCGGGAATTGCCTGTATTAAGTAAAAAAAGTGAAAACTTTTCTACGGATTTTGTTATGAATCAATGCATTTAGTATTTTAAACAAGCGTAAAAATAATATCTACGTATTCCAGTAAGACTTGATCCAAACGTCACCTATGGAGCTATCCAACTCTGGAACGACAACAAGTACCACCTTATCTGCGCAGACGGCTTTGACGACATGGCGGCAAAAGTCGTCTGCCGATCCATGGGTTATCAGAACGGTATAAGCGTCTGTTGTTCAGCATTCGGAAGCATGAATTTGCCAATCACGTATCATAACGTGAGCTGTATGGGTAATGAACTGTGGATTATGGGATGTAAATATAAGACTGGAGTGGAGGGCTGCAAAAGCAAGCAATATGCGTCAGTGACTTGCTCGGATGTTCCGGCGAGCGGAGGTAACTATTTGTTGTTGTTTTATATGTTTTCATTCTCAAGTAGATAATCAAAAGACTGTAAGACTATAAAGATTTCGAAATCTGGATACGAACTTTCAATAGGGCAGTGATGGCCCACATAATTTTTGACTTACCGCTTTTATTCGATCATAAGGCGGGTGTTCCCCTTCCTTAACAATCCCAAAAATCTAATGGGGTTGTTATTTTGAAGGGAAAATCTCATTGCAGACGTGCACAATACTGAATCAGCCATTTGCGATTATTCTTTTAGCCGAATTATTATGGTATGCAGTTTGAACAAGTAAGGGCGTATACGTAAATACGCAGGTGCGTATTGAATTTTTGTCAAATCGACAAAATTTCAAAACGCACCTGCGTATTTGATGATGCTGAAATTGGGTAAATTGGACAAGATTTCAATAGTAACTGCAAACAAACGTGACTACATGAAATGAGCCGCGACACGACAAAACCAACAATGTGGTTGTGCGCCCAGCGCAGACTCAGATCAGCCTGGGCATCCGCCCAGTCTGATCAGAGTCTTCGCTGTCCGCATGAACGTAGCTTAGCCCCTTAGCTACCCTCTAAGCACTTAACGAAGGGTCTGATCAAACTGGGCGGATGCCTATGCTGATCTGAGTCTGTGCTGGGCGCACAACCACATTGTTGGTTTTGTCGTGTCGCGGCTCAAATGTCTTTTGGGCACAACTCTTAGTCTTGCCCTTCAAGGGGTATAAAACATGTAACATATAATCACCCTAGTTACACACCCCCCCCCCCCCCCCCCCCCCCCCCCCTGAACAGTGCATGTAGTAAAAAGATGATGCGTTTCTCCTTGTGTTTAGAGTACGTGTTTTATGAAAGAGGTAATGTTCTTTTATCATTCTATATAAAATTTTCACGTATAACAACATGCTATAATAAGAATTCAGCTGACTCATGAAGCTAATTTTGGCTCCGATTAAAAGCTATATGCATTGTGTAATGTAGAAAGTAAAGTATTAACAATTTCCAGTTTTTGTGATATATGAAAAGTCAACATATGTTTGTTTTGTTTTTTTTTTTTTTTTTTTTTTTTTTGTTGTTGTTAGCATGTGACAAGAAACAGGAATGTAAAACCATTTTCCTATGTTTTATTGTAGTTGTTTTTAATTGTATATTCTTTTTTTCAGGATATGATTCGTAAAAAATGGCACTTTCCTATGTTTTTTTTCAGAATATGAATTGAAATTAGAGAATAAGTACTATGGCAATGTACAAGTACGACATTTTGACCTGTGGGGCTATGTGTGCGCCGACGGCTTTGATGACCTTGACGCCATGGTGATATGTCGGGAGCTTAAGTTCAAGGGCGGTTTTGCATATAACCAGTACAGATTTAGGTAGGCTAATTCAATCACAGTATGAAGCTATTTTAAATGTCGCAGGGATACTGCTTCGGATCCAGGGGTGGGCTTTTGGGGCTTTAGCCCCGTCACCTGGGGCTCTGTGTCCAATAT
Source organism: Ctena decussata (assembly GCA_963989385.1). Lineage (NCBI taxonomy): Eukaryota > Metazoa > Mollusca > Bivalvia > Lucinida > Lucinidae > Ctena > Ctena decussata. Next base: position 60,500,429 of record OZ022505.1, read on the forward strand.
AATGCAGGAATGTAGGTAATGAGGAGCACCTAGTGATAATTTTAGATGATTTCCCATAAGGTTAGATTGAAATATATGTTGTGACATCTCATTGGAATTGCCTCGCCGAGGCGATTCCAGTGATATGCCATAAGATATATTTATGGTAAGCATGATTCTATCTTGAATTTTTCATCGAATACTCTATTTTATCTGGAACTTTGATTATGGCCTCTTTCTTTGGGCGCTAAGCCCCACTAGTTGTCCAGAGAGAGCTCCGCCAGCTAGTTGTGGTCTAGATCCGGGCCTGAGAATACTTTTCTGTTTTTATGTTCCAAACTATGCAATGCTTAATTTGAACAGAATCAGACCTGCTTGAAATGGGGAAAAACTTGTTAGTTGCCATTTTATATTTAAATCCAACTTGTTTTAACTCGTAATCTGAAACTATGCTTAAGACTCGAGCACCGGCAAGAAAACAACAACTCAGGTCATAATGAATTCACAAATTCGATCTCGATGGATATCCATAGTCCATCAATTTTCTGTGTGACAGTTCAAGAAAAGGTTTTCAAAGTAATCTAATTATGCAACTTCGATGCTGCAGAGCAATCAACTGAAAGGCGATGAAAAAATAAAATAAAAATGTATCGATATTTAAGTCATGTCATTTGAAAATCGTTAGATATTTGATTCAAAGTAAGATAATTTGAATGTTTTAAATCTTTGAAACTTTATTTTCATTGTTTATTACGCAAACTGACATTAATGTTAAGCGTGTACAAGAAACACCTTCTTCTGCGCATGTGTGTATAAAAATGCAGGTCTGATTTATGAACAGAAAGAAGTTAGACAACTCTGAGCATGATAAAGATCAATTAATATTTTAGTGAATTTACGTAATAAGAGTCCAGTCCGAAACTATACGTGTGTTTCATTAAATGCATATGAGCCGCGACACGAGAAAACCAACAATGTGGTTGTGCGCCCAGCGCGGGCTCAGATCAGCCTGGACATTCGCCCAGTCTGGCCAGAGTCTTCGCTAAGCGCTTAAAGGGTAGCTAAGGGTCTTAGCTACCTTCATGCGGACAGCGAAGACTCTGATCAGACTGGGCGGATGCCCAGGCTGATCTGAGTCTGCGCTGGGCACACAACCACTTTGTTGGTTTTCTTACTCGCGGCTCATATGGTAATTAGGAGGTCTGTTATTATACGATTTATACTCTAAAGACAGTATTCAGGCTGTTTTTATTGTTTTTGTTTGTCTGTTTATTTTTCTAGAAATTTTATTTATCTTTGTTAAAAATGAAAACTGGCCCCGAGATTATGAAACTTTTTTTCCGTCAGCTGAGCATGAAAATTCAAACTCAAATAAATAAATCCAATGCATATTGCAGGGTTAATAATTGTTGATATAACTTCTGTCCTCTCCCTAAAAGCTCAAAACAAACCTTGTTTAATTCAATATTTAAATTTGAGCACATTCTAAGTTGAGCATGAAAAAAGTTTAAAATTTATAATTTCGGAGCCTGACTCTCCATCTGTGACAAAGCAGTCTCGTTAAGAGACGGCAGAAAGAAAGCTGGGCTGGAAAAATACACATTTCCCTCGCCCCAAGCGATTATCAAAATGTCCACCTATAATGCATAGGTCAGAATGCAGTCAGAGCCTTTGCTCTGACTGCATTCTGACCTAGGCAGAGCCGTTATCAATTTGTTTTTGGTTATAATGAGTCCGGCCTTTTTATATTTTGTCATATACGTTGACATTTGACCTTTCACCCTGCTTAAAGGAGTAAGAACACAGGACTGCGCTGGCTGTCAAACATCAACTGCAGTGGCTCTGAGAGTTATTTGGCCGGTTGCGGAAACATACAATGGGGTTCGATCCAGAAATGTGCTGATGACGTTGATGCTGCTGCATACTGCTACCAGAAATCAGGTATAGAACTTACTCATGGTACACACGCAATTCAATTCCCACCTGGAAATTAGACAAAAAAATCAGGCTTCTGCGAATACTTGGCTAAAATATATCAGTGTTTTTCCACTTATGATCAACTCTCGATATCTCAGACACCGATATCTCAAAGTATCCTTTTATAAAATAATTTGGCCATATTTCATATTTTTATTTAGATTTCAACTCTTTTATCTTAAATTACGGATATATCAAAGTAAATTTTCTGGGACAGAAAATTTACTTTGAGATATCAGTAGTTTGGGATAAAATTCGACTTGGAGATATCGAGAGTTGTCTGTATATGTAAACCATATCAATACAAAATGCCACCTTTGTTAAGATAAACTAGTAGAGTTATCATAAAACTGAAACTTCCCTAAACGAAATTTCGGTTTTGCCACTTTTAGCAGTTTTGTGACAGTGTTAAATTTGATTAAAACATGGTTAGTCAGATTATCTTGAAGTTTCGAACTGCTGCTAAAATTTAGGAGATATTACATTCAGGCCGCATTAAGGCCGGGCAATGTTATCAAATGTTCTATTTAAGAATAACAAGCAGGGATAAAGAGCAGTTTCATTTAGTTGTTACTTTGTTGTTGTATGCCGAAACTATAACAGGCAGGGATAAAGAGCAGTTTCATTTAGTTGTTACTTTGTTGTTGTATGCCGAAAATATATATCTTACAGGTGCTGTGTAAGATTTTTATCAAATAACTGACATACAGTGCTGTATGCAAGCGTTTCTCTATTCCTTTTACTGGAGAGTTATACTTGTTGATGAGTTATGCTTGAAATCAGGTCGAAAAATATTTTATTCAAATAATTGAATACATCCTTTTCCTGATACCATTATCTGTTACATGTAGTTTTATGTCTTACCTTTGATTTTCTTATGCACAAAATAGGATACGAGTTCCGTTTAGTAAATGGAACGAATTCCTTATCCGGTCGAGTTGAGATGAAAATTGACGAAGAATGGGGTACAGTTTGTGGAACCGCGAAATTCGATGACAAAGCTGCAGATGTTCTATGTCGGCAGATGAATTATCTTTCTGGCAGAGCTATGCCTAATGGCTTCTTCGGTGGAGGGGTAGGTCGGATAATGGTTCCATCGCTACGGTGCAAAGGAAAGGAAAAGTCCCTGTTGGAGTGTCAGATGAGGATTGAGCCAAAGGATCCTATTCGGTATGAGGGCAGGAGACTAAATTTCGCTCTCCAGCGAAGTAACTATTACACTTGCAGGACTCACAAACAGGATGCCGCTGTTCAGTGCTATGATAGAGGTATATATCACTTAAACATTTATATTTTCATTTAAAAAAATCATATTTCAGTCGATTTATATATTTTATAGGTTTAGAATTTCGACTTGCCAACGGCACAACACCAAAATCCGGTCGAATAGAAATTGGAATTGACGGTACCTGGGGAACCATTTGTGGCCATGCTTTTCATGGAAACCAGGCCGCTGATGTGATATGCAAACAAATGCATTACAAAGGTGGCAGAACCTTGGAAATGGGATATTTCGGTCCAGGAGAGGGCAAAATATACATGACGAAAGTAAAATGTAAAGGAGATGAACCGAGTATCATGCAGTGCCCAATAATATTCGAACCAGATGGTTTTCAACAAGGCAGTGGAAAGGCGCCAAGGTACCGCGAAAACTGGCGACACACGGCGTCATACCATTACCGGTACAGTTCTTGTTGGAGCCATAATGATGATGCCGCGATACAATGCTACACGTCAGGTTTGAAGAAGAATATAGATGTAACCAAGAAAGCACAGAAGATTTTGCTTCAGCACCGACACATTTCACCAGAGCACTTTGCTGATTATTTTAGTACATGTACAGCACATATTGTAATCACTCACCAGTCTCAGACGGAAATTAAACCGTCCAGTAACTCATTGACAAGTAGATAGATAATATACTTGTTACCAACTTGCAGAGATGCCCGGTTCGTGTCCATTAAAGTGCAGAATTAATGCACACACATACGTCCATATATACATGAACCATGTCATGAACCATGTCATGTTCGAGTTTATAGCAAGCTCGAAAGACCAATGTACACCAGAGCTTTTAAAAGAGCAAAGTGAATTTCAGCACATGTGTATTGCTTTGATGCACTTTTATGATAGTCATATAGCACGTAGTCATATAAAGGCTTAAACGTAGGTCAAGTCGAGGTATCAATTCATGAATATTCATGGCACTACTTATATTTATATGCCCGCTAGATTGTAATCTAGTTTAGGATATTTCTAAAAGTAAATGAAATGAGGGATGTTGGAAGCACACATATGTTAATTTTCTACCCACAGGCATTCAAAAGACGTTGTCATTTTAATAGAATGGGAAATTTGAAAGTATGTTTAAACACAAAGTACCGTCCACTCTCACCATAAATCTATTTCTGGAATGGCCCTTAAAATAAGAAAAAGCAATGTTGCATTGAAACTAAAGATCTGAAAAAAGTTTATCCATAGAAATACCATCCTTTTCTACAGTTTTGTCAACACTTCACGAACATTTTGTCTCCAATTATACAATGTCTTTACAAATAATTCTGAGCTATAAACTTTCTTATAAAAGTGGATGAAGACATATTCAGGGGGAGCAACTCTGCCATCTTCATTTCTGCCTCTGTTCTCAGTGAAGGTCAAATTTTAAAGCAAAATAAAACGTTCCTCTACGATGAAATAGATTTCCTTAATTTTGACGGGGTTTGTATTTTGTATGGTAAACAGGAATTCCGAACAGTTATTTCCCTTTGTAGTTTCTCTTTGTAACAATGACGGAATATGGTGGAGGTATATCCATACATCTTGAGCTATAAATTGTTGTAACATCGCACTTGAGTTTTTGCGTTTCTGTGATTCTTATGCGATGTTACACAGGGTATAATCGATTCCGCCAATTTTCGCTTCCTGCAGAGACTGCCCGTCATATTTGGCTTCCGCCGAGACTGTCCGCGAACTCTTGCTTCCTGCAGAGACTACTGTCCTCGAAAAATGGCTTCCTGCCAAGACTGTCTGCGTGATTCTGCTTCCTGCCGAGAGCCTCGGCAGGAAGCAGAATCACACGGACAGTCTCTGCAGGAAGCCATTTATCATGTACAGAAGTCTCGGCAGGAAGCAAGAGTTCGCGGAAAGTCTCGGCGGAAGCCAAATATGATGTAAGTCTCTGCAGGAAGCGAAAATTAGCGGAATCGATTATACCCTGTGTGTTATAACATAATTGAACCGCATCAAGATAAAACCAACAAAGTGGCACATGGGCCCAGCGAAGACTCAGATCAGCCTGGACAGATGCCCAGTCTGATCAGAGTCTTTATAGTGCGCTTAAATGGCAGCTTAGGGCCTAAGCTAGCTCCATGGGGACAAACAAGACTCTGTTCAGACTGGGCAGATGCCCAGGCTTATCTGACTTTTCGCTGGGCGCACATGCCATTTTGTTTGTTTTATCATGTCGCGGCTCATATTGTGTTTGTAAGTAATTATGCAATAATAAAGTGTATGGGAACACCACGATTTCACGCCATTTGTCAAGAGAGACAACTTTGGTAACTTTCTGTTTGCTTTCCTTGGCAACGCAGGCCATCGAAAATGGCATGTTTTGGGACTTAGTTAAATCTCAAAACCCCATCTTTTATCATAACATTGGAAATTACATTGCTAAAACAGTAAGACCACATAAAACAATTTCTTGGCTGACGAGAACATATAAAACAGAGATATGCAGTTACCGGAAAAACTGTATGGTATTTTACTCAACAGCAACGGTTTACTAGTACTCCTGTAAAGCAATTTTAAGAAGTTATTTGAGCCGCGACACGAGAAAACCAACAATGTGGTTGTGCGCCCAGCGCAGACTCAGATCAGCCTGGGCATCAGCTCAGGTTGATCAGGCTCTTCGTTAAGAGCTCATAGGAGCGCTAAGGGTCTAAGCTACGTTCATGCTGACAGCGAAGACTCTGATCAGACTGGGCGGATGCCCAGGCTGATCTGAGTCTGCGCTGGGCGCACAACCACATTGTTGGTTTTGTCGTGTCGCGGCTCATTTTAGTTTTATTAAGAGTTTTTTATCTATGTAGTAATTAGACTGGGAAATTTCTTATATGTATATAATATGCATTATATGTGTCATACCATTTCATTTCAGTTAAACTGTCCGGCACAAATGACCTGAATTACGGTAAACTTGAAATCAATTTCAACGACACTTGGATGGCAGTTTGCGACACCGGGTTTGACAACGTCGCAGCCAAGGTTGTGTGTAAACAGCTGGAATATAATGACGGGCGGTTCCAGCCTGGCTCCGTCCTCGGTACCGGGGACAACATTACCGTTAAGGACGTGCAGTGCGACGGTACAGAAAGAACCGTGAAGCATTGTCGATATAATATTGGAAAGTGTCCGTCCAAAAGTTATGTAACTGTCTACTGTAGCATGAACAAGATAAGTACAGGCAGTAAGTAACTTTTTGTAGAAAATCAGTTGTGACGTTAGAAAACTTATGCAGAGATGAATGGGTTCATATTCAGGGAGGTGGGGGGGGAGGGGGTGGGGGGCAATTCTGCAATTTTCATTTTTGCCTCAGTCTTCTCAATTGGGAACATCTCAGAAGGAAAGAATTTCCTCCCAGGAGCAAAGTCTTTCCTTTTAGAGCAGATCTGATTTTGATAGTGCTTCATCCAGGGAAACAAGCAGGAAGTCACTATAATGACCCCATTATAAAAATGGCAGGAAACATGAAAGTGTACCTAGGGGAGAGTCGGGTAACTTCGGACAGCGGATAAATTCGGACACTGACATTGTTTCCTTTATATGTCAGTTGTTTGGAATTAAAACAAAAAATAACTGGATAAACAGAGAAAATCCTGATGAGACGGCTCATTATGAGCCGTCTCATCTGGATTTTTACTGTTGGCAATTGCATGTCCGAATTTACCTGCCTGTCCGAAGTTATCCGACTCTCCCCTATATACCTTCAACTACGTATACACTAGGGTCGAGTCGGGTAACTTCGGACAGCGAATAAATTCGGACATACAATTGCAAACAGTGAAACGGCTCATCAGGATTTTCACTGTTTGCCCAGTAATTTTTTATTCAATTCCAATTAACTGACATATAAAGGGAAACAATATCACTGTCCGATTTAAAATGTTGTCCAAATTTACCTGACTTGACCCTTAGGCCAACCAGCGCATATACGTTGAGTCGTGCGAGACCATACACAGTTTGTTTTTTTACATTAGTTTGTCCTCTATACTGCAAAAAGTGAAATGCAAATGGCTATAACAAGTCCTAAGCAAGTGCAGCAGTAAGAGTCGTAATACTAAATTTGTCAAAGGACCTGGTGAGATGAGGGCCGTTTTTGGCCCCCATTCAGATTCTCTTAAAATTGCATGGTTTCTATTGCTTATCATTTGCATTGATAGGAACGAACAGAAATAATATGTTTTGTCTTTGTGAATTCTCAGAATCATATGATTTCTGACATGCCTATGTTGTTTCAATAATAATAAGGAAAATTGCAGGAAATGCTGAGTTTAATAGCTTTTTTAAAGAAATGTGACAGTTACAATAGCTTATAAAAAGCTTTTGATAATAGGCTTTTGATGAAATGCTTATACGTTGGATAGCACTGCTAACAACATGTTCACATCGCAAGGTCTGTACAGGTACCCCGCCCACTCAAGTTTGCAAGTCCAGAGACGCTAACCAAAAAATTCCAACAGATCAAAATAAAATATATACCAACTTATTCCTTGTGTTCTAACTAAGAAAATGAATACCCACAATATATGCTTATTTTGTCTATAAGCGGAGGTATGGTCGTTTTTAAGTGGAGAAAACTGGAAAAATGTTCCAAACGCTGCCGGTTTGGTAACAAAAAGTTAGAAATAAACATAGAACCCGGCCTCCAGCACATTTAATTTTTTCATGGCAAATAAATACATTAGAATTATGTCTGCATATAAAATATAAAATGTGCTGGTGGCCGGGCTCATATATTTTGAAAGCCACGAAGGCTACCGAATTCATCATTTTCGTCAGAATCCGCTTGGTGTATGTGTATGTTCAGTACAAAAATCACAAATGTATTGTGCAAGAGCTTGTTACTTTTGTGTTTGCTGTTACATTCAAGGTTTGAACTTTCCTATGAATACATTTCTATTATCGAAATAGGACTTTTGAAAAATGAGTTTTCTGGGGGCCAAATATGGGCCTCATCATACCAGGTCCTTAGTGGAGAAAGCTTCTATCTCCAAGCAAAGGAAGATAAAATCAGATGCTTGCGAAATGTAAATATAGGTCCAAGCAAAAGGCCAAATTAAAGCACATCTTATCCTCATGGACTGTATCATATATGTTTATAATGATAATTTTAATTACCTTTAATCCATAGCATTAGCTAATGAACTGTTGTGATTTTCTTTCAACAGATACTATAAAATTTATTTCGAACTCAATCTATCAAATTTGATAATAAAAAAACAAATAAAATAAAACTTTTTAATACAGAATTCGCAAAATTGTAAAAAATGCTGTAATGGTAAAGGTCATGGAGTTGCCTCAAATTATGATAACGTTGTTTACTGTGACTTTTTTAACGTTATTTACAGAGAAGCTCGAGCTTAGAGTACGAGAGGGCAAATACTACGGTTCATTAGAGGCTAACCTGTATGGTTTCTGGGGCCCAATCTGTCCGTATGGCTGGAATAATGACACCGCGAAGGCGGCCTGCAAACAGCTCGGTTATCTAGGTGGCGTGGCATTTAACGGAACTACCCGAATGGATACGCCGATGGCGCTTGGCAATTTCAGTTGTTCTCCAAGCGATAGCAAACTGAGTGATTGCCGATACAAAGGATTTGGAGATAAACTTGGCTGTCAGTACCCAATAATTACGCATTACAGTCGACCAACTGCGGGAGTTCTGTGCTACAAGCATGCAGGTAAGAAATACATTGCTCACGTGTATGACATAGGGGATCTTACCTGAGTGCTCATGTATTACTGAATTTATTAAACGAGTTGGGGAAAAAGATAAGATGCGAGGCTTTGCCGAGCATCTTATCGGTTTTCCCCAACGAGTTTAATAAATTCAATAATACAGGAGCACGAATGCAAGATTCTATTTATCATATGACACTAAAATCGCTTTTTATTAGCAAAATTTGCACTAAATCGTCACGATTTCGCCATTAAAAAACGCGACGCTTTTATGGACGTCAACGTATAACGTTACGACATAATTGGCATATTTAATCCACTAGTGGATTATCGTTTTTACTGCATGGCTTTATTACACTCTCAGGTGCGACGTCATATGATAAAAACCGTTTTCACTAGACTTCAACATAGGTTTGAATCTAAAACTTCTGTTTCAAATCTTCAGTCCTAGAAATTTACATGTATCTTGAGTTCTAGGATATTGGCAGACGTTAACCACACCTGGGCCCAGGTTCACAATCATACTTTAATTTAAGGTAAAACTTAACTTAGTCATACCTTTACTAAGGAGTGTCTTTAAAAGTGCTTCTGTACAACGCCTTAAACATCACCTTAACTAAGGTTGCGTTTTCGGAAAATTATACGGTGTCATACGGAAACTCTGACGGAAATGAGCGAGGAATTACGAATTTTATGCTTGATGTAAGCGGCAATTTATTGTCAAGCCTTACGTTTCAGTTCGTCCTTTGAATATTTGGTATTAAAACGCTGAAAAAATGAATAATTACTTAAAGACTGACGTGATGGCAAGTAGAGATCAACAGATCCATGATAGCAGGCAGTGCTTGAACGTTGCTCTCTCTCTCTCTCTCATTGTGGAGACGTTGTTGAAAACTTTCAACGTTGTATTCTCGCTAGACAGGCGAACAAAAGAATAAAAAAAAGCAATGATAATTCTAAAAATAAGCAAACTTATTCTGATGCAGTTTGTACTGGGCTGGAGAGTTTTTTTTTTTTTTTTTTTTTTTTCTTTTTTTGAAAGTGTCGGGCTGCAAACAAAACCAAGGTGGGCGATGTCTATGGCAAAAGCCACGATGAATATACATGTATGCACTTTCAGCTCAACCTTTGCGGCTTAGTAAAATATTTTAGAACTGGATGCGGGAAGTTCCTTGTATTTCAAGCTGTAGTTTTACTCGTTTCAAGAGGCCGAGTCACCAGTTGGCTAGATAATCTAGATCTGGGTCCGAGGTTATAAAACTTGAGAATAATCTCAAACTCAAAATAAAGTACACTGATTGGCCGCTTCCGAGCATGTGCTCGGAAGCAGCCAATCAGTGTGCTTTATTTTGAGTTTGAGAATGTACTCAAGTTTTATAACCTCGGGGCGTGGATTCGATCTTCGCCGAGGTCGCGAAAACACATCTGACCAATAGTACATCCTATCCAGCTCGGCTACCGCAATCTGAGGGCGACACTTGTAAGTGTTAGCGCGAGAATTTCAAAGACAAAGCTGAATAACGCATGCTCACACCATGTATATATCGACTTAATGTACTTGTTGGTTTCGCACATATTTGAGTGATTTTCTTTCAAGTAGGCTCTTTCTTTGAACACTAAAATCTTTTCATGTGCACAAATATATGACAGACAGACACAGACAGACAGACAGACAGACAGACACACACACACACACACACACACACACACACACACACACACACACACACACACACACACACAGAGAGAGAGAGAGAGAGAGAGAGTCCCTTTGTCGAAGACAAACTATCCAATCCCCTTTTAGAGCTCGAAGTACCTAAGAACATGTTATAGACGGATTTTTTGGCAATTCCATTATTATTATAACCATTATACGCCAAATTCGTAGTAGCAATATGTTCATACCCCAGGCATACGAAGTTTGAGGAAGGGCATATAGATTTTGCCTGGTGTCCGTTAGTCCGTCTGTCGATCCATAAGTTAACGTTTGCGTAAAAGTTTTTAAGTTGGACTTGGTTTATACTTGGCATGATGATAGATGTAGGTCGAAATTCTATACCACCCCACAGATGCCCATGACCGAGCAATCAAGGTCACGGACATTGGCTTTTCCAGTTTTCCATGTTAACGTTTTATGTTAAAGGTTTGATTCTGTACCATCTTGACCCATGCCTGTGACCTAGAGGTCTGGGTCACGGCTTTTTCTTTTACAAGTTAAAGTTTTGTGTTAAAGTTTTTGAGATAACATATCATCCAAACCCTTTGCTGGATTTGCTTATATTCCGAATGATAAAAGATGTTGGTCTGAAAATTTATTCTGTTACATCTTCGTATTGGCCTTCATTTAAAGGTCAAGATCACAGACGTTGGCTTAGCCATGTTTTAAGATAAGCTTATTTATCCCATATTGTTCAGTAACACCTAATGATATGTATCTTGGTTTATTTTGGGTTGGAACAGGTTTCATCATCTGGATGCTGCTGGCATAAGTCTTATATTTCCAATATTCTTCAGTTGAATCGTTTGATGTGTTAAATATTAGGTTTATTGGAAGGTTGCAGAAGATAAGTTGACATCCTCTGGATGTTGTTGCATATATTTTAAAATTTGTATCTATTATGTGTAAAGTTGTGTGTTTAAAGTTTGGTGTAATTAGGCGATGGCCATGGCCGGGGGTATATGTAGATCCCTGCTGACTTGTTCTAGTTCAAAATAAAATACATGACTACGCCAGTTAATTAAAATAATGCAGTGATCGCTTTTGTGTATATTTTCTAGACAATAAAAGGCTTTAATGTATTAATTATTCAATTATTTCTACAGCTAAATGGGTTGTTCGCATTTGTTTAGAGTTAAGGAGTTCCTTAAAATGTTAAAGTTGATACCGACCAACCTTAAAAAAATTAAGATTTTTCCTTAAGTTAAGGAATACCTTAGCGCTAAGGTGTTGTCAGGATTCCCTTTTAACCACTTTAAGGAAAAATCTTTCTTTAAGGTATTCCTTATCTCTGATTGTGAACCTGGGCCCTGGTTAACTATGTTTCCAAGGATGTTATGAAACGAAAAAGAGCTGTTGCGAAACGAAAAAGAGTCATATTTACCAAACGACCTGGTCATCAGGTCGTTTGGTAACTATGACTCGTTTTCGTTTCATAACAGCTCTTTTTCGTTTCAAAAGAGCCCTTGTATATACATAGTTAACCAGGGATGTTAACATCGACAGAGGTCGCAGCAAGCATTAAAACTCCGATGAAACATAGACAAGACAAATTATGTCATAATCTTAACGTGCAACAGTCTACATGGTCCAGTTAAAATGCCAGATTATCAATGAAAATTCCCTGGGTGTAATAAGTACCGTATAGGTTCTAAAATTGGGACATTCAAAATAATTTACCATGTTACCATTCCTAATATTGAAGAGTTTGAGTTTCTTAAGTGCGTCTATAAGATGTAGATAAAACGACAAACATTGTATTTAAGATGAGGTCGAATGTTCATGAGCAGTCTTAACCGTTTACAGCTTTAAAAGTAAAAAGTATGCAAAGACCAGGAACTGAAACAATCAAAATCCAAATCCAGCCCTCAAACCATAGTTGGAAACAACTAAGATTACAAATAATCAAGATACAGAGAACATATGGCCAACCGAGTGAGCAGCTTGTTCCCAAAAGGTGGCCACTCAGCCCATTGGCAATTAAAATGTGAACTAGCTGTTCACTCGGCATATCTGTTGTAACTCGGCAAAAACGGTGATGTGTGAAAGTGACCCTTTATTTTAATTTGTCCTTTCTTTCATCTTTTAAGCTAGGAAGAATCATATACTTGCCGAATATATTGGGGCGGCGGCTGCCTCCCTGCCGCCCATGTTCCGACGGCCATGGTGTGAATTGGTTTGCCCAGACCTTTCTGTCCCAATACTTGGACTGTTTACGATATTTTGTTAGTTGATTCTCCAGTTTAGTTTATTTATCACTATTTTCAGAGGGTGTAAAGTTCCGTTTGTCTGGAGGATCCGCCAGCCGCGGGAGGGTCGAGATCATGTTTAACGGCGAGTGGGGTCGGGTCTGTAATAGCAGCTGGGGCAACTCTGAAGCCAGTGTCTTCTGCAAGCAACTTGGGTTTATTGATGGGAAGTCCTACGATCTGGCCAATCGTTCGTCAGGGCACGTGTGGCTGAACTACCTTAGCTGCTTTGGGCATGAGAAGTCTATTCTTGAATGCAGTAACACGTGGAATCCAGGCTCTGATAATTGTGATGACGCTGGTGTCATTTGCTTTGATTCAGGTATGACCGTTAAATGAGCTGCGACACGAGAAAACCAACAATGTGGTTGTTCACCCAGCGCAGACTCAGATCAGCCTGGGCATCCGGCCAATCTGGTCAGACTCTTCGCTAAGCGATTTAAGGGTATTTAAGGGTCTAAGCTATCTCCATGCGAACAGCGAAAACTCTGATCAGACTGAGCGGATGCCCAGGCTGATCTGATTCTACGCTGGGCGCACAACTACTTTGTTGGTTTTCTCATGTCGCGCCTCAAATTATTCGCTTCTGGATGTACACTTATAGAGATTGAAACATAGTGTTGGAGGAAATCACTCACTAAAAATTTGTTTGAAATTGTAGAACTCAATGAGTAACTAAATGGTGAAAATTACATGAAAGTCCGACTTACAGAAACGGGTGGTCAGGTAAACCACCATAGTTGAAATTGCTATCACGTGATAAGTACTATAATCTTTAATAAGTGCGATATTTTATAATTCCACTGACTTATTTCGCTTTTATAATTTACGTAATTTAAGTCCGATTTTCATAAAATTTCGGCCAACTAATGTTTTATTAAAATTGTCAATTTCTACCAAATCCGTATTTTAGTGACCGATATCCTTATACAAAAAAAAAATCGCCATAGAAGTCATTAGTTCAGGCCTAAAGCAAATGTTACCGGTCCGATCTGTACTAGCTAGGGAAGCATTTTTAGACGATAACTTTTTTTAAAAGTTGGCAGCACCAACTTCAGTTGTATTTAAGTGCTGCTATCTAAAATGTTTAGCATTTCTTATTTCTTTGAGTGTGTATTGAAGTTCTATATTGATAACAAAAGCCTTTACTTAAGTTCATACTTCATATCTGAATGTTAGTTGAGAATTAGGTCTACTGATAATTTAACTCCCATATTGGACGCCGAAACCAATAATTATTTCTATTCTGTTGGCGGTTTTAAAGTTAGTCTAGACTTAACAGGGACTGATGAAACAAAACAGAATCAAACTGAGAATATACGGGCTTGTGATACCGAAGCGTTATATTTTGATAGCACAAAAAAACAAAATCCTCATTGTAGAAGTTAGTACATTTAATCGATAACTGTATTCTAAATAATTGTCGTTTGGGAGGTTAGTCGTCGGCGGAGCCGTAAAACACAATTTGCAAGCATAAAACCGATTGTTTATCCCCAGATGACAATAATCAATACAGTTATCCCCATTCTAATGCACTTTTGACAAACTGCAAACTGTAATACTTTGCACCCAGAGGAAGCGCTTCCAGCAACGTAAAAAAAGATACCAATAAGAAGTGACGTTTCATAATGACGTCGAATTTCCGACAGTATATCATAGGTACATTATCCAGTCAGCCGTCGCGTCATATCCGTAAATGCATTAGAATATGTATTGCTTTACTTTGCACCCCTGTTATTTTATGGGGAGACGAAAAGCTTATTTCGCAGTCCTTGTTTTGTAAAACGTTAAACTCGCTTGCAAGCAATCATGTTTGGTGGGGGTTTTTTTTCATTCGTTACAGTCCGTTTAATGAAGGGAGACGGCCAGAGCCATGGAGCCGTTGAGATCAACTTGAAGGGGAAATGGGGGACAGTGTGCAATCATGACTGGGACCAGAAAGATGTCGGTAAGTAGTATATTCAACATAGCCATACTCAATTTAGGTGAAACAATTTCCAGGGGAAGATTGATTCTTTTTTTATTTCTAGGTGACAATATTGGATTGGCGAGAACACCGTCTTTTTTATTGTTTTATCGTACGGATTGAATTTATATATAGCATGTATGGTTATAAGTTTGTTCATGTTTCACTTAATAAAATGTAAACATAGTTGAAAGCTAAGACTTATTCACATATATCTGATATGGGATGTCTGTTATGAATAAACATTTATGTCGATTGGAAATGTGTTTTCTTTTCTCCCTCTTTCTCTCTTATACTTATTTTCAACTTCACGTAAGAACTGCACCGCTGTTATATGAATATGCACATATGTGTGTTTTACTATAAGTTGTTAAAATATACTTTTTTGTCTTTTCAGATGTAACTTGCCGTCAATTAGGGTATGGAAAGGGACTTCCATTGTGTTGTTCCTCGTATGGCTACCGGAAGTCGAAGGATTTCAGTGATAACGTGAGGTGTGTCGGGAATGAAAGGCGGCTAACGGATTGTCCGCATGACCCACCATTTGGCAACGTTTGTTCCATGGATTACGCCGCCGTCGCTTGTTATAATGGCAGTCTACCTAACGGTACATTATGTCTTTTTTAAGGTCAATGGGTATATTCCCAGGGGAATTAACTCTGCTATTTCATTTTCCTGCCTTCTAAATTGCGGTCAACTAAAAAAGGAAAGAATTTGCTCCCCTAGGAGCAAATTCTTTTCTTTGAGAGTTGACCAAATTTTAAAAGGGCTTTGTCGTCCACAGAAGCAACCAAACAGGAAGAAAAGGTGGCCCCCACCTCCCTCCCCCTTTATAAAAATGGCAAATAAATGTGAAGGTATACCCATGCACCTTTATTGTTTTATAAGTTTTAAAGTCCAGTTCCTTTCTCAGAATTTGAATCTGATGATATAAGCGGAAAATATGAAAGGAAACAATAACATGATTTGAAATACACGTTAAGTGTACAAATACAGGTAGCATCTGTTTATCACAGTAATAATGCACAGAAATAATATTGCGTTCCAATAGCCAAAGTTTACTAAAAGGTAAGGGACCTACAAAAATTTCTCTACCAAACAATCCTCTGCACCCCAAGCAGGGTTGTCAAATGGCCATACCTAATTTAGATGTTAAAAAGTTAATTACTTTGTGATGTACAATTTCAAAGAAACATTGTTTTTAAAGGTCATGCTTTCAAAAAAAACTTGTGATTTGGATGCAAATTATGATGAAATAAATCTTCAAACTTCAATTTTTTAACACCAATAGAAATTTCGACCTGTTTTATGAGCATACAGAATACAATTACTCAAATCACGGTTTGGAGGATATTAACTTCTCCTAAACTGACTAAAACTAAGAAACCGGTCTATTTTCAGAGGCGGAATTTTCTATTACTGGCGGAGGAAACGTTGGTTCAGTGATGGTAAACTTCATGAACATCAGCGGAAGAATATGTGCTGATAACTGGGATGATGACGATGCCAAAGTTCTTTGTCGGCAGATAGGATTTTCGAAGGGTAAGCCCTTCTATGCTTGGGTACAAATGTATCATAATTGTGATCGACTTTAGAAATTATAAACACTACGCTTGTATGTCCTGGGGCCGTATTCATAAAGCCACTTAAGTGGTTGCTATGCGGTTGCTAAGGCTAAATATCTATAAAGGAGATTCCCTACAACTATGAAATTTGGTCTGGAGGAACAGTCTTTGTAAGACTGTTCCTCCAGAGCAAATTGCATAGTTGTAGGGAATCTCCTTCGAAGAAATTTAGCCTTAGCAACAGCATAGCAACCACTTGAGTCGTTTTATGAATACGGCCCCGGATACTTGGATTTAAATCTGTTGAGAGCAGGCAACTTATACGAGGGGAAGGGAGACAAATAAATGAGCTGCGACACGACAAAACCAACAATGTGGTTGTGCGCCCAGCGCAGACCCAGATCAGCCTGGGCATCCACCCAGTCTGACCAGAGTCTTCCCTGTCCGCATGGAGGTAGCTTAGACTCTTAGCTACCCTTTAAGCGTTAAGCATATAGTCTGATCAGACTGGGCGGATGGCCAGGCTGATCTGAGTCTGCGCTGGGCGCACAACCACATTGTTGGTTTTCTCGCGTCGCGGCTCATATTTGTTTTATAAGAAAAGAAAAGATCAGAGACAAAAAGATTGGACGGACACACGGCGCCAAGTGTGTGCAACTATGGTTACGTACCGTTGAGCCACTTGGGTAACGTCGATAAGAGAATTGAACTGAACTGAACTGAACTGAACTGAACTGAGACAAAAAGATAATAGCAAATGGCCAAGACTAACTGAGAACGTCTCTTTAATGTGTCTTTAACGGGTCTCCATGGCCTTATGGATAAGAGCGCTGACATTTAAACAGTTGATCTCTCATCGCAGAGTGTTCAAGCTAGAAAGCCAAGTTCGTCTGGTGGTTTTCTCCACCAAGCTCTGGCTTTCGCACACCGCTGCCTAACGATCGGCTCGACATAAGTGAAATATTTTTAAAAGGGACTGAAAATTTCTATCAAACGAATGAATAAATAAATAAAGCAGTGTGTCTGCCACCATACGAGCATTGCTTGGACATCTTTTTCACCAGGTGAAGCATATACCCATTACAAATGGAGCACTGGACGGGGAGAGGAGGCTCCGATCTGGACATCCCGAGTCAACTGCACGGGTCGGGAAAGGACCCTAGCCGAGTGCCCCAAAATACCGTACGGACAAGTGAAAGAATGTGTTGGGCATCATTTTGCTGGAGTCTTCTGTTATGATGATACTGGTAAGAATTTAGAAATTCAGGAAATTTTCTTGGACCTTTTCTACCGTAAAAATTCTTAATATCGGGACAGATAGGTCTGAGCAAACAGTTTAGCCCCTGATCAGACTGCTCCTAAAGAAGCAGCCTGATCAGGGGCTAAACTTGTTTGCCATTCCATCTGTGTCTTTTAAATTCATTACTGCATTTAAATACCAAAAGTGTTCAATTTTTAGGACAGCAATTAGTAATTTTTTAGGTGTCCCAATTTTTGGGATTTATGAGGTAAGTCATAAGCGGTCTCGCTATATTAGGTGTCCCAATTTTTAGGATTTATGAGGTAAGTCATAAGCGTCTCGCTATATTCAGTTTGCCTATGACAGGGTATATATTATTTTTCCGATGAAAAATAAGACTTATTTTGTCCGAAACAACAGACGATTTGCTTTAACATTAAAAATAGAAACAAGCTAACATATCATTGAAATCAAATTTGCTGCAGTTTATTCAGTCACGTTTGTTATTTTCGTTGTTGTTGTTTTTGTTGTTTAGAGACTGCAACCTTCACCATGTTCTTCCGCCATTTACACGGGGAAATAATTTTTGTGACTTCCTGTTTGCTTCCCTGGACAAAGAAGACATTTCAGAATGGGATCTGCTCTTATTGGAAAGGATTTGCTCCTAAAGGAGAAAATCTAACCTTTAAGTGTTGAGTCTTTTGACCTATATTGGACGGGCAGAAAATAAGAAAATAGTGGAGCGTTGTTGCCCCTGAAATTGTACCCGTTTGCCTTGAAAAATAGGGGTTGGCTGGTCAAGTTTGAAACATTTTGATACACGCTAAAAAAGCTGGTATCTAACTACTCTCGAATATAGAGTGTGAGCACTAAGGAATCAACAATACTTTACTGATAGTTTTCTCTTTGGCCGATTGCATATTACAGGTTCGGTCTGGTGAGTCGCCATGTCTTGGCGCCTACATGCCATTCAAGATAACCTTGCAAGACACGCACAAGCATAGAATATTCATAACAAAATGTTCTGAAAGGTAGTTACGAAACGTATAAGAGTCATAGTTACCAAACGACCTGATGCCCAGGTCGTTTGGTAACTATGACTCTTTTTCGTTGTGTAATTGCTCTTTTTCGTTTGTAACATCCTTGAACATAGTTAACAGGGTGTGTTTCGAGAAATTTCAGTATCGTTGTATTTTAGGTATATTTTACCGCCTCGGAGGTGGAAAGAAGGAGGATAATTTTGGCCGGGTAGAAGTTATGATTGACGGAGAATGGGGGTCGGTGTGCAGTAGTTATTTCGGTGTAAATGATGCCAAAGTTATCTGCAAATCAGTGGTAATTTACTTGTCATATTTGTTTAACCCGTAAAGCGCCAAAAAGCAGACGACAAAAACGCAGACGACAAATTTTACGTCTGCAAAATTTCGTAAAAATGTCTCAACCAAGCTGTATCATATTGAGGATTCAAAGACTGGAAATCCAACAGGGCATATACAACTATTTTTATTTTTGGCGCTTTCAGTGTTAACAGGCGGGGATCCAGTCAACTTACATTAAGATCTGACCTTGGAATAAAGCAGTGCCGTTAGAAATATGCTAACGATAAACGCTCGGATCAGTCTGTGCATCAACGCAGGCTGATCCGGGCGTTCGCTGTTCACACATATCTCAAGGGTACAGCTCGTTTTAGAGCTTAAATGTCATGAGGAACAGACCGTTGCAAATAAGTATATTTATATCAAAAAAGATATTGCGAAAACAAGACTAAGGGTGAACAGTTTATAATAATCTGATAATCGGACATATATTTAGAAAAAAAATAGCAATTTCCGAAATTTTCACAATTTTTGATATTGCGACCAAGATTTTGAAAACCATATCAAAGTTTTTTCGAAAAAAGGGTCAAAATATACATTTTATATTAGTGTGAACATATAGGCACAGCCCTGATTTCATAAGATTTTTTTTCACTAATGTCGTACGGCGTCATAAAAGCTTTAAGTGTTTTTTTTTTCGGTCATTTGAAAAATTCAGCCCGAAATAATTTTGTTATTATTTGTCCGACTATCATAAAACCTGTTTTCTCAAGATCTTTCAAGTTAGATATACTTATTTCCAATTTCCATTTCCATTTTCGGACCTGGATCTTCTCCAAATGTTTATTTTGTTTTCTGGCATTCATTAATGCATTATAAAGCAACGTATTTTAGGTGTCTTTTATCGGATGGGCGGCATAAAGGAGGACGAAGTAAATTATGGGCGTGTCGAAGTGATGATTGATGGGAAGTGGGGGTCAGTCTGTGGCCTTTACTTTGATATCAGTGATGCAATAGTCTTCTGTAAATCGACGGTAACAAACTTGGGTTTACGCTATCTATAATCAAGAATGTTGGTCATGGTGTTGTACTGACCTCGTTTTCCTGTAGCACAGCAAACACAAAATGTAATGGCAATATTGTTTCAACGCCGCCGCAACATCGTCAGAATAAACCAGCATGACGTTGTGTCGACGTCAAAACGACCGTGTCTTCATGTTGTGCGTTTTATTGGGATCTAATATTGGTGATTTTGGATACTTTTCTTACATACGAATATTCTCGTTTATTGGGTGCTGTCACCCTACTATGCAACAGTTTAGTGAAATTGATATTTCATCAAAGGAAATATCCGTTCTCACATTGGTAATTACATAACAGGAGCATAAAACAGTGGGAAAGGCAGGGTGTGCTCTATATAGTAGAGAATAAATGTCTTTGGTTTAAACTTATTTTATTTAGCTTTTTCAGTTGCTATGCATTTATACATACTTGAACATGTAAGATATTAGTTCAAGCTTTGGGTCTAGAACGGAAGCTAGTGCTTATCGAGTTTTTTCTCCCTGATGTCTGTAAAGACATTTGTTCTCTTCTATGTAGGTTTATGGCCTTGTTATGTCACGGCCTGTGTGATTCGTGGTATTTCCTTTGATGAAAAACCAATTTCACTGAACCATTGCATAATGTGATTAGGACACCCAATAAACAAGAATATTTGTCTTTAAATACCATGTGATACGGCTGTAAGAATACTCTCATTTGTCTAGTGTGTGTTATATTAATATCAATAGATTTTGGTACCGGTACTAAGCATCTTATGTCAAATCTTAATATTTGAGCCGCGACACGAGAAAACCAATAAAGTGGATGTGCGCCCAGCGCAGACACAGATCAGCCTGGGCTTCCGCTTAGTCTGATCAGAGTCTTTGCTGTCCGCATGGAGGTAGCTTAGACCCTTAGCTACCCTTTAAGCCCCTAGCGAAGAGTCTGATTAAACTGGGCGGAAGTCCAGGCTGATCTGAGTCTGCGCTGGGCGCACAACCTTTTTGTTGATTTTCTCGTGTTGCGTCTCATATTTTAATACACTAACCAAAACATCTGAAGCCAGTGTTTTGTATTCATCATAGCGCTTTGAATAGCGCTGAATGAAAGAACCATCTTAAAAGACCAAATTCTTTCCTTTAAGAGTTGATCTGTATTGAGCTGTGAGGCAAACATAAAAATGGCAGAGGTGCTTTCCCTGAAAGTGAACCCATTCTATGGCAATACTGGGCCATGCGCGCGCCTGCTGATCTAGCGGTTCCGGGTTCAATTCCCGCTAGAGTGGTTAACATGTTCAACCGTAAACTGCATACAGCATTTCATTATCATCCTCCCATCGTCCTGATATGAGTGAAATACTTTGACAAAGGACATAAAATCGCGTCATCCAGTCCTTCATTGGCAACTCTAGGGACCGTTATATATATACAGCATTTAGAAGCCACAGATTAGTTTAACAAAGATTTGAATTTCGCTAACTGAGACTCTCCTTTCCGCGTGATACTAAGTAACTTTACAAAATGAAAATAGGAATGATTTTTTTTTTTTTTTTTTTTTTTTTGATTTTATCGATGTGTAAACGGCGGCGAATCACTCACAAACTGTAAGTTTGTGAGTGATTCGCCGGCGTTTACGCATCCAGAAAATCCACAAAAATAAAATTCATTTCTTATAATTCCATTTTTATAATTCCATCTCGGCGATTTTTTCTCAAAATTGTCAGCTATAGTGAGTTTCTTAGAAATCGCCGCCAAGAAAATAGTTCCAAGTAGTTTCAGATTTCTGGCTCAGGGGGGTTATCGAAGTATAAACGCCGGTTCATGTTCGCTCTTGGCCAATCAAATTGCGCTAAATTAGCATTAGGAAGTTGAGTTGGAATAGACCTTTTTCACATTGTTGAAATTTTAAACCCAAATTCTGAAATTCTGGAAGAGCTCGAGTTGCTACGACGTCTAGTCGTATATTAATGCATGTTGTATACTTTCGACTCTTTTATGCATAATATTTATAGATTAATGTAATGTCTGGTAACAAATGGTGATCCACCAAGTATTAACAGTTTAATTTGTTTGTCTTAAGGACAAATTCGATTTAAGGGCAAATTACCCTACTAAAATCACACTTGTTTTAAGGCTACGTCACATTGCATGACCCGAGCTTGTACTGAGTTAGAAAAATAGAAACATATTCTCTTTTATGCTTAACTTAATAATTTCAAGTAATCGCATGGCTAGTTGCCGCTAAAACTTGTGGACCGGCGTAGTTACTACCACCATTAAATTAATTGCATGTACATAAAAAGGGATGTAAATAAAACAATGATTGTAACACTGGTCGCCTATATAATCAGTGGTAAAATCTTGTGATATATTTCCTGACAAACCACTAGGCGAACTAGCGTGACGTTTTAGCGCCATTTAGACGCCACTGTGATTTTTGGTGACGTCAGTTTTCATTACCATGGCGTTAGACTGTGAGACTTGTTTTCTCGTATCAAAAACGTTAGAACTTTCAGATAAACGCCTTTATTACAGTCAATGTCGTTGGCGGAATTTCTTCATATAACTGTGGAAAACTGAAAAAAAATCTGAAGGACACACTTGCTATTTCGTCGTTTCTTGTGCGTTTGAATCGAATCAGGTTCTTGCTAACAAGTGATTTGCTGCCAAATATGTCACTGGTTTGGAGGTAAGTCGTGAAGTGGATATATATATACATATATATCCATTTCACGACTTACCTGCAACCAGTGTTAGTAATAATCTTTTTGTCGAGCCCGCTTGCGGTCAGCCAGGCATAGTTGCCCGTTTGGTGTTGGTGCGTCCGTCCGTCCGTCCGTTTGCAGCCATATATTGAGTTAAGTAGACCCTAGAACCTTAAAACATCACCACAATATGTCCCATAAAAATTCTCATTGGCTTCCACAAAACTAGGTCAATGTGACCTACTTTCACAAAAAAAAGTACCACACATTTAGTTTTCGAGGTCAGCCCCATATCTCCCTTTCCATTGGCCCCAGAGCATTTAAACTTCCTCAGTGCTTGCACATTACTACTCCAGGTGACCCCCAACAAAACTAGGTCACTGTGATCTACTTTCACAAAAAAGTACCACATATTTAGTTTTTGAGGTCAGTCCCATATCTCCCTTTTCATATGCCTCGGACCATTGAAACTTCATCAATGCATGCATCTTACTTCTCCAGGTCACCCCAACAAAACTAGGTTACTGTGACCTACTTTCATGAAAAAGTACCACAAATTTAGTTTTCAAGGTCAGCTCCATATCTCTCTTTTCATTGGCCCAGACCACTGCAACCTCATCAGTGCATGCACCTTATCACTCCAGGTCACCCCCGACAAAACTAGGTCACTGTGACCTACTTTCACGGAAAAGTACCACATTTTTAGTTTTCGAGTTCAGCCCCGTATCTCCCTTTTCATAGGCTAAAGAATATTGAAACTTCATCAGTGCATGCACCTTACCACTCTGGGTCACCCCAACAAAACTAAAACTAGGTCACTGTGACCTACTTTCACGAAAAGTATCACATATTAAGTTTTCCAGGCCAGCCCTATATCTCCCTTTTCATAGGCCCCAGACCAATGAAACTTTATCTAGTCGTGCAGCTTACCACATCAGGTCACCCCCAACAAAACTAGGTCACTGTGACTTTCTTTCAGGAAAAAGGACCACATATTAAGTTTTCGATGTCAGTCCCATATCTCCCTTTTCATTCGCCCCAGACGATTGAAATCCATCAGTGCATGCACATAACTTCTCCAGGTCACCCCAAACAAACCTAGGTCACTGTGACCTACTTTCACGAAAACGTACCCCATATCTATCTTTTAATAGGCCCCAGACCATTGAATCTTCATCAGAGCATGCATCTTATCACTCCAGGTCACCCCCAACAAAAATAGGTCATTGTGAACTACTTTCTTGAAAAAGTACCACATATTTAGTTTTCGAGGTCAGTCCCATACCTCCCTCTTCATATGCTCAGATCTTTGAAACTCCATCAGTACATGCACCTTACAACTCAAGGTCATCCCTATCAAAACTAGGTCACTGTGACTTACTTTTACAAAAATACATATCACTTTTCATTTACCCCAGACATTTGAAACTCCATCAGTGCATGCAACTTACCACTCCAGGTCCCCTGCCATAAACTAGGTCACTGTTTTAACATTTTTGAGTGCTTATACCTCTGTAACCACATGACAGAGTCTTATCTTGAACGTGTGATAAGTTATTATGAAGACAGGGTGTAACCATATGAGCCGCGACACGAGAAAACCAACAAAGTGGTTGCGCGCCCAGTCAGCCTGGGCATCCACCCAGTCTGATCAGAGTCTTCGCTGTCTGCATGAAGGTAGCTTAGACTCTTAGCTACCCTTTAAGCGCTTAGCAAAGATTCTGATCAGACTGGGCTGATGCCCAGGCTGATCTGAGTCTGTGCTGGGCGCACAACCACTTTGTTGGTTTTCTTGTGTCGCGGCTCATATTATCCAAGCAGAGACTTTAGGTTGAGGATGACAAGTTGCAACTGCTAAAGAAGTTGCAACTGCTTAAGCTGTTGCTATCTTATGCTCAGCATTTTCACTAGTCAAAGCGCCAACGGGCTCGACATGCTGGCCGTGGCCATATAGTCTTAAATACCACTGAATTTTAAAGCGCTTGTTTTGCTACATGTTCATTTTAATATTCTTCTTCTTTCTAAATTAAACAACTGTCTGTGGGAACTCATTCCAGCAGGCACATGACGTTGAAATGACGTCATACTGACGTCGATGCGACGTAATGACGTCGCATCGACGTCAGTGCGACGTCCTTTAAACTTCATGTGCCTGGTGGGATAGGATTCGCTTCATTCTAATAAAAAAGCACATTGTGTTACATGTATTTAAATGGATGGACTGCGGTGTAACGAACCTTTCAACAGTATTTCAGTCATATCGAGCCAATGGAATGGTGATAATTTAAGTAAGTATTTAGTGGAGCTCTGTTTACGGTTGGAATGAATTCCGTCATAGCGCGACTCGAACCAATACCTAGCTTGAAAGGCGAGCATGTACGGGTTCACTTTCAGGTTCTGCCATTTTTACAAAGGGAAATATTAAGACTTACTGATTGCTTTTGCCGGGTGTCGAAATCCTTCCCAAATAAGGGATCATCTTAAAGGAAGAAATTCGATTCCTTTTGTTTTAGTAACGGGTCTCCTTTGAAAAGGGTAGCAAAGTTGCTACCCCAGAAAGCGAACCTTTTCACCTTTACCCCCCTATACCATATATGAGCCGCGACACGCTAAACAAAGTGGCAAGTACGCCCAGCGAAAACTCAGATCAGCCTGGGCATTCTCCCAGTCTGATTAGAGTCTTTACTATCCCCATGGAGCTAGCTTCAACCCATAGCTACCCTTTTAGCGCACAGCGAAGACTCTGATCAGGCTGGGCGGCTGTCCAGGCTTATCTTAGTTTTCGCTGAGCGCACAAGCCGTTTTGTTGGTTTTCTCGTGTCGCGGCTCATATCATAGTATGCCGGGTTTTATTCCAGGGGTACAAAGCGGGATTCCCACTATATCGCATGAAATACGATAAGAAAATTGATACGATTTACAATCCAAAACTCCATTGCAATGGTACAGAGAAAGAGCTGAAGAGATGTCCTCACGAGGGTTGGAAAAAAGTTACAGAGTCCAGTGATGCATGCTTTGGAAACAAGAAAGATGCGGGTGTAATCTGTTACAGATCCGGTAATTATTGATCACTGTAAATTCACATATGGTTTACTATGTTTTCAAAGATGTTATGAAACGAAAAAGAGCGGTTACGAAACGAAAAACGAAACCTGGTCATTAGTTCGTTTGGTAACTTTGACACTTTTTCGTTTTGTAACAGCTTTTTTTCGTTTCGTAACAGCCCTTGTATATACATGATTAACCAGGGGTGATATTATTGTTGGCAAAACTTCGGGTAATACTCGATTATCGATATACATGTATCTGATTTATTAAAGATTTGGTGACAAGAATGCCACAGACGTAATCTGCTACATTCGGGTAATAACTGATTATCGATATTGAGTTGTACATGTAGTCAAAATTTCCAGTAGTGTACTCTGCTACGATCTTTTTGTTTATCTTAAAGATATCTGCAAGATATTTCTTATTTTCAAACATTTTTATAGCAAATCTTTGTGCTGTATGCTATTAGTTTATATAATAGAACGCCTGCATACCAACGAGTAGTTTGTTTCCGATTCATAATGAACACT
Organism: Ctena decussata; assembly: GCA_963989385.1. Lineage (NCBI taxonomy): Eukaryota > Metazoa > Mollusca > Bivalvia > Lucinida > Lucinidae > Ctena > Ctena decussata. The sequence goes on from OZ022505.1 coordinate 60,526,718, forward strand.
GCTAAAGTCTAATAGGGTCTAGTCGGGTAACTTCGGACAGCGGGTAAATTCGGAAATACCATTGCAAACAGTGAAAATCTAAATGAGACGGCTCATAATCAGCCGTCTCATCAGGACTTTCACTGTTTGCCTAGTTAATTTTGTTTTAATTCCAAACAACTGACATATAAAGGAAAAAATGTCACTGTCCGAATGTACCCGCTGTCCAAAGTTACCCGACTCGATCCTTTGTCGTAACTGCTGAAACTGTAATAACTGCATTCAAGTCTGACTCCAGGGAACTAGGAAACACGATTTTGAAATGTAACAACCGGATAGAGAGTGAATTACCTTAGCAGAACGATTCTTAGTACTGTAAGACAATTAAAATCTGCGGTATCAAATTTTCGTGGTTTATTTCGTGATGGACATATTGGCGTATATTAATTTTGGCGGTCATGACATACATGCCTACAGATAATAAAGAAAATTTGATGCAAATTTGTATCAATTTTTCTTACTTTTCTATTTAACTGTACATTGTGGCATCCATTAGAATCGCCTAATCGAGGCGATTCTAATGGGATGTCACAATGTTAAGTTTAATGGAAATGTATCTTTAAATCTAAAATGCTCATCAAATATTCTATTCTTTCTGAACCTCCTTTATGCTGTGCGTATGTATATTTTTTTAACGTATGTAATATTGGCGGACATATATTTTAGCGCTCTGTGCCCTGACCGCAAATATCGGCAAAATTCAGTAACCGCCAAAATAAGTGTACAGTACTCACCTTAAAGCATGGTACACCACCATGGTTTCCCGCCATTTTAACAACGGGGGTCAATACTTGTTATTTCTGTTTGCACCCCTGGATAACATAGCACACACAGAGTCGGCTCTCGCAGTAAAGAATTTGCCCCCCACAGGAGCAAATTCTTTCCCTTAAGAATCCACCCATATTAAGGAGGGAGGCAAAAATAATTGAGCCGCGACACGACAAAACCAACAAAGTGGTTGTGCGCCCAGCGCAGACTCAGATCAGCCTGGGCATCCGCCCAGTCTGATCAGATTCTTTGCTGTCCGCATGGAGGTAGCTTAGACCCTCAGCTGCCCTTTAAGCGCTTAGCAAAGATTCTGATCAGACTTGTCAGATGCCCAGGCTGATCTGAGTCTGCGCTGGGCGCACAACCACAGTGTAGGTTTTGTCGTGTCGCAGCTCATATGTAAATGACTGAGTTGTTTCGCTTGGAAGTTTACCAGTTCACCTTGATATTATTCACAGTGAAGCTTGGTTCAGGAGTGGGAAAACATATTACCAACGGACCAGTCCTTTATTACACTAAAGATGGACAGTGGGAGGCTATTTGTGACGAAGGTTTCAACGATTACAGTGCCCATCTGGTATGTCGAGACCTCGGCTTCGCCACGGGAAGAGCCATTCTTGGCTCAGCTTACGGGAAGATATTTGAAGATATTTTGGAAAATAAAACGCTAGCCTGTCAACAAGACGCATCGTACCACGATAAGGTTGATAACTGTCTGAGGGACAGGCCAGGGCAATGTAATCAGTCGGCAGATTATGCCTCAGTGGTGTGTTTTGACGAGGAGAATCGAAGTAAATCATCAGATGAGAGTAAGTACAGTGAAATCTGTCGTAATGGATCACCAAATTGAACACACGGAAAGTGCCCGTTTAAGACAATTGATCCGTAATACAGGCTCATTTGCACTGTTTCCTTGTTTGTTTGTTTTTTGTTGTTGTTTTTTTTGTTGTTTTTTTTTGTTTAAAGGATCCCGGAAAGGTGGGTGCTAAGACAGGTGACCGTTAAATACAGTGACCCCTTAAGACAGGTTAAGACATGTATATACTACATATGAGCCGCGACACGAAAAACAAACTGAGTGGTTGTGCGCCCAGCGCAGACCCAGATCAGCCTGGGCATCTGCCTAGTCATTGATCAGTCTTCGTGGTCCGCATGGAGAACGCTTAGAACTTTAGCTATCATTTAAGCGCTTAGCGAAGGGTCTGCTCAGACTGGGCGGATGCCCAAGCTGATCTGAGTCTACGCTGGGTGCACAACCACTTTGTTGGTTTTCTTGTGTCGCCGCTCATATGCTGTCATATCATTGCATTATATTATATGTACATTTGGCCAAGCTTTAAGCATTGTACCAAAATTACTAGAAAATGAAAGGGTAACACTGATAAAAGTTTTGTCAGAGTTTTATTTTATTTATTAAACGTTCTGCAGTCAAAAACAGGGTAAAGAAAATCTTGTTTTGGATGATAATATACTACACTTACAGCGAGGAGTCTGTGACCGTTGATCTGGGTCTAAATTGTTTGCCAATGTTCCGAAATTGAGATGACAGGCACAAGATGCGCAGTCCATGAGATCTGTCTATATTTCACGTCTACCAATTGCTCTCATGCGAAACCGCGGTTCAGAACGCCAATCCATGAGAGGAGTGTCCGGTTTTGCAGCAGAGGAGCCAAAATCGTGAACAAAGTTGACATCGGTACATATTATCTCTGAAAACTATCTATGCAGAATATAAGAATGCTATTTTGTCGCATATAGATTGCTTCTTCCACATATTAAAGGATTAGGCATATGGTCTTGCATTTTTCCAGATGTGCATTTAGTACAGCAAATCATGTGTCCAAGGTCAATCTCGGCGATATATAAATGTAGGGAAAAGTCACATTCTGTTGCTTGATTTTGAGTCTCTGACCTTGTCAGTCGTAAAGAAGTTAACAGAACTCAGTACTGTACGCATAAATCCAAACGTTGAAAGTAAGCTTTCCGTGTAGGACAGTTTAGGTTTTAGAAAATATACGCAAAAACTTGGCATCGTCAGCCCGGTTCCGCATGAGATAATAGAAAATATAAGGAATTTTATGAGAAACAAAAACAAATTCTTGACAATAATTGAAACAAAACTAACAAGAACTCTATGATAAGTCATTATTTTATACATTGCAGATGACTACTTTTAGGCCGTTATTATTCCCAGCTTGCCTTTTTTAGGCCTTTAACCTTCTTGCATGCCTTAAAACAGACAAACGGGGATTAAAACAGCCAGAATGTTAACTGCATTGTATAAAATAATGATATATCACAGAGTTCATGTTAGTTTTGATCCAATTATTGTTCAGAAGCTGTTTTTGTGTTTGATGAAAATTGTTTATATTTTCTATTATCTCATGCGGAACCGGGCTGACGACGCCAAGTTCTTGCGTATATTTTCTAAAAACTAAACTGTCCAACGCAAAAAGCTTACTTTGAACTTTTGGATTAATCCATACATTAGTTCTGTTCACTTCTTTGCGACTGACAAGGTCAGAGACTCAAAATCAAACAAGAGAATGAGACTTTTCCCTACATGTATATATTGCCGAGACTGACCTTGAACACATGCTCCGCCGTACTAAATGCATAACTGGAAAAATGCAAGACCATGTGCCTAATCCTTTCTCGTGCCGAAGAAACAATCTATATGCGGCAAAATAGCATTCTTACATTTTGCATAAATAATTTTCAGAGAAAATAAATACCGGTACCTCAAACCTTGTGTCGATGTCAAATTTGTTTACGATTTTGGCTTCTCTACTGAAAAACCGGAAACACCTCTCATTGATTGGCGTTCTGAACCGCGGTTTCGTATGAGAGCGATTGGAAGGCGTAATATTTTGTAATTAGTCGTGTCCGAAAACAATGCAATTTTAATCGTTTTACAAATCTCAGTGCATGACTTGCGCGGACTGCCAGTTAGCTTGGATGAATGAAGCCTCGCGCAGGTGTGAAAATGTATAGACAGCCGTTCCCGTTATAAGTAGGTCATTGAAACTGTTTATCGGTACTTACATATAGTCCGTTTTTGCTTCTTTTTTTTTCCTTTGTTGTTGTTTTTGTACATTTAGTGCATTTAGTGCTTTGATTCCTCTTTTACCATGTTATAGTCCGTTTGCTCGCAAATGCAAACGGCATCCCCAATATTTTCTCAAAATTGGTGAGAGGTAAAAGATTTTCGAATCGCTCATTCTTAATTTTCATCCTGTACATAACAAAATCACAATTTTGCAGACATGTGAGGTTTTGCATAAAAAAGTTTCTATACAAAAACAGGACCTAAAATATGTCATTTTTACCTCTTAATTACAAGGGAGTAAAAGTTGGCTGTTGGAATTCCCGTTTAGTTTTACGTGTTAGCATGTGAACAATGTATGCTATCCCTAGAACAAAATTTGCATAATTAATTGAAATTTTATTCTAAATCCATTTTTTCTACTTTTTGTTTCTGTCAGAGAGTGGTTTTTCCCCCTTTCCCCCAGGAAAAATGGCTATAGGAAGGACGACTATATAGTGGATTGTCCGGACCTCATAGAGCCACTTTTCCCCCATAGTCCTTTTTCCCCCACCGGGAAATTGGCTATTAATGAATTTGGTATAGCTGTTGGTATTTTGCGGAACGGAACGAAACGGAACGGAATGGACTAGAGACATTTCACGGAATTTATCGCATTAGAAATGCGTGAGTTTTTCAACGTAGGTAATAAGCGTGATTAATACAAAAAATCAATATGCAAATTTAGCAACCTTATTTTTATAATACTCAATAATTACTAATTTAAGAAACAAGGAAGGAGTTATTTCTTTCCATCGCAGATATTTATATAGGTACACATACGCATGCAAGCTTACTGGAAGATGTACGAACGGGTGCTTTGTACAGTCATGTGTTTGATTTAGCAGGCAGTTTATTACATTGAAAATAATAATCGGACGTGTGTCCCGATGGAAGTCGAGCCCACGACCCCTGCATGAAAGGCCAACACTAGTCCAGGCACTCCGCTGCGCGCACGCACAGATGAACGCTTGTACAAACACAAAATTATACAAATTTATGCACGCAAACACGTACACTCATAGCCGTTTTTGGCTAACACGGAAAAGCAAAATGGCTGCCTGTTTTCCCCCAAAACAAAAATAAGACACACTGATGGACACATGCATGCGGTTCTAGCATCTGTTATCCATCGATATTTTACGGACAGATACTCATATTTCTGTTTCACCTCACTATTATGAGAAGGAGCAAATTCCACTATGTAGCGTGTTCTCCTGCAATCATATTACCAGGGGGGAAATCCACTATGGAGGGGAAAAACGGCCATGCAAAAACACCTATAGTAGATTTTCCCCGGGGAAAATTGGCTATATAGTCATATTTTCGGGGGGAAATTCTACTATATAGCCATTTTTCCGGTGGGAAATTCTACTATGGAAAAATCATAGTCATTTTTCCGGGGGGAAAACTACTAGGGGGGAAAAGCTACTCTCTGACAGTTTCACCCATATATTATCAAATTTTAAAACATACAGTTTTTACTCGCAAAATAATATAATAGTTCAATATTAATTTACAACATAGTATTACCTGACCAGTGATACCAGGCGTTACGCGTGCGGACAGGTGAATACATTTTACTTTTTCATTCATATACGCCAACACCTATAGTAAACAACGAGTTTACGCTATCGCCTATCAACAATATTTTGACGCCCTTTAGTGAAACTGCTCAGTTTTTGCATTAAGGTCAATGGAAAACAGGGGTGTCCAAATCATTTTGTCTTGTAGCAAAAGTAAAATTTCTTGTAGCAAAAACACAATTTAAGGTCAGCCATATTGGCGCGCGGCACCGTTATAAAACTTCTTATTCCAAAAGGCTATCTCTTGGAATTCTCAATTTTTTTTGTGCTCCACTCCCCTCCATTAGAGATGATAAAATGACAAGAAACACATGTATCTATTTATCATTAAACTCTTACAGTATAACAATCTTGTAACATGAACATAAAGATGGGCAGCTAGAAGTTTCCCAACTGTGCATCATTATAATATCTCAATTCTATGTGTTCATCCAAACAGTACTAGACAAAAAGCATAGATACAGATCAAACTGCTCTTCAAATATAACCTCAAAAGTATGTCATTTCAGTGCAGTAAGACTACCATCCTAAGTTTAATATTTAGTGTAATTCAACAGTACTGCTCATAGTGTTAGTGCTGACCAATCCATTGCTGAATTGCTAAAAAAATAAACAATCTGCTTATTTGGCATTCTCAAACCATCACCCCTTCCCACTTTTCTCTAACTCTCAATGCAAACATCTAAAATTGCCCCTTGGATGATGAGTCTGATTTGTTCTGGTTATTTTGGTGAAAGCTAATACTTGTTTAAACCTCAAAATCTGTCTTATCTCAAAATCGAGTTATATTCTACACTTTAATGAACATACCTGTCATTAGACCTGTCTATTTTCGTGGAATATTAGATTGACAACAAATATAGCTGCATATTTGGGTCAGTAAACTTGTACAATTGCATATTTCTGCCTCAGCCAGATGCTGAGGATCGCGGATTTCCCAGGTTTTATTTATAAATTCACTGGTTCTCGTTTCACATACGATGCATCTGAACTGGCGGGAACTGGATAGAAAAACGCGGACGAACTGACTTGGAACAAAAAGAAAATTGCTGGCACTCGTGATGATTTCAAGAAAGTATGATCTGATCAGCCTGTGCAAATTTTGCATGATCGATATTTATGATGACTTTACATTACGTATCTGACATGTTTATCGAAAAAAATCGATATGGAATCATTGTCGATTGGCGACACTTGCAATCAGGTGTAAATATATAACAGAAACATAACCATAAAGCCGTGACGCAATAAAAGTCATTTACTCTCGGTAAAAGTTACCTGTTATTACAGTTAGAACAGGTACCTTTATTGATGCGCTAGCCAATTAACACCTCGCTGCGTCTTATCAGCGAATACCCCTCGGAATGACACGACCAATATTGCACCCTGTTAGGTAATTAGGTCACGGACAGTTATTCCTTTGACTAGCCGCCGGGTAAGAAGTTACTGCAAAATGGATGGGTCAGAAAAAAATATGACAGGAAAATTCAGCATCCGGGAGATTCTGAATGATTGGCTTCATTTCCGGGAGACTCCCGGATTTTCCGGGAGACATCACATGTATGCGCTCTGGTTGAGTGATTTCAGTACTGTGTATTGGTACCCGAGTCACAATCACCCAAAGTATAAACAGTACCTCACACAAATAAAAAGAGGCTACCTACGGGGCAAATAATCTGAGGCCAGGTGGGAATTTGGCAAAATTTTCGCGATTTTTCGGGAAAATCGCATTCAATTCGCAAAAACACAAATCGCAATTTTTGGAATTCAATTCGCAAAAAAATGCGAAAAGGCGACAAATTGGCACCCCTGGAAAATATTATACAAAAGCATCCAAAAATTTAGACTTTCCATATTCTGTTATGTATAGTTGTAGGAATCAGTAGGACATTGGAACATTTAATGGAACTTTCATCGTTTACGAGAAAAAAGCGAAATCCCGTTTGCACTTGGGAGCAAACGGACTATACCAGCCTAAACAGCTCCATCTTATTCTTAGTATATTTATATTAGCTCATAGGTAACTTATGTTATCTGAGCTATGAAAATAAAATATTTGTATTGTGTTGTATTGTATTTTGTTGTATTGTATTGTATTGTATTTAATGTATTGTATTGTATTGTATAATGCCTTCAAAGTATGAGTATGCATGTTCTGATGACCCGACAGTAATGATGGGGGATCAGCATTCTTGCGAGAAGTAAACGATAGCTCGTTGATGCCTCTTGTACTTATGAGTATTATCCTGGCCCCGAGCTTATAAAACTTTGTATGCTCATCTCAGCTGAGCATGAAATTTTACCTGCTATTGAATCATAGCAAATTACTAATAAGTACACTCATTTTCTTGCTGAGTTTGGCTGAGTATAAAAAATTTTCTCTGTTCGTGAATATGAAAATGCCAACATAAGTTGGCATTTTCATATTTATCAGCAGAGAAAATTTCATGCTCAGCTGAGCTGAGCTCGATAAAAGTTTTATAACTTCGGGGCCAGTTTTTGATAGAGTTGGCAGACAGATCTTGAACTTATACTGCCGAAATTATCCAAAAATGAAATTTTCCGTCTTTAACCGCAAGAAATGCGACCTATCAGTGCGGAAAGTCTCGACAGTTTGCGACAATGTCAGTTTGATGGATCAGGGACTGAGTTTGAGATTGAAGCTTATATGAACTTATTAAACGTAATACTAGACGCAAAACTTTCCAATTTTCAGGTTACAGCTTCAAAATCAAGAAATCTGATTCCAGCGACAACACGGGTATAGTTGAAGTGACGCACTTTGGCCGCACGGGACGGATCTGCAGTGACAACTGGGACGACGACGACGCACTGGTTCTCTGTCGCAACAAATCTTTTTCAAAAGGCATTGCTTACCATCACACCGACAACGAGTTCGCTCCCTTGCTTGGACGAGGACCGTTCTGGATGTTGAACGTGAATTGTACGGGGACGGAGAAATCCTTGGACAAGTGTAAATTTGAAGATCGCTTTAGGAGAGGAAATTGCACGAGCAGAAATTCGGCAGCTGTACTGTGTTACAATGAAGATAGTAAGTATATAGGCAACAAGCGAGTTCGGACTTCCGAGTTTCCGGTTGAACAGGAGCAGAAAGGTCAAAGGTCAAGTGTGGCGAAATCCGATAGGTCATCAGAGATAATGGATAGTCACATCATTTTAGCAATATAAAATAGACAGAGAATGTTTGAAATTTGAAATAAAAGTCGATATATTGGTGTGTTACGCTTTGCGTATACGGCTTTTGGCATCCGTGACTTCTGACCTCCGAGAGCAAAATCTGAGTGTGTGCAAGCGCAGTGTGGAACTCCGTACTCGCTGATCGGAGCACCGCTCGGCCCATTCCGTAAATCAGAATTCACAGAATTGTCAGTGCAGTGTTCTGGTTGAGAATACAGGGGTGTAAATGAATTTCGATTTTAACACTTCAAGTGTATGGGTACTCCTCCGTCTTTTTCCGCCATTTTTGAAGGAAGGAAACTTTTGCGACTTCCTGTCTTTGAATAACGAAGGTCTGACAAAGTGGGGTGTCTACTCCAAAAGGAATGAATTTGCTCCCAGAGGAGCAAATTCTTGCCTTTCGGGGTTGACCCCAGTTGAATAGGTGGGTGGGGTTAAATAAATCTGGCAAAGATTTTTATTTTTCCATTGAAGCTAGCCGTTATAACTTCTCCAATGAGCCAAAATAAAAACAGGTAGTCCACTTACTGATTACTTACAGATTTTGGTGTATTTTCATCTAATTTTGACAGTTCTCTTGAGTCAGTTATAAAAATAACACGTATTTCTGGAAAGGTAAATGAACTCTCCAACATACACATTTTAAGGGATTGATTCAGGAAAATACCTCTTGTTTTTATTAATTTATTTACATGTATTTATTTATTTATTTTTTTTCATTTATTCTTTTTTTTTTAGTTTTTCCTCACTAATAGTCACCCAAAAATTTGATATGGAAAAGTTAACAATAGATCTAAAAGAAAAGAGATTGTCTGGTTTAAGCTTATGAATTATTCGTTTCTGGTTCTGAATCCATGCTGGGTGGCGGGTGGGGAGGGGGGGAGGGGGCTGTTGCGCAGGATAGTTTTCTTGTTTATCATTGCTGATCCCATGGGTGATTCGCGGTATTGATGTGCGACAAGACAGTGATCGCCAGGACCAAGTTCGGTGCCGTTCTCCGAATTCCCCCTTTCCTCCATCACCTAAACATAAAACTACAGAACGCCAACAACCGAGCCTATGAGAACCCTTTTACATGTATAATTTAATTAAGCTGACTGTGCATAAAATTTAAAAGCTATATATTGAAAGTAAAATTGTATCATTGCTTCATTAAAGGTTTGGAATACAGACTAAGTACCAAAGATGGTGTAAATAAAAAGTTCGGGCGAGTGGAATTGAAGGTCAATGGTGTGTGGGGAACTATCTGTGATTCAGGCTGGGACGACGCCGACGCAAGCGTGTTATGCCGCCAAATGGGTCACGATGACGGTTACGCTTTGAAAAAGGCTTATTACGGGCCTGGAAAAGCAGGACCTATTTGGCTGAGTCATCTGAAATGCAAGGGGAATGAGGAGAGTCTTCATAAATGTCCGCATCGAGGCTTTAATAGCGCCATAATGGATGGGTCTAACGGCTGGTGGAAATGTAGGTCACATAAAGATGATGCCTCGGTTTATTGTATCGACGACTGTAAGTATCTTTTTATAATACCATAAAACGAATTGTTTTGCTATCTTTTCTCCTTTGATGCATCTCGTTTTGTTGATATGTTGCTTGTTTCTAAAGAATAAACGATTATTTTTCATGAATTTATTTCACTTAGATAAGAGCCTACATATTTGGGAAATTAAAACTTTTGGATTTATTTGAATTACATTCTCCTGAATACTGTAAAATTTTGCGTGATTATCGCAAAAATTCTGGAAAAGTGGTATAACTATTACTTTTAAAATATGTCTTATTTTCTCCTTTTAGTGAAACTTAGCCAAGGTTTCAACGCGTCAATGGGTGCTGTGTTGGTTGTCCATGGTACCGAGTGGCATGCCGTTTGTGACACAGATTTTGAATACAGAGACGCTCTTGTTGTGTGTAGAGCACTGGGCTTTCAGGATGGAAAGGTAAGATCAAAGGTGAATCGGAAGTCCTGCAGAGGAGATTATTTTTAAAAAGAAGAAGTTGCCTCCCATTCCATTGGAGATTGCTCTTATCGGAATGTTTGGTTTCCTGGAGGAGTAAGGTTCTTTCCTATATAATTCCAAGTCCATAGTCTACTGGTAGTGATAGTGTCGTCGCTTTCGCTTAACGGGTAGTTAAAGGTCTAAGCGCTAGCTCCATGCGGACAGCGAGGACTTTGATTAGACTGGGCGGATGCCCAGGCTAATCTGAGTCATGGCTGGGCGCACATGCCACTTTGTTGATTTTGTCGTGTCACGGCTCATTTGGTAATTGCTAGCTATTGGGACAACTTAACCTATTGCGATAGCTGTTTCTACTGTAACTGTCCAAAATTTGAAGAAGAAAAAAATGTTTGATTTTACTTTTCGATGATATGTGCAATAATATGTGCAAAGAGTGCAGTCGGACTTGCAGACAGTGTACATCCATATCAGACCGGTTCTTGCTGGGTCTAAACTACGTTCTTCAACTGTTATATACCGTTGTTTATAGTCCCTGACTTATCAGACTTGTCCTTGCTGGGTCTAAGCTACGGGCTTCAATGTTTATAGTCCCTGTAATATCAGAGTGCCCTTGCTGGGTCCCTGTGTTCATAGTTCCTGTACATTACGTTGGTACAACACGTGACTCAACATTGATTCCACGTCATGAAGTTGAATCAACGTCGCTTCAACGTTTTGCACCTACTGCAATTGTGTTATGTTCAATTTCCAGGTTATTCACGGTTCGGCATTTGGGGATCTGTCCAGTCGCATCGGGGTAACTTCAGTTAAGTGTAACGGTGACGAGTCAAGTTTTCGGGATTGTCCGGTTTTCCACAGCTATGATTGCCCGTCCGGACTGTATGTGTCTGTATTCTGTTCAAAGGAGAAAATAGTCGACACCGGTAAGTTGGGTTTTTATGCATAGCCTCTCTTCGGATATAACCTTTAGCGCCAACATGTAAACTGTATTTTTAAAACACCAAGGTACATCAATTTTAAGAGGGCACTCCTATGATTAAATCACAGAATAACGCTGAAGCAAAGAAGATAACGAGTATTTCTTACCATGCAATGCACACTATGTGACTGTGCTCAAAGTTGTCATTCGGGAAGTTAAATCGATAGTTTTGAAAATGCAAATTGCGTGTTGCGACTACGCGCCATTGACACAATATTTGCGACAATAAAACCTCCGAAAATGACAATTTTGAGGAGGTTTGGCATTTAGTACACGCAACGTACTATTAAAAATTGATTGTTTTTGCATGCTTCTTAATTTAATTCCAAATTATAATTCTTACGGGCCCGATATTTTGTTCTTATTCAGACCGGAGTTTCGAATAAATTCCGTCTGGTATAAATACTGTGCTAAAACAAGTTTCTTCACCGCGCTATATCCATAGGGCTGATGCATTAGAATGTGCCGTTACTTGACTAGTTGTAAAGATAGGAAGTTTGACACGATTTTCTTTCCTGGAGTAAAGGCACAGCATTAGGCGCGAGATGTGTCTCCCTCTTGTCTATCGGGGTTTTCTCTTGTTTCTTCCACTCTCCATCCGACAGCTCGATATTGCCCAAACTACTGTCTCAAACGGCCAGTTAACCCAAAATATAAGTATTTAGATTTTAGGGAACTCAACGTATGTTGTTTAGATTCAATCCAAAAGAATTAAACATAATTAAAAAGAACTTCACCATAAAATGTTTATATAGTATTCGTATCATCATGTTAAGATAATTATGGATGTACTTTTGCAGGATTTAATGTCAGAGTAAAACCAGATAAGCACAGTAAAGACAAATTCTTCGGATTCCTCGAGGTTCAGCGGGACGGTGTATGGGGCAGTGTTTGTGCCAGAGGGTTTGACGACAAGGCCGCAACAGTAGCCTGTCGACAACTAGGGTATGCCGGAGGAGCGGCCTACAACCCGCCCAAAAATATCTCTAGTCCACTTTTGTTGGACAACGTCCAGTGTGTTGGCTCAGAGGAAACTCTGTTGAGATGTCTCTTCACAATTTGGAATGTTAAAGATGGTTGTAATTATTACAGCAAGAGAGCTGGAGTCCTATGTTATAATGATACAGGTATATTTTATCAAATGAAGCGATGAATTTTCGAAAAATACCCTTATATTTCCCGAATCGCAATATACCAGCAACGCTTTTTTGCAGTGATATATTCAAGGAGTCGGTCGGTATGCCTATTTACATATATAAAGATTATCGTCATATTGTAAAGCGAAAGGCATCATGCAAGCATTTGGGAAAATAACATTTCCAAATAAAGACAGATAAATAAATAAATGAAATCTAGCATTTATATTAAGAATAAAATACACATAGATTATACAAGTTTTAAGCCAAACTATTGTTTAAGGCTATGTTCAGAAAATTTACTTTGACATACTAGTAGTTTGAGACAGCAGGAGTTATAATGTAAAGAAATATATAAAATGCATTCAAACTATTTTCTTTGGTATGTGAAGCCATTCTGAGATATCAGTTCTCGAAATAACGAGAGTCAGCTGTACTTTGTGGAGATGGAACCCCACGTATTATAACCAAATATTTACATTCTTGGTGTATTTATTGAAATGCCCTATAGAACCCATTGGATCGTAATGCAGTTTACATTCCAATAATTACATCGAGACAGGCGACGTCAATGACGTCAAAATAAACAAGGGCTCTCTACAATCTGATTGGACGTCAGCGACGTCACGACGTCACGCATGCTGTTGTGCTGTTAGCAGAATAACTGCGTGTACCTGCTTTACTGCTTCAATTTTAGCGCGTGTATGAGATTTTTCATGAAAGATTTGATTGAAACGAATGTAAATATAAGCAATGAACTTAATTTTTCTGTTGTTTATCGAAGTGTAAACTACATTGGATCACTAGCAAAGTTTACATGAACCCCTTCGGGGTTCATTCACTTTGCACGTGACCCAATGTAGTTTACACTTCGATAAACCTCAGAAAAATGAAATTCATTCCTTAAATAAATACGGCGATTTGTCTCCTCTGAGAACAGGCTGTGCCAATAACTTTTAAAAATGAGAACCGGAGATAGGGGACGTATGCAGCTTTGCAAATGACATGTCTTGTTTCGAGAGCATTGTATTATAGATCAAGGGCATTTTCTATTTCAGGGCTTGAGTTCCGGCTAGGAGGGGGAGAAGGAAGTAATGGTAAGATAGACCGTGGACGGGTTGAGATGAAATTCAATGGCAAGTGGGGAGGTATTTGTGATTGGCTCTGGGATTCCAGGGACGCACAGGTCTTTTGTCGCAATCTGGGGTTCAAGGACGGACTTGAGGTCACTGGAGCGAGATATGGGCATGTGGACGGTCCCTTGTGGTTCACGCGAGTGAGCTGTGAAGGAAACGAATCGACAGTTCTACAGTGCCGACATACTGGTTTTAACAGTTCAGATGGTATGGAGGGCGTGTATGCAGGACTTTGTAGGTCAAGGTCACATGATGCTGCTGCCAGATGTTTTGAACGTAGACTCGGTAGGTTATAGTTGGTTATAAATACGCCTCCATGTATTATAAAATATCACATGCCTTCTTTAAAATGTGCTATGAAATGAATTACTATTAACCCTTAATGCACCAAAAAGCAGACGACAAAATCTACGTCTGCAGAATTTCAAAAAAATGTTTCGTCCAAACGTTTTTATACATAGTGAAGAAACTGCGTTCTAGCACTTCTACAGGTGTGAGCCAATTTGACATATACGAGTAATAAGGGAAAGTTTCATTATCACTTAATAACTTCTCTTTTTTCTTAACATATTTTTACATCACAAACGGTATCAGAGAGTAAAGTTCTTTATCTTCAATATTGTGTTTTAATTTTGATTCGCGGTATCGATGTGTTACAATTAACCCTTAATGCGCCAAAAAGCAGACGACAAAATCTACGTCTGCAGAATTTCAAAAAATGTTTCGTACAAACGTTATTATATTGAGAATTTGACCACTAGAGGGCAAACAGTGTATATTCAGATGAGGTGGCTCCTTATGAACCACCTTATCTGGATCTACACTGTTTGAAAATTTAACTATCATGCTCAGAAATGGAGTACAGATTTACCTGGCTATCGTATAGGTATACCGATAGGTATAGCGCTCAAAATATAATGGCCTGAGATAGAACCTGTTATCTCATACTCCTTTTACATCATTTAATGTTTAAATAAATAAATCATCCTTGATCATTCCTAAATCTACATTACATCCTCTTTAAGATGATATTTTTTTCAAAAAAATTACTCGAAAAAAATCGAGGTCTTTTGAAGTTACAAATTTCATGCCCGTGTTTCTATTAAATGATAGAGGAAATCACAAAAAGAAGCACCCCCTGTTGAAATGAATGCCTTGGAAAACATTATATTTTCTTTTAATTACAACATCCTTGATGGATCCTATTAGCCGATTTAATTATCTTTCTAAGGATATATTTTACATGCATCTACTAGAAATTTAAGTTAGGTCAAAACTAGAATAATTCCTAAAGGACAGAACATTTTTTTATATTTTTTCGCTTTAAATCGGGCCCGTAAAATACAGGTAGTATATATCGATTTCAGTGAAAACGGATAATGGCCATATTCACGGATGACACGCAACCAGATGCTTAATAATAATAAGCATAATTGATGATAATAGCATTCATTTCTTTCTTTCTTTCTTTCTTGTCGGATATTGACCGACATTAAAGGCAGTCGCTTAAAACAGACCATTAAAATTTGATTGCAATTATATATTTAACCGATTTACAGTGCGCGGCCCGTTCTAATATTCAAAAATTGAGATGACCATCAAACTTATCGGTATCAATTATTTATAATTGTTATCCAAACATATTTATTGTGCCCTCCTAATTGGTCTGAAAGTCGCCAGGGTATCTGATTTTTCGCACATAGGGTAGTCCTATTGTTTAAATTTATTGAAACGTGGTGAAACAATATTACTCAAGCTGCAACCTTAATTGACATAAAGTCTAAAAGCATTCTGTCACCAGTCATGGCTAATCTAAGACAAAAAAAAGGAAGATGAACTATAGAGAACTCAACGAAGGAGAGAAGATTTCAGCCCGACGTGTTCCAATTCAAATACGAGCAGTTCTGCCAGAGACATATGATGGAGAACTTGACAAAGTTGTCGCATACTTATCATCAAATGTCCTTGTTCACATAATACCTGCTTATCTGAATGGGAGCTCATTGCGTTAAAAATTTATTTGATTATTTACTTGTTGACTTGTTTACTTATTAATGTGTTCTCGGTTTATATGTTCTTTTTATTTATTCATGTAGTTTTCGCTTATGCAAAAAAGCTGGTTTTCTCATGATGCGGCTTTCATTCCAACTCCTAATTATACAATAATGATCCGTTGCAAGTTTTATTATGGCTGTCATTTAGTGACCACGTGCCGCGGGCACGCGCTGATTTATTGCTTATTATACCATATC
Source organism: Ctena decussata (assembly GCA_963989385.1). Lineage (NCBI taxonomy): Eukaryota > Metazoa > Mollusca > Bivalvia > Lucinida > Lucinidae > Ctena > Ctena decussata. The sequence continues at coordinate 60,542,858 of OZ022505.1, forward strand.
GCATTAGATCACTGCAGATTATATGCAAATATTGGACAAGGGACCGTATTTCAAGTGGACGATAAGAACATAATCAAAATTTACTTTAACTAAAAAGATAGGTTTTAGGACGAAATAACACAAGTTTAAAAACTTTATAAGATCCTTATTGCTAATAATACACTTATCTGTGCATTTTATGCTCGAACAAACCTTCAAAAATCAGTAATGATAATTTACGATATGTATTTTACAGTAACACAACTAACCAGACTGTGCGGGTGCGAAGGCTGACAACTCATTATTGTATCGATACGGTAAAAGAATTGCCGCAAATATGCCTTGAAGCATATTTTGACAATATACAACGGTGTCTCAAAATGCCATGTAAGAGATCACCAATATAAGCTTTAAGTTTGACTCCTAAATTATAGACAGGTGGATGAACTCACGATTTTACGTACTTTTCAACAATATCTCAATCATACCAAGGGGGGGGGGGGGTGATAATAAAGAGCTATGTGCAATGCGAGCCCAAAAATCAGTCCAAACAGGACATGTCCGGCTAATAATAATAAAGGCTCAAATCAAGCCCGCGCAGTCTGGTCACATGCTCCCCTGGGCACTCTTTTGAACCAACGCTTCTTCGGCCGGAAAGAGACTACTCTGATTTGAAACGTGTGAAAGAACAGGTTGATTTGAGTCCTGTCCACTTATGGACGGGACAGCAAAATAGTGCCTTAAGACAAATGCGGCTAATGTAGACACAGCCACTAGATCCAGATTTTCGCATACACCCTCGATTCTATAGTAAGCATACTTTCTAAGCTAATGACTAGGAACCTAATCAGCCTGCTATTATGTCTTTAGCGCAGGGTGGTCTGCGTCACTAAAATCACCTGACAGCATGAGCCACAGGTTAATTACAGCCTTCTTTCTGTGTTTTGACAGATTACAGAGACTAATATGATGACTACTAAACTAAATGCCACATGACTAACAAGTACTATTATTTCAATACGTTGATTAGGCTGTGCATCTGTTCCAGTTTTATACTTATACTATTATATGTACATGTATATATTTTTTAAATAGCCAGAAAATCTCTTTAATTTGGCCGGATTTTATCCATCCTTAATTTTTTAGGTAACATTGTGTTAGAAAGTTTCAGAAAACTGAATTTAGAGATAAAAAATACTGTGGAAAAAAAAATGATAATAATAAACAACCACAAACAAACTCAAATTTTATACAGAAAGTCGGAAATACATTACATGGTAAATTACCAAAAAGCACATTTTCGCTATCGTCTTATTACTATTCTTTATTCATTTATTTTTTGTTCGGTACGTAAATTCACCGGATCGGACCGGATCGGGCCTAATCACCGGATCGGACGGGATCGGACCAGAATTTCAGTATCTATAGCTGTTTTATAATACTTTCTTTGACTGTTAATGTGTATATTTTGCATAAGATTGTGTATACAAAAGATATATTACAATAATATTTGAATTTAATAAATTTACAGTTTGTTGTTATTTCGTGGAAATTTCACTGAGACAGATACGTAAACATGCATATGCAATATAATGTGATTGAAATGGCTAAAATATGAAAAGGTCAGATGAAATAATGTGATTTTGTTTCATTTTTTGTTCGAAATATAGAGTGTGGGTACACGTTATAGAGGTGATTTAGAGTAGAGCAGTGACCTATAAATACATATAGGTCACTGAGCAGAGATAATATGTGCTGGATACATCATGCTAAATGCAATGCAGACCCCCTTTAAACCCAAATATTACTGCAATATATCCATTGGGCATACTATCTTCTACAAAATATAAACATAAACAGTCATAGAAAGTATGATAAAACAGTTATAAATGGTAAAATTCGGGTCCGATCCGGTTCGATCCGGTGATTCAGTCCGATCCGGTCCGATCCGGTGAGTACACGTACCCTTTTTTGTTTTTTATTTTGCTTTTTTGAAAATAAGAATCAACAGTTTATGTCTCAATCATATATGTACAACTGGCGATAAATTAGTCAAATACAGGTAAGGTGCTGGGCCAATATTGTCCCGCGAGAGCTTATCGTGAAACACTGGGACAATATTACCTAGGCGTGTCATTGAACATTGATATCAAACCGTCTAACAGGTAACCAAGCGTGTTAACTCTACAGGGTAATCGGAAATCAACAGATTAAAGGAATAAGTGGTTTTCTCCCCCCTGATATCGATTTCTGCTCATGTTTAGTTTTTGGCGCTTTAAGGGTTAAGATGCTGATTATGACTGCTGCTCAGCTTTAGCACATAAATCCAGTGTTTATTTTAGGATAGTATGATTCATTGAAATTAGGTTAGTTTCTTTTAGTAAGTATATACTGTTATATTTCATAGCAGTAAAAATGAAAATGTTAAATTTTTATGCGGTTACTATCAGCTTTGTTTTATTTTGTTTGAAACATTGGATACCGGCAGTAGTTACATGTCCTAGTTCATTAAGCATTTTCGCGAGCGGTAAATGATATACCAAGGGTACGAAAACTGCCAACTGTTGGCGACAGGTATCGTATACAGAATTGTTCTCTTTTTTTACAATACATTTCAGAGGTTACCAATATACGACTCGTGAACTCAGACAATAAACCCGACTACGGTCGCGTGGAGGTGTATTTGTCAGGACCCGACCAGTGGGGTACAGTATGTGACGATTACTGGGACGACCGGGATGCCACTGTTGTTTGCAATCAGCTTGGATTCGCCAACGGAACAGCTGTGAAAGGTTATAGCATATTAAGGAAAAGATGGCATGACGATTTTGTATTACATGCGGGTAACTCTCCCTGGCACAAACAAATGGCAAAAGGGGCTTGTTTTTATATGATTGTAGGCGCAACAATATTTGAGTTGGAGCTTCATCAGACAAATATCTATTGCTCTAAACATTCGCAGAATACATCCCTTAAACGTCTTTTCTATATTCAAGTTTTATTTTCGATACATATGAAATTACCAATAAAATGATATTTTTTTTCAAGCATATACTTGCTTTACACTAAATATAGAAGTGCTTTTCATAAGTAGCTATGCACATACTTCAGTTGAAGCACGCGCACATTTAGTATAACCTTCGCTTCCACTTGCACACATCAAGGTGGATACGGTATGTCACGATCACGTGCTAATAACGATAAATATCATATATGTATTTCAAAAGAAATAATCTCTGACCAAATAGGAAAATAAGCTATATCTCGGGTCTTATAAGGCAGATTTCATTGTCGTTAAAAGCAGTTACCCGTACTAATGTCATTTGTCTGAAGCAAATGTCGTTAATGAAATGAAACCATTTACCAGACACTTCAAACAACTGATCATGAGGTCAGTTTTCCGAAGTGTCCAGGGGCCGTATTTATAAAACAAATTAGGTGGTTGCTAAGCTGTTGTAAGGATAAATTTCTATGAAGGAGATTCCCCACAACTATTAAATTTGCTCAGGAGGAACAGTCTTTTTCAGACTGTTCCTCCAGAGCAAATTTCATAGTTATAGGGAATCTCCTTCATAGAAACTCTGCCTTAGCAACAGCATAGCAACCACTTAAAGACAAATATTCTTGTATACTGAGTCTCACAATCCTTTTATATGCATCAGTCCAGTGACACTGCTATTTCATCAAAGGAAATACCCCACTTCACATAGGTAATTACATAACAGGGTCATAAAACCAATAAACACTGAGGGTGTGTTCTCTATAGTAGAGAATATTTGTCTTTAAGTTGTTTTATAAATATTGCCCCAGGTAAATGATTTCATTTCATGGAAAGATAGCATTTGATACAGACAAAGGACGTAGGTGCAGGGTAGCTGTGCTTTATGACATAAAAATCGGACTTTTAAGACTGGAGATATAACTTATTTTATCATATGACGTCGCTGTATTTCAGTGAATAACGTCGTGTCATAAAAATTGTATGACCACACGTGTAATAACACTTTGGTGCGCACACGTAACGTCCTTGACAACGTCTTTATCAACAATGCGTGTTCTTATTCAAACAGCTTTCAGTTTGAAGGCGTTAAAATCTCATTTTAAAGGGTTATATGATAAACAGAATCTTACACTCGTGGTCAATTCATATGAAATTTATGAAACTCGCCGAAGGCTCGTTACATAAATTTCATATAAAAATGACCACTCGTGTAAGATCCTCTATATCTTTTTTGGTCTGCGATTTCTGAATTTCTTTTGAAACATAAGATAATTACTGTTATTAGCACATGATCGTGGCGTATTTTGTCCACTTAGAAACATGTACATATAAACAACGCTTAAAGGTATAGATACACCTTCTTCTTTTTCATCTTCTGGTATGCTTCCTATGTAAAAGCTTTTTCAAAAATGGGGTCTACTCTTAAATGAAAGAATTTGTTCATAAAAGAGAAAATACTCTTATCCAAAACATAATTCCCGTTGGTAAAAGATGCTAAAATAGAAATCCCAGAGTTTGTTAGATGAAACTGTACCCAATATTAAATCTCTGGCTGTAACTTATGAGTAAAATCTGAAAAGCGTGATGCTTTGCTTTTAAGCACAGAAGACATCAAAGGCCTTAAAACAACAACAACATACTCTGTAGTCAAAATGTACATTTACAGTTCAATACATGCCATATCCTCTGACACTCGTTGGAGTAAAACTTTCTTTTTAAAAGACTCTGAAATTACTCAGAGAACTCAAATGGTAATTGTATGTGGGCATCACAACAGTTAACTACATGAAATCATGTATTTTATATTTTTATCTACTTTTCTATTAAACAAAATCATACTATGAATAGAAGTCTGTAGTTTTTTCAAGGGCAAATGATATATTTAATAGTCCAGTGTTTTATTACTTTTTTGTCCTTTTAGCTTTACTACTGTTTACTTGCCTCACTTTAATATTAAAGCTATATATAATAAACGTGACATACAGTTTCTAACTCAAATCTCTAACCACCTTTACTTTTATTTGTTTAATAATCATGTCACTCTTTTGCCAATAGAATTTGTGCCTGGAATGTACCCTCATGTTGTAACAGAGCGTCAAAAAAGATATGTTTTATATTAATACTGGGATAATTCAAATGCGTCTTGCTAAAATATACATACCGTACTAATCGTAATAAGCCCCTGTGCTCTAATATGCGCCCCAGCATCTTTTCTAGAAATAATGATATATTGACTTGCTAATCTCCGTGTTTTACATCAGTTTTACAACGGGGAGGAACATAATTCCTGTTTGCGTCTCTGGTGGACGCAGCTCTTTCAATAGAGTCCACTCTTCTAGGAAAGAATTCGCTCCTACAGGAGCATTTTTTTCCTTGTTTCCTCTAGGACCTGACATCTTTTGTGAAGTGAAGCAAAAACTGAAAATTGTAAAATTGCTTCATCTGAAAATAGTCACCTTAATACTGCTCATTAAAAGTGTTTTGGCAGTTGCTATTTTACTGCATTTTAGGCTGTAAATAACGCCCCCTCCGCCCTGTCGTAAAATGAAACGCCCCAAAGGGCGTTGAAGTTGGTTTAAACATATTTATTCTCTCTCAATTACAAGTAACATACAATCAAATATAAATAGTACAGGCTTAGGGATTGGAACGAAAGCAAAATGCTTATCGAGTTCCTCTCCCTGACATGAAAAAATTGTACACAATGTGGCGGAAACTGTACATAATAGAAGGTATATAACATTTTAAACCAAATTTTGTACTATGTGAGATAACTAAGCAGAACTGCAACTAATCATTACACAAAAATAATCAATGGAAGAATAGCACTTATAACCTTACAGAACGATTTCGCAGAAGAGCAGAGAAAAAAAATTTTTTTGATCTGTATGTGTGTCTAAATATTTCAATCACAAAATGGTAAGGGGAGGAGAGATAAAAAAAAAAAGGAACATGCTAAGGACACAAGAAACTAAAATAAGTCATCAAAGGAGGAAAAAAGTACCAAACGATATGACGCACAGGATTGAGAGAGAGGAGGCGGGTACCAGAATATCAGATTATGTCTATTAATCTTCATATACATAAGGTGCATGCGTAGTATTAGTACTTAATACTTAAAAGCGTTTTGTTTCGATTATAAATTTGTAAACTTTCTCAAATATTAATTTGTTGATTTCTTGCGACAGAGACAGATCACCATACAAAAATAATTTTAAGGAAGGATGTTTATATGGCGTAATTGCAGTTATTAATTCATTACGTTGAACTTGATAGAATGAACAATGAAAGAAAAAGTGTTGAGCGTTCTCTATACTACCACAATGACATAAAGGAGAGTCTGATATATTTTTTACAAAGAGGTCGAAATTAAGCGAGCTGCAATTTGTCCGCAGGCGAGCTAACAGTATTTGACCTTTTCTACACCCTGTGTAATAGTGCTTTGGAACTGTTGTTTTATCTTTCTGTAAGAAGCATTTGAAAGAGTTTACAGATTCATGCTGCCTTTCTTCGGGAGATAAATTATTCCATGCTCTAACACTAGATGGTAAGAATGAACTGAAATACTGGTTAGATCTAGTATTAATGGTTTGTAGGTCATTTGAGTTTCGAAGATTGTAGCGATTGTAGGATTGTGGGACAAGGGCGTTGAAGTTGAATAGGATTCAAACGGTTATTTGCGAACAGCAAAAAGTCAAACCCGACTGTGAACCTGTGCAGTTCAGTTAAAGCCTTCATTATTGGCCGGTAGTTTCCCCGGGGTCTATTCAGGTTTTGTGCCTACAGCAAAGGCTCTGATTCGACTGAGTCGAATCAGAGCGAAAGGCTCTGATTCGACTGCGCTGTTGCACTAACTGGTCCGAGTCTTTGCCAGACCCTAATGCGCTATACACCGTTGTTACATGTTGCGGCTCAATAACCGGTTCTTCTTTCACTATAAAGCAAATGGTGTGGGCCGCACGAACCCACCGATGGGCACATTTTGGACGCCGGGACTGCGGCCAGGGATACGTTCCGCTGAGCCTCATCGGGTGCTCCGCTACGACTAATTCAAATCATAACAACTACATCACAAGTCCACCACTGCCAAGCAATACTGTTAATGGACTATAAAAACATATATTTCAATGTGACGGGTTCATCTCCATGGTATTCTGTCGTTATTTTAAAGGGAAAGAACTTTTGAAACTCAATATTTGCTTCCCTGAAGAAAGAAACTCTTCCAAAAAGGGTCTTACCTCAAAAGAAAGATTATTCTCCTGTAGGACATAATTCTTTTCTGTAAAAGTTGACCCTTATGGAAAAAGGGTTGTGAGTTGCCACCTATTTGGGAAAGAGCTGCTGACTCGGCTTATCACTTGTAATTTATTGTTTGTTGGGATGTCTTTATCAATCTTCCCCTTTGATGTTGGAAATAAGGTTTGGGATCTGATTCAGTCAGTTCCTGAAGTGTAGTTACTCTTTAAATTTGTAAAGTTGCCCCCACTTGAAGGAGTATCCATTCTTCTTAATAGAGAAGAAGCAGGGATTATCTCGGAAATATCAAACACTCTTTATTTGGAGTCTTAAAAATAGGAAATAAGCCAGTGCCAACATACTTCTTCTAACAAACAGTACTAACGTTGATTGGTAGACTTTCTGCTATTTTCCTTTTGTGCCTCCCTTCATAATAGGGATCAGCTCTTAAAGGAAAGAATTTACTCCCCGAGGAGCAATAATTTCCTTGAAGAGTGAACCCCATTTGAAAGAGCTACGCCCTCCAGAGAAGCAAAGAGGACTTAATGAGAAATTTTTTCTCAGTAAACACCGAGTCATACCCATGCACCTCATGTTATTTTAACATGTAAGACTATTAGCTGCACTTTGTTATCAATCTAATGGAAGACAGTTGCATGAAATACCTCATCCCAAAGACCTATGCCCGAGATTTTGTAATCATTGGCGGGTCACTATTACATTATTCTCGGAAAGACGGTTGCGGGGCCCGGTGGCATTTATTAGAGCAGGGGCTTTTAAAAGGATTAATACGGTAGGTAAAATACGCATTCATAATTTCATAGTCTTTATGCGTCTGATTTTTAGACTCGGGAAAGGATTGATGTTTTCTTACGGCTTGTTTACAAACTAGCTCTAAAGAAACAGGAGACAGCTGATACAAGCAGCTCGCTTGTTTCAAATCCTGTCTTTTAAACTGTATTTTATTTTAAAACAGAAGAAATAGTTTTAATTTTTTTTTTTTGAAGAGTGGACTTGTCCATTCCTATCATTTGGATGAGTCCGTTTCTAGTTTCAGGGGTTCCGGTGAATGCTTTTAGCTCTATTGTTTTTTCGTATAGAAATTGGAGAGCGCAGCCTCTGATCAGGTCAACACAGTTTGCTCAAAGTAATTATTCAAAATAATATAAAAACGAAAACTTCCGCCAGAAATCCCTAAACATAGAAATGAATTCTAAATGATAGAGATGAAGTCTAAATGATAGAGATGGGCAAGTCCACAAATCTCAGAAGGATTTACTAAGGACTTAAATCAAGAATAAAGTTATAAAGTATTCATTGTATTATTTTGTAGGTGCCCGTTTTGGAAGAGGTACCGGTCCAATATGGATGGACAACTTAAGATGTAAAGGAAATGAGACACGGTTACAAGACTGTAAACACAATAGCTTTTCAGTACAAAATTGTAACCATGGTGAAGACGCTGGCGTATTTTGTAGAGGTTTGTATGGTCCTGAAAAAAAGTATTGGCTTTCAGTATCAAATAATTGAAAAGTGGCGGGACATGTAATGTGATTTTAAGTTAATGGGTTTTACTGAAGCTTTAAAACACTTACAATTGTTAACCTAACGCATTCAAAATGTCAAACAGAGTAGCCCGCATGGTACAGCATTAAGTTACATCGCCTGACAAGAGAATAAATTCTATTCATGTATTTAGACTTTTCAATTCGAAAATATCATAGCACATATAAATAGCATGAAAGGTAAAGTCACAAGACATTTGACTGGCAATGCAGGGTTTCCGAGTTCAATGCCCGCTTCCGCAACACTTTCTTTAGGATGAGACGCGATTATGAGCATCAGTATTATGCACTGGGCATTTAAGTTGGCATATCAGTATCATCAAGCACTATCTTCAGGCCCCGAGATAGAAACATCGTCGAAAGATTTTGAACTATTTTCTTATTATTGCAGGAACCTACAAACCTCCAACAACCACTACTACCAGCTCACCAGGAAAAGTAGATCCCTCAAGACAAAATCCAGAAATTTTGGAAGCTAACTACACTGCAGTTATAGCTGTAACTGTAACAATTATTGTGATACTTATAGCAGTAATAGTAGTGGGTGGATTAGTTTTATATCGACGAACAAGACCCGCGGGTGAAATAAAGAAAGTTTTAGTGAACAATGATATGAATGAACCTAATCCGCCCGCTGGTGCAAACGCCGCGGACGGGCGAGTGACTTTGTCAAAATTGAAAGCTCATTTTTCAAAACCAAAGTTAAGTAATGGTACGGACACTGAGTTGCCTGTTGCAGGAATAAACAATCCAGTTTATGATGACCCTAATTCTAAAAGCGTTGTCATGGAAGAAGATCGGATAGAACAACCAACTGGAAGTCACTCATTTGCGTAAACCATTACTGCTAGGTAAGGTATACCAAACTGGTCAAGCGCACCATACAGTACAGCTGTTTGGTGCTTTTGACCCTTTTTGTATACCATAGTAAGACAGAGCTAATCTTTTTAAATATCATTGGCGCGGTAGAAACACCAATGGGCAATCATTTTACAAAGAACAGTACTGTATGGAAATGGACAGAAAATCAACTGTCACAGAGTGTCATGGTCCTATTCGTCAACTAAATTTAGAAACTGCATTTTGTTTTAAAGAATAAAATTGCATACAGTTCATTGTAGACTACAAATACTCACTTCCCTAACTTGTTGAATTTTTAATCAAATTGACGAAAATGCAAGTCAGTCTCCAAAATTTTGTTTAAAATCTAAATTTGCAGGCCAATAGCCGGTCTTCAATTTTTCTTCTTTATTAAATATTGGATCATCTGGCGTTTGCAGCTTAAGGTAAACGGATACACCATATTGTTTTTCCGCCATTTTTGCAATGGGAAACAAAATTTTGGCAATCTCTTTGCTTTCCTGAGCGAAGAAGCTCTTCCGAAATGGAGTCTACACTTGAAGGAAAGAAATTTCTCCCAACTTTTCCCTACATTGTTTATCCCCATTTTATAGGCAGGCAAAATAAAAATGGAGTAGTTGCTTCTCTTAAACGTGTACCAATTGGCCTTGAACTAGTATATAAGCAATGTTTTGATCATCGTAGTGATTGTCCTATATTTGACACAATGTTACATTTGTAAATAAATTCATTGACTAGATATGATGTTCAGAGTGGGCAATGAGAGTGGCAGACATGAATGAAAGACAGACAGACAGCAAACAGACATACTGAGTGTTTAATGATTGGTGTATACATGTACCAGTAAAAATCGTGCTTCTGTACATATCCATAAATTTTTATGAAGATGTGTAGCACTACTATTCTCAGAACTGAGATGTTAAAAAAGAATAAATAAAAAACATTACCGTATATATTCAGTTATAAGGCGGGTTTCTCTATTAAAACAATGTCGAAGATCTAGATCCGTCTTTTAGGAAAGTTCTAGATCTAAGGGATTGGTTTGAAAGAAAAAAACTTTAAGAGCTGAATTTCAGTAGACTAATTTGCGTATTTGCAGTATTTTTGGAAGAACAAACTACCGTCGAATAACCAAGTTAATACGGTACCTATAACATCGCAGATGAAGAACATAGTGGAACCCATACAGTGTTCGTTTGTAAAAAATAAATTGTCCGATTTCGGTTTTTGAGTTAGGAATGTGTTTCCCCACATTGTTATATCTTGTGTGCAGGTATCGTAGAGATACCATGAAAACGGCCACGTTGGAACCTTTGGAACCTTGCAACTGTATGTCACCAGAAGAGGCGTTTTAAAGATAACACCGTTATTGTTAGTGATATGTGCTTGTACATCTTCATGAATAAATGTAATATATTGCGTGTTGTTTCTTTGTTGTAACATTGCTTGAGAGTCAAACAAAAACTTCCAGCATTACCCCTAATATTCCTTGTCATTTATCTGAGATGTTTAAATTTGGAAGAGTGTAGTATTTACAGTGAATGGATCACTTCACTATTTCCGCCATTTTTAAAGAGGGAAACAACTTTTATGACTTTTGTTTACTTTTTTGAGGTCAACGCCCATCAACAATTAGATGTTACTTATAAAGAAATACCTGTCGGACGGGACAGGAAGGATCAACTTCTTTAAGAGTATATCCTAAGGGAGCAGATTTCTCTAAGAATTTTATGTTAAATGAAGATGTTTGGTTCCTTTAACAGTTGGTACTCCTGGCAAGGGAGGAGGGAAAAAATTGAAGCACTGCGTTGAATTTTCTTAAGTGTACTCGTACAACTTGATAAGGTATTTGACAAAAATAATAAGCCTTCAAACCTTTAACGGTTGGTACTCTTCGGAAGGGAGGAGGGAAAAATGGAAGCACAGCGTTGCATTTCCTTAAGTGTAATCGTATACCTTGATAAGGTATTTGACAAAAATAATAACCTTTCAAATACTACAGACCTACTCGGTACACAAAGCTGAATAAACATTTTAACATTGAATCAAAACGTTGATTCAAAGTTGATTCAACACTGCGTGCCTGCTTGGAGAGCGAGTTGAGTTTTAAACTTTGCAAATTTTGCTAATTTGTTTAATCGAATAGAGAGGCTTAGACTTGAGCGAAAACAAGGAAAAAAATAGCCATCAGAGGAGATGGCAAATCCCCCGACCGAAGACCCCCATGGGCCTTGGTAAAAAGGGTGCACTTCAAAACACATATTAGTAATATATTGTCATTCTTTTATGCTTCTGATTGACATTAACTATTAACAGATGCATGGTTATGTAACACTCAGACTAAAACAGTATGCTTGACTGCTAAAAAGAGGTAATATCTCAAACAGCCACCATATACACAAATGTATAGCATACGATACATTCAACTTTCATGTGTGAATAACTTCTAAAGTACAAGGTCTACAAACCTAATTTTGAGCTCTCTAGTAAGTGTATTTGGACAAAGAATCCAAATCTAATAAAAAAATTTTTTTTTGGGGGGGGGGGAGGAAGCAGGAGGGGGGCGGGAATGTGGAGGGGTCAGAGAGAGTTAGGAACACTGATAAGATATCACAGCATGAAAATCAATATTCTAAAAGGTACACAGTTATTCAAATTCTGGAGTTGGCCAGGGTTATGCAGATATGGAGCAGAGACTCAAACAGCAGCTCAAACTACCAAAGGGAAATAACTCACAAAGTATAAAAGCAAGAGTTATCATTCATGTATGAGACAAATTGTCATGACCTGTTCTGCATATCTGTGAAGTATCATGAAAATATTTCAAAAGGTATTCAAGCTATGGAGCAGACACCTAAAATCATCAAAGGGAAATAACTCAAAAAGAAAGAAAGAGTTGTCATTCTTGTTCGCGACACATCATCATGACCTGTTCTACATATCTGTGAAATATCATGAAAATATTCCAAAAGGTTTTCAAGTTATAGAGCGGACACGAAATCACACCTAAAACCATCAAGGGGAAATAACTCAAAAAGTAAGAAAGCAGGAGTTGTCATTCTTGTTCACGACATATCGTCATGACCTGTTCTACATATCTGTGAAGTATCATGAAATATTCCAAAAGGTATTCAAGTTATAGAGCGGACACGAAATCATACCAAAAATGATCAAGGGGAAATAACTCAAAAAGTAAGAAAGCAAGAGTTGTCATTCTTGTTCGCGACACACCGTCATGACCTGTTCTACATATCTGTGAAGTATCATGAGAATATTCCAAAGGGTATTCAAGTTATAGAGCGGACACAAATCTGCCAAAAAATCAAACCTAAAACCATCAAGGGGAAATAACTCAAAAAGTAAGAAAGCAAGAGTTGTCGTTCTTGTTCGCGACACATTGTCATGACCTGTTCTACATTTCTGTGAAGTATCATGAAAATATTCCAAAGGGTATTCAAGATATAGAGCGGACACGAATCTGCAAAAAAATCACCAAAGGGGAGATAATTCAAAAAGTACAATAGCAAGAGTTACCATTCTTGTACGCGACACATCGTCATGACCCGTTCTACATAACTGTGAAGTATCATGAAAATATTCCGAAGGGTATTCAAGATATAGAGCGGACAAGAAAATGTTTACGGACGGACGGACGGACGGACAGACGGACAGACGGACGGACGGACGGACGCCAGGCTCATCGCTATATCCCCCGAACCTTTCGGTCGGGGGATAAAAATCCAGCAAGCGCCACCGTCAAAGATGGCAGTATTCCGCTGGCGCTAAGAAGAAGAGTAGGAAAAAATGAGCCATAACACGACAAAACCAACAATGTGGTTGTGCGCCCAGCGAAGACTCAGATCGTCCTAGGCATCCGCCCAGTTCGACCAGACTCTTCGTAAAGTGCTCAAAGGGTAGCTCAGGGTCTAAGCTACCTCCATGCGGACAGCGAAGAATCTGATCAGACTGGGCGGATGCCCAGGCTGATCTGAGTCTGCGCTGGGCGCACAACCACATTGTTGGTTTTGTCGTGTCGCGGCTCAAGTGTGTTATTTAAATTTATCTACTTGAGTTACATGAGTAGGGCAAAAGTAGTGGTAGCAACAGTGCCGCCGCCGGATGAGGCTAATAAATACAAATTGACCTCAAACCCTTAACGCATGTGAGTCGCGACATGACAAAACCAACAAAGTGGCATCTGCGCCCAGCGTAGACTCAGATCAGCCTGGGCATCCGCCTAGTCTGATCTCTCTTCGTTGTGCGCTTTAAGGGTAGCTTAGGGACTATGCTAGCTCCATGCGGACATCGAAGACTCTGATCAGATTGGGCGGGTGCCCAGGCTGATCTGAGGCTTCGCTGTGCGCACATGCCACTTTGTTGGTTGTGTCGTGTCGCGGCTCATATATAAACGGACAGGGATTCGTTGGATTTCGTTTCCGAATAAAACGTACGATAAAGATACGGTCACATATACCGCGAAATTCAAGTGACATTTGAATGGTAACAGCTATGGTTTACCGAAAGAAAAATGCGGCAATAATATCTATCGCTGCATTTATGGAAAAAAAATCAAACATATATCCTCAAGTATCTTTTGGTACACCATAACGCCCATCGCTCGTTTGTTGTAAAACGCTCAGAAAAGATACTATTTTCATTTGTCGTTTTATTAATTTGTAAGAAATTAGCATTTTGATCTGCTTTGGAACTTTGCTCACCGTTCAACGTCGGGTTCACAAACTTCCACGTTATTTCAGAAAGTCTGATCATGTATTGAACCTGAAAACAAAGTTTGAGTCAAATCTGATAATATACATGTGGTTTGGCATATCGAAATACCCCAGTAGCACATGCCTTTGAAATACCATCGTTGCACTGTCGATGAAACGTGGTGTTGCATCGACGTTGATACGACGCTGTGTATGAAATAGATCAGTTCTAGCAGTGAATCGTGGAGTACTAATGCACTGTTTGGAGATCAGTTGTACAGCAGATCATATCACGAGCACGGAGCGCGAGTGATATATCAACCAAAACGAGATGTATTGCTCAGCAATTTACTGATAGAGTGCAACTGCTTCGGATCTTACACTTAAAGTCTCTGCAAGATATACTTTTCGTTCAAATTCTCGAAACCTTTTCGTGTGCAGCCAATATTCTACACCGCATTCCCGATAAATGCAAGTTTATGCTGACGATTTTTAGCTCGTGCTCAAGGTGAGCTATTGTGAACGAAATTTGTCCGTCGTCCGTCCGTCGTCCGTCCGTCCGTCCGTCTGTCGGTCCGTCAACAATTTCTTCAAACGACATCTCCTCCTAGACCAGTAGGCCAATTTCAAAATAAATTCACACAAATGTTTCTGTTATAGGCCTAGCCCTGAACCAAAATTGCTAAAATGGTTCCGCTCCGCTGAACAAAATGGCCGCCATAGCTAAAAATAGAAAAACCTTTAAACGACATCTCCTCTGAAGCCAACGGCTCGATTTCAAAAAAAATTCACAGAAATGTTTGACTCATTGCCCTGAACCAAAATTGCTAAAACGGTTCCACTCCGCTAAACAAAATGGCCACCAGAGCTAAAAATAGAAATCTAAAAATAGAAAAAACCTTTAAAAGACATCTCCTCTGAAGCCAATGGCTCGATTTCAAAATAATTTCACAGAAATGTTTGACTCATGGCCCTAAACCAAAATTGCTAAAACGGTTCCACTCCGCTGAACAAAATGGCCGCCAGAGCTAAAAATAGAAATAAATCTTAGAATGATACAGAGGGCACAGTTTTGATCCAGTTGTCATGAAACATTGTCAGAATGTTTACCTTAATAAAATCTAGACCAAGTTTGAAACTGGGTCATGTGGGGTCAAAAACTAGGTCACTAGGTCAAATCTTAGAAAAACCTTGTATACACTCTGGAGGGCACAGTTATGATCCAATCTTCATGAAACTTTGTCAGAATGTTTATCCTTATACAATCTAGGCCAAGATCGAAAGTGAGTTATGTGGGGTCAAAAACTAGGTCACTAGGTCATATCTTAGAAAAACCTTGTGTACACTCTAGATGGCACAATTATAATCCAATCGTCATTAAACTTTGTCAGAATGTTTATCCTTATACAATCTAGGCCAATATTGAAACTGAGTCGTGTGGGGTTAAAAACTAGGTCACTAGGTCAAATCTTAAAAAACCTTGTGTACACTCTAGAGGGCTTAGTTATGATCCAATCTTCATGAAACTTTGTCAGAATGCTTATCCAAATGAAATATAGATAAAATTTGAAAATGGGCCATGTCAGGTCAAAAACTAGGTCACTAGGTCAGATATTAGAAAAACCATGTGAATGCTCTAGAGGGCACAGTTTTGTTCCAATCTTCATGAAACTTTGTCAAAATGTTTATCTCCAACAAATCTAGACTGAGGGTGCAACTGGGTCATGTTGGATCAAAAACTAGGTTAGAAGGTCAGACCTTAGCAAAACATTGTGGATACTCCAGAGGGCACAGATTTGGTTCAATCTTCATGAAACTTTGTCAGAATGATTATCTTTATGAAATCTAGGCCATGTTTGAAACGTGGTCTTGTCAGGTCAAAAACTAGGTCATTAGGTCAAATCATAGAAAAGCCTTGTGTACACAATTGTGGCTTTATTTTGAATTGAATCTTCATGAAACTTTGTCAGAATGTTTACCTTCATAAAATGTAGTTTGTAACTGAATAATGTCAGATCAAAAACTAGATCGCCAGGTCAGGTCTTAGAAAAACATTGTGTACACTCTAGAGGGCACAGTTTTGATCAAATCTTCATGAAACTTTGTCAGAATATAGATTAGAAAGTGCAAAACTGCTCCAATTGAACCATCATAAAATAGATGATCTTCCATGTTATTTCATCATAACTCAGGTGAGCGATTTAGGTCCATCATGGACCTCTTGTTTATGAAAAAGAGACGTTACACTGTCTCATTTGTTTGATCATTTTCAAAACGTCACAATAATCGTCACTTTGTGACAATGGCATCAGGCGGTCTGAAACAGTACTCGTGATTCGTTGTAGAACAGAACGCGAACGTTTCCATTGCCTGCATAATTGCACTGTGTTAAAATTTGATTTATCATATGACGTCGCTATTATACAATGGATAACGCCCTTTCATAAGAATCGTGATCATTTCATATGAAATTTATGAAACTCGGCAAGGCTCGTTTCATAAATTTCATATGAAATGACCACGAGTGTAAGATCCTCTATGTTGTATGCCTGCTGGGATTCTACTATTTAGACCGGCATCATATTAAGACCGCAGATAATTGTTCAACCAGGAATAAACCTCTTCCGGTCTGTACCCATATGGACCTCTCTCTCCTGCATACACTATAATATCATTCAAAACTATGTACATACGTTCATACAAGCCTCCATATAGTTTGTTTGCCTCATTATCCATTCTGTCTACCACAACTGGACAATGTGGGCCAAGGTCACGTAGTATCACGGCCGCCTTTATCCTGTCCTCTGTCTTCCGGTGCATTTTAATGTCGAAATTATTATCGAAGCGCCAACCGTCGGAGGCATGCGCTTCTTCGATATAAATAACTAAGAAATCCACGTCGTCGCCAAACTCAGCGATAATCTCGTTAAATTTCGCGAGTTTTGCGACAAACGGTGGTCACGTGCAACTCCCGAAACTCAACACAAGAGGCCGTCCATGCTTCTGATACTCTAGTAATGATTTCTGGGCCTTCCCATCTAGTGACAGTACTTTCGGGTTTGGAGCCTTATGGCCCAGATATGCTTCTTTACTTATATCCAGATACCTCGAACGAAAACACTGTTTAAGGTAGCCAAGCGAGTAAATTGATTCCTCATAATCGTTCTTATTCAGTGCTGTGTCGGCCATTACACAGTCAAAATCGTCAGTGTAATCTTTCTTGACAGACAAAACAAACTTGGAAAGCAGCAACTTTATCACCTCCGTAGGAAGCCATAAAAACACAAGGGCCAGTACACGCCTACATATAGTCATTTGTTTTAAGAAGGATGTCATTTTGGATTTTCGCCGAAATGTAAACGAACAGGCTGATTTTTCTTTGCACAATGTATACCTGCAACGGTAAAATAATGCAAAATGTGTACCTGAAACGGCAAAATAATGCACAATGTATACCTGCAACGGTAAAATAATGCAAAATGTGTACCTGAAACGGCAAAATATAACAATTCCTTATTGTTTTGTATAATATTCGATTTTTGTGGACGTTTAGAATGCGTCACGTGTACGTTATGTTTTTGTATATATTATCCAATTTAGAAATGTAGACTTTTACATAAAATACCGAAAATCATGTGAATTCATCTCGCATATAGATATACTAATAGAGTTCTTTGATCTTTTGTTTACGTAATCTGCACGCTTACAACGTCTGGTAAACACACAGTTCTATTTCCACATGCAAAAATAGCAGTCAAGCTTTGCAAAAAGAATACTAAGATACAGTCGACTCTCGATATCTCGCAGTCGAATTCATCTTAAACAAGTGATATCTTAAAATAAATTTTCTGGTCACAGAAAATTTATTTCGAGAAACCAGTAGTTTGAGATATCCGGATTTGAGATGCGAAGAAAAAATAGAAATATTTGCGAACTGTATTCTTTGATATAAGAGGACAGTTCAAAATATCGGTGCTTGAGATAACAAGAGTCAACGGTAGGTATAACAGTATTGTTTAACGCTTAACTACCGAAAACTACGTAATTTTTGCGCTGTTCCATTTTTCGCGGTATTTCGCGGTCACTTAGAAACCGCGAATATTAAAATCGCGAATAATTGCCACTTTCTTACAAAGTGTCTTCTGTAGACACGGTGTTCATATATTTTGTTTCTGTTTGCTTCGGTAGTTCCTAGTACTTCTCACTTGAGCCAGTTCTTTCACTAACCTGCGGCGGCCCTGCCGCAGGTTAATGAACGAGCTGAATCGAGTGAAAAAGAAATACTTTTGATTCTTGCGCATGTCGCTAACCGCGAATATTAAAAATCGCGAAAATTTATGTTCCTGTTTTCGACCCTTAACCGCGAAAATTTGAACCCGCAAAAATTACCGAATATACGGTATTTGAATGATATTACAAAGATGAATTGGTGTAGTTATCACAAAACTCGGTTTGGCCACTTTTAGGAGTTTTGCGAGAACTCTACCATATTTTACTTTAAGATAAATAGTAAGCCAAAAAACGCCTTAAATACATACAGGTCAAATGGCATTGTCATATTTTGGCTCAATATTTGCAAAAGTTTTTGTGTTTATTACTTTATTTTATTTATTTATTATTCAGTTTATTTTGTTGTAACTGTTATGGAATTGTCCTTTTTCCTGGCATGTTAACGGCAAAACATCATACGACCATGTCCATGTCTGCGAAAACATGTTGTAGTTAACTTCAAACAGACACTTTGTTTCCGATACAACATGTATAAGTAATAAATGATAAAATTTAGAAAAGTTAATCATTAATCTCACTGCAACCTCTGGTTAACTATATATATATATATATATATATACAAGGGCTGTTACGAAACGAAAAAGAGTCATAGTTACCAAACGACCTGATGACCAGGTCGTTTGGTAACTATAACTCTTTCTCTTTTCGTAACAGCTCTTTTTCGTTTTGTGACATCCTTGAAAAAAAATAGCTAAACGGGTTGAATACAGTGTGAAATAAACTGATGATATAAAGATAAAAATCTATATACATTTTGAAAAAAAGAAGATTGCCTAAGGATCAATAGACACATATTTTTACCTTTACAATCTACTCCTGTCCATAATTAACAAAACCAGGCCAAATGTATTTCCTATCTGTAGCTAACTGTTTTGTTATCGGGCAGGAAAGGTCAGTAGGGTTTGGTCTACCAGAAAAGGTCAGTAGGTTTTGGTCTACCAAATACTTACGTAACGTAAAATAATAAATGCGTTCGTCATAGCCCGGCCCGACCCGAAGGACATAGATTCGCCTTATAAGGTCATAAAAGGCTTGAAAGTGCTTTAACATTTTTAACAACTCTGCTTTTCACCAACTTCAAGCGGCTGTCGGTGGATTTGAGGTCATGTGAATTGCACGTAGGAAATGAAAATGAATTTAGTATTTTGCCTTGATTAATCGTTTTGATTTCTGACTAGTTCTTGGTCACTCGTGGTCACTGTTTTTGGACTCAATTTCCAAACTTTAGCCACATAAAATGACATCGCAAGGTATGAAGCGAAAGCAGCCAGTCATAAACGTCTGTGCATGCACTCAGTTTATTGGCTATGGACACATGGAATTCTTGAGTAAAAACGAAGGGATTAACTGCTGGAGGTTATGCATGTAGTTTTCTGGTGGCGTAGAAGCTAAGTGGGTGGTAGGCTTTCGGCATGGGCTATCATAGTCATGCCATATTAGCGAACAAGGGATTATGTTGAGATGAAGAATAGTATTGGAGCATGTCCGACATGAATTTGTCATAAGAGCAGAAAATACAACAGTGCTGTCATCAAATTTCCAGTCTATCAGGTGCTCTGAATCCCGCATTACGAAAACAGTTTTTTCACCCAGAAGATTTTAGCTATACATGTTCCCAGCCACACCCAGAGTGTCATTCAAAGTCACCTGATAGTGTATAAATCGCCAATGCAACGACAACATAGCACGGGACATTGTCTCACAAACAAAATCGCACATGTTCAGTGTCCCACATAAGTCCGTGATTTTACCTTACAGTTAATGGAGGTATGTTTACCTGTTTACAAAATGTGTGGTTTTCGGAACTGTGGATTGCTTTAAAGTATTGTATTTTGACCATAGTATCAAGGTTTCGTAAGGAGGAACAAATATCTGCTAATGAAAATAAAGTGTTTTATTCAAAATTCATAATCAGTGTAAATGCTATTAAAAACAAGTACTGTCGCAAACTAGGAAAGCTCGCCTTATATCGTGTTTTCCCATAACAGAAAAACATTAACGCAATCTACGCTGACGCCATTGCAATGAGTCAACTCTCGATATCCCAAAGTCGAAGTTCATCTAAAACTATTTATATCTCAAAGTAAATTTTCTGGTCACAGAAAATTTACTTTCAGATATCAGTAGTTTAAGATAACAGGAGTTGAAATGTAAAGAAAAAAAAGGAAAATTTGCTTAGTCTATATTATTTTATATAAGTGGGTACTTTGAGATTTCTGTGTTTGAGATAACGACAGTCAGCTGCATTTATTTAAGGAATGAATTTCATTTTTCTGAGGTTTATCGAAGTGTAAACTACATTGGGTCACGTGCAAAGTAAATGAACCCCGAAGGGGTTCATGTAAACTTTGCTAGAGGCCCAATGTAGTTTACACTTCGATAAACGTCAGAAAAATTAAGTTCATTGCTTATATTTACATTTCGTTGCAATCAAATCTTTCATGAAAAATCTTATATAATCGCTGAAACCGAAGCAGTAAAACATATACCCGCAGTTTTTTCTGCTAACAGCAGAACGGCATACATGACGTTTTGACGTTGCTGACGTCCAATCAGGTTGTAGAGAGCTATTGTTTATTTTGGCGTCATTGATGTCGCGTGTCTCAATGTAATTATTGGAATGACAACTACATTACGTTCAAATGGTTTACTATAGGGCTTTTCAGTAAATACACCAAGAATGTAAATATTACTGCATGTATGTTACCGCAATGGCATGAAAACAATCTTAATTCTGACAAAAGTGAAAAGAAAACAATTATTTAGCAAGTGAGAAGCAACAAAATAATTATGCTTTAGTTGATTGCTTAATAAGCCGTGTCGTGAGTAAACTTCTATTGAAGGTACCAATTCCCCCAGCAGAGTTTGACGAAAATGATGAATTTGGTAGCCTTTTCGGCTTTCAAAATATATGAGCCCAGCCTCCAGCACATTTTATATTTTGTATACAGACGAAGTTTTAACATATTTACATGCCATGAAAATATTAAATGTGCCGGGCTCTCTGTTTATTTCTAACTTTTTGTTACCAAACTGGCAGCGTTTAGAAGATTTTCCCTGTTTCCCCGACATAAAAATGCCCAAATATCCGCTCATAGACAAAATAAACATATGTTGGGGATATTCATTGTCTTAGTTAGAACACAAGGAATACTTTGGTATACATTTCATTATGATCTGTTGTAATTCTTTGGTAAGCGTCTCTGGACTTGCAAACTTGAGTGGATGGGGTACCTTGAGAGGCCTTGTACAGTGCACAGGTTATTAGCTATGATATCTTACGTATAAGCATTTCATCAAAAGCCTATCATTAAAGAGCTTTCAAAAGCTATTGTAGATGACTTATTGTATTAAAGTCAATTTTCTTGCACCTTTCCTTCATATTATTGAAACAACATAGGCATGTCAGAAATCATGTTATTCTGAGAAAAAAGATGAAACATATTATTTCTTCTTGTTTCTATACGCACAAATAATAAGCAATAGAAACCATGCAATTTTAAGAAACTTTGAATGGTGGCCAAAACGGCCCTTATCATACCAGGTCATTCCCTGGCTTTCGCCAGACCTAGAAAAAAATCCAGATCTTTTCACTGACCGTGGTGACCCTTAAAAGGGATAACCTGGTGATAATTCAGGGATATTGTTTTGTCAATTCTCCATGAAAATATATGTTGTGATCCCTCTTTGAAAATGCTTCGCCAAGACAGGTCTAATAAGGGCTCACAAAATTCGTTTTTATGCAGAAAATAAGAAAGTTTATCACAGAATTATCAAATATGTTCCAATCCCGTGCATGCTCAGACTTGTTCCCGCACATGCGCAGTCAATTTGTAGGATAAAGACATTATGAGAGTCATCCAGGAAGTCTTGCAAATGCCGTCATCACTAGTTTATTCATCGAGCTAAGTAATCAAATTACACCATAAACAGATCATGCATAGTATACACATACATGCTAAAAATCATACATGTGGCATACCTTCGTCAAAAAGGGGAGGGTTCTGAATGCAAAGTGTAGGCGATACCGGCCGTATTATTGCACAAACAGAACGTACTTTATAAGAGGTGAGGAGGTGTGTGTGTGTGGTGGGGGGATGGGGAGAGAAAACTACTGCTTATCTGTTTATAACCATTTCAAATTGCAATAGTTCGTGTTCTTAAAATGCCTTATCATTTTCCATGACCAAACAAATGTGGTAATAAACAGAATCTTACAATCGTGGTCATTTCATATGAAATTATGAAACGAGCCTTCACTCGTGGTCAATTCATATGAAATTTATGAAACTCGCTTAAGGCTCGTTTCATAATTTCATATGAAATGACCACTAGTGTAAGACCCTCTATATGCATCCAACAGATGGATCTTATTCTATACCAGGGCCCAGTTGTTCAAAACATCGTTAGCTTAACGAAATTGTTAGTCTAAGATTCGTTAAGATTTCTAACACACATAAAAATGAAGTGTGCTAATATTTTGTTGAAAAAAAGTAGGAGTTTAAACACTGCACTATGTATGAAAATGTAATATCTCAATAACTGCATGTAATAACGTCGTTGGTTTTGAACAGCTGATCCCAGATGTTGTACAGAGATTATCAAGCTTGATGTGGTGCGGGCCACACCATAAAAATCTTTAAGTTCATGCATTAACAATGACAGCCACAACTTACATTCTAAACTTTTTGAGACAATCAAGATATATATAGAGATATATAATATATATGCACGTGCTCAAACATTCTACAAATGTAATAAAACTCCAATACCTAACGATGTGAACACACTTGTGTACTGCTCACTCAAACTCGTTGTCCTAAGAATCATCGTATTTATCATTTTTAAATTCTATTTCTCCTTGTATTGGAAGCTGTAAATCGTTGTCATCCGCGTTACCAAAATTTTTACTTGCCTCATATAAAGGATTTGAAAATGCGTTAGAATCTATGCCGTTTTTGTCTTTTGAATATGCAGCTCTCCCATTTTTACTTATTTTTATTTTGTCTGAGTTCACTGAGTCTGTAAAACCATTTGAGTTTGTTGGTTGAATGTCAAGGTCAAATATTTGATTTGTTGCACTCACTGACCCTTGCTGGTCTTCACTAATTATGGAGTCGTCAAACATTTCTCGCCCATATCCCTGCTTTCGTTTTCGCCTCTTGACAAAAATCACAATAAAAATGATCACAATTATTAACAAAAGAATGCATACAGGCACAGCTACTGCTGCTGCTATGCCAGCGCGCGCTGGTGGCGTTCTTTGGAACCCTTCGGTCCGCTTCGTTGATTTTGAACTAATTGCTGTCGTCTGCATATCTGTTGTGTATGACGTAATGCGTTTTGTTGACGCTTTTGCAGTACTAGATTTTTCTGTTGTTTGTCTTTGTGTGGCTTCTGTTGTAGGTGTCGATGTGCTTGTTTTTCTTACTGAAGATTTCGAAGTTGTTGGTAATGTCGTTGAAGTTGTTAATGTCGTTGAAGCGGTTGTGCTCGATGTTTTTGCAGAAGTGGTTGTAGTTTTCGGACTTGTTGCTCTAGCAACTGTTGTTGTTTTCGTAGATGTAGTAGTTTTTAGGCTTGTTATTCTAGCAGTTGTCATCGTCGTAGATCTTGGAGTTTGTTTGGTAGTGATATTTTGCGTTGTAAATGATATTACTGTCGTTGACAAATTTGTCGTCGGCAGTTTGGTGGTCGATGTTCTCTCTTCAGGTGGTGTCACTGTCGAAAAAGAACAAATTTTGTGAGCAATGTTCCAAGCTCTCAGTCGAAAGCCGGCTTGCGTCTTGTTTTATTTCCAAAAAATAGTTTCAAACTAAAACAACTGTCCAAACTATAAATGTCATCTAAACTAAAGCAGTTGCTTCTTTTCATGTTTACAGTCATCAGAAAAAATATGACCATATTATCGGAAAACAAACTGGCTTTAGGCAGGTAAGCAACGTACATTTAAAGCTTAGCATAGCGCCAAATGATAATGATATAATTGAGCCGCGACACGAGAAAACCAACAAAATTGTTGTGCGCCCCGCACAGACTCAGATCAGCCTGGGCATCCGCCCGTTCTGATCAGACTCTTTACAAAGCACTTAAAGGGTAGCTAAGGGTCTAAGCTTCCTCCATGCGGATAGCGAAGACTGATCAGACTGGGCGGATGCCCAGGCTGATCTGAGTCTGCGCTGAGGGCACAACCACAGAGTTGGTTTTCTCGTGGCTCATATGTTTCAACTACTCATTAGCCTACACGCAGGGATAGTAATCTGTGAGTCTGTTTAGAGATTTGCTAAATATTTTGTAAAAAATCTAAAATCTCATGCAAATATGCAATTTATAATGGATAATTTTTACTAAGCATAGAAAAATATACAAATTTTAACTAAATAGGGTTTTTCTATTGTCAGAGAGGCCATGACGTAGGTTCAAGTCCAGAAACTAGACATTAATTATGTCTAATTTTTCTGGACTTTTTCGGAATACCATTATACCAATCCCTTCCCTGTCTGGAATCCAAATTCATACCTGAACAAATAACGCCAACGTCTTCCTTATGGTTACAGTTGTGAGTGCCTATGCCTCTGTGTTCACATTCAAATAACGCTTTCTCTGTTCCATTACACTTTGTATTATCAAACCAGATTGGTCCCGTCCCCGATCCGTATTCCGCCTTTCGACGTGCTGTCCCTCCGTAGTACCCCAGCTGACGACAAACAACGCCCGCATCGACGTCATCCCAGTGATCGTCACAGATGGTTCCCCATTCATTAGCGCCAGTGACGAAGACCTCCACTCTCCCAGTGTAGTTATTGGGGCCATCTACAAGACGGATCTTTGTTGGCACTGAAATACACAAATCAAGTGCACATTAAGGTAGATAGTACACTTTTAGGGCAAGCCACTCTGTCATTTTCATGTGTGTCTTCCCTTCTCAATGGGAACCAACCTTTAATATAGAAAAAATCCTCCCATAGGAGCAAATTCTTGCCTTTAAGAGTAGATCCAATTTTGGTATTGCATCATCCCCCAAGGAAACCAAAGTTGTTCACCTGTGTGAAAATTGGCAGGTTAATATGGATTGTATTTATACATCTTAGATGCAGAGAAACATGAAAAAAAAACAGAAATTTAAATTCTTGTAGAATGAATAACAGTTTTGAGAAAATCACATTTGTCAATTGATAATGCGAGAGGAGCATGGCATACACTGTAGGCCTTACTCCTCTCGAATTATAAGCGAAACGAGGCCTTTTTTATACCATAGCGACTATGGAATAACCAACTGTTGTGCATAGTACCTTGTCAGAATGACGTCAAGTGACGTAACTTTGACATCAATATTACCTCTCAGTTGCTTAGGTAGCAGATATATGACGTCATTGGCTCCGGATCAAGGTAAACAATGTATGCCATGCACCGCCATTTTTTTAATCATATCATAAACTGATTTTTTTTTTAAAAAAAAACTTTAGATTTTCTCAAACAAATAATCATTCTCAAGACAATTAGTTCCGTGTTGAACATCAACAATTTTATTTGATTATCTAAATGTTAGATTTAGCTGCTTCATGTTTCGCACGAATCGAGAAGTTCTGTTGAACAGGAAGTCTACTACAATAACATTCACTTGTTAGTCTAGAATAAAGAAGACCTACCGACTGATGTATTAAAGCACTTTGTATATGCCCCTTGTTCTTTTCTACCAACACACAGATCAGCCAGAAATGAGGAATTAAACCCAGTATTGAGACATGTCAGCGGTGACGGCTCTGTGCCCAAACAGAAGAAACCTGTCACCCAGGGCCTGATAGAAGGCAACAGAGGTCCCTCTTTTGTATACTTCACTATGCCATCGTCGTAGCCCATAGTCCTACAGAGAACCCTAGCGTCCGCAGACTGCCAGGACCAGGAACATACAGCTCCCCAGGCCCCGGCGTAACCAATTTCTACGCGCCCTGCAGAGGGATCGGGGCCTCCTTGAAGCCTGTATTCAAATCCAATTCCATCTACAAATAGAATAAATGTGTATTAAAGACTCATGTAAATCCTATACAATATGCAGGACTTTTATCATCAAGTGTTATCGTCACTATCAATAATCGATCGCACATAATTTAATCGATAACACGTGTTGTTATTTAAACAATCGATAAAGCAGGCAATTAAAGAACACCTGTTTTGAAAACGATATACAGAAGCACACTTCAGGAGTATACAGTTTATTTGTCGACTCCACTAATCACATATTCATCTGGATCCACAGATTGTCAATGTGAAACTGTGACATTATGTGTGGCTGTTCTAAATTATTTCGGAAGATCTAAACTATTATCAGGATTCTCATAATCTACCCAGTCGGATCACAGTCTTAGATGCATAGATTTGGACGAAAAGACTCAAATTAGACAGCTCTCGTTTTACGGCAATCCGTGTAATTTTAGCAACTGGTGATATGGCATGCGAGCACAGTGAAGACTGCAGTCTCTTGCAGTTTGAGGAAGTTTTCATTGCCAGTCCAGTGACAGTCTACAAGCCAGCTGTGTTTATACATGACAATGATCAAAATAATAATAAAAAAAATAGTACAATACATCATTCACAGCCAATAGCAAAGAAAAAAAGTTGAGCTAACATTAACCTTGTCGTACCCCAGCGTAGCATGCAAACCCCGCAATGATGGTTTAGTATTTTCTTTTTGAAAACAATTAAGCATTTATCACTATCATTAAATTCATTATATTGGATATATTTCAATTTATAATTTAGTCAAAACTAAAGCTAGAAACAGAAAAAAAGGTTATTTGTAAAAAACTTTGAATTTAGAAGGGCTTATGTTTTTAGTTGTACTGGCTGATCAGATTCTGTCTTGCTAACAAATTTCCTAATGTACAGTCTATGCAATATGTACCATATTTATAACATCAGCAGAAATCAGCTGAAACTATCGTTTATAATAGAAAATTATATTATCGGTATTTTTTTTCTATAAAACCAGCATAGCGATTGAAAACATCTCTTATGATAGTAAAAGCAAAATAATATAATTTATCTATAATCAGCATAACGGCTGAAAAAATGGATTCCGATAGCAAAATCACAACATATTTCTGTAAATTCAGCATATCAGCAGTTCAGCGTTTTAGACACGTTTGGCTGATCAGCAAGTAGCTGAATTCAGCAAGAAATTCAGCGTTTTAGTCTGTCCCTGTTAGTCATATCATATATGGTACGCAGGATTTAATGTGTTTGTCAAAAAACTCATTACTACTTATCTTTCGACAAATGCCCTTTACGGTTTTCAAGCTAATCTGAAAAGTTGTTAGCCGAAGCTGTCACATCAAACTATCTGCAGCACAACTATTTTCGTTTCGTTTTTATTTGTAACTGTCGTAGCTGAATATATTTACTGATTAACAGATTTAACGGACTATTTTATTTTTTCCGTTGAGCTGCGAGTATGTATCTTGCTCGAAAATGGAAGTCTCTTAATCATGTGTGGTGACAGCTGATCAAACTATGTACCGTTTCGCCGATGACGAAAATAGAAGGGAGTAAAACAACTTTGATCGTTGTCGGAATATTTGTTCTTGGCAGCTTTAAAAGTGTTTAACTTTGCTGCGAGAATAAAATGTTGCAACGGTTAATAAACCAGTAGTAATTAAGCAATCTCACAATCCTGCATTTTCGGAAAACGAAAATCTGTGAAAGAAACCGAGTCCCTGATTTCATTTCTTTGCTTTGAGAAGATTATCTTTTCTTCACTTCTTTAGATAAAAATGTTACTTTACATGTTATAAACGTTTTACAGCATTTTTAAAGTTAAATATGAAAAATTCGTTAGCTGAATCATTCAAATTAACAGCTCGGTATCTATTATTTTTTGAACTGATGCAATGCGTTACAACAACGTATTGTATTATTTAACAAACAATTATCGAGGAAAAAGACAGCATTTTAATATCAACTTACTTATAATATTGTAACAGACCACACCGGCATCATTCGAACCGTAACTACAATGCTCTACATCCGGTGTGAATTTCTCACTTTGACACTGATCCAGTGACGTTTCATTTCCTAAGCATCTGATCTCGCGCATTAATACTGGGCGGTCGTTCTTCATAATATGCAAATAGGCCACGCCCCCATCGAATCCTAACTGTCTACAAGCTACTGATGCGTCTGTATCATCGAAGTTATGGAGGCATATTCGTCCCCAGATGCCCCCAACTTTGACCTCTAAAATGCCATGGACTTGACCTGCCAGACTGTCTGAAGAAAGCCTCATCTGGAAGCCATCATCAACAAACGTTGTATTGCTACACTCCACGGACACATAGTGGCCGCTGGGACAAGTAGAGTTTACATCCATCTTACAAAGTGTGATGTCTTTTTCATCTCCAGAACAGTTCACATTCGTAAACAATATAGGTTTGGATTTATTGCCGTAAGCGGAACCTGAAATAATAATATATTAAATATCGACATTATGCACAAGCTTATCATGCACATTTATTTATTAGTGTGCAAACTAGCATATCTTGACTACCAGTTGCTATGACTGTATAATTCTTTCAATTATCGTACCTAACATTTTGTTTAATTTTAAGCTAGACAAAAAATGAAAATAAAAATCGATTTATCAGAATTCCGTATCGCAATCCATTTCATTAATGCCGTTTATCAGAACTACGATAAATTTAAATGTAATTTCCGTCTGGTGTTTCCATTTATAGTAAATATATGGCTAGATAGAGTCGGAGGGCGTGTGCAGCCCGGTGAATGCCACTGCTGTCTTATAGTTCCAACTGAACTTCCTAACACTAATTTAGCGCAATTTGATTGGCCAAGAGCAAACAAAAACGGTGTTTATTCCTCAATAAAGATTAAAGATTTATTCAGGAATTAAGATCATTTAACCACGTAAGTAACATATACTAAGAGCGATTTTTGAAATTAAAATTTAAAAATTAATCAACAAGTGAAGTATTAAGAGCACGCCAAAATGATATTTATGAATATACAGATAAACCCCTTGAATCAGAAATCTGGAACTACTTGGAACTATTTTCTTGGTGGCGATTTCTTAGGTACCTACTTTAGCCGACGATTTTGAAATAAAGATGGCTGAGTTGGAATTATTAGAAATGAATTTTATATTTGTGGACTTTATGGATGTGTAAACGCCGGCGAATTACGCACAAACTTAACATTAAGCTCCGCGGGCTTTATTCAGTTTGTGAGTGATTCGCCGGCGTCTACACATCGATAAAATCCACAAAAATCGGGCTATATGTTAAGTTTATCAGTGATTCGTCGGCGTTTACATATCCATAAAATCCACAAAAATAAAATTCATTCCCATAATGAAGAGTCTCAATAAAACAGAGACCCCGCTTTATATTCTTGTACAAAGACAACCTTTACATAGAGGATCTTACATGAGTGCTCATGTATTATTGAATTTATCAAACTAGTTGGTGAAAGAGATAAGATGCGAGGCTCTGCCGAGCATCTTATCGTTTTTACCAACGAGTTTAATAAATTCAATAATACAGGAGCACAAATGCAAGATTCTGTTTATCATATGACACTAAAATCGCATTTTATCGACAGAATTTGCACTAAAACGTCACGATTTCGCCATTAGAAATGGACGCCATCGTATAACGTTACGACGTCATTTGCATATTTAATCCACTAGTGGATTATCGCATTTAATGCACGGCTTTATTACACTCTCAGATGCGACGTCATATGATAAAGAGTGTTATCTGTCTTTAATAAGAAACTATTGTTATTCTTTTCTATCCATGTTTCAGTACCAGAACTAAACATGTCGCAGAATGCTGTGTCTTGCCTGTCTACGCATTGCAACAAAACAGAGCTCGACGGGAGTTTGCTTTAAAATTTTCAAAGTGAACAAAAGATGAGTCGCTGCTCATATTACCAGGAATAGCCCTTGCGTCCATGTACTCGGATTTCAGACTTCTGCAGGCGACCTTGGCTTCTTTCATTCCAAAGTTTGTATCGCACACACTAAACCATTCTTCATTGTGGTACATTTCTAATCCTCCTGAGTTCGAATTCGGACCGTTATTGAGACGCACTGCAATTAGAAGACAAAGTAGTGTAAAAGGGCAATGATCAGGATACAGATACAATCAACTTCCACATCCCACTCACGACACCAAACGGGAAATAACATGAAGTAACAACATGCCGATTCATCCAGTCTGTCTTGATTCGCAGGCGTAATTTTTTACTAACAAAATTAAACGTTTTCTCGAAGTTTGGAACTCCTTTTTATGGAAATTGGAGTCACAAGAAATAGTCAGCAAGGCTAGAATTTGCAATTATCATAATGGATATTTGCACTGCTAAAAACCATTAAAATTTCACGACAGTTTGCGAAAATAAAACATCAGCGTATTTTTCCGACATTATGAAGATGAAGAGCCCGTAGCCCCAAAACTAACCCTTGATTACCTGATTTGTAGCAGAACACTCCAGCATCATCTGCGTGAGTTTCACAAGGAAGCGGGAACCACCAGTCAAAAGAAAATTCGTTAGCAAATCCACGGTGAGGACACTCGTGCAATTTTTTTTCTGTTCCCTTGCACTCGAGATGTGATAGCCAAATAGGACCTTTGCCCTCACCGAAGTGAGCCCGTCCCACCGGCTCACCGTCAGTGAAATTCATCTGTCGACAGAAGATGCTGGCCTCTCTTTCATCCCAGAAGGAATCACAAATTGTACCCCAAGTCCCTCCGACGGAGATTTCCACTCGACCATAGTGTTCACCACCATCAGCTATTCTATATTCGACTCCTAAAACCGATACAATATTGAGTATATTAAACTGTATAAATTTTTCTGACTACTGCAGCTTTTCTTTGCGTCAAAAACGATCAATAGCAGGTTTTTAAATGATATCTGACGTATTCCTTTGGAATTTAATTCTTAAAGGTGCTTGTTAATATACATGTAAAAGCTGTGACTCAGCATGCACGGCGACGCAAAGAAAGGCTGCACACATCGTATGTTAAAGTATTTCACTGCTAATTTGGCATGTGCGCCTAGCGAAGACTCTAATCAGCCTGGGAATTCGTCTTGTCTGATCAGTGTCTTTGGTGTGAGCTTATATGGTAGCAGAGTGTCTAAGCTAACTCCATGCAGACAGCGAAGACTATGATTAGACTGGTCGGATCCACAGGCTGATATGAGTGTTCGCTGGGCGCACATTCCACTTTGTTGGTTTTGTCGTGTAACGGCTCAATTATGTATTTGTAAAATTGTCAAGAAATTTCTAATTAGTAAATAAACGACATGATTGTTTCCTGTTATTGTGCAAAAACAAAACAAGATAGACGCTACGATACTTTAAAGTAAGCTAACCTGATTCGTTATAGCACAGAACGGACGCTATATCATTCCCAGAACAATTTCCAAGATCTGTTCTGTCCATAAAAGGACAGTCTAATAGTGAGGTTTCGTTGCCCGTACAGTTGAAGCCACTTAGCCAGTATGGTCCTCTCACATCTCGAAGAACATTACTCTCGGAATGTTGGTATGACAGACCATGGTCAAAGCCTTGAGTCTTACAGAATACCATCGCATCACGATCGTCCCAATCACGGCTACAGATCCGACCTTTGACCCCATAGTGCGTCACGTGCACTTGACCTTTCTCTGACTTGGCGATTTCGAATTTGTATGATTCTGTAGCAAAAGTGAAAGAATAATATGAATACTAGTACTGGTCTTCTGCATAACAAAAAAATCTTCATACAAATTCGACAGATATTGCGGCAGTAGAGCTCTTTCTCGGGAGATATGAAGGCTAAAAGGTTGGCCAAGAAAACTTTAGAAACTGATTCGAAAAAACAAAACATTCTTAGCACTTAAAAACCGCAACTTTGCATAAGATTACTTATATGAAAAAGAACCAGTAGCGATCTGTCACGTCCCAACAAGATTGGAGTCCTATCAAGAGGGCTATTGTTTTTATATTTTACTTCTCCGTGTTCGTTTAGTTTTATGTAGCCTAGGAGAATATTGCCGCTTTAGAATTAGTTTAAAACATCGTTGGCTTTAATGAGTACTGGTTTCTCTCATTTGTGTACAAATTGGTCAGACCCAACTTTTTATGCGACATTAAAGGAAATTTATTATAATGGCTATATAAATCATACCATCATTTGCTCCATCTAAGGAACTGAAGCACACAGCTGAGGCATAATATGTGGAGTTGCAGCTTTCATTCCGTAAGCACTGTTCAATAGACTCCTCCTCTCCCGTACATCTCAATGTGTAATTGGTCAAAATGTCCTCGTAAACCTTCCCATAGGCGGAGCAACAAATCGCATGTCCATCAACGAAACCAAGTTCTCGGCATACTCTCTTAGCTGTGACGTCATCAAAGCCGTCATCACATACCAGCCACCATTCTTTGTTGTGGTAAAATAGCACAGTACCATTGCCGTTATTGATACCTGACTGTCCAGACAATTTGACTGAAAAAAGAATGAAGTGTACGTAAATTGATTTACTTGAAACCGACATGTATATACATTTAAGAGAAACAAAAACGCTACACTTTTTCAATGAAAAATACACAGGATTCTATTCGATATATCAAACGCACATATTTTGTCTACTAGTAGGCTAAGTATGCGGTTCATGTATTTGAACAAGCCTTTCTCTAGAATGATAATCCATTTACAAGAACCACACGCTTGTAAAGCAACAAATGTGTAAATATTATTTGATGTTAACGTCACTTGCTTTTTACTTTCGTACGTTTCTGACATTTCTAAACGCAATTTAATGCTAGTTTGTGTGTTCTTTTAAAAGGAATATCTGCAAAATAACTGATTATCCCCGTTGTGCTGAAATGGAATACTTTTTAGCAAAAAATGGATTTCTTATGTGTTCATATAAATAACTGACGACAATATGGCAAATTTAAAATAAAATCTTTTGGCAACCACATGATCAAGACTGGATCCAAAACCCATAGTTTTTGGAACAAATCATATGACGCATTCAGTTTCATTAGAAACTTTTCTCTGAAAATGTCTGTACCAACGGCCATGACGACATTATCTAAATGACACGAAACATTACACACCAAAGACAGCTTTAATAATGAGAAACATTTTAATGGGAGCAGTGTATCATGTACTTTCTGAAACCAGCCTCTCACATATAAAAAAAGTGTCCTGATTGCATACCTAAAGTATTCAAAGCACGTGGATAATTCCTTTGTAAATACCCAGCCAAATGACGTCGGACAAACGTCGATCGTCGATGCGATGTCATTTCGTCGCATCAACATCAATATGACGCCATTTTACGTCATGTGCTCGATGGGATAGATACCATATCCGTACAGGCGGAGAAACCAGTACCGTTAACTTACCGCGAGTATAACAGAACACTCCTTCATCATCTTTGTGGTTAATACAGTACGGTGATTCGTCAAGTCCCTCATGAGGACATGACGTAATGTTATCCTCATTTCCGGTACATCTGTAAAGTTAAAAGATACTATATCAAGGATATATACTATGAATAAACTAATATGGAAATATTTCGTACTGCAAGTGGTTTATATGTAGTCCGTTTAAGAATTCGCTTAAACCCTTTTCATGCCTAGCGTTGCATAGAAGGGAAACAGGCAAATAGCGCAGACCCAGATCAGACGCCGCAAAAACGCGGCGTTTTATCAGGGTCTACGCTGTTTGCGTATTGGACAGCAATTTCTATAAAAATGATAACATATTAATTAACCAGATTCCCCTGAAATAATGAAAGAGCATACAATTTATAAAGACCGAAGAGTCAACTATGCATAGATAGGTTGATTCAATTACGAAAGACGACAAGCGAGCCAAACTCTGCCATCAGAATTTCTTAATTCTTGGCCTATGTATAGTTGGCTATATCTACGCTACCCAGTTAGACAAGATTACCATGTTGAACATTCTAGGGGGTATTGGACGAGTGATGGTTCCTGCTCACCTGTGCAGTATTGTTAATTGGATAATTTCCCTTAGGAACGGTCTACACTATAATCGACTCGCTTTTTTGTGACAACACATAAGCCTAGCATCCCCCGAAGGGGAATCCGGCGAGAAGTGAACATCCAGATCAGACGCTTCAAACCCGAGGTCTGATCAGGATCTGCACTGTTTGCCTTAAATGTTGGAATTTTTGTAAGAATAATCTAAAATCAGTAATAATAAACTATGTATTTTTTCTTATTTTTAATTTTATTCTATTCTATTTCATTTGTTTATTTATTCATTTACTTATTTCTTTTATTTTTTTTTTTTTTTTTTATTTTATTTTTTTTTTATTTTTTTTTTTCCATTTTCCTTTTCTTTGCGAACCTTTGAACTGGTGAATTTGTTTCGCTAGTTCCTATTTAAATTACGCATCCAAAGGAACTCTGACAGGATCGGTGGCAATGCATTTCTTAAACGAAGCGACTGAGTTTTCAGCGCCGCAAAAGGCAAAACTCTTAAAGTTTCAGTTTTTGGACTCATGGGGAAGCATGAAGACATAATGTTAACTTTGAAAAAGATGTATCATTTTAATCCTCAGAATGAAGACTGTCAGAAATAAGGTTATAAAAAAATCAGTATAGCTCGAAATTTTCAGAAATACGCACTGAAAATGGAAAATTTCGCAATTCTTTTGAATATTCCAGTGAATGTATATGTCAAGATAGGCATGTAATTAAAAAGGCAAGGGAAGCAAGAAAACTTTAACTTTTTCGAAAAATGAAAACACCTTCGTGTATGTAATATACCAGGTTTTCAGAATATAGGTTATAAAATATTCAAATAATTTGAAAAAGGTAAGAAAAACATAAAATTATTGATATTCCGTATTCAATTCTATGTAAATTTGATACCCAATATTAGACAGACAAGGCTGTCTAACAGGGGCGATAACAAAATCGATAATCCAATGCGTCGGTAAAGAATGTTCAGTATGCCCATTTAGCCCTAGTTTAACACATATTAAATAAGGTGGGTGGGGTGTTTCCGTAGGGCTCAGGTGTATGCAGTTACATTAACTACCGGTTGTTTGTTTGTGAATTGCCGAAGCTTACTAGATATACGGTGATACTAACATTCATTTTACCAACGTACGTACCTGAAATCAATTACATACGGTTGTTCAGATGAGACGTCATTGTATTTTCCGCTGTACGTAGCGCCTGTGACGTAGCCTAACTGACGACACATGACGTCAGCTTCTTGGTAACCCCAACGCTGACTGCAGAACGGGTGCCAACGGTTGTTATAGGAAAATTCTACCCTTCCGTAACGGTCATTGCCTCCGGAGATACGGAACGCCATATCTGTGAACAAATAAATGTCAACTGTTATGAAAACACATCAGCGCAAGTCTAATTATCAGAACTTACCACGTCATTCGTGTCTTGCTTAATTAGTGCAAATGTAACCTTAACTCGCGTGCATGCCTCTTTTATACATGTGTGCACCTCGAATTATCTGAAAATTGGATACAGCGCCACGTGGTGAGTGCGTGAGTGAGTGAGTTAAGTTTTATGGTCAATCAAATTAAAAAGGCTATTTCGAGCGTAAATATACCCACGTAATTGAAATTCACAAAGTACATGTTTGTTTACTGAGAAGAAAGTGTTACAACCACTACCGTGCCTCAATCATTATACGTTTATTTTGCAGACAGCACGCTGTCTACACACCTACCAATCACTCTCATGCGAAACCACGGTTCAGAACGCCAATCCATGGGAGGAGTTTCCGGTTTTGCAGGAGAGGAGCCAAAATCGTAAACAAATTTGACATCGGCACAAGGTTTGAGGTATTTATTTTCTCTGAAAACTATTTATGCAAAATATGAGAATGCTATTTTGTCACATATAGATTGTTTCTTCGGCACATGAAAGGATTAGGCACATGGTCTTGCATTTTTCCAGATATACATTTAGTACGGCGGAGCATGTGTTAAAGGTCAGTCTCGGCGATATATACATGTAGGGCAAAGTCGCATTCTCTTGCTTGATTTTGAGTCTCTGACCTTTCCGGTCG
Source organism: Ctena decussata (assembly GCA_963989385.1). Classification (NCBI taxonomy): domain Eukaryota; kingdom Metazoa; phylum Mollusca; class Bivalvia; order Lucinida; family Lucinidae; genus Ctena; species Ctena decussata. The sequence goes on from OZ022505.1 coordinate 60,579,585, forward strand.
CATAGAAGTGAACAGAACTACTGTATGGGTGAATCCAAACGTTGGAAGTAAGCTTTCCGTGATGGACAGTTTAGAATTTAGGAAATATACGCAAAAACTTGGCATCGTCAGTCCGGTTCCGCATGAGATTAAAGAAAATATAAGGAATTTTTATCAAACACAAAAACAGCTTCTGAACAATAATTGGATCAAAACTAATATGAACTCTGTTATAAATCATTATTTTATACATTGCAGATGATTTTCTGACTGTTTTTATTCCCCGTTTGTCTTTTAACGCCTTTTGCAAACCATCTTTCAAACCCTCTTGCGTGCCTAAGAAACAGACAAACGGGTATTAAAACTGCCAGAAAGTCATCTACAATGTATAAAATAATGATATATCACAGAGTTCATGTTAGTTTTTATACAATTATTGTTCAGAAGCTGTTTTTGTGTTTGATAAAAATTGCTTATATTTTCTATTATCTCATGCGGAACCGCGATGACGATGACAAGGTTTTGCGTATATTTTCTAAATTCTAAACTATCCAACATGGAAAACTTAATTCCAACGTTTGGATTCACGTATACAGTAGTTCTGTTCACTTCTTTGCAACTGCCAAGGTCAGAGACTCAAAATCAAGCAAGAGAATGCGACTTGTCCTACATGTATATATCGCCGAGACTGACCTTGAATTCATGCTCCGCCGTACTAAATGCATATCTGGAAAAATGCATGACCATGTGCCTAATCCTTTCATGTGCCGAAGAAACAATCTATATGTGACAAAATAGCATTCTTATATTTTACATTAATAGTTTTCAGAGAAAATAAATACCTCAAACCTTGTGCCGGTGTCAAATTTGTTTACGATTTTGGCTCCTCTCCTGCAAAACCGGAAACTCCTCTCATGGATTGGCGTTCTGAACCGTGGTTTCGCATGAGAGCGATTTGTAGGCGTGTGTCTAGTCTTATATAAATGTGGCTTATCCAACTTGCTATATAAGGTATAGTATTATCTGATCATTAATATTCACTTGTCCGTAAATTATGTGTAAATAACAAAAGGTTCTACAGTTTTGAGGCTTATTAACATGTTCATTCTGAAACCAGCCTCTGCACAAGCGCGCCCTGATCACAGTATGCCCAATTAGCCCTGAATCACATAATCATGTGTATACGTTTAAATGTATATGTTGTATACGAAGATTTATCAATAAATATTGTTTAAACCAATTCCCCCTGAAAATAGGTCTTTGAATGTTTAAGGACCAAATTGCACGTGATCTGCTCAGGCTGTGCTGGTCTGGGCATGCGAAGTTCATTCACAAATAATTATCATATAAAAGCTATCGTACCTGCATCATCATAACAAATGACTCCCGCGTAATGACCTCGATCTCGGCATTCCGTGACGTTCCCAAAGCCTTTGTTTGGGCAATTACTCAGTCTGGTCTCATTTCCCAAACACTGTACATCGCTGGTCCAGTAGGGGCCATTATAGTCCAGGTAAATAAACGAGGATTTATAGTGGTAATATGCGGATCCATTTTTAAATCCAAGTTCCCGACAGACCACTCTTGCGTCGGCGTCGGTCCAGCCTGCCCAACAAATACTACCCGGAACCCCTAGATACGTTACGACAACTTGGCCAGTATACCTCAGCGAGCCTTTTAACCGCAGGCTATAATCTAGGGAAAAAATAAAAGAACAGTCAACTCTCGATATTTCAACGTCGAAATTCAGCTCATATATTATTTAAAAGTCGACAGACTTCCTTCTGAATCCCTTTGTATAAACGTATGTTCTGTTAACCATTGTCTGTACATAAGTGTATGATGTTTATACAAATCAATAAAGTTTAACCTAAATTCAGCTCAAACTACTGATAGCTCAAAGTAAATTTTCTGGTCCCAGAAAATTTACTTTGAAATATCAGTACTTTGGTTTAAATTTTCTTTTCTTTGTATAACAGCATATGAATCAGTACATTTATTCTCAGATATATGTTATACAAAACGGGATTTAGAAGAAAGTCAACTGCCTTATTCAAGTCTGTAGCCGAAGTCTGTATCGGTAGTTTGAGATATCAGCAGTTGAAATGTAAAGAAAAACAAGAAATGTGTCCGATCTATATATTCATAGATATATGAGGGTACTTTGAGATATCAGTGGTTGAGATAACGAGAGTCAAATGTATTGAGTTAAATGTGAAATACTAAAAATATGCCACAGCCCCTAATTCTGGTATTTATTTCAACTGAAAATGCCCACGGCTGACAAGTTTTAAACAAATAAATCATATCTCAGTTCTTCGTGACTTATTTTGACACTATGAATGATACAAAAAAATATGCAGAGGACGGAGAGAGCCTCTTCATTGTCTCGTTTTCTGTTTTCTGTTAGAACCCCGGTATCTCAAAGGCCGGTTTACTGATCGAGCTGCCCCGGGTGCGATTCCGGCTGGTGGCGGAAATCTTTTCAACCGGAGATGGGGTTCCATTGCACACTCTACTCGTCCAGATATGACTGAAATACTGTTGAAATGGACCATCTGCTTATATGCCGTGGCTCAACGGGGAAGCAAAAATGTAGCTGTTTTGTGGAGAAATTTGTAAATGGTTAACGTTCTAAACTCACAATCTAGCGTCATAGGTTCGAGGCTAGAACTCGTCATGATTCTTCTCTACAATTTCAAATATCTACTTCATTATCACCTCACCCACCTGTCTGAAAAAACTGCAGTACTGTTGTAATGGCCGTAATCGATCTAAAAGGAATACCTACCATTCGTGGGTCTTGTTCCATTGTAACATGAAACTGAAGCGTAATTTTGCCGACTGCATTTAGTATCATTGATAACTTGCTGACAGTCTGTAGTCCGTTTCTCTGTTCCATTACATTTCAGTCGGAAAGTAGCCATTGGAAATGTACTGTAGCCGTACGGTCCACAACACAAGGAAATCCCGTGCTCATGTCCAAGAATTCGGCAAACTACATCTGAAATTATAGCAAAAAAAATATTGCATATGGTGTCATTATATTTGAAACTAAAAAAGAAGGTTAAGATTTCGTCAAATTTTGAAAACAGGCTTTACATATTTTTTTTCAGAATGATACAAGCCGCAAAAAATATTTCGATATACAGCAGAACTTTGATAATTTCAAAGACAAAATAACAGTTAGTTGGGTTATAATTACGTGTTTTTATTAAGACGTCTAATTTAAAGTTACTTTAATAACCCAGTACTTTGGATTATTAGAATTTGAATGATCGCATTTCTATTGTAGTATTATTTCCACAAATCTCTGCATTCGAATTTCCATTTAAATATATCTTAAATTACAGCTATCGCTAGAAGCTGACCCTCAAGCAACCTTACCAGCTTCCTTGTCTGTGAAAGTGTCAGCACAAACTGTCAACCATGGGGACCTGAGAGGTTCTTTTTGTGGCACATATATTTTCACAATTCCGTTAGTTCTTTTCGTGCGGTAGTCACCACGGAAAAGCCGAGCTGAAACGGTAAAAATCTACAAAGGTAGAGAAAGAGGGGGAAGGTGCAATAGTTTAATATATTGTCCTGTTTAAAGCAAGTCAGGTAAAGAGACACTGCTGTCAGAATAGTCCCAGAATGAAGGAAATTGCGTCCAAGAGTTTAAAGGATTTCTGGCAGCATGATGCATCTCGCTCTTTTAGCAGAATAATGGGTTTCGCTTGGTCGGAAAAGCCTCTGTAATGCCGCGATCACTCTTACAAGCACAACTAAACAAACGTACATGAAACGATTTGAAATGAGCCGCGACACGAGAAAACCAACAAAGTGGTTGTGCGCCCAGTGCAGACTCAGATCAGCCTGGACATCAGCCCAGTTTGACCAGACTCTTGGTTAAGCGCTTAAAGGGTAGTTAAGAGTCTAAGCTACCTCCATGCGGACAGCAAAGACTCTGATCAGACTGGGCGGCTAAAATAATTCCTTGTCTTCAGCTAAGTTCCGTTCGGAAATACTTGAAGCAAATGAAAGTTTTACAGTAATTATTTTACCTGAACTGTAACATCTCACGCCGGCATCCTCAAAATGTGAGCATTTCGACGTCTGAACAGGGTCCCAAGTCGCTCTGCACTGGAAGAAATCTGTTTCATTTCCGGTGCACTCCACTCTTGACATCCATATTGGCATGTCGTCGTTCCCGGGCGGAATCAGGCTTGTCGCTTCACCAAAGAGGTACCCGGCTTGTTTGCAAAATATATCAGCATCTGTGTCTTCCCAAAATATGTCACATATGGTTCCCCATCTACCATTGAAGTAGATTTCAGCACGCCCTCTTTCATTGCGCATGTCAGCTACACGGTAACGTACCTTATCTGCAGAATGCAAAAAAATCACAAACTGATTAAAACCACTACGCAAAATACCATAGTTTTCAGGAAGTCAGTCAAAACGGATTGGCCGAAGAATTGAAATGTTCGCGGCTGGTCGTTTTTACTATTTAACATTAAATGAAACACCCCGAATTTGTGCATTCTTGCTGACAACATTGGTTTTAAGACTCGTAAAAAATAACCATTTTGCAAAGCTCTGCGTAGTTTCACAAATAGTTCCTATAAACATCTAAATTAACTTTCAAAATTGCTAAATATTAAAACATAACTGATAAAAAATTTTGGTTTAGATAAAACTGGATCTTAATGAAAACGGTCCTGTTTATTAAGTTTGTAACAACTGTGCTTTGTTGACTAAATCTCAACATTCTTTATACGCATACTATTTCAATTCCAACAGAGACAGCGGTACCCCTAGCACATGTTCTACATCAACCCATATATGCCTAGCACAGCAGAACGAAGCATCTGATTAGGGTATACACTGTTCGCATAATTTCGGCCTACTTTCATTTCTCCTTCTGCTGATTCAAGAAAGGCAGCTGTCAGTTACTGGCGAAAGGAAGTGCAATTAGTACTGGTTAACCGCTCAGCCTGCTCAGGAATAGTGTGGTTAGATTAAGTGACCGTCCCGACATGACCATAGCTGTTTACAGTGGATGTAAAACAATAACACAACAACGACAACAACAACAACAGCAAATTCTATAAACGTTTCACAAAGTAACAAACCAGACACATTTCAAAATGATAAACATATCTCAAATACAATACACTTACCATTATCCATAGAGCAAACTGCAGCCGCTCTTGTACTGCGGGAATTGCATGCATGCCCTTTATTGAGGGGAGGGTATCTGCAATCAGATATTGACGTTTCATTGCCACTACACTCCAGTGACGTCAAAAGCATCGGATCATCTCCAATGTTGCTGCCGTTTGTAGCGAACCCGGCAACAAATCCGATACTCCTGCACAACACGGTGGCGTCGTTTACGTCCCAGCCTTCGTCACACACAGAGCCGGAAACACCGTACCTTCGAACCTGAACGTCACCGTAGTATGAACCTCCCTTCATCACAACTTGGATATCTGAAAAGAAAATACTGTTCTTACAAAGGGACCAAATTATTATCTTGTATGTATGTATTAATGCTATACAGTTGCATTTTAAACCTACTATGACTCAGTCACGTTCATTTTATTCTTAATGTTGTGATCTGTGTTACATACAAAAATTTGAATAAAACTATGTAAAAACAGCGTAGCTTCCAGAAACTTAGCAGACCTTTTCGTTTTGTTATTCCCTAGTTTAGAATTCGAAAACGATTGACATACTCATGAAGAAAGATTTAATGTAAGAGAAGATCAAAGGGTAATTAGCGGCGCAAAAAGTAGATAAAAATAACTATTATTATAACTGATACATTTGGGTCCGAAAGTACTCAAATGCACTGTAAGTAAGGCTGTATTAACAACATTTTCCAAACTTTCACAAATTATAAGTTTTTACAGAAGAAAAAATGACTATTTCTCAAATGTTCAACCATTTTAATTAACCATATATATTGTTAAATATAGAGTAGGCAGGTATTACTGTGACCATACAGGTGTGTAAGTGAAATACTAACGGCGTTCAGAAAGTTTTGCAAGTGACGTAATTTCCTGGTAACCGTCATAAAGGCAGAACTTCTGGTAGCAAAAACGCATAAACCTATATGCCTAGACAAGGCTGCAAACACGGTGTATGTTTGTTAGAGGACAGATTTTTAACTCCTTTGAAAGAGGTATACCCTAAAGGTGCTGTGGAATTTTACTTTACTAGGCCGTAATTCGTATATGAGGAGTATTTGGGGGAGGGGGGGTTCTTTGCTACTTAAAGACAATGCCCAGGCAATGTTGTCCTGTAAATATCGCGGAAAATATATTTAATCTAGGCACCGTCCCTAGGTACTGTCCCGTGATTGTGAATTATCCGTAGTTTATGTAGTAGCAAATTTTCCCTTTCTAACGTGGCCCTAAAGTCGTCAGGATCCTAAGGTCGTCATCATTCTTTTATCTTCATTCTTTTCAATCTGTGCCACAGAAATGTTTAGAAGCGGGCGAAATTCAGAAGATAAATATCTTAATTTTGTTATGCAGTTTAACTTTAAAGCTGGTTTTCAACGTTCTTCCAACTAACGAAGAGGAAACAAGGTAACCCACTTTTACATAAAATTCTAAGTTTGTCGACGGAGCAAGCTGGTTTTGATATCAGTCTGGCGAATCAAGATTTCCACGCTAGATTCAGGTTTCAGACGTATGTTTGCATCCGCCCAAACGCATTATACATTAAATCATCAAGATTGTCGTACCTTTAGCGGTCAGAGAGGAAATTAAAATTAACAGACATCAAAAAACAGTGATGACGACTTTAGGTCGTACCTGACGACTCTAGGGCACATACTACTAGGCAACAAAAAATTCATCTCTCCACATCTTATATGTTCTTCTTTCACTCCAGTTTGACAAGCATATATTGTGATTATTACCGTTGAATTACCATTTTGTGTTGGTCTGTCTTCATATAAGCAAATGAAACAAAAATGGCCTAAATTTAAAGGCAGATAATGGTAGCAAAGTTGTCTATAAAACAGGCACAATTTCAGTTGTGCCGGATTTGGTGTGAAAAAAGCAAATAACCCATTAGTAAATGTTCCAGAAATACAGCTTTTACCCGTTTACTGTCACTTTTTAACCTCATATAGAAATACAAAAACACATTTTCTCTTTGTGAAACTCAGGTATTTTGTTAATGAAAAAAGAAAAGTAAAATAAAATAAAAAAATCTTCGATGCCATGAGAACCCAAATAATTCCGTTGGTCAGCCACATCCCAATATTTTTATATTCCATGTCCGCCGACCACAATGTTATCTTCAAATGATTAAGAACTTTTGACAAGTAGGTAACCCAAAACAAAAGAAAGCGTGTGCAGTCTTATCGGGATCTTCAATGATCATATTTTGTCATCTTAAAACATATACCTATACACCACCATTGCTACAGGAGAACAATCTGACCAGAACCCGGATCAGACTCTGTGTTTGCATAGGCCAATCTGGTTTTTAAAGCAACATTATTATAACATTATTTCTGTTTGATGATCATTTAACGGCAAAATTAATAGACATTTGTTAATTTGTTTCTAGACATGAACTATTTCTTTAAAAAAAAAACGTAAAAAAGACAATACGACCCCATGACGACAATAGGGCCGCACTGATGACGACTCGAGGTCCCATAGGTCCTAAGGTCGTCAGGGGTGACCCTTCCTCTGTACACAGGCTGTTTTCGTGTTTTCTGCATTAAATTGACCAGTTTCTTTATTTAACGTCCCTTCAGAATAGCCTGTCTTGCCGGTACCATAACGCAACTATAAATAGCTGTCACCCTATACATGCGGTATTCGTTTAAATGCACTGAGGTGACAACCTTAGGGCCACGTACGTTACTACAAGTTATATTGATTTTGTAATGAAAACAAGTGTGCTAGCATTCAAAATCTTGCCAGCAAGAGCATTTGTATGGGTCAACGAAAACCTGTCAATAAATTCAAATTTATGCAAACAGTCTTCCAAAAATATCGTTGACGTCGATTTCAATTACGTCATAAGAACTGCGTATTGCTTTGCAAGGAATAAATCGATAACAGTTGCCACCCTTCTAACTTTTGTATGGATATTGTAGGAAAGGATGGTCAAGCAGCTGACAAATATTAATTTTATATTTATAAGGATATTTGACTTGAATGCACAACACTGAAAAACTTTTACATATGAGCCGCGACGTGACAAAACCAACAATGTGGTTGTGCGCCCAGCGCAGACTCAGATCAGCCTGGGCATCCGCCCAGTCTGATCAGAGTCTTCGCTGTCCGCATCGAGGTAGCCGAGACCCTTAGCTACCCTTTAAGCGCTTAGAGAAGAATCTAATCGGACTGGGCGGATACCCAGGCTGATCTGAGTCTGCGCTGGGCGCACAACCACATTGTTGGTTTTGTCGTGTCGCGGCTCATATGAAATTATCCCAGTAGTATGACTGGAGCCAAATGAAATGAGTTGTAAGTCAATAGGAAAGTGTCTTTGTATATTGTTTGGTATCGTTGTAAAGACCAAATGTTGTGCTCTTCGTATATGCATTGTATTTGTAATCAGCATGCCCTTAAACAAGGTTATGAGGCCATTTGCAAAACTTTCCGAACAGTAGGCCACTGAGACCCGTAACGACGTTGTTACAACACCGTGTGTCAACTGGGCATATTTCAATCAGACACAGGTTGGATCAACGTTGATTCAAAATAATCACGTTGAATCTATGTTGATTGAATGTTGTTTGCCTTGTGGGTTTTCTGTCTGATTTCAAGGTGAATGGGTACACCTCTCTGTTTTCTGCCATTTTTACCAAGGAAAACAATTTTTGGCAATTCCGTTACGTTTCTAGATGATGAAGCCCTTCAAAAAGTGAGCTACTTTTAAAGGAACGATTATTTTCTTCAAGCGACCAACTTCTTTCCTTTGGGCGAATCCCCCCCCCCCTCGGAAAAGCTTTAGGGAGTGGGAGGGTGGTGGGGAGACAAATTGTTGTTGGTAAGAATCAGCTCCCCTGGAAGTGTTTCAGTTCACCTTAGGACACTTACCGTAAAAATTGAAATATTGAGACGAAGAGGTCTAACGAACTTTGCAGAACCAGATCAGGCAGTTCCTAACAGGATCTACAGGATCTCCCTTCACTGTTAGCCATTCCTTTTTTTGAAGAATTATAGCATTGATAAAACAAATTCTTTCATATGTATGGCAAGTGTTTTTTATTCGGTGTCCAAATTTCATTTTTTACGATAACTAAATATTTATATTGTAGAGTTGCATACCTTCCTCTGGTGAAGATGTGTCTGTGCACAGCGCTGAAGCATACATTCCCGACTCACAAGTTACGTTACCAACCTCCTTTTTACATTTCGAGAAATCTAATTCTGTTCCGTTACACTGCACATTCGCTATCCCTGCAATATTTAGATAACAAAACCATATTAATATACACATCTTCAAGCTAGGAACATTTGAGAAACAGTCCTTTAGAAAATGTTGCAACAATCTTGTAATGGTTGAATCGAAATAAGTTTTCCTTACGGGTAAATCATCGCTGTTTAACACATGTGTTGTCGGACAGATGTGATTCACTCCAGCTTCGCAATCTTTTCCAACATGTGTGTCAATTAGCGATAATTCATCGGTAAGGAAACATTATCTATTAAATAACAACGAAATCTTATGATGAAACTATCAGTTGTCATTCTGCATATTCCACAAATCAGTTAAATATATCTTGTTTATGAAAAACATACTTTCAGCGGAAATAAATATGTTTCCCTCGTAACTGAATCCCTTGTCACCGGCGGGGACTGCGAGGGTGGGAGTTAAGGTGGTACTGCGGCGGGCTAGGGTGGGGTGGGGTGTGCGCAGGTGGTGTGCGAGGGTGAGGTGGGTTGGGGTGGGTTGGGGGAATGGGGGCACCGGCAATGCAGAGTAACCTTCTCGTCAGAAGGAAACAAAAGAGTATCCGACGAGAATGGTATTCCACGGAGGCGTACCTAATGAACCTTAAAAACCGTTTATGGTGAATGAATACCGCCATGTTTTTCCGCCGAATTTACAAAGTGGAACAACTTTTGTGCCTTCTTGGTTGCTTCCCTGGAGGATGAAGCCCCTTCGGCAATGTGTCTACATTTAAAAGGAAAGAATTTGCTCCTCTTTCCTTTAAGTGTTGACCCCTATTGAGAAGAAGGGCAAAACTTAAAACAGCAGAGTTGTGCCCCGTAGAAGTATATCGATTCACCTAAAAGACATACTGCAAAATATCTTACCTATAGGACTATATTTGGTCAACCCAACGCCAAGGCCGGAGCAGCACTGCGCTTTACCGTCCTTGTAACCAAGGTTCCGACATACTACCTTAGCGTCGACGTCATCAAAACCTGTGTCGCACACGGATACCCACTCCTTAGCACCTGGTAATTCTGATAAAACGTTTATCATGCCGTAGTTTGGTGCTGACGTGTGTGAGAGACGGACTGAAAAAGAAAATACATGAGTATGGTAAATGAATTGAACAATATGAAGAAATATTTGGAGCTCTACGATTCGTTTTAGGGTACTTTGAGTACATAGCCTTACTCAGGAAGCTAAACATAAATTTTTGAGCCGCGACACGAGAAAACCAACAATGTGGTTGTGCGCCCAGCGCAGGCTCAGATCAGCCTGGGCATCCACCCAGTCTGATCAGACTATTCCCTAAGCGCTTAAAGGGTAGCTAAGGGTCTAAGCTACCGCTATGTGGACAGCAAAGATTCTGATCAGACTGGGCGGATGCCCAGGCTGATCTGAGTCTGCGCTGGGCGCACAACCACATTGTTGGTTTTCTCGTGTCGCGGCTCAAATATGACAAACCAAAGAGCAATGGATTGTCGAATCTTTTCGCCTCATACACTCGGCCAATAAAAAAACATGGAAAAATCATCCAGCTTTTTACGTAACAAAATGTTTTCCTGACAATTGCATGCAAAAACCGGGGAAACAACCGCGTCAAAGCGAACAGATCGGACCAATTCAGCGGAAACTGCAATTCAGTGGAAACTGCTTTTTCAGCGGAAACTGAAATTCAGCGGAAACTGCTTTTTCATTTAAAAAGCATCGTTTTCCATCCATAAAGTTTAAAAGATAGAACTTTAACGCAAATAAGATCAACAAACACATACGAGCCGCGACACGACAAAGCCAACAAAGTGGCGTGTGCGCCCAGCAAATACTAAGATCAGCCTGGGCATCCGCCAAATCTGATCACTCTTCGCTCGCTGTCCGTAGCTAAGACCTGGGCTATCCCTTTAGCTCGGACCCTGAGCTACCCCTTAAGCGCAAGACAAAGACACTGATCAGACTGGGCGGATATCCAGGCTGATCTGTGTCTTCGCTGGGCGCACATGCTACTTTGTTAAATTTGTCCTGTTGCGGCATAGATATAAGCCTGATGCATGCTTGATCTCTTCTTTAAGCTAGATCTAGTTATAGTCTGGCCGATTCAACATTTCCATTTAAAATGCAAGATAAATCACCCTTTGATTTCCACTACATCTGATGTTAGGTACTGTGTGGCGGCGTAAAGTCTCCCCGTACTTTATTATAGTGTAGATTAGTGCAATAGGAGGGAAGGTAGGAGGACTAAGAAGCAAGCTACACATTGCCGTTGAAAAGTTTAAACAAAACCGAGTGTGCAATTTTGATTTCTTTCGTATTTTCCTTGCTTACAAAGGATCTATGTTTTTTTGAAGATCAAAACTCGTAAATAATAGGTTGTCCTTACATAGAGCTATGTCTGCATCTGAAGAACTTAAATTTTGTTTGGGCCCACTAATGTCTACATGACATTGGAAAACAATCCAGGTCCAGATCAGACAACGCAGAACCAAGTCTTACAGATTTGTTAATCTCCAGCAAGCTTTATTCGATTTTCAAAAAAAAAATGAAACAAACACTTTATTTTTCAATACCTTCATTTTCAAATACATTTTACTGTTTCAGGTTATTTTCTTTAAAATCAGATTATTATGGTATTATAGGCTTACCGTCAGAATAACACGTCACAGCAAGGTCATATTCGTGCCCCATACAGATATCAGATGCATGTTTACCCAATCCAGAAAGCACACAGTCCTTCAGAGTAGTTTCATGTCCTTCACAATGCACACCGTTAAGCCAAACAACCCCTTTCAAGGATTTGTTTCCCGGGAGTACGGTTGGATACCCATCATTGAAGCCCAACTCTTTACATATAACATTGACCACATATTGACTGATGACTGCATTGTGTGTGCAAATGCTACCCCATGTGTCCTTGACCTTCACTTCTACAAAACCTTCTCCAGGATGACCACCATTAGATAAACGAACTTCATAATCTATTTCTCCTGCAATTAAAGATATAAGAAGCTCACATTCTTAAAGTTGGGAAATACATTGGCATAGAAAGCGTGTTAAGGTCGCTCTAATAACAGTGAAATCTATTGTTATAAGTTCACTGTTTTAAACCGTAAAACTATCAGTTTCGATTTCACCGAGAAATTTCTATAGTTCCACTGAAAAGCATGAAAGATCTTAAAAAACGTAAAACCACATATTTGATATTACTTGCAATGGTTGCTGGCGTGTAACATCATGGTGCCGTATGTGATAGTGTAATGCTTTCTATTGAAATAGAGTAAACATTTACAAGTGTACTCCCTCGTATTTCATTATCAAATAACCAAAAAGAATGAAACGATTTAGTGGTATGCAACACAATTAAGAATTGTGGACAAAATCTTCAACCAAAATATGTTTGGTGTGGAGGCAGAGACGATAAATCATTGCGAATCCTTCTTGAATATTCACGAATATCTTGTCGTCATAAATTGGTTGACTCCCAAATAGGAATAAAAATGCGTTTGTACAAGCGTGTTTCAAATTTTTAGTATTGGTGGAGTAAATAACTTAACAATAGCATTTATCTCTAATCCAAGCACATGAGTTCTTTTCAGCCAATAAATGTCCGAAGTCGAGTAAAGAAAGGGCTTAAAATTATTCATGAAATAACTTTACCCTGATTAACTATGATTACTGGGCGTATCCAGTATTCGTTTTTAGCGGGAATGGCGGTCCGCTATTCCCGCGTTTTTATATATTGTCTTAAACTCTCCTACATCCATTGGCCGTCACAAATTATTAATTTTGTAGATAAAAGCACTTATACTATAAATCATGTTTATGTCTTTGATACAATTTCCAGTGAAAAATTTTAAATCTAATAGAAACAAATTAGGGCGTATATCTTTAAGGCGACAAAATCCCATTTAAATAGTCATGTAATAAACGAAATCTTATACTCATTATCACTGCATATGAAATTTATGATTTTCGCCAAAGGCTTGTTTCATAAAGGACCTCTGACAGTATCAATGCATATTTGCCCATTTTTCGACAAATTACTGCACCTTCCTCGGGCAGCAAAAGTTAAAATATTTGGCATTAATATGTAGCCTTGTGTACTATAAAGACATTTTAACAGTGATTTTGAAAAATCATCATGCCTCTAGACTAACATAGACCAATTTTATCAAGAGGGGTATGTGAATTTTACAGTCTCTGAAAATAAGTCCATTTATTTGGTTTTCTAAGATATCAAAATCTTAATTGATAACTATGCTAAAACTGACGTACACACTACTGTTACTGATATTATGCAATATTTTTTCAATAATAAGGACTTTAGCCTATTTGTAGATATAAAGGGTGTAAGTACCCCACCCACTTTTTCAGTTTTTCAGCTGTAGACTATCTTTCCCCCCCGTGCCTCAGCAAGCCACTCACATATAATGTGTATTATGATAGTACACACATACATGCAAAGTAGCTAGCTGAGGCACGGGGGGAAAAGTATCTTTAAAAAACTTTTCCTGTTTCCATTACGTTTAATTACAAAATTTGGCTTTTTCCACCAAAAATTGAAGTCTATGTGCCAAGTAATCAGAAATTAAATTCATGGCCAGTTAGGGGAAGTTGAGAGCAACAAATTTCAAGAGAAATTCTTTGGCATATCAAAAATTTAATTTTGACTATTTTTATAGGCAAATTAACATTACAACCGTCAGAGGTCCTTTCATATGAATTGACCAGTCGTATAAGAACCTCTATTTACAGATACTTTATAGTCTTACACAGTCAAAACCTGCATGCAAAATATTTACCTGGCTCATTCTGGCAGAAGACAGCAGCTTTTGACATCACCGAACAGTTCTTGACATCACCAAAATGAATTCCATGACAATGCGCAAGAAGATTTTCTTTCCCAGAACAATTAGGTCCTTTCATCCAAAAAACGTCGTCTGTCTTTCCATGATTTAAACTGTTTAAATGCCTGGGGAAAATATGAAAATGCATCCGATATTGCCTTTTAGCAATTTTATATATTTGCACCTAGAAATGTGTCCACAGGACACGGATGCTACCGCTGCTTAGTGCCTTCCTTAATAAGATGGCGCCTTGTTTAAGGTACCGGTACGCTTATAGGATAACTAGGTTAACAGAGTCAGACTTGTATAATATGAAAAATTAGTGTGCAGAGGCATGGTTTATTTTCCTTTGGCAGACGTATCGTGTGTGGATCCAGAGCTTGGGTGTGTGTGTGGGGGGTGGGGGGAGCGATGGGGGGAGGAAGGGGAGAAGGTTCAGGGATGTGTGATATGGATAAAATTCTGTATCCTACCAAAGAAATGGAGTCAATGCAACTTTCCAAGATATACGTGGGGTGATCATTGAATAAAGGAAACACCTTTGTAGATTAGTTGATTATATACAGAAATAAGTATCCTTAATGTATCACCAAAGAGTGCCTTGTAAGCTTTCTAATTAATGTTTGAAATTGAAATTTTAACGTGTAACCATAGCAGCATATCACGTCACGTTCATGCTGGGTACCGCCGGTAATTATTTTGACGTCATTTTGGTAAGGGGGTGCTTGTGTTATGCTTATTTTGTGCGATACGTAAATAGAAATTGAAAATTTAGAAACATCTTCCATTTAAGTTAGGTTTTGACTTTAGAAACACACATATAATGATTCTTTATGAAAACGTTCTAAAATCTGGCATGAATTAAAGCTGAAGCACTGGGGGGTTAAAATAATTTATTTTTGGGGAGTTTGGCAATTTATTCCGTTATTTCAGGTATTATGCTAAAGTTAATTGATCAGGAATCAAGTACAGGATGAATTAGGTTCTTTCTGCTATACAATTCTCCCAAGACTCTGATTGTTAAGTTGCAATGACGTCACAACTCTGGTTCCTCCTACTTAAAATCAGCGAAAAACGTCAACTTTTGCTCCATCAATTATCTTTAACGGTCCGTATTTCTGCCAGGTTTGACCGCAAGTCATGAGTAACTATATATTTCTTTTAGTATCTGAGCATTTCATGAAGCAATCTCACTATCACACACTCTTATACATTCTTTGTTACTAATCAGCATCAAATATACATGAAAATATGCAAAAAAATTAGAGACTTAAACCCTTCTATGATCAAGGCATCTTTGGCATGGCAACGGTATTCTTAAACAGTATTGGAGGTCCTTTTATCGTGTGAGTGCTAATAACGTGGCAGCCATTGATCTCGTGAATTATACCACGCGGGTTAAAGGTCGCGTGCGCCATTACGTCAAAAAGTGACAGTGGTTTGTTTACATTGCTGACAGAACTTTTCGGAGCAAATATGAGATTCAAACAGAAAGGAAAGTCTTAAAAATCATACAAACCCTCAAAAACATGCATTTTCTTTAACCCTTTTTAAATGAATGATAAAAATTCCCGCTAAATCTTCCAGTCACACTAATCGATTTTCTTGTGTTTACAAAGCAGACGACATGACCTTTCCGGAGTCACCAAAGGCTGACCAGTCAAAGTTTTTAGGCCAAGCTTTTTTCAATATTGGGTTGAAGTGAAATATTTTTTAGCCGACAACTTATACATTTTGATAAATATTTTGAAAATTTCGAATCAAAATGGATAGTGTCTTTTGTAATGAGCTTACTGTTACATGGTAAGGCCAGCATCCAATACTTTTGTTTAATGGTTGAGCTGTCTGATTAAAAGAATATCCATTTCTATTTCACAGAAAAGTCATCTAAAAAATCGATGTAAATAGTGTTTCAAGATACAGTGTAGCTCAGTGATTGTAAATATAATTATTCAGAATTTGTACAACACACCATATTTTATTTTGGTTGGCCTGTTTATGAAGGGTGACCCCATGAAGGCTGGATTTAGTGACTATCATAGAAACAAGACAACCGGAAGTTGTTATAATTTTGCCCGTGACCTTTCCCACGGAATTAAGACTCTGTTGTTGTTCATCGGCTGGCAGATGCCAATGCTCCTTGAGGTGTAATTATTAACTTATTCAGTTTGTATTTTATGCTCTGTTGAAACATATATTACCTTATTGTATTTGATACATGAAAGTCAGTACTGTTGTAGATTCATTTCATGCGGAGATTGCCGGTTATTGCCAAGTTATTAGGACTCTCGGGGATACTTTAGGGCTTAATTATTTATCATCCTTTTCTTCTTTAGGCGCTCTGTGTTAGCATTTCGAATTACAAGATGGACTCAATTCGACAGAAGTCGAGCAGCTTCAGACTTGTTCATATTTGCGGTAAACTCCCGATATCTCGAACACTGATATCTAAGACTATCTTCTTATATCAAAGAATATATTTCCTATTTTTATTTACATTTCAACTCCTGTTATCTCAAACTACTGATATTTCAAAGTAAATTTTCTGGTACCCGAAAATTTACTTTGAGATATCAGTGGTTTGGGCTGAAATTTGACTTCGAGATATCGAGAGTTGACTGTAAGTAGTTTTTAGATAACTTAGAAAGCGTCATCAAACAATAAATGGCTGGAAACATTTTATTCAGATATTTGTCTTTACCTGTAAGCGAATCCATTGCTGAAACCAAGCTGTCGACATATAACTACGGCATCGTTGTTATCGAACTCGGAATCACAAATGAATCCATTTTGATTAAAATAGTTAATCTGGACTGGTCCTATCCCTGACCCGCTAGGAAAAGTAGTGCTAAGGTGTGCAGCAGAAACGGCCGTATCAACTTGGACTGTGAACTCTGAAACAAGTGTTGATGTTTGATCATTTCCGTAAACAGTCGGTACTTTCCGCATCAGTCTGTCGCACTTCTCGCGGGTAAAGCTGGGAACTTCATTCGGATAAGTTCAGCAGCTAGGGGAGAGTCGGGTAAGTTCGGACAGCGGGCAAAATCGGACAGTAAATCGGACAGCGGATAAATTCGGACAGTGACATTGTTTCCTTTATATGTCATTTGTGGAACTTAAAAAAAATAATAACTGGCCAAACAGTAGAACTCCTGATGAGACGGCTCGTTTTCTGGATTTTCACTGTTTGCAATGGTATGTCCGAATTTAATCCCATGTCTAAAGTTACCCGACTCTACCCTATTTGTTCAAGCTTTGTCCGCAATTTTGATCCAAAATGGTTGATAACCATAAGTCAATGCGGAAAATACGACAGGGCATAACGTCGAGGTACTGTTTACCTCTCAAGAGCATGGGTACACGAATAAACATTGAAGGAGAGCACTCCAATCTGGTCGTATTTTTTCTGCTTCTTACAAGTAGCTACTCTTGAAGGAAGGATAATTTTCTCTCTGAGACCAAAATGTTTTAAGGTGAATGGTTACACTTTAAAGATCACTCATTTGTGCCTCCCTTTTCATTGGGTGTCAACTCTTAAAGGAAACACTTTGCTCTCCTGGAAGCAAATTCTTTTCTTTAAGAGCTTGCTTAAGGGCTTTGTCGCCTACTACAGGGAAGCAAAACTGAAGTCACAAAAGTTCTTCCACTTTGTTAAAATGGCAGAAAATCCATTCACTTTAAAGGATGAAACCTTTTCACTCTGAGAGCAAATTCCTTCTTTAAAGGAATCCCCTTTTGAAAAAAGGGATTCATCTACAAGGAAAAAATTCAGGACAGTACATGAATGGGTGGTCGGGAAACATCACATATAAAACATGGCTTTGTGGTTGTTTAAACATGCCTGTTGATAGCCTGCAACATTGATAATTATGTAATAATAGGCAATTAAAATAATACAATCACAATAGACGTCCTCGCTTATATGTAAGCTAGATTTCCGATTCATAATATTCAACAGTGGTAGCAGAATCGTGCAACTTAGAAATGTTGAGCACTGGCAATCATTTCTAACTGTAGAATCTATATGATAAACAGGTTATAATATGCGTTTTTTTTCAGTATAACCCGATTCATGAGCGCCGCACAAATATCGGGCCCTGGTCCGGTACTAGAGTCTTTGGCTGAAAATGGCAGAGTTGCTTTCCATGAAAGTGTATCTAGAGTGACAGATTGCATATTCTTACACTTGGAGTTTTAGGACCTCTACTGCATACATCATGTCAATGAAACAGGTATAGATTACACGATTCACTAAACAAACAATCGTGTCAATCATTTTCAGTGCAAGCGCGCGCGTGCGTTGTAGATTTCAATCGTTGCAGACGATTTTTAATAATAGATGGCGAGAAAATCAGTCTACTTTAAGGCAATTTACTTTCGTGCAAAATGAAAATGTCACTTGCAATTTAAAACTTCCATTATCTGAGCTGCGTCCCGCTTGCTGACTCATTCTATTCAGTTCTGTTATGCTTACAGTCGTTGTCGGTAATTCATAATACCAGTTGTTTTGAAGTGCTTTAAATCTCACTTTTTACAGATAGATGGTCTTGATGTTTTGCACATCTTTATAAAATACATTGTTTTTGTTCAAAATATTGTTGCTTTATCTGGTTTTTGTCTTATGAGGCGGATATTGTTGCGTACGAATCTGCAAACTGTGTTATGAAAAAAAAATCCTTTTTTCATGGCAGCGGACTAACGATAGCCCCCGAGTAGCAAAGCAGGACTTAATTTCAGCTTTTCAAAAACAAACAAGACATGTGTATTACATTTACGCTGGTATATAAAATGGCAATTCTCAACTGTAAGAATAAAAAAAAACAGTAAAAACACATGTAAAACTTCTGCAATCACTCACTCTATTCATCTTAAAAGTTTAAGGTACTTTACCAAGTGGTGGTTCTCTTTTCGAGCAGACGACAGAAGCGTAGTCCCCGGATGGGCAGGATTTGAAACCACGTGTCATTGCACAGTCGTCAATATTCATTTCAGTTCCGGTGCACTGAACATTAGATATTTCAATCGTGGCACTTATAAACCCAAAAGCACTACAGCAGAGACTTTTTCCGTATGGAAATCCCATCCGTCGGCAGACAACGGAAGCGTCGGCGTCGTCAAATTCGTCTGCACATACAAGGCTGTATCTATTTTCAACCCACACCTGAACAGCGCCGTAATTTTTTCCTTCTTCAGTCATTACTGCAAAAAACAAAACATGGTACTTCCATTTTTAACTAAAATGTATACATAGTCTACAGATGCCCCCGCCAGTTTGTTTAGGAATCAAAAACTGGTTATAATCTAATGTTATGTATTAACCCATTATAAAAAAAACATCCCATAATAAAGTTTAAAGCCTTAAAGCGCCAAATTTGCAAACAACGTAGATCCAGTCGAAGCGGCTGACAATGAGCCGCCTCGTTTGCATCAACACTGTTTGCCTTCTAGTCTCTGAATTCTCAGTATGATGCAGATTGGTAGAAACATTTTTTTGTTTCGTATGCTTTTTTGGCACTTTTTGGTCAGAAATCTGATAAAACATGTTAAAGTAGTTGTACTGAGAATTATTTTGAAGACAAAGCTCTGCGTAAATGAGTCCAATCCAGAATTTCTGATAGCACTAAACTCTTAATATCAAAACAAACCAGCCTACTGACTTTCAAACGAATCGAATAAAAATCGACTACTCATAAAAGGGATTTATCTCTGCTAAAATGTTCCAGTCAAAATCTTAATACAGTAACAAGCACATCGACAGCTCATACAAAACAGGCTACAGCGTCTCAAAAGATCCAAGTAACCAAGTTGTGCTGTTAAGGTTCCTGATCGGAATTCTACTGAAAAAGATCCAATCCATAATAAAAATGTCGCTAATTGTATGAATCAATTACCGCTGTCTCTGCAGAGCGCTTTTTTTTTTTTTTTTTGCTTTTTAGGAGGAATCTTTCACAGTTTTCATACAAGATATTGCAACCTATAGCGGAAATACATTAAAATAAATAGAAATGCGAGAAGATGGTGAATATATTTATGTCCACTACCCACTCGTATTCGTCGTGTCTTGTAAACACATACGGTACATGTAAATGTACTGGGTTATTTTCTATGGCACTTTCCATGCTTCATCCAGCACACATAAGTTTGCTCTCAGAAGTGGCATCTCAACTGTCGCAAATGATGCAAACAGAATAGAAATATCATCTTGATATTATTTTCAAAAGCACCCCAAGGAATTTTCCAAAGTAGGTAAAAATTCTTAAGAGCCACCCTTCTTGTGGTGTTAAAGGTATTATATACGCTCGATATTAGATTTGGAAATGAAATGCATTCAGCCACAGAGATATCAGGTTCAAAGTCAAAACAACCGTTTTGCATTTGGCTTGTATTTTGAAAGCAGATACATCTAGTAAGCTCAAAATGTTAAAACGACGTCGTATCATTGTCGATTCGGTGTCACGACATCGAATCAACATTGATACAGTGTTGTTTCAACACAGTGCGCGCCCAACTGGACAAACTTACCATTTCTCTGACATTTAACTTCAGCAAAGTTGTAACATTTTGGGATGTTCTTGCCCCAGCCCCTGTGCGAGCATTTCAATATACTATCAAACGGCCCTCCTTCTATACAGTTCAGACCAATTAAGTTCATCGGAGAATTCTTAGCTGCTCCATAATCTGAATACCGCTGATTTTCTCCTGTCGGGAATCCCAGCTGTCGACAGACCGTGTCGGCAACACCGGCTCCCAAGCTCCCACAAACAAAATTCTCTGCGCCATCTAGTTTTATTTTTATTTTCCCATAATAGCTAGCATTGTCGTCATTTGCAAGCTCAACCTCGAACCCTAGAAATAAAAGATTATGAACATAAAGGTCAGTATAATCAGAACTGGGATGTTATTATGAAGTAAAATGGATATGTTTGGTAAAAAGCACTTTTAAAATTTGAAATTATTCACTTTGTTTCACATACATGTGGTTTGTTTATGAGAGGTACTGAGAAATGTAGATAAAAGTTTTTGAGGGGAAAAGGTTCCGTTTTAATGTATATAAAAGTAGTTTCGTATTAACCAAGCACTATCAGCTACAAAACATTAAACCGACGCATTCGTCAAATCCCTCACAATAAATAACAACTATAGATTTCATTACCAAAATTTGCGTATGGGGGCAATTTAGTCTGAGTACGATTTGCGCAATCGTTACCCCAAATCTAATCAACTTTGGTATCTCTACTACGTAAATCACTCGTGCTGGAGGTAAAATGCACTTGTCTTCATAGAAAATTAGAGTTAAATTGCTATGAAGTCAAATAAGTCTGTTTATAATTTTAGTGAAATGTATGTAATTTGTTTATTAGACTCAAAAATAGAGAAAATCACACCTTTACATTGTATGAATTTCAGGTAGCATCTCACTTATAATTCAAGAAAAGCATGGCATACACTGTATGCCATGCTCCCCTCGAATTTTAATGAGATGACGCCATAGGTTTTACGATAGATTGAGTTACCAACTGTTTACAATCTTTTCAGAATGACTTCTCGATGACAACACATTGGCATCAATATGTATTCTTAGTTGCTATGGTAACAAATATATGACGACATTTATTCTGGAGCATGGCAAACAGTGTATGCCATGCTCCGCATATTTTTCAATATGATGTTACAAACTGAAATTCTTTCGACAGAAACTGCAGATTTTCTCGAACAAATAGGCCTAATTAATATCAAGTCATTTAATTCGTGTTTCAATAGAGTTATACACACGTATCTGCGAGAAAGCACACACACCTGATTCTTTGTAGCAGAGGACACCGGCTGATTTCAAGCTTAGAGAGCATGACACCGGCACACTTGTACTCATTGGACAGTCCGAAAAAGAACTTTGGTTGGTACAAGAAATGTTAGTATACCACACGGGATCAGGACGGGTGTAAATCAGTGGTCCGCCAGATACATATCCGCCTCTGAATCCATTGTCCCGACATATAACTGACGCGTCTGTGTCGTCCCAGCCGTCCAGACAAACAGTTCCTTTGATGCCATACCTCTCAGCATACACTAGCCCGTGAAAGTGGTCCGCATCCTGGTGTTGTATATAGAACGTTGTATCTAAACGAAAGAGAAAGCTTTAAGCCAGCGAGCCTACAAAACAGCAACGTCAATGCAACGTTGTGGCGGTACACCGACGTCAATTTGACTTGAATGATGTCGCGTGAAACGGTACCCATGGAAATCGCGAACAGGAGAAGCTCTACGCATAAATAAATTTAAATCCTGGAGAAAGTGAAGACTGGTCGGCTTGCCAATGTTGCGGCCTGATTTTAGTATTTTGCACATGACTTATGGTGACTTTACGGTTAAGATGAGGGTGACAACGCATAATTTGATAAAGAATTAACAAAAGGTACCCGTAAATATTACCAAATTTCCTTCTCATTTAAGTGAAGGTACGTTTTAAAGCGATTCCAATCATTTCTTGTTGTTTTTATAAGATGATAGAAAGTTATGCAACCACTTTAGGTCTTATATAGATAAAAACATGGATATAACAATGAATTTAACAAATTATTGAAACCTTAACAACACCGAACCCTATTTTAAAATATTCTTAGAACTAGCCATGATCCAAAATGACCCGGAGCAATAACTCGTACTATACTGAAATTAGAGGCAATTTTTATGGCTACAACCGAAAACAGCTGGTAAGGGCTAGACTCCAATAAGTTATAAGAAACTTACTTGACTCCAAATCCTTCCTTCTGCATAGAACGTTGGCAAAATTATGTGAGGTGTGGATGCATCCCCCTTGTTGGAATGTACAATTACTCAAAACATCAGTACCACCCTCTTTGCACGTCATGTTTGTGTAATACAGCCGTTCTGTGTTGAGATATAAGAAGCCGGGCACAAGTATCTCTGCTACTTCGAATCCCATTTGACGGCACACTACGTCTGCGTCAACCTGATCGAATCCGTCAGCACAAACGTTGATCCATGTTTCACTTGCTGAACTGGACGTTCTCTGAGAAGACATAATCTGAACTCGGCCCATCATTAAGTCATTGGTTATAATACCACCATAAATTCGTACTGTAAACAGAATCACAAATATATGAGCCACGACACGACAAAGCCAACACGTGAAAAGTGCGCCCAGCGAAGACTGATATCAGCTTGAGCATCCGCCCTGTCTGATTAGAGTCTTCACTGTCGGCATGATGGTGGTAAGACCCTATGGTACACCTTCAGCGCACAGCAATAACTCTAATCAGACTGTGGTATTCATAGGCTGATCCGAGTCTATGCTGGGCACACATGCCGCTTTGTTGGTTTTGTCGTGTCTTGGTTCTAATCCGTATTATGCCGGAAGTACTATCTCCCCGCTAGTTCATTCAATTTAGGTACTTTATTAAAAAAAAAAAAAAAAAAAAAAGAGGGCAAAAAAATGATTTGTGACTGCAGAATAAACGCGATGATTTTGATTTCGACATTGTTAATTTTCCGTTTTTGGATGGTGATGTTCCCCGCACCACTTCTTATGGTGTTTACATTTCTCAGCTTATTCGCTTCGCTAGGGTGTCTAGTCATCTGGCTGACTTCAATGCTCGTAATAAAAGTTTGACTGCCAAGCTTTAACAGCAGGGGTATCGGTATCATAAACTTCGGAAAGCTTTTTCTAAATTTTATCGTAGACACTTTGAATTGGTTTCTAAATATAATATAGGGTTAAGGTCACTTTTGCAACAAGGCCTATCGGAACCTGAATTTTATGGTGACTTAGTATATAAATTACACAAAATCGTAGGGAAAACAGAATTTCCCGATCAATTTAAGAAAATTATCATACGATTTAAACGCATTGGCTATAACATAGATGTAATGCGACAGTCTGCATGCTTAGTGGTTAACCCAATCACGGTTGACAACTTTGCTGTCCTCTTTAATTGCACGCCGGTGGGTCGGGGTTCAGACTCTATGATAGCCCCTACATAAAGCTATATATTAGTTGGTTGGGGCCGGATGTTTGTCTGTTTCTTGGCCCACCGGGGTTCAACTGGTAGTCTTCTTTTGCTCCAGTACTCCAGTGGTGTTGCTGACGCCCCAGGGATCTCCGGGTGTCTCAACACGTTTTGGCTGTCGAGTCCTCATCCTTGCTTCATCACGGTCTTTTCTTGATCTTTATTGTGGACCGTGATGACTCTCTGATGAGTTAGGGGACCTCCATACGAACCGAACTACCAACTAATTGTGTGCACCGCAGCGGAGGTTGAGGGTGAAGGTTTGGGCCCAGTAAAACCGGTTTAAACCCCCCCAGTAATTATTACTGACCGTCCCAAGGCGGTACTTTTGTTGCGGTTGCATTTGTTTTATGTTCGGTGCTGTTTAATTTATTGTGTTCTCAGTTTAATCCTTCTATCATGAAAATAGAAAATAGGTAAAAATAATTGTTAGGTGTTTTTCATATAATTTGCTTAGTCCGTTGTAACCCGTCTGTTGGTCTAAATTATTTAGTTCAATAGGGATAGCTGAGTTGCCATCTGTTTGGGAAAGAGCTGCTGACTCGGCTTATCACTTGTAATTTATTGTTTGTTGGGATGTCTTTGTCAATCTTTCCCTTTGATGTTGGGGATGGGGTTTGGGATCTGATTCGGTCAGTTCCTGAAGTGTAGTTACTCTTTAAATTTTCTGATACCAGTACCTTCGGCGCGAAGACTTGTAAGTGGTAAAAATTTGTTTTGCGCAGATAAGATGAAGACGTTTCACTTGAAAATACTGCCCGGGAAATTCGACATATCTGTTAAGCCCGTATAGCTTTAAAGAATATACAGATAATCCCTACCGCCCAAACAGCGACCAACCTTACGTTTTCATGCATAGAATTTGTTCGAATCCGAAAAGGGCATCTGAATACGAGCCTAAAGCCTCCTTATGTTTATTGAAATTTGAAGACCACCATATAGGTGCTCTATGGATAAAAGCGTACACGCTCTTATACAAAAAATTATTAACAATACTGGCTACGCGTAAGATTGACTGGTTGCGAATGAGATTGGCTGGTTGCTTGTAAAGTGGTTACCGTTTTCATGGCAGTAAACGCCTACAGTGTCAGTGAAGTCAGGCTCCTGCTCCGGTCTCCAGCCAGTGTGATCACAGTGTAAAATGGAAGTCTCAAAACCATCACAGGCAATGCCTCGCAGTACTATTTCCCCACTTGTTGGCTTTGAAAAGTTTCTGAAACATACAATGTTACTGTACAAAGTAATTCAACAATTTGTTTGCGGAAATGGCAAACGATGCACCATCCAACGGGAGAGGTAATAATGAAAGGCTCCTAAAAGTATGTATCCTATAAGCAAGGTAGCTCCAGTAACGTCTGGCTTTATGTAGCGTGTGACAGTGTGATAATCAAAATAATTACATAATCTAAAAATAAACTGATTTTAATAGTTAAAGAACGTGACTAATACTCCTTGATGTAATTGTCGTCTACTGGCTTGGGTTTTTCCCATTTTATATTACTTTCTGATGTTATTTACGGAATTTTTGCAGACTACGTCCGCAATATTTTGCGCTGTCATTTAATCGTTCTGTGGATCCAAGAACCAGTGACATTTAAACTCCAAACTTTCATGACGTCAAACGTTCTGCAAACGTTTCTGAGCAAACGTTTCTGATGTCATATAAAGTAGCAGAGAAGCGGCAAAGTCCGCGCGAAATTTGTATCGTAATGTTTTTTTACGAAGCTTTGTAGGATCATAAATGAAAGCAACACTGTTGACTGTTTAGAAATGATGTGATGTCAACCAGAGATTAAACTCCGTTCATTAATTCTGAAACTGGGTTTTTCGCTGCTCATACTTTTATAATCTAATCAATCCACGTAAGACTGTGCATAGTGATAAAGCTCGACTTCCGCCGATTTCTCATAAAGGTCTTATGTATCTTAGCCTGGCGTCTGATGCTGCAGCTACGTGCACGAAACAGCAAATTTTAAAAACCAGTCCGCAAACTAAGTTCATTTGATGAAAATTGACAGCTTAAAGCCATACATAATTATTCAGATAGATTCCACGTGGGCATCACACTGGTCATTTGGGTAATAACTGTTGTCCTCCCAACATATCACAGGAATAAGAAAAACGCGTTTTGAAGTTCGGACACTTTTTAAAGGCCCCAATTGCTCTATCAATGGGTAACGTATGAAAAAGTTTGTGGAGAGGTATCGCTCGGCCTCTCACTACAGGTTCCTAATTGTAAATGACCGCTATTTTTTCAGGTTTAATTATGTAAAACTTCCTTGAGTTTCATATAAAAAGGTTTTAGAAATTATTTGGGTCATTTTAGTTGGCAACTAAAATGACCTAATTGCGATTTCATAACTTGAATCAATTGGTAAAAATACAATGTACAAGAGTGGGGGCCCGCTCATTATCCCGCTTCTGTTTACCTTGCCCGCTTCTGTTTACCTTGTATCGCTCGACGGGAACCGGTAAAAGAAATCGTCTTTTAAGGAAAAAATACCAAGTTATTTCATGAGCCACATTTTTCAGTTTTGACAAATCTGGATTTTAGGGTTGAATATCAGGCTCAGTTTCTTTACCATATTTTGAACACTTGTATTTGTTTGTGTCATATTTTATCAGGAAGCTATCAAAAGTAGTATACACATAAACAACGGTACAGTTGTGTCATCCGACTCAGAAGCGAACTTCAGGCCCATAAACGTACCTGCATTTATTTTTTCTCTCTTTCATTTTTCTCATGGTGGCGTTTCACGCAAAAATGTGGCATACTGTATCTGCGAACAGGAAAATCTCAAACCAGTCAGCTAAAGACTTTATGTGCCTCTGTGTCCACACAACCACACATCAGATGTGCGAAAAGCAAAAGCCCGCGTATATACGAAAGGAAATATCGCACGCATGCATGCCCGCAGGTTCACTTTTTGAACGCCAGTGTATATGAATACAGTTTCGTGCAATTAAAGATTTGCACGCTTGTGAAAAGGTACCCGTGTATTGTAGGAACAGGGAAGACTCAGATACATGTGTCGTAGCTTTTCACTTAAACTAGGTACCGTGAGGTTGACTTCGACTTTTAGTTGACTCTGATCAGAATGCACCCTGTTTGCGCAAGCCGTAAGGTTCGACGATTGCGTATGAATATGTTCGTGTCACAAGGTAGAGGTTGGAGTGGTAGAATAATCGAGGGAATAGTTTGAAAAGAAGTAAGGGTTGGTGTGTGGGGAGGGGGGCGGGGGTCTGTAGGGTGTATGTCTAGAGACTAGGTTGGCGGTTGCGGTGGTAGACTGAATAAGGAGGTGTGGGTTTGGGAAGGGGTCATGTCGAAGGGTGGGAGTCTGGATGGTAGACTAATTGAAGGTAGGGGTTGTAGGTAGTGTGGGGAGATTATTTCATATTTTTTCAGAATGGGAGTGAGGTAAGAAGGAGGAATAGACTGATTAAGGGGAGCTGTAATAAGTTTGAGAGGTACACGATTTGGTCCGTTTGTCCTTGTATTTAACTTTGCAGTTTTAACACAACATTCGTAAAAAATGTCTTGGAACTTTAGAACTTTATTACATACTGCGGAAAGCTGTACTGGCGTGCGACCAGTGGTGGCCGCATACCAGTGGTGGCCGTTTGCATTTTGCGGCGCAATTACGTATTTGATCCGTCTCAGATTTGGCCATCTTGTAAAAGGAAACAAAAGGAACTCCCACAAAAAAGACTGGTTAAATTATCTCCCCGGAAGGCAAAAGGTTAACAAGTTCCCAAAGCTACCCTCATACCAACATTATTGCCTTGCCGGGGATCACAACCCTTGATACACACATGATTAAATACAGAAATAAACATGAACAAATTGCTTTATAAATGATTACCTATGACGAAAATGGTATAACCTGCAACCAGCCTGCAAAAAAAGCATCTAAATTCTTGTAAATGACAGCACACGTGTAACCATTATTTATGTTTGTTTTCGACGTAATGTAGCGTGCGCCTACGAAATGACTACGTCAGAGTTTTAGGCTATAGTCCGTTTCTGATTGTTGCTTATATTCTATCTGTGCTGAACGCGCTAAAACTATTAAATTCTGACAAAGACCACAGACATACAATGACGTATCATCAAAGTTTAAATCCACAACAAGGTTTTGAAAAATGCATCATTCAACGCATGGCACGCGTGACGGCCATCACTGGTACGCCACGCTCGTATTTCAATGCGTTTTGGTGACCTAGTTTGAGGATCTGTCACAGGCACAAGTTATAGTCTATTTCAAAAAATAAATCAGTATTATAACGACAGTTACCCCTAGTTTATTAAACCAAAATATAGAATCACTAGTCACTATATGTCCGTTACAAGATAAAAAGAGTAACCAAAAAACGGCCACCACTGGTCGCCCGCCAGTAATATTTGCGTTTAAATAACGTCATGTAACGTCGCACTGACGCTGGTATGACGTCGTTTAGACTATGTTTGTCGGTAGCGATACTATGATGAAACACTGAAAACCTTGTCCAGAGTGAATTTATGCGGTGTAATCATTTTCGAACTGAGACAAAATTACCTGGATGACAACCTTCTTGTCACGCTGACTGATTTCGCACGCGCAGAGCATGTGTTAGAATACTAACCCCACCCGAACACGAAACTATTTATAGCGACCACTTTATATGGTATTAAAAGGCGTTTCCAACCTGTCCGATGGACTTAGTCTGGGATTGAAAATCTGTAATTTGCAGTTTTGTGACAAAAAAAACTCTTTGCTTATGGTGGCTAATGTCATGCCATCTATACCTGTAGACCTCTCCTCCGACGTAATTTTTGTTTATTTCTTTACATGCGATTTGAGCCTCAAGATCGGTCCAACTTTTGTCCACAACCAAACCACTTCGTCCGTCAACTTCTATCTCGATTCGGCCAAAATGTGTTCCGTCGCCGACAATCTTTACTTTTGGTGCTAAAATGAAAACAGAGCGAGCTTAAGGTGAATAGATACACTTTCAGGGGTAGCAACTCTGTCTTTTTCATGTTTGCCTCCCTTTTCCATGAGATCAACTCCTAAAACAAACAATTTGCTCTGTGTAAGAAAAATCTTCCTTGCTCCTCTAAGAGCAAATCTATCTTTAAAAGTAGATCCCACTCAAACAAGAAGTCACAAGAGCTGTCCCCATTTGTAAAAATGACTCCCTGCAGAAAGACCATTTTGGCTTTAAAGACTGTGTTGTTTTTGTCATAGCTGTCTTTCAAAGCAAGGTAGCAACTTCTTTCCCTTATGAGTAGCCTCTGT
Organism: Ctena decussata; assembly: GCA_963989385.1. Lineage (NCBI taxonomy): Eukaryota > Metazoa > Mollusca > Bivalvia > Lucinida > Lucinidae > Ctena > Ctena decussata. The sequence goes on from OZ022505.1 coordinate 60,609,117, forward strand.
AAAACTCAAACAGCGGGAGAAAAAGAAAAACAGCATACAACTACATAAAACTGTATTCAGGCATATGCAAATCTGTTTTTTCCGATACTGGTCATTTTTGCATAAATACATGAATAATGCTTAAAATTAATTATTGTGTGTGCAATAGCAAAATGACATTGAAACATGATAAAATTTCTGCGCATAAAGATGCAATTAACATGTTTCACTGTTTATTACAAATTAGAGCTTGCAAACGTGGTAAAATACATTTGAGCCGCGACACGAGAAAACCAACAAAGTGGTTGTGCGCCCAGCGCAGACTCAGATCAGCATGGGCATCTGACAAGTCTGATCAGAATCTTTGCTAAGCGCTTAAAGGGTAGCTAAGGGTCTAAGTTACCTCCATGCGGACAGCGAAGACTCTGATCAGACTGGGTGGATGCCTAGGCTGATCTGAGTCTGCGCTGGGCGCACAACCACTTTGTTGGTTTTCTCACGTCGCGGCTCATTTTATTGGTACCATGTTTGCGTTTTGTCTGATTTGTGTGGAACGCATACGATCTATCAAATAGTTTTAAAGCCAAAAAGTAACACCCCCCCCCCCCCCCCCCTGCCACACACACACAAAGTTTGGGTCAAAATTTATGCAAATAGTGCAAGGTCTTCAACGTTTGCCATTTCGCTAGTACAATTATAATGTGATACATATCGCCAGAACAGAACTTAGCTTTTTTCAAAGGCTAGGATGAATACATAATTGATCAAGGTATCAGTATTTTACAAATAATTACGTTAACCCTCAAAGCGCCAAAAAGGCAGACGACAATATTTACGTATGCAAAATTTAAAACAAATGTTTATTCCAAATATCAGTCTAAGAATTCATAGAACAGAGGGCAAACAGCGTAGAGCCAGATGCCGCCTCGTCTGAAGATGCGCTGTTTGCGAATGTTTGGCGCTTGAGGCGATGACCTATATTTTTTATTTGCATATTTGCATGGGGTAGATCATCGCTATACTATACCAAAAGTATATAAAGATTTCAATTGTGGAACTTTTACATTAAAGAAATTCCACATTTTTACCAATAATTGAAAATGGCGGGAAATAAAAAACTGAAAATAACCTATATAATGAAGCATACGACGATGACACTTTTGGTGTTCAAACAAAGAGACAAGAAAGAGGAGTTAATTAATCTTTATTTCGAAACGATCCGTCATCTATTTTCTCGGATAATGTCTTCGTAATAGACATAGCAATGATTCACACAGGCATATAGATGGCGCTGCATTATCTCTAAAAGAAAGACGGTGACACCATTTTTTTTATTTCATTTTTTTCACTCGGCATATAATATTCCACCACTGTGTGAAGTTTCAACAAAAACTCAGTTGCAGTTTTTATAGGGTTATTTCCCTTTAAATACTTCCTACCTGATTTTTTGTAGCACACTGACCCAGCTCTACGGCTCAAATAACACGGGTTCTCCTCTTTGGTTTTACATTCCACCATCTTGCTTTCGTTGCCAAGGCACGCTACTTCCGACAGCAACATTGGTACACCTGGCGTTTGGTGATAATATAAAGCAACGCCACCTATATAGTCCGACCCAAGGCCACGACAGAATACGTCTGCTTCTTTATCGCCCCAGCCGACAGAGCATATCTCTCCAAGCTGATGTTTATAAGCCACAACCATTCGACCGTAACCTTCGCTGCCCGACATTCTGTACTGTTTCTCTGTATATCAAAAATTGAAAAATGTTAACTTTTATTTTTTTCCAGCTATATACTCAAAGACGTTAGAAACGCAACACATTTGTTCCTTCATATCTTCCAGACCTTGGTAAAAATTACATGTAAGATGATCTGGCTTTAATGAAGTTTTCTTAAATGAACGTCTAGCTTTTGTTGCACAAATGACCATACCAATGTTACACGGCAGAGTGTAACCTAAATAACGTTTTAAACATATAGCGATATTTTACGAAATGGACAACGAGTACCTACAAAATGTATTTAAATGAACGAATGCGCTAAAAGGCAACCTTGCCAACCAAAGTGGGATTGGTTGCCTTAAAGCTGCTGAGAGATATGATAAATTTAATATGCTTCTCTCATATCTCAGTTTAAAGAAACAAAACTATTTACTGTTAACAAATTGTCCATGAAAAGAGGTAACCCCTCTCTGAAAACTTCTAGATTTTTTTGGCATTAAAAATTCATACTATGGTACCGTAAGCAGTTTCTCAATGGACACTAACACTTTTTCAGTCTTCGACGTAAAATAACAAGAGGCCCAAATGGGCCTGATATCGCTCATCTGGCTATTGTGCAACAGGACCATTCTGATACAAAATTGGTCCAATTCCACTGAGATTTTCTCATTTTTACATTTTGCTACTTTTAGTAACAGAGGCCAACTTGCCTGGTCTTTATATATTTACTTTTGAAACATCTCAATGCAAGAATCATTTTGCCACAAATTTCATCAAAATCCATTCAAAGGTTACTGAGATATTGTTTCATGTCTTGTGCTATTTTAGTAACGGCAGATGGCGGCCATCTTGGAATGTCGAAATGCAAAAAAATCCAAAAGCTTTCATGCAAGGACCATTTTGACACAAATTTGGTCCAGTTCCATTGTAATTTCCTAATTTTCATATTTTGCTATTTTAACTAACAGAGGCCAACTTGACGGGTCTACATTCGTTAATTTTTGAAACATCTCATAGCAAGAATAATTTTGCCTCAAATTTCGTCTAAATCCATTCAGCGGTTACTAAAATATTGTCATTTTCATGTTTTGTGCTATTTTAGTAATGGCAGATGGCGGCCATCTTGGAATGCCAAAATGCAAAATATCGAAAAAAAAACTCAATGAAAGGACCATTCTGACACTAAATTAGTCCAATTCCACTGAGATTTTCTAATTTTCACATTTTTTTCTATTTCTAGCAACAGAGGCCTGATCTGTATTACTTATTTTGAAACATCTCAATGCAAGAATAATTTTGACACAAATTTCGTAAAAATACATTCAACGGTTAATGAGATATTGTCATTTTCATGTTTTGTGCTATTTTTAGTAACGGCAGATGGCGGCCATCTTGGAATGCCAAATTGCAATTAATCGAAACGGCTTCATGCAAGGAACATTCTGACACAAAATTGGTCCAATTCCAGTATAGGTTTTTGAGTAATTGTCATTTTTATGTTTGTGCTATTTTTAGTAACGGCCCCACGGTGGCCATCTTGGATAGTAAACTGGCACAAAATTGCAATAATTCAATTCAAAGACCGTTTCTGACCAAATCTGACCAGAATTTATTGCGTTTCCTTGAGATACTGACATATGAGCAAAATCGGTCTTGTAAACGCTAAGTAGGTCACTGTGACCTAATTCCGCTATAGATTTTTTCATTTTTACAATTTCTAATTACAAGGTCTCATTTATGTTCCACGCAAACGTTCAACTAAATACACAAAATGGTTCTGGAGTAGAAGTTGATTTTTTTTTGCTAATTTTAGTAACGGCGGCCATCTTGGATTCTTAACCTGACCCAATTTTACAATTTTAAAACCCTGCAGTCTGGTCATGTTCCATGTGAAATTTGAGACCCATGGGTTCAGTGGTTTTAGAGAAGAAGCTGTTTGAAGCTGTTTGAATAAGTCGTTTTTTGACATTTGCATTTGAGCAAAATTACACTCGTAAACGGAAAGTAGGTCACTGTGACAAAACTCCGCTACAGATTTTTTTTTATTTTTACAGCTTTAAATAACAAGGTTTCACTGATGTTCCATGCTTGAATTCAGACAAATATACTCAGTGCTTCTGGAGAAGAAATTGATTTTGTTGTTTTTGTTATTTTTAGTAACGGCGGCCATCTTGGATTTTCAACCTTACCCAATTTTACGATTCTAAGACCCTGGAGTCAGGTCATAGTCCATGTGAAATTTGAGAACCATGAAACCAGTAGTTTTACAGAAGAAGATGTTTGAAATTTCGATTTTAGGTGTTGACGGACGACGCACGACGCACGCATTGGTATGACAATAGCTCACTATGGCCCTTCGGGCCAGGTGAGCTAAAAAATTATAACTTGTTTCCACTTCCGAACAATACAAATCGAGATGTTACACAAGTGTAGCCCGGCACCTTCAGTGACTTCTGTGTCTGTAAATCACTTTGTAATATGCCGCGACAAGACAAAACAACTTAAGTAGCATCTGCACCCAACGAAGACTCAGATCAGCCTGGGCATCCGCCCAGTCTGACCAGAGTTCTCGCTGTGGGCTTTAATGGTAGCTAGGGGTTTTAGCTAGCTCCATGCGCACAGCGAAGAAACTGATCGGATTAGGCCACTTTATTGGTTTTGTCGTGTCGCGGCTCTTATGATACACCGTGTAAGCAGCGTCGCAATTTCACTACAAAGTTTCAAAGATAATGAGAAAATTCACACAACATAAGAAGGAAAACGTAAGCATAGTTCAAATTGCATATTCTTAAGAAAAATGAGTTGTTTTCTTGAAAATAAAATGATGGTAATTTTACCTGTTTGATCCGAGCCATTGTAGCAGCTTACTGCGACGTAGTTATAAATAAACCCTGAACACGTGACCTGCTCATCATACGGGCATTTGCTGATGCTTGTATCATATTCACTGCAATTCAAATATGGCCGCCCGAGGTTGCGGTAATAGGGGCCATACGCCCCTGTCTGTAAAATTTCGCCATTTGTTGTACGACTTGTCTCTTTGCAAACCATCTGGGCGTTTTGTTTAGAAAAGCCTAGATCACAAAGGCCCATCCATCTTCGCCCGTCATGTACTTCAACAATGCCGCTTGATTGGCTTGGCAGGCCACCGTTATACAGCCGCACTACAAGAAATGATGATAATTTAATGTCTCTCTGTACACCCCTTTTTCTGCAATTTTGACCAAAGGGGAAAACTTTTTGACTTCCTGTTTGCTTCTCTACACGAAAATGACTTCCGAACTGACGTCAACTCTTAAAGGAAAAAAAAAACCCTTGAGCGGCAAATTCTTTCCTCTAAGTGTTGACCCCACTGAGAAAGAAGGTAATAAATGAAAGACAAGTGTACCCATTAACCGTATAAGGTGAATAAATACACTTCAAAGGAACACTACTTTGTCCTGGTTGTTCATGTATTAGTTTCCCTTCCAAAAATGGGGCACTCTTAAAATAAGTTTGTTCCCAGTCGAATGTAAATTTTTCCCTATAACTGTAGCCCCCTCCCCTCCCTGCGCAATGAGATCAAATACCAAAGACAATCAGGGTCCACGACCACAATCGTTCTTCAAAGTTAAGTCACCTTCACTAAAGGATGGGAGGTAATTTCGTGTCATGAAAACTAGCTGTTGATTAATATACTCGGTCAAAAAAGTAACCATACCAAATATTGGCAATATTTTCAATGAGCCCAGTGCATATTGAAGTTCACTTAGGCTCATGTATGTTTGAAGAGACACCAAGAAATAAAATGCATAGATAGTTGTTAACTCATACTTTTCCACGTAAGAGTTATCTGGCAATATGAGGAAGGAGTCAAATGGAATGCATCTAATTGCTGTACTTGCGCACGAATAAACTTTGTGTTGTGCAGAAAAGTCGGTACTGCAGGGATCTAAAAAAAAAAACACTTAAAATGTCTAATGTCTTGTATTCAGGTTTTACATGCGAGATTTCATTTTTTTCAAATTCTCAGATAACCTCCCTTTGAATTAGAATATAGCGAATTTCAAGGCATCATAATTACTTTACCCGTCCGTCTTTTCTCAAATTTCTGGCATATTTTTTTATGTCATTGTATTCATTGCATAATGACAAAACTGGAAGAGTCTTTACGCGCCCGCTAGCCGTTACGATTTCCATTACCTATGGAAATCCCATAGAAAGTGATATTTTAACAACCGTTGATAGAAACTGTGGCTCACTTTCTTGCATCAGAAGGAGTCAATGTCAATTTCAATTTCTTCGGCATGCAGCCTTGCCTAAAACCTGCTCCAATGTATGGAGCACGGAATCTGGAAAATCATTATTTGTTTGACAATTCCGTAGATACTGGTCAATTATGAAGTAAATACCCTGCAAAAATTATTGAAATATGCCCATCTAAATTAAATTTCCTGGCAAAAACATGAATTAAAAGTTATTGACGAGCAACCACATTTTCTCCAGTTGCTCGTCAATGACTTGTAAATCAGAGTTTTGTCTGTAAATTTAATTAGATGGGCATATTTCAAAATATTTTGCGGGGTATCTGCTTCAAATTTCATGCAAAACTGACCAGTATCTACGGAAATTACCTGAATCGTACACAATTACTATAAATATCAAGTGGACCCATGCATTAAAATCACGTGCTGTGACGTAAAACCACCATCTATAACACTGACACTTACCTGTTTTGTAGCATTTCACGTAAGCACTTTTAGACACCGCTGTTGCATTTGTACCCCATCCAGTGTTTCCACATTGAAGAATAGAGGTGAACTGGTCACTGTAACAAATCAACTTGTTCAAGAAGTAGGGTTGAACTCCGCCAGCCGATGCCGCCGCTTCACCCGAGGCGTAGCCCATCTGACGACATGCTATATGGGCGTCGTTGTTACTCCACTCCTCGGTCCCTATTGAGCCAGACACGCCCTCGAATGTAATTTGTAAACGTCCTTGGTTAAGAGCTGTTGAGTCAACAATCGTTAGTGCCACACCTGTAATTTGGGTCAAAGAAGTTGGTTGAACACCACTGGCGTATTACTGGCGGCAATGTAAGACGATTTGCTAAGTTTTTGCCTGACCCACTGACAGTGGATCCGAAGTAAAATAGAAGAAGCTTAAAGAAAAGCGTGGCCATTTAGCGACATTCTGCATGATTCGTGCGGATTTTCATACAACCTTCAAAACCTCAAGAGTAAAGCAGGTTTATCAAGATCGTCATCGAACCCTTTCTGTCAGAGTTACAACCCTGACTGCGTGGGAGATACTGTAAGTGCTAATTGTGACATTATAGCATGATAGTTCGGAACAGTTGGACGGATTTTCCCTAAACTTTCAAGATATTATTTAAGGAATGAATTTCATTTTCTGGATTTATCGAAGCGCATTATGTCGCGTACAAAGTGACTGAACCCCGAACGGGTCTATGCTTATATTTGCATTCGTTTCAATTAAAACCTTGATGAAAAATCTTATATGAGCGCTAAAATTGACGCAGTTTTTCTGCTGACAGCGGAAAGCATGAATGACGCCATGACGTCGTCGACGTCCAAGCAGATTATAGTGAGCCATGTTTTTATTTGACGTCATTGACGTCGCTTGGCTCAATGTAATTATTGGAGTTTTAACTAAATTACGCTCCAATGGTTTACTACAGGGCTGTCCAGAAAATACACCAAGAATGTAAATATTATGAATGATACTTTATTCTAGTAGTATCTGGAGTATATGTGACAGTGTCTGACATTTTGAGCCTTATGGAGCGAAAATCAGAAATTTTGTTTTGCACATTAATATTTTCATATTTATTAGTACTTCCAGAATAGATTTTGAGAAGCACAAAGTAATAGCCCTTACGTATATTGCGAAAACAAACAAAATTCACATCAACCCGATTTCTTGTTTTCGTTTCACTGACTGGATACAATTTGTACATACTAGCTGGATAAACTTTTATCTCTGGTTTGTGACATCGCTTTTCAGAACACTCTTAAAAGAGTGAAGAACATTAAAGAAGCCGATAGAAATGTTGAATCACGCTTTTCAGGTGACGCTTTGAAATTTAATAGTCAGTGCGCGGAAATCCAATTATTTTATGTGCAAATTTTATGACGTCATTTTCATTTCACGTTTCGTGACGTCAAACGTCGCATCTCCACAAGGCTCAAAGTGTCAGGCACTGTCACATATTATATTTTAATCAGAGCTATGGTCACACTGTTTCTGATTAAGTTGTAACAGCAATGAACAAGGGCGTAGCTACCATTACGCAAATACGCAAGTGCGTATTGAAATTTTGTCAAATTGACAAAATTTCAACACACACCTGCGTATTTTGTTGCTGAAATGTTGTTAATTGGGCATAATTTAAATACTAACTGCCAACAGACCTCTACTATTGCCCTCCAAGGGTATAAAACATAATTGTGCGTACTGTGTAAGTGGCCCTAGCTACGCCCTGATGAAGCTAACTGAAAAACATTTTAGTGAACAATGCGACATGTTGTATGACGCCTCTTGTACCACCGGGTGGTTCGGGTGGATTTTCTTCCAACTTTCAAAAAATTATCTAATATGCAACTCAGAGTTTGATCTTACATTATAGGGGTCGTTAACAGCCCAATGTCTTATATAAAAACTGACAGAAGTCTAAAGATACATGCGATCTAGGTCATCTCAAGTGAAATGCTTGAGGTCGAAGGAATGTATGCGGAAATTATCACCACAAACCTGATTTTCTGTAGCACAGAACATAAGCAGCCTTGCAACCAAAATCCGCCGGTTCTCCCCACAGTGAATGCCAACAATATTCAATACTGGTTTCATTTCCCAAACAGGCGACTGCAGACAACCAAATCGGCAGTCTTGACGTCTCCGACTGTCCAAGAGCATGACCTCCAATGAAGTTTTGGTTCAACTGTCGACAGACGACGCCAGCTGAGGCATCGTCCCATGTTTTAACGCATATCTGACCCCAGACATCCAAGTGACGTATCTCGACTCGCCCCCAGTAATCCTCGTTTCCTGATATCCTTATTTTAAAATCTGCAAAAAGCAAAGACAATATCTAATCAACATTGTGCTCATAAATATTAGACAGACTAGTCCGGCGATTGGGTGTTCGCTTCGACTCCTTTCTGTGACATGTCGTCGTCACTTACTCAGCCAAAGCGCCGCATCATTCTAAATTCTATAATGCCCGGCTGACTTGTAGGGAGCTACGGACGAATGTGCCTAAGTAAACAGTGTAGATCTATGCCTTGCGCTATTGCTATTTTGCCAAGACCTTCCTAACAAATCGGTGGCGTGTAAGGTCACCTTGTTCAAATTTTAGGACACTTGGTGAATGTCATAGTGTGCCACCACTCTGAGTAGCAGAAAAAAGTGCAAAAAAAGAAAACACGAAAAAAGTTGAATTTGTAAACAGCGCAGATCCAGCCGAGGCGGCTCATAGTGAGCCGCCTCAGCTGAATCTACACTGTTAATCCTCTAGTACTAACTTAATCATAACTTTGGCGAAGTATTGTTTTTCAGACGTCAATTTTGTTGGTCATTTTTGTATACTTGACAGATAAGGGGACGAAGAAAACATTTTAGGGTACTAACCATCCTTGACGTTATCTGACGTGGTATTGTAGCATATCACCGACGCACGAAGGAAAATATTACACTGGTCAAAGTACGTCTCGTTTTTACAGGTCGCCAAAGAAGTGTCATTTTCAGTACAGTTATACGTCACTGAATAATCCAGATTAGTGAAAGAAGTGGATCCCAGCGTCGAGCAGCACTGGGCAATTCCGTCAGTGTAGTCAAGCTCTTGGCATACCAGGCGGGCGGACACGTTGTTCCAGTCCCTGTCACAGACCTCTGCCCATTTGTATCTGTACATGACCTGGACGTTCCCCACACTCTTGTCGTCTGTCGGGGCTTGAAGACGAACTGTAAGAAAATATATAGTAAACTGTCAATATCTCAAAGTCAAGGTTCGTCTCAAACTACTGATATATCGAAGCCAATTCTCTAGTTCCAGAAATTTACTTTGAGATCTCAACAGTGTGAGATAACAAGAGCTGAAATGTAAAGAAGATAGCAAATGTGTTCAACCTGTATTCTTTGATATAAGATGCCTTTAGATGATACTATGAGTTATCAATGTTTGAGATAACAAGAGTCAACTGTATGTTTATTAAAGTTAACTTACAATTTGACTTGTTTTTTTTTACGTTTTTGTCTTAATAACATGAAAAAATAACAGTCATTTCTGACGCTCTAACTTCCCTGTTCGGGTACACTACGATTGCGCCTTGAGTCTCTAAAATTAAAGCTGAAGGCTGATCAGGCTCCGAGGTTATAGAACTTGAGTACATTCTCAAACTCAAAATACAGCACACTGACTGGCTGATTCCGAGCACATGCTCGGAAGTAGCCAATCAGTGTGCTTTATTTTGAGTTTGAGATTATTCTAAAGTTTTGTAACCTCGAACCCAGTTTGCGAAGGGACAAGCTTAGCTTAGCTTTTCTTATTCTGCTGATTCAAGAAGGTCAGTTGTCAGTTACTGGTGAAAGTATGTGCTCTTAGTTCTGGTTAACCGTTTAGGAGGTCGAAGCCTGCCCAGGAATAGTGTGGTTAGGTTAACTCACCGTCCCGACATGACCATAGCTGTTTACCGTGGGCGTTAAACAATAACACAACACAACATATATGTCCAACGGTACATTTTCATGCGACGCCACTCAAGACAGAAATATACTAATTAATTATTAATTGTTAAGTGCAATAACTTTAATTAACTACGGTACAATTTGAGACACTTCACCTGCAATATTTCAAATTGCAATGCATTTCAATATGTCATTTATATATTTGCGACAAAACAAGTTCATGGCTACAAAGTATACAGATGGGTCAAATATTAACCATCGTTTTGTACATCCAGTGCTAAAATGCTCTATTTTACAAATTTCTAGACATGTTTTTTAGGATAATTCAGGGGGGGGGGGGGTTATCTTATTTTTGTCGTGATCCCTCATAAGAACTGTCTTGGCAAATATGGATAATTACCCGTAAGTTATCCCTGTTATCATTCTTATCTGGAGCACTGTCTTAGCATGTAAAATTAACTTTGACACTGAGAGTATCAAAAAGGATCTTTTATTTCATTGTTTCCATAGATCCTTGTCTTTTTAAAATCCATGTAAATCCAAAAAAGGGCTACTTCTACGGGCCCCTATGAAAATTGTGTTTGTTCCTCTATATAACATACATTTTAATCGTTGAATAAAAACAATGTTATTCTCAGAATATTGTTAGGGTTTGTGTTTTGATAAAAACTAATAATGCTTTTTTGACAGAGAAAATGATTAAATGCTATCAGATAATTATGTGACACGTGCAATCATGGCAACTGAAATAGACACTGAATCTAAATGGCAACGATGCTTAACTTTTGACGACATCATAGAAATGCTTGATTTATAGCCATTGCATATTTGAGCCGCAACACGACAAAACCAACAAAGTGTTTGTGCGCCCAGCGCAGACTCAGAGCAGCCAGGGCGTCCGCCCAGTCTGAACAGAGTCTTCCCTGTCCGCATGGAGGTAGCTTAGACCCTTTGCTACCCTTTGAAAACTTTACGAAGAGTCTGGTCAAACTGGGCGGATACCCAGGCTGATCTGAGTCTGTGCTGGGCGCTCAGCCACATTGTTGGTTTTGTCGTGTCGCGGCTCATTTCATCTTTATACCATGGCAACGAGAACTGAAACAAGGACGGACAACGTGAAAACAGTATACCCCCCCCCCCCCCCCTCATAGTTTGCGGGGGGTATAATAAAAACAAATGCTTTATGTGCCCAATAGTTTATATCAAAACGTAAAAGAATAAAAATATTATGCGTATTTGAAAATCAAATGAGCCGCGACACGAGAAAACCAACAAAGTGGTCCTGCGCCCAGCGCAGACTCAGATCAGCCTGGGCAGCCGCCAAGTTTGATCAGACTCTTCGTCAAGTGCTCAAAGGGTAGCTAAGGGTCTAAGCTACCTCCATGCGGACAGCGAAGACTCTGATCAGACTGGGCGGATGCCCAGGCTGATCTGAGTCTGCGCTGGGCGCACACCCACATTGTTGGTTTTGTCGTGTTGCGGCTCAAATAAACAGTAATATATGAATTCAAAAGTCGGTTTATGAGCACTAGCGTGCAAGGACTTGCGGGTTATGAATTCGTTCCCTAGGGCCTCCTGGGGAACATCGTTATGAAAAGTGGACGGGAAAAAAGCACCTGTTTTATTATGGCATATTACTCCGGCATCCTCAGAGTGGGTACAGTCATGGATTCCCCACCCTACAGTAAAGCAGTCAAGGAGAGAGTCTTCATTCCCCTCACACGAGACTTCAAGATGTATCGGCACAGTATCTGGAGGCAAGTTCTTCCAAAATTGAGTAAGAGATTCCTGAAATAGTGAGAGAGGAAATACACTCAGCTTGAGCTTCAGCTTTAGTCTACATTATTTTTTTTTCATTTCCGTTTTCATGTTCTACATTTTCCTATCTATTTCTCTATGTGAAAAATAAACACAGTCAACTTATGGAGATTCGGTAAATTTTCAGGGAAAGCAACCCTGTCATTGTCAGCGTCCATCCTTCCTTTTTTTATTGTATTGTTGCTTTACGTCCACGGTAAACAGCCATGGTCATGCCGGGACGGTGAGTTAACCTAACCACACTATTCCTGGGCAGGCTTAGACCTCCTAAGCGGTTAACCAGTACTAAGTGCACATACTTTCGCCAGTAACTGACAACTGCCCTTCTTGAATCAGCGGAAGGAGAAACGAAAGTATGTGGCCAGACCGGGTATCGAACCCAGGACCTCTGACTTATGAGTCAGGTGCCCTACAGACTGCGCTACGCGGCCCCGCTCCATCATTCCTTAATGGGGTTAAACTTTTAAAGCAAAAATTTGCTCCCATAGGGTAAACATAATTATCATGCATCTGCTGCAAAATTCACCTGATAACAGGGGTATGATTACATGATGTAATATCATGTCACTGTAAACTGCGCTTGCGCGAATGTTATCAGGTCATGCCTTAAGAAGCGATCTCTGAAGACGATTGGCTACACAACGACGTTGGCTGTGATATCAGTGTTTGATTGGTTAAATGACGTCACCGACTTACGTCATAACGCATTCATGACGTAAGTAAGTTCGAACAAAACTGCGTTTGCTTATCACTTGTTTGCCGCTCTTTACGCCGTAAAATCTTCTAATAATGCATGATAAATAGAAAACCACGTAAGTGTCTTTTGATATCAAGTTTATCAGGCTCGACCAGAAACACGGCGGACTGGTTCGGCAAGCCTCGCCATTCCTACGCTATTTCTGGTCTCGCCTGATAAACTTGATATCAAAAGACACTAACATGGTATTCTCTATTTAACAAGTAAGGGTTCAATATCATGAACTACAACATACCATTTTATCTATCTTTGAATTCAACACATACAGACAGCACTGCAGATTACATCCATGCAATTTAAGGTGAACTCGTGAACCTACAGAGTTTTACCACCATTTTTCAAAGGGGAACAAATTTTGAGGTTTCCTGTTTGCTATCCTGACTATCAAAGTCCTTCCAAGATGGGTCTACCCTGAAAGGATAGAATTTGCTCCAAAGGGAGCAAATTCTTCCCTTTAAGAGTTGACCCCCGTTGAGGAAGCAGACAAAAATGAATATGTACAATGTTGCTTCCTCTGAAGGTGTAGCCATTCACTTAAAAAAGGGGAAAGAAAGAAAATGCATGTAAAAATGCAATGGTTACAGTGGAGTACTCTTTTATGCCCTCTATCCTGCACTGCAAATGGCGCTAAAGATTCGTCTCCGTACAAAAATCACACAAAAACTTACACCCCATTTGTATCCTAGCTGCCGACAGACTACCGACGCCGCTCTGTTATCCCATCTGTCGTCACAGATTGTACCCCATGGATTTGTTGAGTTGGAAGCATCTTGGATTTCAACACGACCACTAAAATTGGTCGGACCACTAACAAGCCGCACGTTGAGTTCTGAAAGTAAGCGATGTAACGTATTTCAATATTAAATGAGCCGCGACATGATAAAATCAACAAAGTGGCATGTGCCCCCAGCGAAGACTCAGGTCAGCCTGGCATCCGCCCAGTCTGATCAGAATTTTCGCTGGCGATATAGAAAAGCTTAGACCCTACCCTTTAAGCGCAAAGCAAAGACTTTGATCAGTCTGGGCTGACGCCCAGGCTGATCTGAGTCTTCGTTGGGGACACATGCAACTTTGTTAGTTTAATCGTGTCATGGCTCAAATGTGAAAGCGGATTGGCGCTAAAAAGGTATCTTAAGGCATTAGCACAGGGAAGACTTAGCTGAGCCTGCAATCCGCGCCGTCTCTTATCAGAGCCATACGATCTTTGAGTCTTAGGAAATCTAGGTCTATAACTGATTTGTGCAGCTTCGCAGATTGCGCTCTTAATCGATGCACGAGCCTTGTGATCCACTGCATTCAAGATTCAAGATTTAACGTCGGATTTAGAATAACCAATAGGCCTAACATAAGCTACATGAGCTATTTTCCGACAAACATATGTATAAAAATAACAAGAAAAAAAAACAGCTGTAAGAGAAAGAAAACATAAGTAAATCTGGTTAAAAAATGGTTGAAATAATAATAATAAAAAAAAGTCACATGTATACAATCACGTGTATGCAGTGCTTATATACAATCCCTCTCTACAGCAGCCTTAGGACGAAAGAAGGGCGAGAGTATCAACAAGGACCCGTGCACTCATATAATCTGTGTTGCAAGGATCCTTGTTACGAAAGCGAAAGGGGTCCCAAGACACACTGTAGAGAAAAGATATAGCCTGCCCATTCTCTATATAAATAAAACAAAGTTAGTTAAAATTTTTGTACATACTGTAAAGTTGTTCTTTGGGGTTTTGTTTTTTCAAGAGCGTTATGAAGTCTCTCAGCCTGTCCTACCGCCGTCTTCTCAAGCCTAAGTACTAAGTCCACTTTGTTCCTAATGTAAGAAACAAGAAGGACTCAGTACCCTTGGCTTGCAAAGATGAACAACTGCAGGCTTTTTTTTTTCACGTTTACTGCCATTACTGTGGAAGAAGAGGTCAGAAATGCAGTGCGGTCACTCGCCAAACTCTTTGAAGGCAGATGCAAAAGTATCATAAACACAGCGCTACAAAACTGATTTTATCGACTATGCTGTCTGATTGATTACCATCATTTGAGACTGATTAACTGTATGTTTCGAGTTTAATTGTCCTTTTGGACAGTAGCTCAAATTTTACCGAGCTGTCTCAGAGGGAGAAACAGATGAGGAAGATATGAAAACAACAATAATAATGATTAAAATAATAATAATCCTTTGGCGCACCTGCTGCAAGCACAGCAGGCCCTTGTCCTATATTCCGCAATATCAGAATGACACCCTTAACGCTTCAATCTATTCCCAGCGGGCACATGACGTCGAAATGACGTCGTACTGACGTGGGTGCGACGTCGTTACGTCGCATCGACGTCAGTACGACGTCGTTTCAACGTCATGTGCCCGCTGGGTTCAACGACGTCGCACCGACGTCAGTACGACGTCATTTCGACGTCATGTGCCCGCTGGGTTCCTTCCTCCCCTTTCCTAGCCACCCTCTGAGAAACTGATTAATGGCGTATGCGGACAGCCACGACTCCAACCAGCCTGCGCATCCGAGCTAGCTACTCAGAACCTTCATCAGCCACGTCAGGGGTTCGTCAGGATCTATGTTTCTACCGTAAAATATGGATCCTGACGCTAAGCGCCAAAATGACATAGGTGAAATTGCAAACAGCGATATGTAATGATCTGGATCCGGGCCTGTCGGATGTTTCGCTCATATTAGTAGCGATATATTAGTCTCAATGAAAAAATATTATTTCATCTGTTCAATTTGCGTAAATATTCAAAGAAAAACGAGACCTACTGCAGGTGAAATATTTGATAAATTTTTTACGAAGAGCTGTTTTGCAATGTAAAATTTTAATAATCACAATTTGTTTGCGGTTTTGCAACAAGGATGTTACATGGTTGCCGACCAGTCTTGACAAGAGTTTTTTTCTCGCATGAGTACAGTGAACCCGTACTTATGATCTTGCGATAATCACAAAACGTATTCAAAAGAGGGGAGGGGTGAGGGGGGGGGGGGGGGGGGGGGGGGCATGGCAGTCTCCATCGAAGCGATATGTGATCAAACTTTGACGGAATCTGATACCGTGAATGAACACACTCTGTGTGTTTCCTATGAAGGTGTGGTAAATTTCAGTTCAGTTCAGTTCAATTCTCTTATCGACGTTACCCAAGTGGCTCAACGGTACGTAACCATAGTTGCACACACTTGGCGCCCTGTGTCCGTCCAACGGTGTGGTAAAATTCCATTTTCGGAGATTATGTAGTACCTGGCAAGGCCATTTTGGAGATTATATACAGTACCTAGCCAGGTACTATATAATCTCCAAAATGGAATTTTACCACAAATGTTTCGGTGCAATGAAGCGCAGTTTAGGGTTTGGACAGAATCTCGCTTCTAGCGGGACTCGAGCCAGCGACCCCATGATCCCAGTCTGATCAGAGTCTTCGCTGAGCGCTTCAAGGGTAGCTAAGTGTCTAAGCTACCCGTTCATGTGGATGGGCGGATGCCTAGGCCCATCTGAGTCTTCGCTGGGTGCACATGCCACTTTGTTGGTGTTGTCATCATAGTGATGCGGCTCAAATATAATAACACCTCTGTATGGATTAAATAAGGGTATGGAACAATTCTGAGAACTGCAAGGGGCAAACCATTCTAAACTTGAATGCATTTCTTTCTCTGTTTTTTATCCAATGTTTCTTTGCTAGGAAAGGTGCCGTGGGGGTGCGGGAAATCTGCAAGACATGTCTTTCGTACATTTTGACGAATGTGTCGCCCTTCTTCTGTCACAACCAAGGTCCGAGGTTATAAAACTTGAGTATAATCTCAAACTCAAAATAAAGCATACTGATTGGCTGCTTCCGAGCATGTGCTCGGAAGCAGCCAGTCAGTGTGCTTTATTTTGAGTTTGAGAATGTACTCAAGTTTTATAACTTCGGGGCCAGGTATAGAAGGGACCCTGCCTAGAAGAAATCTCAAGGAGAAAGACCACTGACGGTGGGCCTCGACATGTCCATTGTCACTCATCCGGCACATCACCTACACTACCGTCATGACAGGCTGACCTCGTATGACTTCCACGGTCCATAAAGCAATGATATGTCATTAAAGATACAAACCTCCACACCACTTGTTGTTGTATAAGTCGCACTAAATGTCATACATGCCAAGCAAACGGCCTATTCATTTTGCGAGAGTTCACACTCATAAAATTTTTGGTATGATAATTATAATTATAGGTATTATTAAGACAAAAGGAGCAAGAGCCTGTTCTGCAGTAAATGGGTACACTCTCTAAGTTCTCCTTTTTGAAAATGGTCGAGAAAAATGGCGGTATAGCCGGGCACCATAGACGGGAATTTCTCATGGCATGGATGTGCGTACAATCGCCAGATGAGCACGACAAAACCAACAACGTGGCATGTGCGCACAACTAAGACTCAGATCAGCCTGGGCATACGCCCGACAGCGAAGACTCTGATCATACTGGGCGAATGTCCAGGCTGACCTGAGTCTTCGCTAGACGCATATGCCTCTTTGTTGGTTGTGTCGTGTTGCGTAGATAAAACTTATAACGGTTTTCAGACTGCTCAAATGAGACGGTCACTCTGATGCAGATCAGGGTGACAGGGAAGTCAGACCAGGGTTATGGGACATATAGATGACAAAGTCTGTCAGAGCTCCAGATAAGGTGGGATTTGGAGAATAATTGAATGATAATTTTTCTTATTGCTCGCACATACACATACAATGTACCTCGATGCGCGGTTCTAATATAGGCTAAATTATATCATTTCCGAATATAGTTTTTCGCTATAAATATGAACTGTTTCTAAAATCATCCTCATCAGTTTTTCATATTCATTCAGAGCGTCAGAAAATATCAGTTTGAGCGTTGAAATTTGATTGTTATTCGCATGCATTCACGTAGTAGTCCCGGGAGCTCAGTGGGTTAAGCACTGACTCGCTTATCTAACAGTCCCAGGTTCAAATTCGGCTGGAGGAGGATTACTTTCCAAACGTAAACGGGGTTCGATTGCATTCAGTTTTTCATTATCACCCTCCCATTATCCTGATATAAATGAAATACTGTTAAAATGATGTAAAATCGCAAGTCATCATTCAATCCATCGTCCCATCGAGGCAACACATAATATTTTTGTGGGAAAGAAGATGCATAACTTTAAATTTTCAATGTCTGAGCCCTACCAGATGACGTATGGTCCAAGTTTGTGTCAATATCTGCCCCCATTTGCAATCGATCAAAAAGTGCACAAGCTTACCCCCAGCCAAATCCTGAAAAAAAATATCGGTAGGGACATACGGCCTGCGCAAGCCTTCGCACAGGTTCAGTCTGATCAGGCCATTCGTAGTTTGATATTTTTTTACCCGACTGCGTATGCTGGTATGCTGATCCACTGTGTGTGCTGATCAGAACATGCGTGCGCAGTTTAAAGATGCCGGAAGGAACGATGCTTCACGATACGGCTCAATTAAGGCTCGACCGCTAATTACCAAAGAGTTTACCTGCGACATTTCAAACAAACAGGTTGCAAATTTCAACAATTCGAATGTACCGTAAAATATCTAAATGTTGGGATAGATAGGTCTGAGCAAACAGTGCAGATCCAGATCAAACTGCTCCTACAGGAGCAGTCTGATCAGGGTTTGCATTGTCTGCCATTACAACTGCATCTATTTGGCGCCTTACTGCCCTTAAAAACGAAACCGTTCATCAATGGTAATAATTTCGGATGTCCATGTTTTAGAGTTTTAGATTTTTATGGTAAATCTCTCTCTCTCTCTCTCTCTCTCTCTCTCTCTCTCTCTCTCTCTCTCTATCTCTCTCTCTCTCTGTTTTTTTTTTTTACATTTATATATAGTTTAGTGTGTGCGTGCCTCATTCGTGCATGTAGTAACGAGTTTAAATGATTTTTAAACGCAAATCCTGATGAGAGCTACAACCCGTTCAGTTTCGTCGCCACAGCGTAGATCAAGTTTTTTGTAAAAGCTGCTGCTTGTACAATTTTACATTTATTTTTTTTCGTCGTTGTTTGAGTAAAAATAAGAAAGCGGTGGCAGATTGTAATATATAAAGGCAATAAAATGCATAAACAGGCTCTGCCACGGGAAAATGATGCCTAAGACCAATGGTTATGCGTTATCTCTGTCCATCTGTCCATGTCTAGGCTGATCTGAGTCTTTGTGTTTGCACATATCTTAAGGTAAATGGGTGCACTTTCAGGGGAATGAACTCTGCCATTCTCATTCCTGCCAACCTTAACTATGCGCGGGGTGGGTGGGGGGGGGGGGAGGGGTGGTTTAACTCATAAGGAAAATATTTGCTCCTCTAAGACAGTAGACCCACTTTCGGAATGGCCTCGGCCACCAGGCAAGCAAACAGGAAATAATTAAGTTGTCTCCCTTCGTAAAGATGGCTGAAAAAAAACAAACATGGAAGTGTCCATACATCTTAATGATGCTAACGTCTAAATGAGCGAGGACAAGAAGGAAGACCACAGAAGCAGATATCTATCAAAAGGCTTTTAACGTGCCAGGCAGATATGAGCCGCGACACGAGAAAACCAACAATGTGGTTGTGCGCCCAGCGCAGACTCAGATCAGCCTTTGCATCCGCCCAATCCGATCAGACTCTTCGCTAAGTGCTTAAAAGGTAGCTAAGGGTCTAAGCTACCTCCATGCGGACAGCGAAAACACTGATCAGACTGGGCGGATGCCCAGCCTAATCTGAGTCTGCGCTGGACGCACAACCACATTGTTGGTTTTGTCGTGTCGCGGCTAAGCACCTTACATGCATCGAATATATTTAGGATGAAAAAAAAAATGCTCCATTGCGCCTTTAGTGCCTTAAATGATGGATCTGAAGGTAGATAGGTGTACTTTCAGGGAAAGCAACTCTGCAATTTGCAATTTTGCTTCCCTTATAAATGGGGGTCTACTCGTAAAGGAAAGAATTTGCTCCTCTAGGAGCAAATTCTTTCCTATAAGTAGACCCCCTTTTTGTTTTCCACGGAAGCAAGCAGAGAGTCC
The DNA here is from genome assembly GCA_963989385.1 of Ctena decussata. Taxonomy (NCBI): domain Eukaryota; kingdom Metazoa; phylum Mollusca; class Bivalvia; order Lucinida; family Lucinidae; genus Ctena; species Ctena decussata. Next base: position 60,629,097 of record OZ022505.1, read on the forward strand.
TGAATATTCTTCTTCATTGTAAAAATGGCAAAAAACGTCGAGTTATACCCCATGCACATTAAACCATTAATGTGGTTCCAATTTTTTTTGGCCAAAATTTATCGTACGAAGGGAAAACACTGCAATATGATATAGGTCTATATTGTTTGCCCCAGCACGTTTGTCCAAACTTTTACGAGTCATGGCGATATTGCCATCAAGGGAATACGGGCAGTCAGGTCAGACTCTTTATTGTTTAATGTAATTTTTTGTTGACATCTGAAATATATGGCGACAATCTCAGCCGTGCTGGGTGTCCTATAGATTTACCATCAAGGCATCGTTTTGGTACACCTCCAGGGTTTTCAGCCATTTTAGCTCACCTGAGACAGCGGCTGCTGGGGAGCTTATAGGATGGGCAGGCTCTGTCGTCCGTCCGTCCGGCATCCGTCCGTCGTCCGTCCCTCCACAATTTCAAACGACTGAAACCGCTGGACCAATTGTAACCAGATTTCATATGTTACCTTCAGGGGACTTAGGAACGAAAAGTTGTTCAAACGGTCCTGGTCACATGACCAACATGGCCGCCTCGTCCATATATGGTAAAAACATTAAAAAATCTTCTTCTTCAGAACCAATATGCCGATGGCCTTGAAACTTGGTATGTAGCACTGGGATAGTGAGTACTACTAAGATTGTTCAAATTATGACCTTGGGTTGACCTTGACCTATTTTACGGTAAGTTCAATTTGGTCTTTGGTGCTTTTATATGGGAAAATATATGGGAAAATTCTAGAACATAAGATTTCTTGGAAACTGTTGAAGATTTCGGCCTAAAAATTAATAAATACAGTCATCTTAATGAGTACATGAAGATTTGTGTGTACGAGAGGTCAAGGTCATTCTTTGCCCTTTGACCAAGGTCTCTCATATTTCGACAATTTCAGACAATCTCCTCAAAAGCCGCTGGGTAAATTGTAACCAAATTTCATGTAGCAGTTTCAGGGGTTGGGGGAATGAAAATTTATTAAAACGGTTTGAGTATCATGACCAATATGGCCGCCAGGTCCATATATGGTAAAAAACTTGAAAAGTCTTCATCTCCAGGACCAATTAACCGATGACCTTGAAACTGGGTACTCAAGGACTATCAAAATTGTTCAAAGATGACCTTGGGTTGACCTTGATCTTTCTTGTGACAATGTTGAATATATGAAAATGCTAGATTATAAGATTTCTTGGAAAGTTTTGAAGATATTGGCGTAAAAATTGGTAAATACATTCACCTTAATGAGCACATAAAGATTTGTGAGTACAAGAAGTAAAGGACATTCTTTGACCTTTGACCCAGGTCTCTCATATTTTGCCAATTTCAAACAATCTCCTCAAAAGCCATGGGGTCAATTGTAACCAAATGTCATAGAATTTTCAGGGGTTAGGGGAATGAAAATTTGTTAAAATGGTCTGGGTCACATAACCATTATGGCCACCATGCCCATATATGGTAAAATTCTTTAAAAATCTTCTTCTCCAGAATCAATAGGCCAATGGCCCTGAAACTTGGTATGAAGCATCAGAGACCTGAGTACTTTCAAGATTGTTCAAATGAAGACCTCGGTTTGACCATGACCTTTTTTACGGCAAGGTAAAATATGGGAAAATCCTAGAACATTAGATTTCATGGAAAGGTTTAAAAATTTTGGCTAAAAAATGGTATATACAGTCATCTCAATGAGTACATGAAAATTTTTGAGTACAAGAGGTCAAGGTCATTCTTTGACCTTTGACCCAGGACTCTCCTATTTTGCCAATTTCAAAACCCTCTCCTCAAAAGCCACATGGCTAGACGTTAACAGATTTCATACAGAGCCTCCAGGGGCTGAGGGAACAAAAATTTGTTCAAATGGTTTAGGTCACATGACCAGCATGGCCGCCATAGTCATATATGGTAAAAACATTTAAAAATCTTTATCTTCAGGACCATTTGACCGATGGCCTTAAAACTTGGTATGTAGCATAGAATACTCGAGTACTACCAAGATTGTTCAAATGATGACCTACAGCAAGGTCAAATATGGACAAATGCGAGAACCAAAGATTTCATGGAAAGTTTTGAAGATTTTGGTCCAAGATTGAGTTAAATGATGACCTTAGGTTTAGCTTGACATTTTTACGACAGTGTCAAATTTGCTTTCCGGTGCTTTTATATTTGAAAAAGCTTAAACATAAGAGTTTATGGAACTTGTATAAGATTTTGGTGCAATAGTTAATACATACAGTCAAATAATTTTTTAGCGATAGAGGTCAAGGTCATTGTTTCACCTTTAACCAATGTCTCTTATATTTTGACAGTTTCCAAATGTCAGGTTTGTTCAAATAATGTCCCTAGTTTGATGTTTGACCTTTTTACTCAGGTGAGAGATTCAGGGCCTCATGGCCCTCTGGTTTACAAAGAGGAACATTTTTTGTGATTTATTGATTGCTTCCATGATCAACGGAGCTCTTCAAAAAGGGTCAAGTTTTAAAGAAAAGACTTTGCTCCTGGAGGAGCAAATTCTTTTCTTTAAGAATAGACCCTACTGAGAAGGGAAACAAAACTGCAGAGGAAAAGTTGCGTCCCCTGAAAGTATACCCTTTTACCTAAATGCAAAACTATCAGTTTGTGGGGAGTAGAGCGACAATTGATATCCCAACCATTTCCACTGACAATCGACTAGACCTTGAGCCCACTACTTACCGCGAAAATTCAAAGCATTTGGGACAGACCGATCTGACAAACAGTACAGACCCAGATCAGACAGGAGCAGTCTTAGCTTTGCCATCCCACCTGCATTTTTAGACGCATTACCTTCAAAAACCAAACTGTTCAGTTTTTAGGGCAATTATTGGAATTGATTAAGTAGGTATCCCACTTTTTAGTTTTAACGGTACTATCCTACACTAAATATTTTACTAAATATAGACAACCCTGAAACAAATATGATAAATGAACAGAAGCAGTCATACTATTAACATTTAAATGTCTCGTGTAATGAACACAGGTGTCAATCAATCATCTTTGTGTATGAAACTTACATCTGAATCTAAATACATGTAATCTTAAGCTTTATGTAAACAGAGCCTTAGAATGTGTCAGTCAACGTGAAGCAGGACACTGATTCTCTAGTTTCCCATCTAGTGCACAAGCCCACAGAATGTCACCATTCGCATTTTCGAGAATGAGTTTATAAGTTTGTTGAACTTTTATGTGAAATTGAAGGAAACATTTCTTTATAAAAGACCCACCTTCAACATCTTAATTCTGAAACGTGACTTTTGCGATGTTTCGAATGCTCAGCAAGAGTGATGGTGTCATTACATGCACATGCTCGCTTACATACAATTTCTAATCGACCACTTACATTGTCTTCAACTATGATATTAAATAACTTTCTTATATTCAGTACATTCATTTTTTCAAAAGCATTTGAAACTATATACTTACTAAATCTTTCCTGCTGACGATAGAAGCTGTACAGATACTCTTATTTTCAAAATTCAAACGGATTTTTGGACTGTGGAGGAAATGTTTTCATAATGTTACCGGGATATGCGGATTTTGCATTTACAATGCACTCAGCTTCTACATTGTCATTACAGTAATAAGCATACGCTCTTGACATTCCGAAATGTGGTTCTGTCCGAAGCATGAAAAAACAAGAGGGCCATGAGGCCCTGATCCGCTCACCTGAGCAATTGGCAAAGTGGCTTTTTCTTATGTCTGAAATTGTCAAAATATGAGTCTAGGGTCAAAAGTCAAAGACTGACCATGATCTCTTTTACTCATAAATCTTCATGTGCTAATAGGCATTAAGACAACCATATATACCATTTTAAGGCCAAAATCTTCAAAACTTTCCATGAAATCTTATGTTCTAGCATTTTCCCAAATTTGACCATGCTGCAAAAAAGGTCAAGGTGAACCAAAGGTCATCATTTGAACAGTCTTGGAAGTACTCTAGTACTCCATGCTACTTACCAAGTTTCAAGGCCATAGGCATATTGGTTCTGGAGAAGAAAAATATTAAAGGTTCATATCATAAATGGGTATGGCGGCCATGTTGTCATGTGACCTGGACCATTTGAACATATTTTTGTTCCCTCAACCCCTGGAGGCTCTATATGAAATGTGACTACAATTGGCCCTTTGGCTTTAGAGATAATGTTTGAAAATGTCAAAATATGAGAGATCTGGGTCAAAGGTCAAAGAATGACTTTGACCTCTTGTACTCATAATTCTTCATGACCCCATTAAGATGACTGTATATACCAATTTTTAGGCCAAAATCTTCAAAAATTCCCATGAAATCTTATGTTGTAGCATTTTGCCATATTTGACCTTGCTGTAAAATGGTCAAGGTCAAGCAAAGGTCATAATTTGAACAATCATGATAATACTGGAGTACCCAATGCTACATACCAAGTTTCAAGGCCATAGGTCAACTGGTTCTGGAGAAGATTTTTAAAGGTTTTTACCATATATGGGCGTGGCGGCCATGTTGGTCATGTGACCTAAACCGTTTGAATAAAATGTCATTCCCTCAACCCCTGGAGGCAAAATATGAAATTTTGTTACAATTGGCCCAGTGGCTTTGGAGAAGATTGTTTGAAAATGTCAAAATATGAGAGTTCTGGGTCAAAGGTCAAAGAATGACCCTGACCTCTTTTACTCATAAATCTTCATGTACTCAACTGCATTTACCAATTTTAGGCCTTACTCTTCAAAACTTTCCATGAAATCGTATGTTCTAGCATTTTCCCATATTTGACCTTGCCGTAAAAAGGTCAAGGTCAACCCAAGGTCATAATTTGAACAATCTTGATAGTACTTGAGTACCCAATGCTACATACCAAGTTTCAAGGCCATTGGTCAATTGGTTATGGAGAAGAAGATTTTTAAAAGTTTTTACCATGTATGGGCGTGGTGGCCATGTTGGTCATATGACCTGGACCGTATGAATAAATTTTTGTTCCCTCAACCCCTGGAGGCTCTATATGAAATTTGGTTTCAGTTGGCCCAGTGGCTGTTGAGGAGATTGTTCGAAAATGTCAAAATATGAGAGTTCTGGGTCAAAGGTCAAATAATGACCTTGACCTCTTATACTCATAAATCTTCAGGTACTCATTAAGAAGACTGTAGATACCGATTTTTAGCCCAAAATCTGCTACAGTTTCCAAGATATCTTATGTTCTAGCATTTTCCAATATAAAAGCACAAGGAAGCAAATTTGACCTTGCCGTAAAAAAGGTCAAGGTCAACCCAAGGTCATAATTTGAACAATCTTGGTAGTACTCGCGTACCCAATGCTACATACCAAGTTTCAAGGCCATCGGCGTATTGGTTCTGGAGAAGAAGATTTTTTTAGGTGTTTACCATATATGGGCGTGGCAGCCATGTTGGTCATGTGACCAGGACCGTTTGAACAACTTTTCGTTCCCCCTTCCTCTGGAGGCCACATATGAAATTTGGTTACAATTGGCCAAGTGGTTTCAGAGGAGAAGTCGTTTGAAATTGTGGACGGACGACGACGGACGACGGAGCCTTACCATCCTATAAGCTCCCCCGGAGCCACTGGCTCAGGTGAGCTAAAAACGCTAAAATGTTGCGATTTTTGGAATATTCACATTTGAAGTTCTTCACGGCATACTGCAACCGGAAAACTGCTCGGCAATTGGCCGAGCGGTGCTCCGATTGGACAAATTGGTTGGAGTTTTTGTTAAAGTGTTACCAGATACATTTGCCTAATCAAATTTGACAACATATTTACAATACCACTTTTATGGATAAAAATTGTCAGTTTTAAGTCTATTACAGCAGATTTTTTTCCGATGATGCGTCGTTTGTGGTCAGCCTGATTAAATGTCAAAGCCTGAATTTTCCCAGAAATTGACTCATATTATCTACAGAATAAAATTTACTTTCGTTTTCACTTTCATGACGTAATTTGACATTATGGGCATCGGCACGAGTACCATATGGCATTAGACTCAGATCATCTTCGCAGTTTTATTAGTCCCGCCCCCCCCCCCTCCCCTTGTTCGCGTGCACCACCCTTGAACCCTTAAAGTATCTCTATCCTGCCAAAGACTCCATCAACCAGCGCACTGCGCAGGATGATCTGAGTCTTTGTTGGTCGCACATACGGAAAGGCTCATTTTCGTCTATTGCAGCTTAATTTGAAACAAACATATGATTCACACTAGCAGAATCCTTATTATGCAGTGTCATTTTTCTGTTAAAGTGCATGAAGATGCATATGTAACTAGTTAGAGCTTAGTTTTTATGAGAATTTCTGTTCATTTTCTATGAATATACTGTGGTCCCATCAGGTTCTAGAAATTTAGTTTAAAATTGTCCTGGAAATGAAACCGTAGGGTCTTTAAACAATGAAGGAGACTGTCAGAATGATGCAGGTTGAATAGCGAACAAAGTAGACCCTGGTGCAGTGTTTTCTGGATTTGCGCGTTTTGCTACTTTTAAAAGACCTAAATTTCCCAATATTAAAAATTTTTTAGGTAGCTAGAGTGCTTAATAATAAAACAGAAGACAATGTGTCTTGTTTTTTTTTGTTTTTTTTTTTTTGGAAATCGTTTGACAACTTTGCTTGCTATCGCAACCGTCTGTAAGGATTTCTAACGAAATTGCGACTGAAATTAGAGATCCAATTTCAACCAAATTTCGTATTTTGCATCTCTGTGGCGGGAAATCAAACATAGGTTTAAATGGCCCTGAATCGCTCATCCAGCATAAAGTGGCAGTTTAATGTTGTTACTAAGCCGCGACACGACAAAACCAGCACTTGCGCTTAGCGAAGACTCAGATCAGCCTGGGCATCCGCCCAGTCTGATCAGAGTCTTCGCTGTGCACATACATGGTAGCTAAGGGTCTAAGCTAGCTCAAGACCAACAGCGAAGACTCTGACAAGACTCGGTGGATGTCCAGGCTGATATGAGTTCAAGCTGGGCGCACAAGCCACTTTGTTGGTTTTGTCGTGTCCTGGCTCAATTTTCTTTCTTCGCAAACAAAATCCATCGAGCCGTCCTTTCAAAAAGCATTCAAAGATTCTCACGATGCCAGCGATTATGACCTACTTTAGCATCAAAGTGTTTTGTTTTTTGTTTGTTTGTTGTTTTTTTTGTTGTTGTTGTTTTTTTGTTTTTTGTTGTTGTTTTTTGTTGTTGTTGTTTTTCTTGTTTTGTTTTGTTTTGTTTTTCTCTTGAAAGACTGAGAGACATTGATATAGCGGGAATGCTTTCAACTGAGTTTTGTCAAATTCATGAGAAGACGTTCAAAGATTTACAGAGTAAGGGCAATTAAGCTGCTGAAGCATCGGGGCAGACATTTTTTTTATTTTATTTTTTTTCGCAAACTTGCTTCATACCAAGTTTGATAAAAATCCATCTAGCTGGTCATGAAAAGATGTCATCCAAAGATATGCACGTTATCCTCCATTTATGACCTTCGTGAGCATGGAAGAGATATGAACCACGACACGACAAAACCAACAAAGTGGCATGTGCGTCCATCGAACACTCAGATCAATCTGGGCATCCGTCCAGTCTGACCAGAGTCGTCGCTGTCAGTATGGAGGTAGCTGAGAGCCTTAGGTTCCCTTTAGGTGCATAGTGAGGACTCTGATCAGACTGGGCGGTGTCCAGACTGATCTGAGTCTTCACTGGATGCAAATGCCACTTTGTTGGTTTTGTCGTGTCGCAGCTAAATTCTTTTGGCAAATATGAGACATCGATGCAAGAACACTTCATACCAAGTTTGGTATGTCCATCCAGCTGTCCATGAGATTTCCTTTTAAGGATTTTTACGATGTCGGCCATTATGACCTACTTTTGCATCAGAGCAATTTTTCACTTTGAGAGATACTGATGCGTGGATGCCTCATACATGTACCAAGTTTGCTCAAAATCCAAACAGCCGTACAGGAAAAGTTGTTTTAAGATTTTGACGATGTCTAAGTTTGACAGTCTTGTGCAAAAACTGTTTTCGCAAACCTGAAAGACATTGGTGCAGTTATGCTTCAAACCAAGTTTGCTCAAATTCCATCCAGCTATTCACGAGAAGTCGTGTAAATACAAGTACGCTAGTGCTCTCGAAGAAAAATACAGAGCTAAATTCTCTACGAGCAACCCTCGTACAACGTTTACGACGGATGGATGGACGACGGACAAAGAGTGACTATAATAGTTCGACTGAGACTTTTTCTTGGTGAGCTAAAATAGCTAAAATTGCATAGTGTGCTCCTAAACTCGGTGTGCAGAATGCAGGACCAGTACGGCAGCAAATGGGCATTTTCCTACATGCAATACATTAAAATTCTTCTGGCCCAAAAGTAAATGATCTTTGAGTTGGCTGGGTACGTTTGGTAAAAATGACTTAAAATGTCAAAGCATGAGCACTTTGACGCAGCTGGCCTAGCGTGCTATATTTATATGATTATTGAAAACGATATATTAATAATTTGATAGAATTTTGAGAAACCATAGAGACTGGCCTCAGGCCCGGATCCAGGGGGTGGGCTTTGGGGCTTGAGCCCCGCCACCTTGGCCAAGTTAGATTGAAATATATATGTTGTGACATCTCATTAGAATCGCCTCGGCGAGGCGATTCTAATGAGATATCACACCATATATTTGCAAAAATTATCATCAAATTGAACCTTAACTAGGTCATATATATCTTCAAACCCTCCTCCCTCCCCACCCCCATACATCTCGGCACCTCCTAGCTCCACCAGTTATCCAGAGCCCCACCAGTGCGTGGTTGTCTGGATCCGGTCCTGGGCCTTCTACACTGCACATCGGAGACAAAACAACGATCACTATTAAAGAGGGTAGTCGTGTATCATTGCTTTCTGTAATGCATACTGGAGAGAATCGTGATAGGAATGATTTTTTATTTTTGTGGATTAAATCGATGTGTAAACGCCGGCGAATAACTCATAAGCCGAATAGAGCCCTTCTATGTTAAATCTGTGAGAGAATTCGCCGGCCTATCAATAATATCCACTAAAATAAATTTCGTTTCTTATAATTCCAACTCGGCCATATATACCTTAAAATATCGGTTACGTTGTGTACCTTATAAATCGCCCCATAGAAAATAGTTGCAAGCTTTCAATCCAGGAGATATATCGATGTATATTATACTGCTCACAAAAAGTAGGGGATATTATGACATAGAGGCGTGTACAAAAAATAATAATAATGGCTGGGTTAGTTTATTGTTGTATATTGACAGAACGCTATTCAAGTTACAATATTCAACAAAAACAGAAACAGTCACTGCAGGTCATGTGACCTAGAGCAGCACATAAAGGACTATGGGGTCTAGACCTCAATTTCACATCGGTGAAAAAAATTCTTTTGGACCCTCAGATGCTGTAAATAGTAAAATTCTCCATAATTTTCCAAACTGAAAACACCCACATAGGTAGGCTTTATTGCGTCATTTAAGAAGTAGGGCTGTTCCAAAGTTACCATATGTGAGATAATTCACCACAGAATGGTATCTTTTACGCCTATCATTTTCTCCTGTGATAAAACCGCATGAAAAAAGTATATGTATCTTGTTAACTGAGGCATTAGGCGTTTGTCTTTATGAAGCTTGCATAAAACTTATCAGTCATTGCTGCGCTGGATTCGTGTGAAATTTGGGTGTCGACCCCTTGTCTACTTTCAATTTACTCTAGGTCACGTGACAAGCTTAATCCTTTCAATATTCATATTGAGGGTCTCAATGAATATTTGTTTTATGAACAATAACATTTTAATATCCATTTACTTATTTTCCTTACTTCTGCTGCCTCAAATGTCTTAATATCCCTTACTTATTTTGAGCAGTATATATTGGAAGAGACGTATGCCGCACGGTCGACTTAATCAATATTAGACTGTTGAGTCGGAATCATACGGCTATGATACATCCTGGTTGATGTTTCAATTCTCGTAACGACGTTGCCCAAGTGGCTCAGCGGTACGTAACCATAGTTGCACACACCTGGCGCCGAGTGTCCGTCCATGAGCTCGAGAGAAAGCTTTTATAATACATGCTGGAGAGAAAACGTAGCTTTTTTCTTTGTATACGTACTTGAGGGATTGACGGGGACGGATTCTGGAAATGATTAAAAGTTATGTTTTGTTGTTGTTGTTGTTGTGTTTATTAAAATAATCTTAGAAAAAGCATTAACAATTTTTTATGTTTTTAAAAATGATCTACAGTTTCAGACTTTGTGACAATTTTCCTAAAAAAGAATTTAGGTGAGCGATTTTGGAGTACTTATTCGCCATGGTTTAGCAAAGTCAATGATAGGACTGGCGGACTGAAAAACGAAAGCCTGCCTAATAGACAAGTGTATACTGCTGAACATATAGGAGTTGCTGTTGTGTAATGGATAACACTCCGGACTACCAATCCAGGTCAATCCAGGGGTCGCAAGATCGGCCCCCCGCTTCTCCGGTCTTTCGGATGAGACTTTAAACCGAGGTCAAGTCTCCACATGACCTCGTTGTTGGTGGGACATTAAACTCAAGTTCACTCACTCACTCACTGGTGAACATACACCTAAAAATCTTACCGATTGCCGTATGCCCTCGCATACATTTTATGTTATGCGGTGGTAAAAGAAACCATTGATATTCACCACTGCCCACCAGATAGTAATTATATAGATTACTGTCGCTTATTAATAAATGGAATGGTTATAAATGTACATGTCAAACCATATTCATTCGAGAGCATCTACTTCATATTTGCTAGCTAATGTGGTATAAATATGTATATTACTGCTTAAAGCGATAAAAAGCACACGACCATTATTTCAGAAAATGTTTCATAGAAGCAATATCATATCCTATTGAGAATGCAAACATCGAAGATCCAGCTGAGGCGGCTCATGCCTCATCGTTTGAAAATTCAGTATCATCAATTCAGGCACTTTTATAAATGTATTTATGTTTGAAAATTCATGTCACACTATTTTTACCACAATGCTGTCACACAAGCACAGTTTCATCAGAGTGTACCTTGCTCGCCTAGGAGTTTTAATAATCAGTAGGGACTCTATATCTACACAACTAAAGGAGGACTTTTATCAGACTGCGCAGCCACGCAGCCTGACCCAAGTCCTCACAATTTTCCCATGATTGTTCATGATTAATTTATGCTGTTGTTTTCATATTAAATCATTCAGGACAAATAGTTTACATTCATGTAGGAGTACAGTTATGAAACGTCAATTTAAATGTTACACATATCCTCAATTTGTGATTTATAATGTCAATCACTGGAGAAACTTACATGCCATGGAAGGCGTGACACACCTAACAATTACCGTTCCTTCCTAAAAGCTTCTCCGGTCTTTCGGATGAGACTTTAAACCGAGGTCCCGTCTCCATATGAACTCGTTGTTGGTGGGACGTTAAACCCGAGTACACTTTCCTAAAAAATCATTGTTTATTTTTTTTTTCATGCAATGATGAGTATAAAAGATACAGCTGGAATGGCAAACCATGTAGACCCTGATCAAGTTGCTCCAGTAGGAGCAATCTGATCTGCACTGTTTGCTCCGACCAATTTGTCCCAATATACATAGTTTTTACGGTAATGTCGCTATTTCATGGAACAGAAATGGCTGACCAAGATCAACCTGATTCTCAGTATACAATGCAATCTGATCGGACCTGCGCTATTGCATATTCAGCTACCATTGTAAACTTGCTTTTCACAAACTTTATATAATAGCATAACAGTTGAGATGTCCCTATGTTTAGGCTTATGTACATGTTCGGCAAGATCTGTCATCAATCATTAAAGATGCGCAAGGATAATAGCTATGTCAAAAGAAAATAGTCCCTAGACATTTATTATTTATGATGACAAGCTTGGGCAAAACACGTTTGCGCAGTGTAGATACGAAACAGACGAAACAGACTCACCACACAGGACTGACTGTCGAATATCACATTTCTGAAATATGCTTAAAACGTATTTTTTAAGAAGGTTCTAAGATGGGAATGAATTTCAGAAAAATCTTGTGACGTGAATATTCTTGTTGTACTTTCTAAGTGATCGATCACTAAATCCTCTTTTTATGGGAAAGACAAAACAAATAGGGATAAAACAACAAAACAAAGCTGGAAAACGATTTATATAACTTTTAAGGATGGCAGATACACTTCATTGTTTTCCGCTATTTTGACGAATGGGAACAACTTTCGTGACTTCCTGTTGGCTTCTCTAAATAAAGGATCCCTTCCAAAATTTGGTCTAATTTTAAAGGAAAGAATTTTCTCTTAAGAGAGCTAATTCTCACCTTTAAGAGTTGATCCCCATCGACAAGGGAGGCAAAAATGAAAATGATAGAGTTCCTTATCCTGAAAGTGTACCCAGCAGGCACATAACGTCAAAATGACGTCGTATTGACGTCGCTGCGACGTTATGACGTCGCTGCGACGTCATGACGTCGCTGCGACGTCAATATGACGTTATTACGACGTCATGTGCCTGCTGGGTACCCTTACACCTAGGGACACCATAACCAATTAGTGTTTTGAACAAAATTAGTTGTTGTAAAAGAAAGGCTGGTAGAATGACAGGCAGTGCAGGCTCTGATCAGCCCGTTACATCACTGTTTGCTAAAGATTTTCTGTCCTACAGACTATAACGAATACTTGCATCAATTATGAGTAAACATTCTGGGGGTGGGATAAGGCTACCATTTTCGTTTTATGTAATCCTTCCAAATAGGGGTCAACCCCAAACTGGAATACATTAAAGGAGCAAAGAGTAGACGACTGGTCGACTGGGGGAGACTATGTACAGGCCATAATAATTGTCCCCCTTTGTAGAAACGACGGGAAAACTTGGTTCACCCATACAGTAAAGAAAAGTACCTGGCGAATGAGCGAGCAACCAAGACACAGATCTATCTGCCAACTCTGTAGTCTGACCAGCAGCTTCACCTTTTACTGAATTTTGCGATTTCATTAGTACCTTGGCAAATTGCTTGACCAAAGAATATCCAGAGCTAAAAAACTAAAATCAGCAAAGCCATGTAAGCCAAACAAATTTAGTGATTTGTATTACGGTATTTTTATTTATTTTGTTCGGCCATGAACTCCCAAAGTCATCATTATTCATTCTCAGGTTTTCCCTGTATTCAAACGTTTCCGCTTACAAGAAGAAAACCAGCAATATCAAACTTTTCATTTCAAAGAAAACGATGTATACATTTGTAAATCCTAAAGTGTGCATCTTCTGCAAAGAGTGTGCCGTCCCATTTTGGGTCTGCACTGTATGCCTAAGGAAAATTAACTGGTCCAAAACTAACAAGGATTCGATCATAAAACATTAACGAATCTTGAATACTGTCAAAGGTTAGTTTGATAATAGTAGCCGTAAATTAGTACAGAAATTTGGCCTCGGATAACAGACCTAACCCAGATGAGCAGAAGCTATCTTTTCAGAGTCTGCCCTATTGCACTATGCTAATATTTTGTTAGAAGCTTTAGTACGTAAATCTTTGAACCTTCAAGCAAGGTGAACCAGTTTGGTTATGGCCTTTTTTACCATTCAGAGTCTGCACTGTACAAACATTCTGTTAGAAGCCCTAATACGCCCATTTTTAAATCTTCAAGCAAGGTACACCTATTTGGTTATGGCTCTTTCAACAGTATTTAAGTTATTTTGGATAGTTCGGACTCCACCGAACTTCTCGACCAGAGTTGAAAAACTGGCACTGAGTACAAACTGTGCCAGATTGTTTTAGAAAGAAAAAGTCCAAAAATGTGTCACCACAAAAAATAAATTGATTCTATAAATTCTCAGATAAACGTGTTCGTAAACTACTGCTGTGTCCCATTTTATAGAGGGAAGACGAAGCTGAATTGCAGCTCTAGTAGATACTAGGGTAGAGTCGGGTAACTTCGGACATGGGGGTAAATTCGGACATACCATTGCGAACAGTGAAAATCTAGATGAGACGGCTCATGATGAGCCGTCTCAGCAGGATTTTCACTGTTTGGCCAGTTATTTTTTTTAGTTCAAAACAACTGACATATGAAGGAAACAATGTCAATGTCCGCATTTACCCGCTGTCCGAAGCTACCCGACTCTCCCAAACATATAAAATATCACTTACCTTTAGGTCTCCCTGTCTCCGATGCAGCTAATACGGCATTTAAAAGGAAGTAAATAAATAAAACTTTAAAAATCCACATATTTGTCTAGATTAATTCCAACAAATTTTATTTTTTTCACATGTAAACATTCCCACGTGCGGACTTGCTCATGTGAAAGAAATTTGGTAAAAATAGCTCGCCGTGAAATTTACAACTCTTATGAATGGCACATGTCAACACAATATGCTTAAAAAAGAACTGTTAACATCAGCCTGGCTACATTGCCATGTGACGGTGAAAAACGCGACCTTCACTTTTTATAATTTATTGCGATATCTTGATAACGCTAAATTGGATTTATCTCTCACGCTACGTAATTTACTTTCAATACATGTGACGGTAATTTGGTGTATTTTGCTGTACTAATGCATCACCGGGAACAAGACGGTCACTCGTTATAGAGATGGGGGATTTGACAATCGCATTTTATTGCAAATAATCACCTATATTGTTACAATAGTAGGCCGGAGGGCATCATTAATAAAACAATTGAGGGAATGAATTTTCCTCTGGGAGATTTCTTTTTGTCTTGCCTATACGTTAGAAAATAAAAAATGACATTTTAATTTTAAATTTTAAGCGATAGTATCGCAACATCGAACTTACTACTGTGTAAAACCGTATCTTTTTTCTGATAAATTTTGACAGTTGTGAGTAGGAAGTGGGAGGGTGATTCTTTACATCCAAACAGGTATACTTGAGGCGTCACTAGGTAGCAGAGATCTTTTTCATACAAAAAGCGGATTTTTTTTTATTTGCAAAGCTAGTTAGCATGCGGCCAAACTTATTGAATTGAACCAGGTTCTCTCTTTCTCTCTCCCTTTCTCTCTCTCTCTCTCTCTCTCTCTCTCTCTCTAGTATTTTAACCGCCCCTCCCCCCTCTCCTTCCGCTGTTTCAAGAAGGGCAGTTGCCAGTTACTGGCGAAAGTATCTGTACTTAGTCATTCCCAACTAAATTCATATTGCTATCGAGGGAGAATTACAGGTAAGCAGGGGGAACTAACGCCGATTTATCGATAGTACCTGCAGGACCGGACTGGTTAACTGCTGCCTTAGTGTCACTGACCGTCCCGACATGACCATAGCTGTTTACAGTGGACTTAAAGCAACAAAACAACTCTCTCTCTCTCTCTCTCTCTCTCTCTCTCTCTCTCTCTCGCGTTAAGTTTTGTTTTCAAAAGCGCCAAAACTTCCATGTATCATACTGATAATGTACTTCATATTTTCTTTATTTCTACCGAGGCGCAAGATATGTTTTTGATCTCTTCATATTCTGACCTGCGGTATTTGACTCCTCGTGTATTTGAGTTGAGTCAGATCCCATCAACATCTGGGCCCATGTTGTTCGAACCAAATGTATAGGAGCTTACAGATGTCATGGAAAAAATCCTTGGGCTTTCCCTTAAAATACTTGTGGGCATATGATAGCCGCAGCCTATATTTTGTTCAAAAAGAACATGGATTATGGGCGGGAATGACAAGTATACATCTAATTTGGCCTGATTATTTCATCTTCCGATTTGTGACAGTTTTACAATGATCAGGGGGCGTACTAATTGCCGCGCGATTCTGTTCCCACGGAAGCGGTATAGTCTAAAAATGGAATAGAATAGACTGTCAGAGATAACTACCTCCAGTTGTTCAGTGCTTTTTGGATGGCACTCTTTCTTTCATGAAAGCATTTGCTCCCTCTGAGGGAGCAAATGCTTTCATGTAAGAGTGCCATCCAAGACTGAGAGCAAATTGTTACCAGTTAAATGTAGAGTATTGAATCCATTCCATTCCACTCCACTGCATTGTTGTTATTGTTGTTGTTGTTGTTGTGTTGCTTTACGTCCACGGTAAACAGCTTTGGTCATGTCGGGACGGTCAGTTAACCTAATAACACTATTCCTGGGCAGGTTTAGATCTCCTAAGCGGTTAGCCAGTACTAAGAGCACATACTTTCGCCAGTAACTGACAACTGTCCTTTTTGAATTAGCGGAAGGGGAAACGAAAGTAAGTGGCCGCACAGGGTATCGAACCCGGGAACTCTTGTCTCTTGAGTCAGACGCACTACCGACTGCGCTACGCGGCCCGGCAGGTTCTTTTGAGTTGAATCAAATCTATGTTTTTTTCCAGTCGTATTTGTTAAAAGAGGCCAAAGTCCCTGGGTACACAGATATAACAAGCTCATTATGTCCTAGCGCTGTGTTTCGCGTGCACATGTTCAGTTTGCCGGCTTGCTAAGGTGGATGCCACCGCCAACTTTCAGCGACACAAAAATCTTTCATTGCCACCCTGATGCATCTTTTACCAGCACACTGGGTTCTAATTTCCTGGTTAAGAAATTCATCAGACACGTTCCGCCCGCGGCATTCTTAGGGCGCACTGGGTGTTGAACCCGCGATATGCTATGAGAAAGGCGAACAGTCAGTCCACATGGAGGCAGTCTTGTCTGTATATACATATTTTAGCCGCGACACGAGAAAACCAACAATGTGATATGTGCACCCAGCGAAGACTCAAATCAGCCTGGGCATCTGGCCCTGTTTGATCGGGACTCCGCTGTGCGCTTAAAGGGTAGTAAAGGTTCTAAGATAGCTTAATGCGAACAACGGAGACTCTGATCAGACTGAGCGGATGCCCCGGGTGATCTGGGTCTTCAATGGACGCACATGCATCTTTGTTGGTTTTGTCGTGTCTCGGTTCGTTTATAAATGTTTCAAAACGTAAATATGGTACGTTTAACCCGCTAGAAATGAAAATAGTTGAAATTTCAAATAACGTAGATCGAAATGAGGTTTGTCTCAAGTGAGATATCATTTCAGTAAAAACTGCTGTAATATGGTTTGTTCCAGTATGGGAGACATTCAGACACTCCTTAACACTGTATTGACAGAGTGTGTGTCAGCAGTATGAGAACTCATTCGGAAATTCTCGACACTGCTGTTATAGTTTGTCTCCAGTATGAGAACTCATTCAGCCACACTCAACACTGCTGTAATACGGTTTGTCTCCAGTATGAGAACTCATTCAGCCACACTCAACACTGCTGTAATACGGTTTGTCTCCAGTATAAGAACTCATTCAGCCACTCTCAACACGGCTGTAATATGGTTTGTCTCCAGTATGAGAACTCATTCAGCCACTCTCAACACTGCTGTAATATGGTTTGTCTCCAGTATGAGAACTCATTCAGCCACTCTCGACACTGCTGTAATATGGTTTGTCTCCAGTATGAGAACTCATTCAGCCACTCTCAACACGGCTGTAATATGGTTTGTCTCCAGTATGAGCACTCATTCGGCCACTCTCAACACTGCTGTAATACGGTTTGTCTCCAGTATGAGAACTCCTTCAGCCACTCTCAATACTGCTGTAATATGGTTTGTCTCCAATATGAGAACTCATTCAGCCACTCTCAACACTGCTGTAATATGGTTTGTCTCCAGTATGAGAACTCATTCAGCCACTCTCAACACGGCTGTAATATGGTTTGTCTCCAGTATGAGAACTCATTCAGCCACTCTCAATATTGCTGTAATATGGTTTGTCTTCAGTATCAGAACTCATTCAGCCACTCTCAACACTGCTGTGATATGGTTTGTCTCCAGTATGAGAACTCATTCAGCCACTCTCAACACTGCTGTGATATGGTTTGTCTCCAGTATGAGAACTCATTCAGCCACTCTCAATACTATTGTTATATAGTGTATCTTCTTTTTGAGAACTCAGTCATTTTCAACACTGATGTAATATGATTTGCCTTCAGTATGAGACCACATTCAGTCACTTTAAACTCTACCGTAGGATGGTGAACTTATTTTGTCGCTCTCAACACTGCTGTTATATGGTTTATCTCCCTTTTGAGAACTCATTCAGTCGTTTTTAACACTGCTATAATATGATTTGCCTCGGGTATGAGACCACATTCGGTCACTTTAAATTTAAAGAGTAACTACACTTCATGAACTGACTGAATCAGATCCCAAACCCTATCCCCAACATCAAAGGGAAAGATTGACAAAGACATCCCAACAAACACTAAATTACAAGTGATAGGCCGAGTCGGCAGCTCTTTCCCAAATAGGTGGCAACTCAGCTATCTTTATTGAACTAAATAATTTAGACCAACAGAATGGTTACAACATACTAAGAAAATTATACGAAAAACATTTAACAATTATTTTACCTATTTTCTATTTTTATTATAGAAGGGTTACAATGAGAACACAATAAATTAAACA
The DNA here is from genome assembly GCA_963989385.1 of Ctena decussata. Taxonomy (NCBI): domain Eukaryota; kingdom Metazoa; phylum Mollusca; class Bivalvia; order Lucinida; family Lucinidae; genus Ctena; species Ctena decussata. The sequence continues at coordinate 60,647,537 of OZ022505.1, forward strand.
GCACCGAACATAAAACAAATGCAACCGCAACAAAAGTACCGCCTTGGGACGGTCAGTAATAACTACTGGGGGTTTAAACCGGTTTTACTGGACCCAAATCTTCACCCTAACCCTCCGCCGCAGTGCACACAATTAGTTGGTAGTTCGGTTCGAATGGAGGTCCCCTAATTCATCAGAGAGTCATCACGGTAAACAATTAAGATCAAGAAAAGACCGTGATGAAGCAAGGATGAGGACTCGACAGCCAAAACGTGTTGAGACACCTGGAAATCCCTGGGGCGTCAGCAACACCACCGGAGTACTGGAGCAAAAGAAAACCGCCAGTTGAACGCAAGTGGGCCAAGAAACAAACATCCAGCCCCAACCAACTAATATATAGCTTTATGTAGGGACTATCATAGAGTCTGAACCTCGACCCACCGGCGTGCAATTAAAGAGGACAGCAAAGTTGTCAACCGTGATTGGGTTAACCACTAAGCATGCAGACTGTCGCATTACATCTATGTTATAGCCAATGCGTTTAAATCGTATGATAATTTTCTTAAATTGATCAGGAAATTCTTGTTTTACCTACGATTTTGCGTAATTTATGTACTAAGTCACCATAAAATTAAACTCTACTGTAATATGGAATGCCTCCAGTATGTGAACTATATCAATCATACTCAACACTGCAACAATATGATTTGCCTCCGGTATGATACCTCATTCTGTCACTTTTAACACTGCTAGAGTATGGTATTTCTTCAGTATCAGAACTCATTCAGTAAATCTCAACACTGCTATAATATTGTTTGTCTTCTGAGAACTCTTTCAGCCATTCTCAACACTGCCGCAAAATGGTTTGTCTCGAGTATGAGAAATCATTCAGCCACTCTCAACACTGGTACAATACGGGTTTTCTCTATTATGAGAACCCATTCAGAAAACCTCAATCCTACTGTATTTTTTTTTTTCTTTTGTTGCTTTTTTTTTTTTTTTTTTTTTTTTTGTTGCTTTTTTTTTCTATCAATGTGAAAACTCATTTAGCCACTCCCAAAACTGCTGTAATATGGTTTGTTCCAGTATGGGACACATTCAGATACCCAAAACACTGTATTGAAATAGTGTGTCACCAGTATGAGAACTCATTCAGCAAGTCTTAACACTGCTATATGGTTTGTCTACAGTATGTGAACTTACTTAGTCACTCTCAACACTGCTGTTATATGGTTTGTCTACAGTATGTGAACTTACTCAATCACTCTTAACACTGCTGTTATATGGTTAGTCTACAGTATGTGAACTTATTCAGTCACTCTTAACACTGCTGTTATATGGTTTGTCTACAGTATGTGAACTTACTCAGTCACTCTTAACACTGCTGTTATATGGTTTGTCTACAGTATGTGAACTTATTCAGCCACTATCAACACTGCTGTTATATGGTTTGTCTACAGTATGTGAACTTACTCAGCCACTCTTAACACTGCTGTTATATGGTTTGTCTACAGTATGTAAACTTATTCAGCCACTCTCAACACTGCTGTTATATGGTTTGTCTACAGTATGAGAACTCATTCAGCCACTCTCAACACTGCTGTTATATGGTTTGTCTACAGTATGTGAACTTACTCAGCCACTCTCAACACTGCTTGTATCTGGTTTTCTACTGTATGTGAACTGACTCAGTCACTCTCAACACTGCTGGTATATGGTTTGTCTACAGTATGTTAACTTATTCAGCCACTCTCAACACTGCTGTTACATGGTTTGTCTACAGTATGTGAACTTACTCAGTCACTCTTAACACTGCTGTTATATGGTTTGTTTACAGTATGTGAACTTATTCAGCCACTATCAACACTGCTGTTATATGGTTTGTCTACAGTATGTGAACTTACTCAGCCACTCTTAACACTGCTGTTATATGGTTTGTCTACAGTATGTGAACTTATTCAGCCACTCTCAACACTGCTGTTATATGGTTTGTCTACAGTATGAGAACTCATTCAGCCACTCTCAACACTGCTTGTATCTGGTTTGTCTACTGTATGTGAACTGACTCAGTCACTCTCAACACTGCTGGTATATGGTTTGTCTACAGTATGTTAACTTATTCAGCCACTCTCAACACTGCTGTTACATGGTTTGTCTACAGTATGTGAACTTACTCAGTCACTCTTAACACTGCTGTTATATGGTTTGTCTACAGTATGTGGACTTATTCAGCCACTCTCAACACTGCTGTTATATGGTTGTCTACAGTATGTGCACTTATTCAGCCACTCTCAGCACTGCTGTTATCTGGTTTGTCTACAGTATGTGAACTTATTCAGCCACTATCAACACTGCTGTTATATGGTTTGTCTACAGTATGTGAACTTACTCAGCCACTCTTAACACTGCTGTTATATGGTTTGTCTACAGTATGTGAACTTATTCAGCCACTCTCAACACTGCTGTTATATGGTTTGTCTATAGTATGAGAACTTACTCAGCCACTCTCAACACTGCTTGTATCTGGTTTGTCTACTGTATGTGAACTGACTCAGTCACTCTCAACACTGCTGGTATATGGTTTGTCTACAGTATGTTAACTTATTCAGCCACTCTCAACACTGCTGTTACATGGTTTGTCTACAGTATGTGAACTTACTCAGTCACTCTTAACACTGCTGTTATATGGTTTGTCTACAGTATGTGGACTTATTCAGCCACTCTCAACACTGCTGTTATATGGTTGTCTACAGTCTGTGCACTTATTCAGCCACTCTCAGCACTGCTGTTATCTTGTTTGTCTATAGTATGTGAACTTACTCAGTCACTCTTAACACTGCTGTTATATGGTTTGTCTACAGTATGTGAACTTATTCAGCCACTCTCAACACTGCTGTTATATGGTTTATCTACAGTATGTGAACTTATTCAGCCACTCTCAACACTGCTGTTATCTGGTTTGTCTACAGTATGTGAACTTATTCAGCCACTCTCAACACTGCTGTTATCTGGTTTGTCTACAGTATGTGAACTTACTCAGCCACTCTCAACACTGCTGTTATATGGTTTGTCTACAGTATGTGAACTAATTAAGTCAATCTCAACACTGCTGTTATATGGTTTGTCTACAGTATTTGAACTTTTTCAGCCACTCTCAGCACTGCTGTTATCTGGTTTGTATACAGTATTAGAACTAACTCAGTCACTCTTTACACTGCTGTTATATGGTTTATCTACAGTATAGCACTGCTGTTATCTTGTTTGTCTACAGTATGTGAACTTACTCAGTCACTCTTAACACTGCTGTTATATGGTTTGTCTACAGGATGTGAACTTATTCAGCCACTCTCAACACTGCTGTTATATGGTTTATCTACAGTATGTGAACTTATTCAGCCACTCTCAACACTGCTGTTATCTGGTTTGTCTACAGTATGTGAACTTATTCAGCCACTCTCAACACTGCTGTTATCTGGTTTGTCTACAGTATGTGAACTTACTCAGCCACTCTCAACACTGCTGTTATATGGTTTGTCTACAGTATGTGAACTAATTAAGTCACTCTCAACACTGCTGGTATATGGTTTGTCTACAGTATTTGAACTTATTCAGCCACTCTCAACACTGCTGTTATATGGTTTGTCTACAGTATGTGGACTTTTTCAGCCACTCTCAACACTGCTGTTATATGGTTGTCTACAGTATGTGCACTTATTCAGCCACTCTCAGCACTGCTGTTATCTTGTTTGTCTACAGTATGTGAACTTACTCAGTCACTCTTAACACTGCTGTTATATGGTTTGTCTACAGTATGTGAACTTATTCAGCCACTCTCAACACTGCTGTTACATGGTTTGTCTACAGTATGTGAACTTATTCAGTCACTCTCAACACTGCTGTTATATGGTTGTCTGCAGTATGTGCACTTATTCAGCCACTCTCAACACTGCTGTTATCTGGTTTGTCTACAGTATGTGAACTTACTCAGCCACTCTCAACACTGCTGTTATATGGTTTGTCTACAGTATGTGAACTTACTCAGTCACTCTTAACACTGCTGTTATATGGTTTGTCTACAGTATGTGAACTTATTCAGCCACTCTCAACACTGCTGTTATCAGGGTTGTCTACAGTATGTGAACTTACTCAGCCACTCTCAACACTGCTGTAATATTTATTGTTTCTAATATAAGAACTTATTCCGTCTCTCTCAACACATTTGTAATATAGTTTGTCTCCAGTATGAAAACTCATTGAGACACACTTATCACTGCTGTAATATGGTTTGTTTCCAATTATGGGAAGTCATTCAGGCACTCGCAACAACACTGCTTTAATATAGTTTATCTTCTATATGAGGACCCATTCACTGTTGTAATATGGGTTGCCACTCAACACTACTGTTATATGGTTTTTCTCCGGTAGAAGTACTCACTCAGTCACTTTAAACACTGCTGTAATGTTGTTTGCTTCCGGGCTGTGGTCTTATTCAACCCCTTTCAACACTGCTGTACTATGGTTTGCCTCCAGCATGGGTCCGCATTAAGTCACATTGAACACTGCTGTAATAAGGTTTTTCTTCAATATGATAACTTATTAAAACACACTAAACACTGCCGTAGTATGTTTTTTTCTCCAGTATGTGAACTCATTTAGCCATTCTCAACACTTCTGTAAAATGGTTTATCTTTTTCACTGCTGTAATATGGTATGAGAACTCATTCAGCCACTCCCAACACTGCTGTAATATGGTTTCTTTTAAGTATGAGAACTCATTCAGCCACTCCCAACACTGCTGTGATATGGTTTGACTCCAGTATGAGAACTCATTCAGCTACTCCCAACACTGCTGTGATATGGTTGGACTCCAGTAAGAGAACTCATTCAGCCACTCCGAACACTCCTGTTATATGGTTTCTTTTCAGTATGAGAAGTCTTTGAGGCACTCCCAACACTGCAGTAACATGGTTTGACTCCAGCATGAGAACTCACTCAGCCACTCCAAACACTGCTGTAGTATTGTTTCTTTTCAGTATAAGAAGTCATTGAGGAACTCCCAACGCTGCTGTTATATGGTTGACTACAGTATAAGAACTCATTCAGCCCTCCCAATACTGCTATTGTATGGTTTGTATCCATGTTGAACACTCATTCAGTCCTTCTCAACACTTTTCGAATACGGTTTGACTCCAGTATGAAAACTAATTCATTCACTCTATATAATGCTATAGTATGGTTTCTCTCTGGTATTAATCATCATTCAGTCACTCCCAACACTGCTGTGATATGGTTTCTCTCCAGTATGAGAACTCATTTAGCTACTCTCAATACTGCTGGAACATTATTTGTTTGCCATGTTGTTAACTTATTCAGCCACTCTCAACACTACTCTAATATGGGTTGTTTCCAGTATGGAATACATTCAACACTCTCAACACTGTGTTTATAAAGTTTGCCATCAGTATGAGAACTCATTCAGCAAATCTCAACAGTACTGTTATAAGGTTTGTCCTAAGTATGTTAACTCATTCATCAACTCTCAGCGCTGCAGTGATATGCAATGTCTCCAGTGAAAGAACTCATTCAGGCACTCTTTAAACTGTAAAATGGTTTGTCTCTAGTACGAGAACTCATTTAGCCACTTTGGTCACTATCACACAGGTAAGATGGTTTGTCTTCAGTATCAGACCTCATTCAGTCACTCTCAACACTGCTGTAATATGGGTTGTTTCTAGTTTCCGAAATAATTCAGTCACTCTCAACACTGCTGTTAGATGGTTTATCACAGGTGTCAGAACCCATTTAGCCATTCACAACGCCGCTGTCATATGGGTTTTCTTCTATCATGAGTCTTTATTTAGTCACCCTCAACACTACTGCAATAATATGGTTTGTCTCTATTTTGAGAACTCATTCAGCCACTCTCGACACTTTTGTAATATGGTGGGTTGGTTCAATATGAAGATTAATCCGACCTCTTTTACCACTGCTGCAATTTTGTTTCTTTGAAGTGTGAGAAATCCTTCGGCCTCTCTCAACACTGCAGTAATATGGTTTATCGCCACTATGTGAACTCATTTATCCACGCTCACAACCGCAATAATATAATGTGTCTCCAGTATAACAACTCATAATGGTTTGATAACTCATAATGGTTTGTCTCCAGTATTCGAATCTATTCAGCCACTCTGCTGGAATATTATTTGCTAAGATGCTAGGATTTGCTAGGATGTGAATTTATTCAGCCACTTTAAACAGTTCTGTAATATGGTTTGTCTCCAGTATGAAAATTCATCAGCCACTATCAGAACTGCTATATAATGGTTTTTCCTAAAAAATCGATTCAGCCACAATCAACGCTGCTGTAATATGGTTTGTCCTCAGAATAGACACTCATTCAGCCAATCTTGTCCTCATTATGAAAACTTATTTGGCCACCCTCAACGCTGCTCAGCGCTCCTGTAAAATGGTTTGACTCCTGTATGAGAACTTATTCAGACACTCTCGATACTGCTTTACTATGGTTTCTGATCAGTATGAGAACTCATTTAGCCACACTCAACACTTCTGTATGATGGTTTGCGTCCAATTTAGGACTCATTCAGTTGTTATATGGTGTGTCTTCAGTCTGAAAATTCAATAAGCCTCTCTCAACACGGCTGTAATAAGGTTTGTCTCCAGTAAGAGAACTGATTCAGTCATTCTAAACACTGCTGTAATTTCGTTTCACCCTAATACGAGAACTCATTCAACCCCTCTAAAAAAACTGTAATATATGGTTTTCTCCAGTATATGATCTCATTCAGCCACTCTCAAAACAGCTGTAATTTGGATTCTCTCCAGTTTGAGAACTGATTCAGTCACTGCTGTTATTTGGTTTGTCTCCAGTACGAGAACTCAATCAGTCCATCTTAATACTGCTCAGATATGTGATATGATATGACTCCAGGATGCTTACCCAATTTGTCACTCACAACATTGCTGTAATATGGTTTGTGTCAAAAATAATAATTCATTCGGTCAAGCTGAACACGGCTGTTATATGGTTTTTCTTCAGTATGAGAGATCGGTCAGCCAGTAATATGGATTGTCTCCAGTATGAAAACTCAATCAGTCACTATCTACACTGTGGAATATGGTTTGTCTCTAGTATCAGAGCTCAATAGGTACTCTTAACACTGCTATTATACGGTTTGTCTCCAGTTTGAGAAATCATTTATACACGCTGAACACTGCTGTAATTTGGTTTGTCTCCAGTATGAGAAAGTTATTTAGTCACTCTCAACATTGCTGTAATATGGTATGTCTCCAGTATAAGAATTATTCGAAACTACTGAAATATGGTTTATCTTTAGAAAGATAACTCATTCAGTCCCTTTGCTGTTATATGGTTTGTCTCCATTATTAGATAACATTCATTCACACTCAACACTGTTGTGATATCTTTAACTCCAGTATGAGAACTCATTCAGCCACTCCCAATACTGCGGTTATATCTTTTAACCCCAGTATGTAAACTCATTCAGTTATTCTCAACCCTGCTGTATAATGGATTGCCTCCTTTTTAGAACTCTTACAGCCACTCTCAACACTAATGTAATATGGTTTGTCTCCAAAATCAGACCTCCTTCAGCGACTTACAGCTCGGGTTTATGATGGTTAGTCTCCAGTTTGAGAAATCAATCAGTTAATCTCAATGCTGCTGTAATATGGTGTGTCTCCAGTATGAGAGCTTAATCAGTCACATTCAACATTGCTGTACTATGGTTCAGCCTCCCGCATCACAGCTGTCCTGTCTGAGAACTCATTTAGCGCTCTCAAGGATACTGTTACATTTCTTGTGTCAAGTATTCACTCTCAACTGAGCTGTAATATGGTTTGTTTCCATTATTTTCTCTCTGTTACCAATCTTAACACTGCTGTTATATGGTTTTTCTCCAGAATGAGAAATAATTTAGCCACTTTTGGTCTTCAGTATGAGAACTCATTCAGTCACATTCGGCAGTGCTGTAATATAGTTTGTCTCAAGTATGAGAACTCATTCAGCCACCCTCAGCACTGCTGTAATATGGTTTGTCTCCAGTATGAGAATTCATTCAGTCACTTTCAACACTGCTGTAATATTTTTTTGTTTTCAGTACAAGAACTCATTCAGCCACTCACAACACTGCTGTAGTATGGTTTGCCTCCAGTATGAGAACTCATTCAAGCAGTCTCAACACTGTTGTAATATGGTTTGTCTCCAGTATGAGAACTCATTCAGCCACTCTCAACACTGTTGTAATATGGTTTGTCTCCAGTATGAGAACTCATTCAGCCACTCTCAACACGGCTGTAAAATGGTTTGTCTCCAGTATGAAAACTCATTCAGCCACTCTCAACACTGTTGTAATATGGTTTGTCTCCAGTATGAGAACTCATTCAGCCAATCTCAACAGGGCTGTAATATGGTTTGTCTCCAGTATGAAAACTCATTCAGCCACTCTCAACACTGTTGTAATATGGTTTGTCTCCAGTATGAGAACTCATTCAGCCACCCTCAACACTGTTGTAATATGGTTTGTCTCCCTTATGAGAACTCACTCAGTCACTCTCAACACGGCTGTAATATGGTTTGTCTCCCTTATGAGAACTCATTCAGTCACTCTCAACACTGATGTAATATGGTTTGACTCCAGTAAGAGAACTCATTCAGTCACTCTCAGCACTGCTGTAATATGGTTTATCTCCAGTATGAGAACTCATTCAGTCACTCTCAACACTGCTGTAATATGGTTTGTCTCCAGTATGAGAACTCATTCAAGCAGCCTCAACACTGTTGTAATATGGTTTGTCTCCAGTATGAGAACTCATTCAGTAACTTTAAACACTGATGTAATATGGTTTGTCTCCAGTATGAGAACTCATTCAGTCACTCTCAGCACTGCTGTAATATGGTTTGTCTCCAGTATGAGAACTCATTCAGTCACTCTCAACACTGCTGTAATATGGTTTGTCTCCAGTATGAGAACTAATTCAAGCAGCCTCAACACTGTTGTAATATGGTTTGTCTCCAGTATGAGAACTCATTCAGTCACTCTTAACACTGCTGTAATATGGTTTGTCTCCAGTATGAGAACTTATTCAGGCAGTCTCAACACGGCTGTAATATGGTTTGTCTCCCTTATGAGAACTCATTCAGTCACTCTCAACACTGCTGTAATATGGTTTGTCTCCCTTATGAGAACTCACTCAGGCACTCTCAACACGGCTGTAATATGGTTTGTCTCCCTTATGAGAACTCATTCAGTCACTCTCAACACTGCTGTAATATGGTTTGACTCCAGTAAGAGAACTCATTCAGTCACTCTCAACACTGCTGTAATATGGTTTGTCTCCAGTATGAGAACTCATTCAGTCACTCTCAACACTGCTGTAATATGGTTTGTCTCCAGTATGAGAACTCATTCAAGCAGCCTCAACACTGTTGTAATATGGTTTGTCTCCAGTATGAGAACTCATTCAGTAACTCTCAACACAGATGTAATATGGTTTGTCTCCAGTATGAGAACTCATTCAGTCACTCTCAGCACTGCTGTAATATGGTTTGTCTCCGGTATGAGAACTCATTCAGCCACTCTCAACACTGCTGTAATATGGTTTGGTCTTCAGTATGAGAACTCATTCTGCCACTCTCCACAGTGCTGTAATATGGTTTGTCTCCAGTACAAGAACTCATTCAGTCACTCTCAACACTGCTGTAGTATGGTTTGCCTCCAGTATGGAAACTCATTCAAGCAGTCTCAACACGGCTGTAATATGGTTTGTCTCCAGTATGAAAACTCATTCAGCCACTCTCAACACTGTTGTAATATCGTTTGTCTCCAGTATGAGAACTCATTCAGCCACTCTCAACACTGTTGTAATATGGTTTGTCTCCAATATGAGAACTCATTCAGTCACTCTCAACACTGCTGTAATATGGTTTGGCTCTAGTATGAGAACTCATTCAGTCACTCTCAACACTGCTGTTATATGGTTTGGTCTTCAGTATGAGAACTCATTCAGTCACATTCAGCAGTGCTGTAATATAGTTTGTCTCAAGTATGAGAACTCATTCAGCCACCCTCAGCACTGCTGTAATATGGTTTGTCTCCAGTATGAGAATTCATTCAGTCACTTTCAACACTGCTGTAATATGGTTTGTCTCCAGTACAAGAACTCATTCAGCCACTCACAACACTGCTGTAGTATGGTTTGCCTCCAGTATGAGAACTCATTCAAGCAGTCTGAACACTGTTGTAATATGGTTTGTCTCCAGTATGAAAACTCATTCAGCCACTCTCAACACTGTTGTAATATGGTTTGTCTCCAGTATGAGAACTCATTCAGCCACTCTCAACACTGTTGTAATATGGTTTGTCTCCAGTATGAGAACTCATTCAGCCACTCTCAACACGGCTGTAAAATGGTTTGTCTCCAGTATGAAAACTCATTCAGCCACTCTCAACACTGTTGTAATATGGTTTGTCTCCAGTATGAAAACTCATTCAGCCACTCTCAACACTGTTGTAATATGGTTTGTCTCCAGTATGAGAACTCACTCAGTCACTCTCAACACGGCTGTAATATGGTTTGTCTCCCTGATGAGAACTCATTCAGTCACTCTCAACACTGCTGTAATATGGTTTGACTCCAGTAAGAGAACTCATTCAGTCACTCTCAACACGGCTGTAATATGGTTTGTCTCCAGTATGAGAACTCATTCAGTCACTCTCAACACTGCTGTAATATGGTTTGTCTCCAGTATGAGAACTCATTCAAGCAGCCTCAACACTGCTGTCATATGGTTTGTCTCCAGTATGAGAACTCATGCAGTAACTCTCAACAAAGATGTAATATGGTTTGTCTCCAGTATGAGAAATCATTCAGTCACTCTCAGCACTGCTGTAATATGGTTTGTCTCCGGTATGAGAACTCATTCAGCCACTCTCAACACTGCTGTAATATGGTTTGGTCTTCAGTATGAGAACTCATTCTGCCACTTTCCAGAGTGCTGTAATATGGTTTGTCTCCAGTACAAGAACTCATTCAGTCACTCTCAACACTGCTGTAGTATGGTTTGCCTCCAGTATGAAAACTCATTCAAGCAGTCTCAACACGGCTGTAATATGGTTTGTCTCCAGTATGAAAACTCATTCAGCCACTCTCAACACTGTTGTAATATGGTTTGTCTCCAGTATGAGAACTCATTCAGCCACTCTCAACACTGTTGTAATATGGTTTGTCTCCAATATGAGAACTCATTCAGTCACTCTCAACACTGCTGTAATATGGTTTGGCTCTAGTATGAGAACTCATTCAGTCACTCTCAACACTGCTGTAATATGGTTTGTCTCCAGTATGAGAACTCATTCAAGCAGCCTCAACACTGTTGTAATATGGTTTGTCTCCAGTATGAGAACTCATTCAGTAACTCTCAACACAGATGTAATATGGTTTGCCTCCAGTATGAGAACTCATTCAGTCACTTTCAGCACTGCTGTAATATGGTTTGTCTCCGGTATGAGAACTCATTCAGCCACTCTCAACACTGCTGTAATATGGTTTGGTCTTCAGTATGAGAACTCATTCTGCCACTCTCCACAGTGCTGTAATATGGTTTGTCTCCAGTACAAGAACTCATTCAGTCACTCTCAACACTGCTGTAGTATGGTTTGCCTCCAGTATGAAAACTCATTTAAGCAGTCTCAACACGGCTGTAATATGGTTTGTCTCCAGTATGAAAACTCATTCAGCCACTCTCAACACTGTTGTAATATGGTTTGTCTCCAGTATGAGAACTCATTCAGCCACTCTCAACACTGTTGTAATATGGTTTGTCTCCAATATGAGAACTCATTCAGTCACTCTCAACACTGCTGTAATATGATTTGGCTCTAGTATGAGAACTCATTCAGTCACTCTCAACACTGCTGTAATATGGTTTGGTCTTCAGTATGAGAACTCATTCAGTCACATTCAGCAGTGCTGTAATATAGTTTGTCTCAAGTATGAGAACTCATTCAGCCACCCTCAGCACTGCTGTAATATGGTTTGTCTCCAGTATGAGAATTCATTCAGTCACTTTCAACACTGCTGTAATATGGTTTGTCTCCAGTACAAGAACTCATTCAGCCACTCACAACCCTGCTGTAGTATGGTTTGCCTCCAGTATGAGAACTCATTCAAGCAGTCTCAACACTGTTGTAATATGGTTTGTCTCCAGTATGAAAACTCATTCAGCCACTCTCAACACTGTTGTAATATGGTTTGTCTCCAGTATGAGAACTCATTCAGCCACTCTCAACACTGTTGTAGTATGGTTTGTCTCCATTATGAGAACTCATTCAGCCACTCTCAACACGGCTGCAAAATGGTTTGTCTCCAGTATGAAAACTCATTCAGCCACTCTCAACACTGTTGTAATATGGTTTGTCTCCAGTATGAGAACTCATTCAGCCACTCTCAACACTGTTGTAATATGGTTTGTCTCCAGTATGAGAACTCATTCAGCCAATCTCAACACGGCTGTAATATGGTTTGTCTCCAGTATGAAAACTCATTCAGCCACTCTCAACACTGTTGTAATATTGTTTGTCTCCAGTATGAGAACTCATTCAGCCACTCTCAACACTGTTGTAATATGGTTTGTCTCCAGTATGAACTCATTCAGCCACTCTCAACACTGTTGTAATATTGTTTGTCTCCAGTATGAGAACTCATTCAGTCACTCTCAACACTGCTGTAATATGGTTTGGTCTTCAGTAGGAGAACTCATTCGTTCTCATACAACCACTCTCAACACTGCTGTAATATGGTTTGGTCTCCAGTATGAGAACTCATTCAGTCACATTCAGCACTGCTGTAATATAGTTTGTCTCCAGTATGAGAACTCATTCAGCCACTCTCAGCACTGCTGTAATATGGTTTGCCTCCAGTATGAGAACTCATTCAGTCACTGTCAACACTGCAGTAATATGGTTTGTCTCCAGTATGAGAACTCATTCAGCCACTCTCAACACTGTTGTAATATAGTTTGGTCTTCAGTATTAGAACTCATTCAGCCACTTTCAAAACTGCTGTAATATGTTTTTTTCTCCAGTATGAGAACTCACTCAGCCACTCTCAACACTGCTGTATTATGGTTTGGTCTTCAGTATAAGAACTCATTCAGCCACTCTCAACACTGCTGTAATATGGTTTGTTTCCAGTACCAGAACTCATTCAGCCACTCACAACACTGCTGTAGTATGGTTTGCCTTCAGTATGAAAACTCATTCAAGCAGTCTCAACACGGCTATAATATGGTTTGTCTTCAGTATGAGAACTCATTCAGCCACTCTCAACACGGCTGTTATATGGTTTGTCTCCAGTATGAAAACTCATTCAGCCACTCTCAACACTGTTGTAATATGGTTTGTCTCCAGTATGAGAACTCATTCAGTCACTCTCAACACTGCATTAATATGGTTTGTCTCTAGTATGAGAACTCATTCAGTCACTCTCAACACTGCTGTAATATGGTTTGGTCTTCAGAAGGAGAACTCATTCCTTCTCATAGAGCCCTCTCAACACTGCTGTAATATGGTTTGGTCTTCAGTATGAGAACTCATTCAGTCACATTCAGCACTGCTGTAATATTGTTTGTCTCCAGTATGAGAACTCATTCAGCCACTCTCAGCACTGCTGTAATATGTTTTGTCTCAAATATGAGAACTCATTCAGTCACACTCAACACTGCTGTAATATGGTTTGGTCTTCAGTATGAGAACTCATTCAGCCACTTTCAACACTGCTGTAATATGGTTTGGTCTTCAGTATAAGAACTCATTCGGCCACTCTCAACACTGCTGTAATATGGTTTGGTCTTCAGTATGAGAACTCATTCAGTCACTCTCAGCACTTCTGTAGTATGGTTTATCTCCAGCATGAGAACTCATTCAGCCACTCTCAGCACTGCTGTTATATGGTTTGTCTCCAGTATTAGAACACATTCAGTCACTCTCAACACTGCTGTTATGTGGTTTGTCTCCAGTATGAGAACTCATTCAGCCACTCTCAACACTGCTGTAATATGGTTTGTCTCCAGTATGAGAACTCATTGCTGTGATATTTTTTGTCTCCAGTATGAGAACTAATTCAGCCAGTCTCAACACTGCCGTAATATGGTTTGTCTCCAGTATGAGAACTAACTCAGCCACTCTCAACACTGCTGTAATATGGTTTGTCTCCAGTATGAGAACTTATTCAAGCAGTCTCAACACGGCTGTAATATGGTTTGTCTCCCTTCTGAAAACTCATTCAGTCACTCTCAACACTGCTGTAATATGGTTTGTCTCCAGTATGAGAACTTACTCAGCCACTCTCAACACTGCTGTAATATGGTTTGTCTCCAGTATGAGAACTCATTCAGTCACTCTCAACACTGCTGCGATATGGTTTGTCTCCGGTATGAAAACTCATTCAGGCAGTCTCAACACTGCTGCAATATGGTTTGTCTCCAGTATGAGAACTCATTCAGGCAGTCTTAACACTGCTGTAATATGGTTTGTCTCCAGTATCAGAACACATTCAGTCACTCTCAATACTGCTGTAATATGGTTTGTCTCCAGTATCAGAACTCATTCAGCCACTCTCAACACTGCTATAATGTGGTTTGTCTCCAGTATGAGAACTCATCAGGCAGTCTCAACACGGCTGTAATATGGTTTGTATCCAGTAGGAGAACTCATTCAGCCACTCTCAACACTGCTGTAATATAGTTTGTCTCCAGTATCAGAACTCATTCAGTTACTCTCAACACTGTTGTAATATTGTTTGTCTCCAGAATGAGAACTCACTCAGCCACTCTCAAGACTGCTGTAATATGGTTTGTCTCCCTTATGAGAACTCACTTAGTCACTCTTAACACGGCTGTAATATGGTTTGTCTCCCTTATGAGAACTCACTCAGTCACTCTCAACACTGCTGTAATATGGTTTGTCTCCAGTATGAGAACTCACTCAGTCACCCTCAACACTGCTGTAATATGGTTTGTCTCCAGTATCAGAACTCACTCAGTCACTTTCAACACTGCTGCAATATGGTTTGTCCCCAGTATGAGAACTCATCAGGCAGTCTCAACACTGTTGTAATATGGTTTCTCTCCAGTATGAGAACTCATTCAGCCACTCTTAACACGGCTGTAATATGGTTTGTCTCCAGTATGAGAACTCATTCAGCCACTCTCAACACTGCTGTAATATGGTTTGTCTTCAGTATAAGAATCCATTTAGCCACTCTCAACACGACTGAAATATGGTTTGTCTCCAGTATCAGTACTCATTCAGTCACTCTCAACATGGCTGTAATATGGTTTGTCTCAAGTATGAGAACTCACTCAGTCACTCTCAGCACGGCTGTAATATGGTTTGTCTCCAGTACGAGAACTCATTCAGGCAGTCTCAACAATGCTGTGATATGGATTGTCTCCAGTATGGGAACTCATTCAGTCACTCTCAACACTGCTGTTATATAGTTTGTCTCCAGTATGAGAACTCATTCAGCCACTCTCAACACTGCTGTGATATGGTTTGTCTCCAGTATCAGAACTCATTCAGTCACTCTCAACAGAGCTGTAATATGGTTTGCCTCCAGTATGAGAACTCATTCAGCCACTCTCAACACTGCTGTAATATGGTTTGTCTCCAGTATGAGAACTCATTCAGCCACTCTCAACACTGCTGTAATATGTTTTGTCTCCAGTATGAGAGCTCATTCAGCCACTCTCAACACTGCTGTAATATGGTTTGTCTCAAATATGAGAACTCATTCAGCCACTCTCAACACGGCTGTAATATGGTTTGTCTCCAGTATGAGAACTCATTCAGTCACTCTCAACACGGCTGTAATATGGTTTGTCTCCAGTATGAGAACTCATTCAGCCACTCTCAACACAGCTGTTATATAGTTTGTCGCCAGTATGAGAACTCATTCAACCACTCTCAACACTGCTTTAATATGGTTTGTCTCCAGTATAGGAACTCATTCAGCCACTCTCAACACTGCTGTTATATGGTTTGTCTCCAGTATAAGAACTCATTCAGTCACTCTCAATACTGCTGTAATATGGTTTGGTCTTCAGTATGAGAACTTATTCAGTCACTAACAACACGGCTGTAATATGGTTTGTCTCCCTTATGAGAACTCATTCAGTCACTCTCAACATTGCTGTAATATGGTTTGACTCCAGTATGAGAACTCATTCAGTCACTCTCAACACTGCTGTAATATGGTTTGTCTCCAGTACTAGAACTTATTCAGGCAGTCTCAACACGGCTGTAATATGGTTTGTCTCCTTTATGAGAACCCATTCAGTCACTCTCAACACTGCTGTAATATGGTTTGTCTCCTTTATGAGAACTCATTCAGTCACACTCAACACTGCTGTAATATGGTTTGTCTTCCTTATGAAAACTCATTCAAGCAGTCTCAACACGGCTATAATATGGTTTGTCTCCAGTATGAGAACTCATTAAGCTACTCTCAACACGGCTGTTATATGGGTTGTCTCCAGTACAAGAACTCATTCAGCCACTCACAACACTGCTGTAGTATGGTTTGCCTCCAGTATGAAAACTCATTCAGCCGCTCTCACCAACTGCTGTAATATGGTTTGTCTCCAGTATGAAAACTCATTCAGTCACTCTCAACACTGTGTAATATGGTTTGTCTCCAATATGAGAACTCATTCAGCCACTCTCAACACGGCTGTAATATGGTTTGTCTCCAGTTCAAGAACTCATTCAGCCACTCACAACACTGCTGTAGTATGGTTTGCCTCCAGTATGAGAACTCATTCAGCCACTCTCAACACGGCTGTAATATGATTTGTCTCCAGTATGAGAACTTATTCAGGCAGTCTCAACAATGCTGTGATATGGTTTGTCTCCAGTATGGGAATCATTCAGTCACTCTCAACACTGCTGTTATATAGTTTGTCTCCAGTATGAGAACTCATTCAGTCACTCTCAACACTTCTGTGATATGGTTTGTCTCCAGTATCAGAACTCATTCAGTCACTCTCAACACAGCTGTAATATGGTTTGCCTCCAGTATGAGAACTCATTCAGCCACTCTCAACACTGCTGTAATATGGTTTGTCTCCAGTACGAGAACTCATTCAGCCACTCTCAACACTGCTGTAATATGGTTTGTCTCCAGTATGAGAACTCATTCAGCCACTCTCAACACTGCTGTAATAAGATTTGTCTCCAGTATGAGAACTCATTCAGCCACTCTCAACACGGCTGTAATATGGTTTGTCTCCAGTATGAGAACTCATTCAGTCACTCTCAACACGGCTGTAATATGGTTTGTCTCCAGTATGAGAACTCATTCAGCCACTCTCAACACAGCTGTTATATAGTTTGTCGCCAGTATTAGAACTCATTCAACCACTCTCAACACTGCTCTAATATGGTTTGTGTCCAGTATGAAAACTCATTCAACCAATCTCAACACTGCTGTAATATGGTTTGTCTCCAGTATAGGAACTCATTCAGCCACTCTCAACACTGCTGTTATATGGTTTGTCTCCAGTATAAGAACTCACTCAGTCACTCTCAATACTGCTGTAATATGGTTTGGTCTTCAGTATGAGAACTCATTCAGTCACTAACAACACGGCTGTAATATGGTTTGTCTCCCTTATGAGAACTCATTCAGTCGCTCTCAACACTGCTGTAATATGGTTTGACTCCAGTATGAGAACTCATTCAGTCACTCTCAACACTGCTGTAATATGGTTTGTCTCCAGTATGAGAACTTATTCAGGCAGTCTCAACACGGCTGTAATATGGTTTGTCTCCCTTATGAGAACTCATTCAGTCACTATCAACACTGCTGTATTATGGTTTTTCCCCTTATGAGAACTCACTCAGTCACTCTCAACACGGCTGTAATATGATTTGTCTCCCTTATGAGAACTCATTCAGTCACTCTCAACACTGCTGTAATATGGTTTGACTCCAGTAAGAGAACTAATTCAGGCACTCTCAACACTACTGTAATATGGTTTGTCTCCAGTACAAGAACTCATTCAGCCACTCTCAACACTGCTGTAGTATGGTTTGCCTCCAGTATGAGAACTCATTCAGCCACTCTCAACACGGCTGTAATATGGTTTGTCTCTCTTATGAGAACTCATTCAGTCACTCTCAACACTGCTGTATTATGGTTTGACTCCAGTAAGAGAACTCATTCAGGCACTCTCAACAATACTGTAATATGGTTTGTCTCCAGTACAAGAACTCATTCAGCCACTCTCAACACTGCTGTAGTATGGTTTGCCTCCAGTATGAAAACTCATTCAGCCACTCTCAACACTGCTGTTATATGGTTTGACTCCAGTAAGAGAACTCATTCAGTCACTCTCAACACTGCTGTAATATGGTTTGACTCCAGTACAAGAACTCATTCAGCCACTCACAACACTGCTGTAGTATGGTTTGCCTCCAGTACGAAAACTCATTCAAACAGTCTCAACACGGCTATAATATGGTTTGTCTCCAGTATGAGAACTCATTCAGCCACTCTCAACACGGCTGTTATATGGTTTGTCTCCAGTACAAGAACTCATTCAGCCACTCACAACACTGCTGTAGTATGGTTTGACTCCAGTCTGAGAACTCATTCAGCCACTCTCAACACTGCTGTAATATGGTTTGTCTCCAGTATGAGAACTCATTCAGTCACTCTCAACACTGCTGTAGTATGGTTTGTCTCCAGTATGAGAACTCATTCAGCCACTCTCAACACTGCTGTAATATGGTTTGTCTCCAGTATGAGAACTCATTCAGTCACTCTCAACACTGCTGTAGTATGGTTTGCCTCCAGTATGAAATCTCATTCAAACAGTCTCAACACGGCTATAATATGGTTTGTCTCCTGTATGAGAACTCATTCAGCCACTATCAACACGGCTGTTATATGGTTTTTCTCCAGTACAAGAATTCATTCAGTCACTCTCAACACTACTGTAATATGGTTTGTCTCCAGTACAAGAACTCATTCAGCCACTCACAACACTGCTGTAGTATGGTTTGCCTCAAGTATGAGAACTCATTCAGCCACTCTCAACACTGCTGTAATATGGTTTGACTCCAGTATGAGAACTCATTCAGCCACTCTCAACAAGGCTGTTATATGGTTTGTGTCCAGTATGAGAACTCCTTCAGCCACTCTCAACACTGCTGTAATATGGTTTGTCTCCAGTATGAGAACTCATTCAGCCACTCTCAACACTGCTGTAATATGGTTTGTCTGCAGTATGAGAACTCATTCAGCCACTCTCAACACGGCTGTAATATGGTTTGTCTCCAGTATGAGAACTCATTCAGCAACTCTCACAACGGCTGTAATATGGTTTGTCTCCAGTACAAGAACTCACTCAGCCACTTTCAACAAGGCTATAATATGGTTTGTCTCCAGTATAAGAACTCATTCAGCCACTCTCAACACGGCTATAATATGGTTTGTCTCCAGTATGAGAACTCATTCAGCCACTCTCAACACTGTTGTAATATGGTTTGTCTCCAGTATGAAAACTCATTCAGCCACTATTAACACAGTTGTAATATGGTTTGTCTCCAGTATGAGAACTCATTCAGTCACTCTCAACACTGCTGTATTATGGTTTGGTCTTCAGAAGGAGAACTCATTCGTTCTCATACAGCCACTCTCAACACTGCTGTAATATGGTTTGGTCTTCAGTATGAGAACTCATTCAGTCACATTCAGCACTGCTGTAATATAGTTTGTCTCCAGTATGAGAACTCATTCAGCCACTCTCAGCACTGTTGTAATATGGTTTGTCTCCAGTATGAGAACCAATTCAGTCACTCTCAACACTGCTGTAATATTGTTTGGTCTTCAGTACGAGAATTCATTCAGCCACTTTCAAAACTGCTGTAATATGGTTTGTCTCCAGTATGAGAACTCATTCAGCCACTCTCAACACGGCTGTAATATGGTTTGTCTCCAGTACAAGAACTCATTCAGCCACTCACAACACTGCTGTAGTATGGTTTGCCTCCAGTATGAAAATCATTCAGCCACTCTCAACACGGCTGTAATATGGTTTGTCTCCAGTACAAGAACTCATTCAGCCACTCTCAGCACGGCTGTAATATGGTTTGTCTCCAGTACAAGAACTCATTCAGCCACTCTCAACACTGCTGTAATATGGTTTGTCTCCAGTATGAGAACTCATTCAGTCACTCTCAACACTGCTGTAATATGGTTTGTCTCCAGTATTAGAACTCATTCAGCCACTCACAACACTGCTGTAATATGGTTTGTCTTCAGTATAAGAACTCATTCAGCCACTCTCAACACTGCTGTAATATGGTTTGTCTCCAGTACGTCAAGTCATTCAGCCACTCTCAACACTGCTGTAATATGGTTTGACTCCAGTATGAAAACTCTTTCAGCCACTCTCAACAAGGCTGTAATATGGTTTGTCTCCAGTATGAAAACTCATTCAGCCACTCTCAACAAGGCTGTTATATGGTTTGTGTCCAGTATGAGAACTCATTCAGCCACTCTCAACACTGCTGTAATATGGTTTGTCTCAAGTATGAGAACTGTTTCAGCCACTCTCAACACGGCTATAATATGGTTTGTCTCCAGTATGAGAACTCATTCAGCCACTCTCATCACGGCTGTAATATGGTTTGTCTCCAGTATGAAAACTCATTCAGCCACTCTCAACACTGTTGTAATATGGTTTGTCTCCAGTATGAGAACTCATTCAGCCACTCTCAACACTGCTGTAATATGGTTTGTCTCCAGTATGAGAACTCATTCAGCCACTCTCAACACTGCTGTAATATGGTTTGTCTCTAGTATGAGAACTCATTCAGTCCCTCTCAACACTGCTGTAATATGGTTTGGTCTTCAGAAGGAGAACTCATTCCTTCTCATAGAGCCACCATCAACACTGCTGTAATATGGTTTGGTCTTCAGTATCAGAACTCATTCAGTCACATTCAGCAATGCTGTAATATAGTTTGTCTCCAGTATGAGAACTCATTCAGCCACTCTCAACACGGCTGTTATATGGTTTGTCTCCAGTATGAGAACTCATTCAGCCACTCTCAGCACTGCTGTAATATAGTTTGTCTCAAGTATGAGAACTCATTCAGTCACTATCACCACTGCTGTAATATTGTTTGGTCTTCAGTATGAGAACTCATTCAGCAACTTTCAAAACTGCTGTAATATGGTTTGTCTCCAGTATGAAAACTCATTCAGCCAATCTCAACACGGCTGTTATATGGTTTGTCTCCAGTATGAGAACTCATTCAGCCATTCTCAGCACTGCTGTAATATAGTTTGTCTCAAGTATGAGAACTCATTCAGTCTCTATCACCACTGCTGTAATATTGTTTGGTCTTCATTATAAGAACTCATTCAGCCACTTTCAAAACTGCTGTAATATGGTTTATCTCCAGTATGAGAACTCATTCAGCCACTCTCAACACTGCTGTAATATGGTTTGGTCTTCAGTATAAGTACTCATTCAGCCACTCTCAACACTGCTGTAATATGGTTTGTCTCCAGTACCAGAACTCATTCAGCCACTCACAACACTGCTGTAGTATGGTTTGCCTCCAGTATGAAAACTCATTCAGCCACTCTCAACACGGCTATAATATGGTTTGTCTCCAGTATGAAATCTCATTCAGCCACTCTCAACACGGCTGTTATATGGTTTGTCTCCAGTATGAGAACTCATTCAGCAACTCTCAACACTGCTGTAATATGGTTTGTCTCAAGTATGATAACTCATTCAGCCACTCTCAACACGGCTATAATATGGTTTGTCTCCATATTGAGAACTCATTCAGCCACTATCTACACTGCTGTAATATGGTTTGTCTCCCTTATGAGAACTCATTCAGCCACTCTCAACACGGCTGTAATATGGTTTGTCTCTAGTATGAAAACTCATTCAGCCACTCTCAACACTGTTGTAATATGGTTTGTCTCCAGTATGAGAACTCATTCAGCCACTCTCAACACTATTGTAATATGGTTTGTCTCCAGTATGAGAACTCATTCAGACACTCTCAACACTGCTGTAATATGGTTTGTCTCTAGTATGAGAACTCATTCAGCCACTCTCAACACTATTGTAATATGGTTTGTCTCCAGTATGAGAACTCATTCAGACACTCTCAACACTGCTGTAATATGGTTTGTCTCTAGTATGAGAACTCATTCAGTCACTCTCAACACTGCTGTAATATGGTTTGGTCTTCAGAAGGAGAAATCATTCCTTCTCATAGAGCCACTCTCAACACTGCAGTAATATGGTTTGGTCTTCAGTATGAGAACTCATTTAGTCACATTCAGCACTGCTGTAATATAGTTTGACTCCAGTATGAGAACTCATTCAGCCACTCTCAGCACTGCTGTAATATAGTTTGTCTCAAGTATGAGAACTCATTCAGTCACTATCACCACTGCTGTAATAGTGTTTGGTCTTCAGTATGAGAACTCATTCAGCCACTTTCAAAACTGCTGTAATATGGTTTATCTCCAGTATGAAAACTCATTCAGCCAATCTCAACACGGCTGTTATATGGTTTGTCTCCAGTATGAGAACTCATTCAGCCACATTCAACACTACTGTAATATGGTTTGTCTCCAGTATGAGAACTCATTTAGACACTCTCAACACTGTTGTCATGTGGTTTCTCTCTAGTATGAGAACTCATTCAGTCACTCTAAACACTGCTGTTATATGGTTTGTCTCCGGTATGAAAACTCATTTAGACACTCTCAATACTGCTGTAATATGGTTTGTCTCCAGTATGAGAACACATTCAGCCACTCTCAACACTGTTGTTATATGGTTTGTCTCCATTATGAGAACACATTCAGTCACTCTCAACACTGCTGTAATATGGTTTGTCTCCAGTATGAGAACTCATTCAGTCACTCTCAACAATGCTATAATATTGATTGTCTCCAGTATGAGAACTCATTCAGTCATTCTCAATACTGCTGTAATATGGTTTGTCTCCAGTATGAGAGCTTATTCAGACACTCTCAACCCTGCTGTTATATTGTTGGTCTCTAGTATGAGACTAATTCAGCCACTCTCAACACTGGTGTAATATGGTTTGTCTCCAGTATGAGAACTCATTCACTCACTCTCAACAATGCAAAAATATTGTTTGTCTCCAGTATGAGAACTCATTCAATCACTCTCAACACTGCTGTCATATTGTTTGTCTCCAGTATGAGACTCATTCAGACACTCTCAACACTGGTGTAATATGGTTTGTCTCCAGTATGAGAACTCATTCAGTCACTCTCAGCACTGCTGTAATATGGTTTGTCTCCAGTATGAGACTCATTCAGACACTCTCAATACTGCTGTAATATGGTTTGTCTCCAGTATGAGAACTCATTCAGTCACTCTCAACACTGCTGTAATATGGTTTGTCTTCAGTATGAGAACACATTCAGTCACTCTCAACACTGCTGTAATATGGTTTGTCTCCAGTATGAGAACTCATTCAGTCACTCTCAACAATGCTATAATATTGTTTTTCTCCAGTATGAGAACTCATTCAGTCATTCTCAATACTGCTGTAATATGGTTTGTCTCCAGTATGAGAGCTCATTCAGACACTCTCAACACTGCTGTAATATGGTTTGTCTCCAGTATGAGAACTCATTCAGTCACTCTCAACAATGCTATAATATTGTTTGTCTCCAGTATGAGAACTCATTCAGTCATTCTCAATACTGCTGTAATATGGTTTGTCTCCAGTATGAGAACTCATTCAGTCACTCTCAACCCTGCTGTTATATTGTTGGTCTCTAGTATGAGACTAATTCAGCCACTCTCAACACTGGTGTAATATGGTTTGTCTCCAGTATGAGAACTCATTCACTCACTCTCGACAATGCTATAATATTGTTTGTCTCCAGTATGAGACTAATTCAGCCACTCTCAACACTGCTGTAATATGGTTTGTCTCCAGTATGAGAACTCATTCAGACACTCTCAACACTGCTGTAATATGGTTTGTCTCCAGTATGAGAACTCATTCAGACACTCTCAACCCTGCTGTTATATAGTTGGTCTCTAGTATGAGACTAATTCAGCCACTCTCAACACTGGTGTAATATGGTTTGTCTCCAGTATGAGAACTCATTCACTCACTCTCAACAATGCTATAATATTGTTTGTCTCCAGTATAAGACTCAGTCAGCCACTCTCAACACTGCTGTAATATGGTTTGTCTCCAGTATGAGAACTCATTCAGACACTCTCAACACTGCTGTTATATGGTTTGTCTCCAGTATGAAAACTCATTCAGTCACTCTCAACACTGATGTAATATGGTTTGTCTCCAGTATGAGACTCATTCAGCCACGCTCAACACTGCTGTTATATGCTTTGTCTCCAGTTTGGGAACTCATTAAGCCACTCTCAACACTGCTGTTATATGGTTTGTCTCCAGTATGAGTCTCACTTAGTCACTCTCAACACTGCTGTAATATGGTTTGTCTCTAGTATAAGAACTCACTAAGCCACTCTCAACACTGTTGTAATATGATTTGTCTCCGGTATGAGAACTCATTCAGCCAATCTTAACACTGCTGTAATATGGTTTGTCTCCAGTATGAGAACTCATTCAGCGACTCTCAACATTGCTGTTTTATGGTTTGTCTCCAGTTTGGGAACTCATTAAGTCACTCTCAACACTGCTGTTATATGGTTTGTCTCCAGTATGTGTCTCACTCAGTCACTCTCAATACTGCTGTTATATGGTTTGTCTCCAGTATGAGACTCATTCAGTCACTCTCAAAACTGCTGTAATATGGTTTGTCTCCAGTATGAGAACACATTCAGCCACTCTCAACACGGTTGTTATATGGTTTGTCTCCATTATGAGAACACATTCAGTCACTCTCAACACTGCTGTAATATGGTTTGTCTCCAGTATGAGAACTCATTCAGTCACTCTCAACAATGCTATAATATTGTTTGTCTCCAGTATGAGAACTCATTCAGTCATTCTCAATACTGCTGTAATATGGTTTGTCTCCAGTATGAGAGCTCATTCAGACACTCTCAACACTGCTGTAATATGGTTTGTCTCCAGTATGAGAACTCATTCAGTCACTCTCAACAATGCTATAATATTGTTTGTCTCCAGTATGAGAACTCATTCAGTCATTCTCAATACTGCTGTAATATGGTTTGTCTCCAGTATGAGAACTCATTCAGTCACTCTCAACCCTGTGTTATATTGTTGGTCTCTACTATGAGACTAATTCAGCCACTCTCAACACTGGTGTTATATGGTTTGTCTCCAGTATGAGAACTCATTCACTCACTCTCAACAATGCTATAATATTGTTTGTCTCCAGTATGAGACTAATTCAGCCACTCTCAACACTGCTGTAATATGGTTTGTCTCCAGTATGAAAACTCATTCAGTCACTCTCAGCACTGCTGTAATATGGTTTGTCTCCAGTATGAGAACTCATTCAGCCACTCTCAACACTGCTGTAATATGGTTGTCTCCAGTATGAGAACTCATTCAGACACTCTCAACCCCGCTGTTATATTGTTGGTCTCTAGTATGAGACTAATTCAGCCACTCTCAACACTGGTGTAATATGGTTTGTCTCCAGTATGAGAACTCATTCACTCACTCTCAACAATGCTATAATATTGTTTGTCTCCAGTATGAGACTCAGTCAGCCACTCTCAACACTGCTGTAATATGGTTTGTCTCCAGTATGAGAACTCATTCAGACACTCTCAACACTGCTGTTATATGGTTTGTCTCCAGTATGAAAACTCATTCAGTCACTCTCAACACTGGTGTAATATGGTTTGTCTCCAGTATGAGACTCATTCAGTCACTCTCAACACTGCTGTTATATGGTTTGTCTCCAGTATGAAAACTCATTCAGTCACTCTCAACACTGTTGTAATATTGTTTGTCTCCAGTATGAGACTCATTCAGGCACTCTCAACACAGGTGTAATATGGTTTTTCTTCAGTATGAGAACTCATTCAGTCACTCTCAACACTGCTGTAATATGGTTTGTCTCCAGTGTGAGACTCATTCGGACACTCTCAATACTGCTGTTATATGGTTTGTCTCCAGTATGAGACTCATTCAGTCACTCTCAATACTGCTGTAATATGGTTTGTCTCCAGTATGAGAACTCATTCAGCCACTCTCAACACTGCTGTTATATGGTTTGTCTCCAGTATGAGACTCAGTCAGTCACTCTCAACACTGCTGTTATATGGTTTGTCTCTGGTATGAGACTAATTCAGCCACTCTCAACACTGCTGTAATATGGTTTGTCTCCATAATGAGTACTCATTCAGCGACTCTCAACATTGCTGTTATATGGTTTGTCTCCAGTTTGGGAACTCATTAAGCCACTCTCAACACTGCTGTTATATGGTTTGTCTCCAGTTTGGGAACTCATTAAGCCACTCTCAACACTGCTGTTATATGGTTTGTCTCCAGTATGAGTCTCACTCAGTCACTCTCAACACTGCTGTAATATGGTTTGTCTCTAGTATAAGAACTCACTAAGCCACTCTCAACACTGTTGTAATATGATTTGTCTCCGGTATGAGAACTCATTCAGCCAATCTTAACACTGCTGTAATATAGTTTGTCTCCAGTATGAGAACTCATTCAGCGACTCTCAACATTGCTGTTTTATGGTTTGTCTCCAGTTTGGGAACTCATTAAGCCACTCTCAACACTGCTGTTATATGGTTTGTCTCCAGTATGTGTCTCACTCAGTCACTCTCAACACTGCTGTAATATGGTTTGTCTCCAGTATGAGAACTCATTCAGCGACTCTCAACATTGCTGTAATATGATTTTTCTCCAGAATGAGAACTCATTCATCGACTCTCAACAATGCTGTTATATGGTTTGTCTCCAGTATGAGAACTCATTCAGTCATTCTCAACACTGCTGCAATATGGTTTGTCTCCAGTTTGGGAACGCATTAAGCCATTCTCAACACTGCTGTAATATGGTTTGTCTCCAGTAGGAGAACTCATTCAGCGACTCTTAACAATGCTGTTATATGGTTTGTCTGCAGTATGAGAACTCATTCAGTCATTCTCAACACTGCTGTAATATGGTTTGTCTCCAGATTTGGAACTCATTCAGACACTCTCAACACTGCTGTAATATGGATTTTCTCCAGTATGAGAACTCCTTCAGTCACTCTCAACACTGCTGTAAAATGGTTTGTCTCCAGTTGGGGAGATAATCAGTCACTCTCAATACTGCTGTTATATGGTTTGTCTCTATTATGAGAACTCATTCAGCCACTCTCAACACTGCTGTAATATGGTTTGTCTCCAGTATGAGATTCATTCAGTCACTCTCAATACTGCTGTCATATGGTTTGTCTCCAGTATGAGACTCATTCAGTCACTCTCAATATTGCTGTAATATGGTTTGTCTTCAGTATGAGAACTCATTCAGCCACTCTCAACACTGCTGTAATATGGTTTGTCTCCAGTATGAGATTCATTCAGTCACTCTCAACACTGCTGTAATGTACTTTGTCTCCATTATGAGAACTCATTCAGCCTCTCTCAACACTGCTGTAATATGGTTTGTCTCCAGTATGAGAACTAATACAGCCAACCTCAACACTGCTGTAAAATGGTTTGTCTCCAGTTTGACAACTCAATCAGTCACTCTCAACACTGCTGTAATATGGTTTGTCTCCAGTATGAGACTCAGTCAGTCACTCTCAACACTGCTGTAATATTGTTTGTCTCCAGTATGAGAGTCATTATGTCACTCACAATACTGCTGTCATATGGTTTGTCTCCAGTATGAGACTCATTCAGTCACTCTCAGTATTGCTGTAATATGGTTTGTCTCCAGTATGAGAACTCATTCAGCCACTCTCAACACTGCTGTAATATGGTTTGTCATCAGTATGAAACTCATTCAGTCACTCTCAACACTGCTGTTATATGGTTTGTCTCCAGTTTGACAACTCAATCAGTCACTCTCAACACTGCTGTAATATGGTTTGTCATCAGTATGAAACTCATTCAGTCACTCTCAACACTGCTGTTATATGGTTTGTCTCCAGTACAAGAACTCATTCAGTCACTCTCAATACTGCTGTCATATGGTTTGTCTCCAGTATGAGACTCATTCAGTCACTCTCAATACTGCTGTAATATGGTTTGTCTCCAGTATGAGACTCATTCAGTCACTCTCAATACTGCTGTAATATGGTTTGGATCCAGTATGAGAATTCATTCAGTCACTCTCAACACTGCTTTAATATGGTTTGTCTGCAGTATGAGAACTCATTCAGTCACTCTCAACACTGCTGTCATATGGTTTGTCTCCAGAATGAGACTCATTCAGACACTCTATATACTTGAGTCATATGGTTTGTCTCCAGTATGAGACTCATTCAGTCACTCTCAATACTGCTGTAATATGGTTTGTCTCCAGTATGAGACTCATTC
Organism: Ctena decussata; assembly: GCA_963989385.1. Lineage (NCBI taxonomy): Eukaryota > Metazoa > Mollusca > Bivalvia > Lucinida > Lucinidae > Ctena > Ctena decussata. The sequence goes on from OZ022505.1 coordinate 60,676,095, forward strand.
AGTCATTCTCAAGACTGCTGTTATATGGTTTGTCTCCAATATGAGAGTCATTCAGACACTCTCAACACTGCTGTAATATGGTTTGTCCCTATTTTAAGAACTCATTCAGTTTGTCTCCAGTATGAGAATTCATTCAGCCACTCTCAACACTGCTGTAATATGGTTTGTCTCCAGTATGAGTACTCATTCAGTCACTCTCAACTCTGCTGTAATATGGTTTGTCTCCAGTATGAGAACTCAATCAGTCACTCCCAACACTGACGTAATATGGTTTGTCTCCAGTATGAGAACTCATTCAGCCACTCTCAACACTGCAGTAATATGGTTTGTCTCCAGTATGAGAACTCATTCAGCCACTCTCAACACTGCTGTAATATGGTTTGTCTCCAGTATAAGAACTCATTCAGTCACTCTCAACACTGCTGTTATATGGTTTGTCTCCATCATGATAACTCATTCAGCCACTCTCAACATGGCTGTAATATGGTTTGTCTCCATTATGAGAACTCATTCAGCCACTCTCAACACTGCTGTCATATGGTTTGTCTCCAGTATGAGACTCATTCAGCCACTATCAACACTGCTGTCATATGGTTTGTCTCCAGTATGAGACTCATTCAGCCACATTCAACACTGCTGTTATATGGTTTGTCTCCATTATAAGAACTCATTCAGTCACTCTCAACACTGCTGTCATATGGTTTGTCTCCATTCTTAGAACCCATTTAGCCACTCTCAACTCTTCTGTAATATGGTTTCTCTCCAGTATGAGAACTCATTCATCAACTCTCGACACTGTTGTAAATATGGTCTGTCTCCATTATGAGAACTCATTCAGCCACTCTCAACACTGCTGTAATATGGTTTGTCTCCATTATCAGAACTCATTCAGTCACTCTCAACACTGCTGTAATATGGTTTGTCTCCAGTATGAGACTCATTTACTCACTCTCAATACTGCTGTAATATGGTTTGTCTCCAGTATGAGACTCATTTAGTCACCCTCAATACTGCTGTCATATGGTTTGGCACCAGTATGAGACTCATTCAGTCACCCTCAAAACTGCTGTCATATGGTTTGTCTCTAGTATGAGACTCATTCAGTCACTCTCAATACTGCTGTCATATGGTTTGTCTCCAGTATGAGAACTCATTCAGGCACTCTCAATATTGCTGTCACATGGTTTGTCTCCAGAATGAGACTCATTCAGTCACTCTCAACACTGCTGTAATATGGTTTGTCTCAAATATGAAACTCATTCAGACATTCTCAATACTGCTGTTATATGGTTTGTCTCTATTTGAAGAACTCATTCAGTCACTCTCAACACTGCTGTAATATGGTTTCCTGTATGAGAACTCATTCAGCCACTCTCAACACTGCTGTAATATGGTTTGTCATCAGTATGAGAACTCATTCAGCCACTCTCAACACTGTGGATATATGGTTTGTCTCCAGTATGAGAATTCATTCAGTCACTTTCAACACTGCTGTAATATGGTTTGTCTCCGGTATGAGAACTCACTAAGCCACTTTCAACACTGCTGTAATATCGTTTGTCTCCGGTTTGAGAAGTCACTAAGCCACTCTCAACACTGTGGTTATATGGTTTGTCTCCGGTATGAGAACTCATTCAGTCACCCTCAATACTGCTGTCATATGGTTTGTCTCCAGGATGAGATTAATTCAGCCACTCTCAACACTGCTGTAATATGGTTTGTCATCAGTATGAGACTCATTCAGTCACTCTCAACACTGCTGTTATATGGTTTGTCTCCAGTATAAGAACTCCTTCAGTCACTCTCAACACTGCTGTAAAATGGTTTGTCTCCAGTTTGGGAACTCAATCAGTCACTCTAAATACTGCTGTTATATGGTTTGTCTCTATTATGAGAACTCATTCAGCCACTCTCAACACTGCTGTAATATGGTTTGTCTCCAGTATGAGATTCATTCAGTCACTCTCAATACTGCTGTCATATGGTTTGTCTCCAGTATGAGACTCATTCAGTCACTCTCAATATTGCTGTAATATGGTTTGTCTTCAGTATGAGAACTCATTCAGCCACTCTCAACACTGCTGTAATATGGTTTGTCTCCAGTATGAGATTCATTCAGTCACTCTCAACACTGCTGTAATGTACTTTGTCTCCATTATGAGAACTCATTCAGCCTCTCTCAACACTGCTGTAATATGGTTTGTCTCCAGTATGAGAACTAATACAGCCAACCTCAACACTGCTGTAAAATGGTTTGTCTCCAGTTTGAGAACTCAATCAGTCACTCTCAACACTGCTGTAATATGGTTTGTCTCCAGTATGAGACTCAGTCAGTCACTCTCAACACTGCTGTTATATGGTTTGTCTCCAGTATGAGAGTCATTATGTCACTCACAATACTGCTGTCATATGGTTTGTCTCCAGTATGAGACTCATTCAGTCACTCTCAATATTGCTGTAATATGGTTTGTCTCCAGTATGAGAACTCATTCAGCCACTCTCAACACTGCTGTAATATGGTTTGTCATCAGTATGAAACTCATTCAGTCACTCTCAACACTGCTGTTATATGGTTTGTCTTCAGTATAAGAACTCATTCAGTCACTCTCAATACTGCTGTCATATGGTTTGTCTCCAGTATGAGACTCATTCAGTCACTCTCAATACTACTGTAATATGGTTTGGATCCAGTATGAGAATTCATTCAGTCACTCTCAACACTGCTGTAATATGGTTTGTCTCCAGTATGAGAACTCATTCAGTCACTCTCAACACTGCTGTCATATGGTTTGTCTCCAGAATGAGACTCATTCAGACACTCTATATACTTGTGTCATATGGTTTGTCTCCAGGATGAGACTCATTCAGTCACTCTCAATACTGCTGTTATATGGTTTGTCTCCAGTATGAGACTCATTCAGTCATTCTCAAGACTGCTGTTATATGGTTTGTCTCCAATATGAGAGTCATTCAGACACTCTCAACACTGCTGTAATATGGTTCGTCTCTATTTTTAGAACTCATTCAGTTTGTCTCCAGTATGAGAGTTCATTCAGCCACTCTCAACACAGCTGTAATATGGTTTGTCTCCAGTATGAGTACTCATTCAGTCACTTTCAACTCTGCTGTAATATGGTTTGTCTCCATTATGAGAACTCAATCAGTCACTCTCAACACTGATGTAATATGGTTTGTCTCCAGTATGAAAACTCATTCAGCCACTCTCAACACTGCAGTAATATGGTTTGTCTCCAGTATGAGAACTCATTCAGCCACTCTCAACACTGCTGTAATATGGTTTGTCTCCAGTATAAGAACTCATTCAGTCACTCTCAACACTGCTGTTATATGGTTTGTCTCCATCATGAGAACTCATTCAGCCACTCTCAACATGGCTGTAATTTGGTTTGTCTCCATTATGAGAACTCATTCAGCCACTCTCAACACTGCTGTCATATGGTTTGTCTCCAGTATGAGACTCATTCAGCCACTATCAACACTGCTGTCATATGGTTTGTCTCTAGTATGAGACTCATTCAGCCACATTCAACACTGCTGTTATATGGATTGTCTCCATCATAAGAACTCATTCAGTCACTCTCAACACTGCTGTCATATGGTTTGTCTCCATTCTTAGAACCCATTTAGCCACTCTCAACTCTTCTGTAATATGGTTTCTCTCCAGTATGAGAACTCATTCATCAACTCTCGACACTGTTGTAAATATGGTCTGTCTCCATTATGAGAACTCATTCAGCCACTCTCAACACTGCTGTAATATGGTTTGTCTCCATTATCAGAACTCATTCAGTCACTCTCAACACTGCTGTAATATGGTTTGTCTCCAGTATGAGACTCATTTACTCACTCTCAATACTGCTATCATATGGTTTGTCTCCAGTATGAGACTCATTTAGTCACCCTCAATACTGCTGTCATATGGTTTGGCACCAGTATGAGACTCATTCAGTCACCCTCAAAACTGCTGTCATATGGTTTGTCTCTAGTATGAGACTCATTCAGTCACTCTCAATACTGCTGTCATATGGTTTGTCTCCAGTATGAGAACTCATTCAGGCACTCTCAATATTGCTGTCACATGGTTTGTCTCCAGAATGAGACTCATTCAGTCACTCTCAACACTGCTGTAATATGGTTTGTCTCAAATATGAGACTCATTCAGACATTCTCAATACTGCTGTTATATGGTTTGTCTCTATTTTAAGAACTCATTCAGTCACTCTCAACACTGCTCTAATATGGTTTCCTGTATGAGAACTTATTCAGCCACTCTCAACATGGCTGTAATATGGTTTGTCTCCATTATGAGAACTCATTCAGCCACTCTCAACACTGCTGTCATATGGTTTGTCTCCAGTATGAGACTCATTCAGCCACTATCAACACTGCTGTCATATGGTTTGTCTCCAGTATGAGACTCATTCAGCCACATTCAACACTGCTGTTATATGGTTTGTCTCCATTATAAGAACTCATTCAGTCACTCTCAACACTGCTGTCATATGGTTTGTCTCCATTCTTAGAACCCATTTAGCCACTCTCAACTCTTCTGTAATATGGTTTCTCTCCAGTATGAGAACTCATTCATCAACTCTCGACACTGTTGTAAATATGGTCTGTCTCCATTATGAGAACTCATTCAGCCACTCTCAACACTGCTGTAATATGGTTTGTCTCCATTATCAGAACTCATTCAGTCACTCTCAACACTGCTGTAATATGGTTTGTCTCCAGTATGAGACTCATTTACTCACTCCCAATACTGCTATCATATGGTTTGTCTCCAGTATGAGACTCATTTAGTCACCCTCAATACTGCTGTCATATGGTTTGGCACCAGTATGAGACTCATTCAGTCACCCTCAAAACTGCTGTCATATGGTTTGTCTCTAGTATGAGACTCATTCAGTCACTCTCAATACTGCTGTCATATGGTTTGTCTCCAGTATGAGAACTCATTCAGGCACTCTCAATATTGCTGTCACATGGTTTGTCTCCAGTATGAGACTCATTCAGTCACTCTCAATTCTGCTGTCATATGGTTTGTCTCCAGTATGAGAACTCATTCAGGCACTCTCAATATTGCTGTCACATGGTTTGTCTCCAGTATGAGACTCATTCAGTCACTCTCAATACTGCTGTCATATGGTTTGTCTCCAGTATGAGAACTCATTCAGGCACTCTCAATATTGCTGTCACATGGTTTGTCTCCAGAATGAGACTCATTCAGTCACTCACAACACTGCTGTAATATGGTTTGTCTCAAATATGAGACTCATTCAGACATTCTCAATACTGCTGTTATATGGTTTGTCTCTATTTTAAGAACTCATTCAGTCACTCTCAACACTGCTCTAATATGGTTTCCTGTATGAGAACTTATTCAGCCACTCTCAACACTGCTGTAATATGGTTTGTCATCAGTATGAGAACTCATTCAGCCACTCTCAACACTGTGGATATATGGTTTGTCTCCAGTATGAGAATTCATTCAGTCACTTTCAACACTGCTGTAATATGGTTTGTCTCCGGTATGAGAACTCACTAAGCCACTTTCAACACTGCTGCAATATGGTTTGTCTCCGGTTTGAGAAGTCACTCAGCCACTCTCAACACTGTGGTTATATGGTTTGTCTCCGGTATGAGAACTCATTCAGTCACCTTCAATACTGCTGTCATATGGTTTGTCTCCAGGATGAGACTAATTCAGCCACTCTCAACACTGCTGTAATATGGTTTGTCATCAGTATGAGACTCATTCAGTCACTCTCAACACTGCTGTAATATGGTTTGTCTCCAGTATAAGAACTCATTCAGTCACTCTCAATACTGCTGTCATATGGTTTGTCTCCAGTATGAGAACTCACTAAGCCACTCTCAACACAGCTGTCATATGGTTTGTCTCCAGTATGAGAACTCACTAAGCCACTCTCAACACAGCTGTCATATGGTTTGTCTCCAGTATGAGAACTCACTAAGCCACTATCAATACTGCTGTAATATGGTTTGTCGCCTGTATGAGACACATTCCGCCATTCTCAATACTGGTCATATGGTTTGTCTCCAGTATGGGACTCATTCAGCCACTCTCAACACTGCTGTAATATGGTTTGTCTCCAGTATGAGAACTAATACAGCCACTCTCAACACTGCTGTAATATGGTTTGTCTCCAGTTTGAGAACTCAATCAGTCACTCTCAACACAGCTGTAATATGGTTTGTCTCCAGTATGAGATTCATTCAGTCACTCTCAATACTGCTGTAATATGGTTTGTCTCCAGCATGAGAACTCATTCAGTCACTCTCAACACTGCTGTAATATGGTTAGTCTCCAGTATAAGAACTCATTCAGTCACTCTCAACACTGCTGCCATATGGTTTGTCTCCAGTATGAGACTCATTCAGACACTCTAAATACTGCTGTCATATGGTTTTTCTCCAGTATGAGACTCATTCAGTCACTCTCAATACTGCTGTCATATGGTTTGTCTCCAGTATGAGACTCATTCAGCCACTCTCAATACTGCTGTAATATGGTTTGTCTCCAGTATGAGACTCATTGAGTCACTCTCAAGACTGCTGTTATATGGTTTGTCTCCAATATGAGACTCATTCAGACACTCTCAATACTGCAGTAATATGGTTTGTCTCTATTTAAAGAACTCATTCAGTCACTCTCAACAATGCTTTTATTTGGTTTGTTTCCATTAGCAGAACTCATTCAGTCACTCTCAACACTGCTGTAATATGGTTAGTCTCCAGTATGAGACTCATTCAGTCACTCTCAATTCTGCTGTCATATGGTTTGTCTCCAGTATGAGACTCATTCAGTCACTTTCAATACTGCTGTTATATGGTTTGTCTCCAGTATGAGACTCATTCAGCCACACTCAGCACTGCTGTAATATGGTTTGTCTACAGTTTGAGAACTCATTCAGTCACTCTCAACACTGCTGTAATATGGTTTGTCTCCAGTATGAGACTCATTCAGTCACTCTCAATACTGCTGTCATATGGTTTGTCTCTAGTATGAGACTCATTTACTCACCCTCAATACTGCTGTTCCAGTATGAGACTCATTCAGCCACATTCAACACTGCTGTTATATGGTTTGTCTCCAGTATGAGACTCATTCAGTCACTCTCAACACTGCTGTAATATGGTTTGTCTCCAGTATGACTCATTCAGTCACTCTCAATACTGCTGTCATATGGTTTGTCTCCAGTATAAGACTAATTTAGTCACCCTCAATACTGCTGTTATATGGTTTGTCTCCAGTATGATACTCATTCAGACACTCTCAATACTGCTGTCATATGGTTTGTCTCCAGTATGAGACCCATTCAGTCACTCTCAACACTGCTGTAATATGGTTTGTCTCCAATATGAGACTCATTCAGACACTCTCAATACTGCTGCTATATGGTTTGTCTCTATTATAAGAACTCATTCAATCACTCTCAACACTGCTGTAATATGGTTTGTCTCCAATATGAGACTCATTCAGACACTCTCAATACTACTGCTATATGGTTTGTCTCTATTATCAGAACTCATTCCGTCACTCTCAACACTGCTGTAATATGGTTTGCCTCCTGTATGAGATCTCACTAAGCCACTCTCAACACTGTGGTTATATGGTTTGTCTCCGGTATGAGAACTCATTCAGTCAATTTAAACACTGCTGAAATACAGTTTTTCTCCATTATGAGAACTCACTAAGCCACTATCAACACTGCTGTAATACGGTTTGTCTCCGGTATGAGAACTCATTCAGCCAATCTCAACAATGCTGTATTATGCTTTGTCTCCAGTATCAGAACTCATTCAGTCACTCTCAACACTGCTGTAATGTAGTTTGTCTCCAGTATGAGAACTCACTAAGCCACTCTCAACACTGCTGTAATATGGTTCATCTCCAGTATGAGAACACATTCAGCCACTCTCAACACTGCTGTAATATGGTTTGTCATCAGTATGAGAACTCATTCAGCCACTCTAAACACTGCTGTAATATGGTTTGTCTCCAGTATCAGAACTCATTCAGTCACTCTCAACACTGATGTAATGATGTTTGTCTCCAGTATGAGAACTCACTAAGCCACTCTCACCACTGCTGTAATATGGTTTGTCTCCAGTATGAGAACACATTCAGCCACTCTTAACGCTGCTGTAATATGGTTCATCTCCAGTATGAGAATACATTCAGCCACTCTCAACACTGCTGTTATATGGTTTGTCATCAGTATGAGAACTCATTCAGCCACTATCAATACTGCTGTAATATGGTTTGTCTCCAGTATGAGACTCATTCAGCCACTCTCAATACTACTGTTATATGGTTTGTCTCTATTATGAGAGCTCTGTCACTCTCAACACTGCTGTAATATGGTCTGTCTCAAGTATGAGAACTCATTCAGTCACTCTCAACACTGCTCTAATATGGTTTCCTGTATGAGAACTTATTCAGCCACTCTCAACACTGCTGTAATATGGTTTGTCTCCAGTATGAGAACTCATTCAGCCACTCTCAACACTGCTGTAATATGGTTTGTCTCCGGTATGAGAACTCATTCAGTCACTCTCAACACTGCTGTAATATGGTTTGTCTCTAGTTTAAGAACTCATTCAGTCACTCTCAACACTGATGTAATATGGTTTGTCTCCATTATGAGAACTCATTCAGTCACTCTCAAGACTGCTGTAATATGGTTTGTCTCCGGTATGAGAGCTCATTCAGCAACTCTCAACACTGATGTAATATGGTTTGTCTCTTGTATAAGAACTCATTCAGTCACTCTCAACACTGATGTAATATGGTTTGTCTCTAGTATAAGATCTCATACAACCACTCTCAACGCTGATGTAATATGGGTTGTCTCCAGTATGAGAACTCATTCAGCGACACTCAACACTGCCGTAATATGGTTTTTCTTCATTATGAGAACTCATTCAGTCACTCTCAACACTACTGTAATATGGTTTGTTTCTAGTATGAGAACTCATTCAGTCACTCTCAATACTGCTGTAATATGGTTTGTCTCCAATATGTGAACTCATTCAGTCACTCTCAATACTGCTGTAATATGGTTTGTCTCCAGTATGAGACTCATTCAGTCACTCTCAACACTGCTGTCATATTGTTTTTCTCCAGTATGAGACTCATTTAGTCACTCTTAAAACTGCTGTCATATGGTTTGTCTCCAGTATGAGAGTCATTCAGTCACCTTCAATACTGCTGTCATATGGTTTGTCTCCAGTATGAGACTCATTTAGTCACTCTCAAAACTGTTGTCATATGGTTTGTCTCCAGTATGAGAACTCATTCAGTCACTCTCAAAACTGCTGTCATATGGTTTGTCTCCAGTATGAGACTCACTTAGTTACTCTCAACACTGCTGTAATATGGTTTGTCTCCAGTATGTGAACTCATTCAGTCACTCTCAATACTGCTGTCATATGGTTTGTATCTAGTATGAGAGCTCATTCAGTCACTCTCAACACTGCTGTCATATGGTTTTTCTCAATTTGAGAACTCATTCAGTCACTCTCAATACTGCTGTATATGGTAGGTCACCAGTATGAGAACTCATTCAGTCACTCTCAACACTGCTGTAATATGGTTTGTCTCCAGTATGAGAGCTCATTCAGTCACTCTCAATACTGCTGTCATATGGTTTGTCTACAGTATGAGAACTCATTCAGTCACTCTCAATACTGCTGTCATATGGTTTGCCTCCAGTATGAGAGCTCATTCAGTCACTCTCAACACCGCTGTCATATGATTTGTCTCCAGTATGAGGCTCATTCAGTCACTCTCAATACTGCTGTTATATAGTTTGTCTCCAGTATGAGACTCATTTAGTCACTCTCAACACTGCTGTAATATGGTTTGTCTCCAGTATGAGACTCATTCAGTCACTCTCAACACTGCTTTCATATTGTTTGTCTCCAGTATGAGACTCGTTTAGTCACTCTTAAACCTGCTGTCATATGGTTTGTCTCCAGTATGAGAGTCATTCAGTCGCTCTCAATACTGCTGTCATATGGTTTGTCTCCAGTATGAGACTCATTTAGTCACTCTCAAAACTGCTGTCATATGGTTTGTCTCCATTCTTAGAACCCATTTAGCCACTCTCAACTCTTCTGTAATATGGTTTCTCTCCAGTATGAGAACTCACTTAGTTACTCTCAACACTGCCGTCATATGGTTTGTCTCCAGTATGAGACTCATTTAGTCACTCTCAACACTGCTGTCATATGGTTTGTCTCCAGTATGAGACTCATTCAGTCACTCTCAACACTGCTGTCATATTGTTTGTCTCCAGTATGAGAACTCATTCAGTCACTCTCAATACTGCTGTCATATGGTTTGTCTCTAGTATGAGACTCATTCAGTCACTCTCAATACTGCTGTCATATGGTTTGTCTCCAGTATGAGAACTCATTCAGTCACTCTCAATACTGCTGTCATATGGTTTGTCTCCGGTACTAGACTCATTCAGTCACTCTCAATACTGCTGTCATATGGTTTGTCTCCAGAATTCAGAAACTCTCACAACTCATTCAGTCACTCTCAACACTGCTGTAATATGGTTTGTCTCCAGTATGAGAATTCATTCAGTCACTCTCAATACTGCTGTCATATGGTTTGTCTCCGGTACTAGACTCATTCAGTCACTCTCAATACTGCTGTCATATGGTTTGTCTCCAGAATGTGACTCATTCAGACACTCTCAATACTGCTGTCATATGGTTAGTCTCCAGTATGAGACTCATTCAGTCACTCTCAATTCTGCTGTCATATGGTTTGTCTCCAGTATGAGACTCATTCAGTCACTCTCAACACTGCTGTTATATGGTTCGTTTTCAATATGGGACTCATTCAGACACTCTAAATACTGCTGTAATATGGCTTGTCTCTATTGTAAGAACTCATTCAGTCACTCTCAACAATGTTGTAATATGGTTTGTCTCCATTATCAGAACTCATTCCGTCACTCTCAACACTGCTGTAATATGGTTTGTCTTCAGTATGAGACTCATTCAGTCACTCTCAATACTGCTGTCATATGGTTTGTCTCCAGCATGAGACTCATTCAGTCACTCTCAATACTGCTCTCATATGGTTTGTCTCCAGTATGAGACTCATTCAGTCACTCTCAATTCTGCTGTCATATGGTTTGTCTCCAGTATGACACTGATTCAGTCACTCTCAACACTGCTGTCATACGGTTTGTCTCCAGTATGAGATCTCATTCAGCCATTCTCAACAGTGCTGTAATATGGTTTGTCTCCAGTTTGAGACTCATTCAGTCACTCTCAATACTGCTGTAATATGGTTTGTCTCTATTATGAGACTCATTCAGTCACTCTCAATACTGCTGTCATATGGTTTGTCTCCAGCATGAGACTCAATCAGTCACTCTCAACACTGCTGTTATATGGTTTGTCTCCAGTATGAGACTCATTCAGTCACTCTCAACACTGCTGTCATATGGTTTGTCTCCAGTATGAGATCTCATTCAGCCATTCTCAACAGTGCTGTAATATGGTTTGTCCTCAGTTTGAGACTCATTCAGTCACTCTCAATACTGCTGTCATATGGTTTGTCTCCAGTATGAGACTCATTCAGTCACTCTCAACACTGCTGTAATATGGTTTGTCTCCAGTATGGGATTCATTTAGTCACTCTCAACACTGCTGTAATATGGTTTGCCTCCAGTATGATAACTCATTCAGTCACTCTCTATACTGCTGTAATATGGTTTGTCTCAAGTATAAGAACTCATTTAGTCACTCTCAATACTGCTGTCGTATGGTTTGTCTCCAGTATGAGACTCATTCAGTCACTCTCAATACTGCTATAATATGGTTTGTCTCCAGTATGAGACGCATTTAATCACTCTCAATACTGCTGTAATATGGTTTGTCTCCAGTATGAGACTCATTCAGTCACTCTCAATACTGTTGTCATATGGTTTGTCTCCAGTATGAGACTCATTTAGTCACTCTCAATACTGCTGTCATATGGTTTGTCTCCAGTATGACATTTAGTCACTCTCAATACTGCTATAATATGGTTTGTCTCCAGTATGAGACTCATTTAATCACTCTCAATACTGCTGTAATATGGTTTGTCTCCAGTATGAGACTCATTCAGTCACTCTCAATACTGTTGTCATATGGTTTGTCTACAATATGAGACTCATTCAGTCACTCTAAACACTGCTGTAATATGGCTTGTCTCTATTGTAAGAACTCATTCAGTCACTCTCAACACTGCTGTAATATGGTTTGTCTCCATTATCAGAACTCATTCAGTCACTCTCAACACTGCTGTAATATGGTTTGTCTCCAGTATGAGACTCATTCAGTCACTCTCAATACTGCTGTCATATGGTTTGTCTCCAGCATGAGACTCAATCAGTCACTCTCAACACTGCTGTTATATGGTTTGTCTCCATTATGAGAACTCATTCAGCCACTCTCAACACTGCTGTAATATGGTTTCTCTTCAGTATGAGAACTCATTCAGCCACTCTCAACACTGCTGTAATATGGTTTGTCTCCAGCATGAGAACTCACTAAGCCACTCTCAACATTGCTGTAATATGGTTTATCTCCAGTATGAGACTCATTCAGCCACTCTCAACACTGCTGTAATATGGTTTGTCTCCAGTATGAAATTCATTCAGTCACTCTCAACACTGCTGTTATGTAGTTGGTCTCCATTATGAGAACTCATTCATCAACTTGACACTGCTGTAAATATGGTCTGTCTCCTTTATGAGAACTCATTCAGCCACTATCAATACTGCTGTAATATGGTTTGTCTCCAGTCTGAGAACTCATTCAGCCACTCTCAACACTGCTGTAATATGGTTTGTCTCCAGTATGAGAACTCATTCAGCCACTATCAATACTGCTGTCATATGGTTTGTCTCCGGAATGAGACTATTACAGCCACTCTCAACACTGCTGTAATATGGTTTGTCTCCAGTATGAGAACTCATTCATCAACTCTCGACACTGCTGTAAATATGGTCTGTCTCCATTATGAGAACTCATTCAGCCACTATCATTACTGCTTTAATATGGTTTGTCTCCAGTCTGAGAACTCATTCAGCCACTCTCAACACTGTTGTAATATGGTTTGTCTCCAGTATGAGACTCATTCAGTCACTCTCAACACTGCTGCAATATGGTTTGTCTCCAGTATGAGACTCATTCAGTGACTCTTAATACTGCTGTCATATGGTTTGTCTCCGGTATGGGACTCATTCAGTCACTCTCAATACTGCTGTCATATGGTTTGTCTCCAGAATGAGACTCATTCAGACACTCTCAATACTGCTGTCATATGGTTTGTCTCCAGTAAGAGACTCATTCAGTCACTCTCAATTCTGCTGTCACATTGTTTTTCTCTTCAGTATGAGACTCATTCAGACACTCTCAATACTGCTGTAATATGGTTTGTCTCTATGTTAAGAACTCATTCAGTCACTCTCAACACTGCTGTAATATGGTTTGTCTCCATTATCAGAACTCATTCAGTCACTCTCAACACTGCTGTAATATGGTTTGTCTCCAGTATGAGACTCATTCAGTCACTCTCAATACTGCTGTCATATGGTTTGTCTACAGTATGAGACTCATTCAGTCACTCTCAACACTGCTGTAATATGGTTTGTCTCCAGTATGAGACTCATTTAGTCACTCTCAATACTGCTGTCATATGGTTTGTCTCCAGTATGAGACTCATTCAGTCACTCTCAATTCTGCTGTAATATGGTTTGTCTCCAGTATGAGAACTCATTCAGTCACTCTCAACACTGTTGTAATATGGTTTGTCTCCAGTATGAGACTCATTTAGTCACTGTCAATACTGCGGCCATATGGTTTGTCTCCAGTATGAGACTCATGCAGTCACTCTCAATACTGCTGTAATATGGTTTGTCTCCAGTATGAGACTCATTTAGTCACTCTCAATACTGCTGTCATATGGTTTGTCTCCAGTATGAGACTCATTCAGTCACTCTCAATACTGGTGTCATATGGCTTGTCTCCACTATGAGACTCATTCAGTCACTCTCAAAACTGATGTCATATGGTTTGTCTCCAGTATGAGAACTCATTCAGTCACTCTCAATACTGCTGTCATATGGTTTGTCTCCAGAATGAGACTCATTCAGTCACTCTCAATACTGCTGTAATATGGTTTGTCTACAGTATGAGAACTCATTCAGACACTCTCAATACTGCTGTCATATGCTTTGTCTCCAGTATGAGACTCATTCAGTCACTCTCAATTCTGCTGTCATATGGTTTGTCTCCAGTATGAGACTCATTCAGTCACTCTCAAAACTGCTGTCATATGGTTTGTCTCCAGTATGAGAACTCATTCAGTCACTCTCAATACTGGTGTCATATGGTTTGTCTCCAGTATGAGAACTCATTCAGTCACTCTCAACACTGCTGTTATATGGTTTGTCTCCAATATGAGACTCATTCAGTCACTCTCAACACTGCTGTAATATGGTTTGTCTCCATTATCAGAACTCATTCAGTCACTCTCGACACTGCTGCAATATGGTTTGTCTCCAATATGAGACTCATTCAGTCACTCTCAATACTGCTGTCATATGGTTTGTCTCCAGTATGAGACTCATTCAGTCACTCTCAACACTGCTGTAATATGGTTTGTCTCCAGTATGAGACTCATTTAGTCACTCTCAATACTGCTGTCATATGGTTTGTCTCCAGTATGAGACTCATTCAGTCACTCTTAATTCTGCTGTCATATGGTTTGTCTCCAGTATGAGAACTCATTCAGTCACTCTCAACACTGTTGTAATATGGTTTGTCTCCAGTATGAGACTCATTTAGTCACTCTCAATACTGCTGTCATATGGTTTGTCACCAGTATGAGACTCATTCAGTCACTGTCAATACTGCTGTAATATGGTTTGTCTCCAGTATGAGACTAATTCAGTCACTCTCAATACTGCTGTAATATGGTTTGTCTCCAGTATGAGAACTCATTCAGTCATTCTCAACACTGCTGTCATATGGTTTGTCTCCAGTATGAGACTCATACAGTAACTCTCAATACTGCTGTCATATGGTTTGTCTCCAGTATGAGACTCATTCAGTCACTCTCAAAACTGCTGTCATATGGTTTGTCTCCAGTATGAGAACTCATTCAGTCACTCTCAATACTGGTGTCATATGGTTTGTCTCCAGTATGAGAACTCATTCAGTCACTCTCAATACTGCTGTCATATGGTTTGTCTCCAGTATGAGACTCATTCAGTCACTGTCAAAACTGCTGTAATATGGTTTGTCTCCAGTATGAGAACTCATTCAGTCACTCTCAATACTGCTGTCATAAGGTTTTGTTTCAAGTATGAGACTCATTCAGTCACTCTCAATACTGCTGTTATATGGTTTGTCTCCAGTATGAGACTCATACAGTCACTCTCAATACTGCTGTCATATGGTTTGTCTCCAGAATGAGACTCATTCAGACACTCTCAATACTGCTGTCATATGGTTTGTCTCCAGTATGAGACTCATACAGTCACTCTTAATACTGCTGTCATTTGGTTTTTCTCCAGTATGAGACTCATTCAGTCACCCTCAAAACTGCTGTCATATGGTTTGTTTCCAGTATGAGACTCATAGAGTCACTCTCAATACTGCTGTCATATGGTTTGTCTCCAGTATGACACTCATTTAGTCACTCTCAATATTGCTGTCATATGGTTTGTCTCCAGTATGAGACTCATTCAGTCACTCTCAATACTGCTGTCATATGGTTTGTCTCCGGTATGAGACTCATTCAGTCACTCTCAATACTGCTGTCATATGGTTGTCTCCAGAATGAGACTCATTCAGACACTCTCAATACTGCTGTCATATGGTTTGTCGCCAGTATGAGACTCATTCAGTCACTCTCAACACTGCTGTTATATGGTTTGTCTCCAATATGAGACTCATTCAGACACTCTCAACACTGCTGTAATATGGTTTGTCTCCATTATCAGAACTCATTCAGTCACTCTCAACACTGCTGTAATATGGTTTGTCTCCAGTATGAGACTCATTCAGTCACTCTCAAAACTGCTGTCATATGGTTTGCCTCCAGTATCAGACTCATACAGTCACTCTCAATACTGGTGTCATATGGTTTGTCTCCAGTATCAGACTCATACAGTCACTCTCAATACTGCTGTCATTTGGTTTTTCTCCAGTATGAGACTCATACAGTCACTCTCAATACTGCTGTCGTATGGTTTGTCTCCAGTATGAGACTCATACAGTCACTCTCAATACTGCTGTCATATGGTTTGTCTCCGGTATGAGACTCATTCAGTCACTCTCAATACTGCTGTCATATGGTTTGTCTCCAGTATGAGACTCATTCAGACACTCTCAATACTGCTGTCACATGGTTTGTCTCCAGTATGAGACTCATTCAGTCACTCTCAATTCTGCTGTCATATGGTTTGTCTCCAGTATGAGACCCATTCAGTCACTCTCAACACTGCTGTTATATGGTTTGTCTCCAATATGAGACTCATTCAGACACTGTCAACACTGCTGTTTGTCTCTATTTATGGAACTCATTCAGTCACTCTCAACACTGCTGTAATATGGTTTGTCTCCATAATCAGAACTCATTCAGTCACTCTCAACACTGCTGTAATATGGTTTTTCTCCAGTATGAGACTCATTCAGTCACTCTCAATACTGCTGTCATATGGTTTGTCTCCAGCATGAGACTCATTCAGTCACTCTCAACTCTGCTGTTATATGGTTTGTCTCCAGTATAAGACTCATTCAGTCACTCTCAACACTGCTGTCATATGGTTTGTCTCCAGTATGAGATCTCATTCAGCCATTCTCAACACTGCTGTAATATGGTTTGTCTCCAATTTGAGACTCATTCAGTCACTCTCAATACTGCTGTCATATGGTTTGTCTCCAGTATGAGACTCATTCAGTCACTCACAAAAAATCTGTAATATGGTTTGTCTCCAGTATGAGACTCATTTAGTCACTCTCAATACTGCTGTAATATAGTTTGTCTCCAGTATGAGAACTCATTCAGCCACTCTCAACACTGCTGTAATATAGTTTGTCTCCAGTATGAGAACTCATTCAGCCACTCTCAACACTGCTGTAATATGGTTTGTCTCCAGTAAAAGAACTCATTCAGTCACTTCAACACTGCTTTTATATGGTTTGTCTCCATCATGAGAACTCATTTTGTCACTCTCAACATGGCTGTAATACGGTTTGTCTCCATTATGAGAACTCATTCAGCCACTCTCAACACTGCTGTCATATGGTTTGTCTCCAGTATGAGACTCATTCAGCCACTATCAACACTGCTGTCATATGGTTTGTCTCCAGTATGAGACTCATTCAGCCACATTCAACACTGGTGTTATATGGTTTGTCTCCATTATAAGAACTCATTCAGTCACTCTCAACACTGCTGTCATATGGTTTGTCTCCATTCTTATAACCCATTCAGCCACTCTCAACACTTCTGTAATATGGTTTCTCTCCAGTATGAGAACTCATTCATCAACTCTCGACACTGTTGTAAATATGGTCTGTCTCCATTATGAGAACTCATTCAGCCACTATCAATACTGCTGTAATATGGTTTGTCTCCAGTCTGAGAACTCATTCAGCCACCCTCAACACTGCTGTAATATGGTTTGTCTCCAGTATGAAAACTCATTCAGCCACTATCAATACTGCTGTCATATGGTTTGTCTCCAGAATGAGACTATTACAGCCACTCTCAACACTGCTGTAATATGGTTTGTCTCCAGTATGAGAACTCATTCATCAACTCTCGACACTGCTGTAAATATGGTCTGTCTCCATTATGAGAACTCATTCAGCCACTATCAATACTGCTGTAATATGGTTTGTCTCCAGTCTGAGAACTCATTCAGCCACTCTCAACACTGCTGTAATATGGTTTGTCTCCAGTATGAGAACTCATTCAGTCACTCTCAACACTGCTGTCATATGGTTTGTCTCCAGAATGAGACTCATTCAGCCACTCTCAACACTGCTGTAATATGGTTTGTCTCCAGTATGAGATCTCATTCAGCCATTCTCAAAACTGTTGTAATATGGTTTGTCTCCAGTATGAGACTCAGTCACTCTCAACACTGCTGTAATATGGTTTGTCTCCAGTATGAGAACTCATTCAGTCACTCTCAACACTGCTGTCATATGGTTTGTCTCCAGTATGAGACTCATTCAGCCACTATCAATACTACTGTCATATGGTTTGTCTCCAGTATGAGAACTCATTCAGTCACTCTCAACACTGCTGTAATATGGTTTGTCTCCAGTATGAGACTCATTCAGTCACTCACTCTCAACACTGCTGTAAAATGGTTTGTCTCCAGTATGAGACTCATTCAGTCACTATCAATACTGTTGTCATATGGTTTGTCTCCAGTCTGAGACTCATTCAGTCACTCTCAACATGGCTGTAATATGGTTTGTTTCCATTATTTGAATTCTTTCTGGCACTCTTGACACTTCTACAGTATTGTTTGTCCCCAGTTTGTGAACTCACTCAGCCTCAATCATCACAGAAGCCACTGCTGCTCTGTTGGTTAAGCCCCTGCCTGCTGATCTACCTGTACCGAATTAGACTCCTTGAGGCAGAAATCTTGTCAATTGTTACCAGGGTTCCATTGCACATAGCCTTTCATTATCACCTTCCCATTGTCCCAATATGACTGAAATGCTATTGAAAGGATGTAAACCCGCAAGTCATTCGGCCAACTGTAATATGGTTTGCCACTCTCAACACTGCTGATACTTGGTTTGTCTTCAGTATGTAATTTCACTTACCGTAATCGGCCTTATTAGTGCCCTGTGCGCTTAACTTTTTCAAAATGGCGGCAAATACTTGTAGTAAACTTTCTTTCATATAAGCGTACATTTTAATAGGTTATTATATATTGAAGGGAACGAATTTAAAGGTAAAGCATCAGAGAAAAGCTGCTTATAAGCAGCTTTTCTCAGATGCTTAACCTTTAAATTCGTATGGATATACATGTAGAAGGATAGAGAAGATTTAGAAGTAAAAACTTAAATTTTCTATTGCATTTTCAGCTCTTGTAAACGAGAAAGCAAAGGGATAAACCAGTATAAATATGTGCATTAATAGTCCTATGCCTCACAAATTGCCACGGCGTGCGCTTATAGAGGCATGTGCGCTAATTAGGTAGAATACGGTATGCATTTTGACAGTTTGCTCAGACCTACCTGTCCAAATATTTCCCTGTTTTTGTTTTGTTGTTTGTTTTTTTGTTGTTCTTGTTTTTTGTTGTTGTTTTGTTTGTTGTTGTTTTTTTTTTTTTTTTTTTTTTTTTTTTCTTTAATACAAATATTGCTTTTGGTCTGATCAAAGACACCTTTGAGTCATCAAAGAATGAGGTTTATCATATGACGTCGCATCTGTGATAAGGCCATGCATTAACAAGAGCTGTCGCCTGACAGCATAGCTCGCCTGAATAGGTGCTTGCCCATCACACAGTCGCTATGGTGGTGTGGACTGCTATGTATAAAACTTCAGGCAAGCATGTCCATAATGACAACACATTTATAAACAAAAGCTATCTCAGAAATGTCTTAAAATAAAAAAAAATCCACATGAAATTTCAAAGTCCATGAGCTTTAGGTCAAAGAACTAAGGGGTAGGGGGGAGGAGGGCAGGGCTAGGATGTATCAAAGCCTTTAACCCTTATCTAACATCAGTCCAAGTATTAGTATCAACTGAGTCCATTGTGGCACTGTGAAATTATGTCTTCATTAATATAAAACTAATCAAAATCTTTAAGACAAAACTCAAAGTCCATGACCTTGACATCAAGGTCATCCAGTCGGGTAAGTATATAGTGTTTTGTAAAAACTCAAAAAAGTGTCTAACATCAGTTCAAGTGTAAACTAAATCTCTGCCAAGCATTATGAATCAGTACGCAAATAGAAAACTTTAATAAAGACCAAATTTCCTAAGTCCCTGACCTTGACATCAAGGTCACCGAGCAGGGCTGGGGTAGTACTCTGTAAAACTTTGGACTAATATCTAACTACAGTGCAAATATAAAAAGAATTCATCTATGGTTTCAGGAGATATGTGTCATTAAAAAACTTTAACCAAAACATCCAATCAATAAAAAGACAATTTTCTAAGTCCATGACCTTGACATCAGGGTCACTGAGGGGGGTGGGGGTAGTACCTTGGAAAACTTTAGACCAATATCTAACTACAGTGCAAGTATCAAAGGAATCCGTCCATGGGTTCAGGAGATACTGGGCTTTAGAAAACTTTAACCAAAACATCCAGTCCCAAAAAACTCCCAATTTTCTAAGTCCATGACCTTGACATCAAGGTCAAGGAGTGGGGTGGGGGTGGTACCATGTTAAACTTTGGACCAATATCTAACTACAGTGCAAGTATCAAAAGAATCCATCCATGGGTTAGGGAGATATAGGTCTTTAAAAAACTTTAACCAAAACATCCAATCCGGACGCGGACGCGGACGCGGACGCGGACGCAGACGCCGACGCCGTGGTGACAACAATAGCTCTTCCTGAACTTTCGTTCAGGCGAGCTAAAAACGATAATCCACTAGTGGATTAAATAATGCAAATTACGTCGTAACGTTATGCGTTGACGTCCATAAAACGTTGCGTTTTCTAATGGCAAAATCGTGACGTTTTAGTGCCAAATTTGCCAATAAAATGCGATTTTAGTGTCATTTGATAAAAAGAATCTTACATTCGTGCTCCTGTATTATTGAATTTATTAAACTCGTTGGTAAAAACCATAAGATTACCTTCCCTCATAATGATTCTTTAAATTGACATACCTCACATACTAGTTTGACTTGTAAATATTTATATTTGCAGAGTATTTTTCAATTTATAAGACCCATCAATGTCCCTACTGAAGGTTAGTGAAAAGAAATATTAGCACCATCATAACTAACCCGAACAAGACATGTCATAAAAAATACTTTATTTCTTGAACAATAAAACATTTACAATGAGAAATGACATCCACATATGAATTATGCATGAGCACTCACCAATAATCGGATAAGTTTATACAACCCTTGCCAGTAAATGCAACCTTTGGTACGAAATGTTCCATACTGTGCAAGGTCTACACTAATTAGTTATACCACAGTTTGTCAACATTTAGGGGAGTTAATCAACTAGCTACATGTAAACCTTGTGAATTATCTCCTTGTACAGGCAGACAAACCATGGTAAAACTGATGCATAAAGGACTTCCCGAAATAGACAGCATTTGCAATCTGACACAAACTAAAATCTTAACATGGTTGAATTTCAAAATTTTTTGCAAGTTATTTTCCCCTATTTTTGGAAAAAAGGGATGGGGCATTTGTTCGAACAGGGCATTAAACAAGGTTTATATGGTATTTATTTGTGCTTACACTCACAAATTTCTGTCCCTCCATCTAATATCTGCATTGTGACAGAAATAAAAATTGCTTTGTGCATAATGCCAACAACTTGCAGACTAGCAAATACTGAAATCTATTGAAAAACTGTTTACTGGTATTTTAACTTGTGGTAGAAGATTTTACATATAAGCTTCACAATTGCAAAGTAGAACTGCTATATTTCTACAATACAATACATATACTCTGGTTAAACTAAAAATAACAATTCTTAAAAAATTATTTCTTCACTGAATTTAATATGAAATAATTACTCTATTTCAGCTTAATGGGTACACTTTCAGGAGAAGCAACTCAGCCATTTTTTTTCTTTTGCCTCATTTCTCAACGTGAGTCAACCATTAATAGAAATAATCTGCTCCTGAAGGAGCAAATTCTTTCCTTTAAGAGTAGACCCTATTTTTGGTAAGGCTTTGTTGTCCAGGAGAGCATACAAAAAGTCACAAAATTGTCTCCCTTTGAAAAAAGAGGAAAAACATGACAGGGTACCCATACACCTTTAGGTCACTTGATACACATCAAAAGGAGATCACTGTATTCTGGAAGTTTTTGCCTCCCCTTTCAAGATGAAGTCTTTCCTTATGGGGCTAGTGTTAAAGAAAAGCATCTTCTAAAAAATTGGCTTCAATCTTGTTAAATCTCCTCTCAAATGAGATAAATGCTAAAGAAAAGAATCTACTAAGGAATTTGCTTCCCCTTTGTTTCCTTTCTTACTAGGCTAGTGTAATAGCAAAGAATCTTTTTGAAGAAATTTGTTTCCCATAAATTGGATCTCTTTCCTTATCAGACTAGTGTTGAAGAATTTGCTCCCCTATGGATGCAAATGCCTTCATTTAACTCTAGCCCTCATTGAGATGGGAACAACAGAATGATCTCTCCCAGCTGTGCATCCATTCACATTTATTATGCAATTTATTACATATGAGCCATAACACGAGAAAACCAACAATGTGGTTGTGCGCCCTGCGCAGACTCAGATCAGCCTGGGCATCCGCCCAGTCTGGTCAGACTCTTCGCTAAGTTCTAAAAGGGTAGTCAAGGGACTCAGCTACCTCCATGCGGACGGCAAAGACTCTGATCAGACTGGGCGGATGCCCAGGCTGATCTGAGTACGTGCTGGGCGCACAACCACATTGTTGGTTTTCTCGTGTCGTGGCTCATATCATACTATTGGAGCTACTCCTGTAAAACAAAATCATCATGGGCAGCCTCAATTATCCTTAATTTCTCTCCCTCATTTTTTTCTCATTTTATCCAAAATATCTACGCATATCTTCATCCTTTTTCACCAACAAAATAGAATAAGAATTCAATGGAATGCCTTGTCTCGCCTGTCAGCCCACTGTCACTAAACAGAGCTAAACCAGAGAGCCTGAAACAAAGTCTATGCTGCCAACGTAAACCCAGATGATGACAATGTAAACACCGGCAAAGAAATACCTATGTCTCGCTTCTGGCAGTCACAGGTGAGACAACAATATCTTTTCCTTTTTCCCATCCAACTGCAATTCTAAAATTTCCATCCAGATATCGAAAGGGAGTCATAATGAATGCCTGACTATCCACCATTATTTTCATTTACTGAAAAATTTTCTATGCCATATTTGCTCATTCAACGCCTCAACTATGAAATGAACTTTTACACCTTCACATTTGGGAAAGTCCATTCTTCATGTCAAGGGGGGTGGGGGGTTACAAAATTGCTTGCAAACAGTGCAGTCACTGACCAGGAACAGTCTGATCTCAGTCAAGACAGATTGCTATTCTATTCTGTCCAAATATCTAGGTTACTGTATTTCTTCTAAAAACACCCCAGGGGTGTTGCAATTTGGTAGAGTCCTATAAATGGCAATTTTGAGACAAAATCTGGGAAACCAATTTCAGAAGAAGGTAGTATAAATCTGATTTTAGTAGCATTAGGCCACTTTTTCACAGAAAAAAGTGAGGATCTGTTGACTACACATGGGCATTTATTAGAAAAAATACATTATTTACAGTAAATTGGTACTATACATTCATAGAAATAAAATTCCACAATAAACAAAATTACAAGCTGCCTATTAGAATTATTTAGACATATAATCACTGAGCTATATTTGATCTACTTTATATATTTATGATTAGAAATTGGGACACCAAAATTATTTCCAAAACTGTCCTAAAATTGAACAGTTTTGTTATACAATGCAGTAATACATCCAAAAGATGCAGATAGAATGGCAAACAGTGTAGAACATGATCAGACTGTTTCTTTAGGAGCAGTCTGATCTGAGTTTACACTATCTGCTCAGGCCTATCTGTCCCAATAATTAGAATCTATACAGTAACATATAAGACAGATTAATAAACTTATATTACACTGTGGTGCACTAGTATATATTATAATTTTGAACACAAATTTAACGACTGATACATATATTTTTAATTGTAATCTAAATATGATCATCATTGATATAACAAGTCAGGACATGATCGCCAACAAGAATTGTCTTTATATTTTTATTTCATGCTTAGCAGTGAAGTCAATGCATATCTAGAGTAATTAAAAGTGATATTGTCTACAGTGAAAAAATATTGTATCATTTCACTAGTGACTGATACGATTATATTTTTTCACTGCAGCAAACTGCGACGGCTTTTGAATATTTTGAGCCAGTTTCTTTCCGAAAAGGTCTGAAATGTAGCTTCTTGTCTGACATTATACTACAGCGTTAGCATGCTAAATCCAGTAATGACATCACATTTTGACGTCACTTTTTGAGCTGGAGTATCGCTAATTTTCACGCAATATCAGTCTTACTGCAGCTGCAGGTAGCTTTTTTAAATCGCTGATTTCTTTTTATTCACAAATGACATTATTAGCCATTTTCTAGGTGCAAACTATGTTTACACCCAATATAATACCAACTAAATGCATTGAGACAAGCAAAATTAATGAGAAATGACTACAAAAAAAAAATATATATATTTTTGAAAAAAAAATATAAAGAAAATTTACTTTTTTTTTGGTAAATACCAAAAAAATTTCATCTAATGAGTTGAAAATATTAGCAATTTCACTTGTGCTGGGGCCTGATCTAAGATCCAAACTGTTTGCTGCCTAGACGTCATTTCTACAAGACTTAGTTAGACTGATATTGTCAAAATATTCTTGAATTTTGATGCAGACGACAATTTCTGCAGACGAAAAAAAATACCCAGAATGCAATGGGTTAAATATGCATTTGAATGTAAAGAGAGACATATATAAACAAAATCAACAAAGAACAGTAAATCAATCAGTATTTAACAAAGTATGTTAATATTTTGTTTTTAGCAAATAATTCATAGAAAAAATGAGATGAGCATAAAAAAGAAACAAAATACAATTTGTTGTTCAGCAGAAAAATCACAGCAGTGTTAATGAGCCACTGGAATGTATAATTTACTTTTCTGTTTGCGTGTGCAAAAGACTTTCAACAAACAATAAAATTATTTGAGATTAAATCATAGGTCTGAGAAATCTCATCTTTCAATGGTATCCATTTCAGGTAGCATCTCACTTATAATTCAAGGAGAGCATGGCATACACTGTATGCCATGCTCCCCTCGAATAATTAGTGAGATGAGGCCTTAGATCTGTTACCATAGCAACTATGGAATTACCAACTGTTGTGGTTAGTTTCTTGGCAGAATGACATCTCAATGACATCAACTTGAGATCAATATGAACTCTTAGTTTCTATGGTAACAGAACTATGATGTCACTGGTATTGGAGCATGGCATACAGTGTATGCCATGGACATTACTATTAAACTGAAAATTTTTTCAACAGACACTTCAGATTTTCTCAAACAAATAATCATTCTCAAGTCATCTAATTCCGTGTTTTATGTGTATATCTCATCTCACATTTAACAACAGACATCTTCAAACGAAGGCAATTTCTGTCTATAACACATATACAGTATCAAAATTGTTCTTCTGGACTGGGATGTATTGAACTTTGATGTACTCTTGTCATCAGACATGAAATCCTGGCATTTTGATTGGTCAATAATCATAAATGTGACCTTAACATAAAATTAAATATTGATACAACAGGACCCAGTTGTTCACTGCATTGTTAGCTTAACAAAATTGTACTTACATTTTTGCTATAAAATGTGAGACGTTTCAGCACTGCAAAAGCTTCTTATATTTTTTTTTTTCGGCACAAAAAAATAGCATTTTTGCATGAAACACCTTTGAAAATGTAACTTCTCATTATCTACAGGCATTGTTAGTGTTTCGAACAACTGGGTCCTGGTTATCACTGACAATAAACACAAAAGCAGGTTTTGGATGGAAATGCTCCATTTTTTTTAGAACAATGACTGAATGACCTGGGATTTTGTGATTTTACAGCTCTCTAAACAATATTTTGGTCAGTGGCTAATGGGGGAATATGTGAATGAAAGATTGGTCAATTTAGAACCTACAGAATAGCTTCAACAGGTCAAATCTGACCAATGACCTAAAGATTAAGAGTCCAATGCTTAACACTTAAAGCACCACAAATAAAAATAGCTGAAGAATTTGCAAACAGCACAGATCCAGATGAGGCGGCTCATAATGAGCCACCTCATCTGGATCTGCACTATTTGCCCTCTAGTCTTTGCAATCTTAGTATGCTATAGCTTGGAAGAAACAGTGCTTGAAATTTCGCAGGCCTAATTTTTCCATCTGCATTTTTGGTGCTTTAAGGGCAACCGACATACGAGGGGCGTTCGAAAAGTTTTGCAAATGGCCTTAGAACTTTGTTTAGGGGCATGCTGGGTATACATGCTATGCATGACCTGCAAGCACTACTTTTGGTCTTTACAATGGTACCAAACACTTTACAAAGGCACTTTTCCTTATTGCGTTACAATACATTTTAGTAGACACCAGTCATACCACTGGGCTAATTTCACATGTAAAATCTTTTCAGTGTTAGGCACCAGATTCAAATATAGTTGCAAATACAAAATATGTCTTTGTCAACTGCATGTCTATTGTTGCCTACTTTATCCATACATAAGTTAGAAGGGTGGCAACTGTTATCGATTCATTCCTTGCAAAGCAATGTGAAGTTCTTATGACGCCATTAAAATCGACATTAATGTCATTTTTGAAAGATTGTAGCGTTTTCATATGTTGCATTAATTTTAATTTATTGACAGATTTTAGTTGATCAATGCAAATGCTCTTGCTGACAAAATTTGAAATACTGACAGACTTGTTTTAATTACAGAATCATTATAACTTTAGTAGAAACGGAGAATTTGCTATTACATAAAATACGGAAAAAACATATTTACGGGACAGTATGGAACCGAGATTAAATATAATTTCCGCGATATTTAAAGGACATTATTGTCTGGGCATTGTCTTTATGCAGCAACGATTTTAAAAAATCAAAGACTGCTCATATATGAATTACGGCCTACTAAAGCAAAATTCTGCAGTGCCTTTAGGGTATACCTCTTTCAAAGAAGTTTGAAACGCATCTTTTTCAGAAAAAATATACCGCGTTTGCAAACATCTGTAGGCATAACATAGCTTTATGTGGTTTTGCTATCAATAGTTCTATCTTTATGGTAGTTTCCATGAAATTATGTCATTTGCAAAACTTTTCGAACGCCCCTCGTATATCCATGCTTATTGGGTGCCGTAATCTTATTGAGCGACAGCCAAAAGAAACTCCCTGTTCATCAATGGAATTACCCAATCTTATATAGGTAATGACAATGTCATTTACAAATCTATAAATGTAGCTTATTTAAGTGACCAACATTGCCCATATTATATAGACACCATATAAAAAAAAAAATGTTGCTTTTAGAAGTAAACTTAATATAAACTGAAATACATGTATTTACGAACAAACATGTACAGGTGTTAAAACATGAACACTTTTGCAAAAATGTTAGTTTCATTGCATTAATTCCATACAGAAATTAAAGGAGAAAAATGGTGTTAAAGGTAGGTTCCTGGACAAACAATACCAATTTTGTTCAAAAAATAATTTTGTCTTTTTCTGCATAGTATTAAATAATCTTATTTTTCAGAGTCTGTTACTAATGGGAAAACTATCGGATTTTGTTGGTAATTGTCGTTTTTGTCAGATTTGTTTTCTTTACTTTCACAATGTGATGGAATTCCAGTTCTAAAAATAATTTTGTCATATATCTATAAGGGCGTGATTTCTGAACTCATTTTCCAAAGGTCAGTTTTTTCCCTTGTCGTGAGCTCTTCTAGAGATCCTAGCATGGCGAATGGGTTAATACTATCCCAAGATGCACTGTAGCATGACAGCAGCCGCATTATCTACTTTTGGCTTGAACTAAAAATAGCCCTAACTAGTGTGCGAAGCAGAGTTAGGGAATCCCTAGCAAAACAACTTTTCTCATACTTTATGCTTTACAGTTTTCAGTGAATCTTGTTATTTCCTTGTTATAAATGCTTTCAGACAATTTAGAAAAAAATAATCAAAATCATGCTGCATAACAAACTCCAGGAACCTACCTTTAAAAATGAACATATTTTGATATAAAAAATTGTTAGTTTCACTGTATTTTGTAGTTAGACACTCTTCTTAGAATGCTGACAAATCACCTGAATCGTATAAACAGCATAAAAA
Source organism: Ctena decussata (assembly GCA_963989385.1). Taxonomy (NCBI): domain Eukaryota; kingdom Metazoa; phylum Mollusca; class Bivalvia; order Lucinida; family Lucinidae; genus Ctena; species Ctena decussata. The sequence goes on from OZ022505.1 coordinate 60,704,299, forward strand.
ATCAACAAACAAAAATGCTGTTACAACATGAACACTTCAGACATAAAAAAAAAAGAAATGTTAGTTTCATTGTATTATGCAGTTAAACGCTTTTCTTAGAACACTGACTAATCCCCTGAATTGTATAAACACCATAAAGAAATAAGTTGACTACTTTCAGAAGAAAACTTAACACTTCCAATATTGACAAACAAAAATGAGCCACGACAAAAGAAAACCAACGAAGTGGCATGTGCGCCCAGTGCAGACTCACATCAGCCTAGGCATCCATCTAGTCTGATCAGAGTCTTCGCTGTGCACTTAAAGGGTAGCTTAGGGTCCAAGAGCTAGCTCCATCTGGACAGACAAGACTGTGATCAGACTGGGCGGCTGCCCAGGCTGATCTGAGTCTTTGCTGGACGCCAATGTCATCTTGTTGGTTTTGTCGTGTCGCGGCTCAAATAGTGTTTTAACATGACATGAACACTTCCGAAACCATAAAAAATGTTAGTTTCATTGCACTGGGAACATTTACAAATCACCCGTATCATATAGACACCATATTATTTCTAGAAGAAAACTTAAGACTTGAAATAGTTATAACCCGTAACATAAAAACACCATATTACTTTCAGCTTGAAATAGTTATCAAACAAATATGTTATAAACATTAGCATGTTAAACCCCATAAAAATAATCGTAAAACAGTTGACTCTCTTTATCTTAAGCACTGATATCTCAAAGAAGCCTCTAAAGTCAAAGAATACAGTTTGAACACATTTCCTATCTTTCTTTACATTTCAACTCCTGTTATCTCAAACTACTGGTATCTCAAGAGTAAATTTTCTGGTAAGAAAATTTACATTGAGATATCAGTAGTTGGAGATGAAGTTTGACTTTGAGATACTCCGGACTACCAATCCAGGGGTCGCAAGATTGCCCAGTCTTTCAGATGAGACTTTAACCCGAGGTCCAGTCTCCATATGACCTCGTCGTTGGTGGGTTTGGTTGGTTGGTTGATTTGATGCTTAACGTCCACGGTAAACAACTAAGGTCATGTCGGGACGGTCAGTTAACCTAACCACACTATTCCTGGGCAGGCTTAGACCTCCTAAGCGGTTAACCAGTACTAAGTGCACATACTTTCGCCAGTAACTGACAACTGCCCTTCTTGAATCAGCGGAAGGAGAAACGAAAGTATGTGGCCAGACCGGGATTCGAACCCAGGACCTCTGACTTACGAGTCAGGTGCCCTACCGATTGCGCTACCCGGCCCGGCCGCCATGGTGGGAAGTTAAACCCGAGTTCACTCACTCATGACTTTGAGATATCGAGAGTTGACTGTAGTTTCACTGTATAACACTGAGAAACATAGTTCTTAAAACTTTCACAAATGCAAATAAATTATTTTGATCAGGATTATAGAGACATAAATAAAAACATAATATGTAACGTATTCTGACAGTTATTGAGACAGAAACAAAATGCATTGTTATTTAAACTCTGTAAAGTAGACTATTAAATAGTGCAATGCAGTCCAAACACAAGGGCAGACAAACGTTTAATACTTCAAAGTCTAAACCATGGCCAAGTTAAGTCTTTAATAAGGAAATGCAGCCTCTGAATCATGGGTAAAATACAGCTGATAAACCATGGGGTTTTAAAGTGTTTAGTAATGTACTTTCTCAATCAAGGGCAAATTAAGAATTTAATTATGCAATGCAGTCTCTCAATCATGGTCAAGTTCATTCTCGAAACCATGAGCAAGGAAGGTGTTTATTAATCCAGTCTGAATCATGGACATGTAACGTGTTTAATAATGCAATGCAGTCTCTCAATCATGGTCAAGTTCACTCTCTAAACTATGAGGAAGGAGGAAGGTGTTTATTAATTCAGTCAGAATCAAGGACATGTTACGTGTTTAATAATGCAATGCAGTCTCTCAATCATGGTCAAGTTCACTCTCGAAAGGTGTTTATTAATTCAGTCTGAATCATGGACATGTAACGTGTTTAATAATGCAATGCAGTCTCTCAATCATGGTCAAGTTCACTCTCTAAACCATGAGCAAGGAAGGTGTTTATTAATTCAGTCAGAATCATGGACATGTAACGTGTTTAATAATGCAATGCAGTCTCTCAATCATGGTCAAGTTCACTCTCTAAACCATGAGCAAGGAAGGTGTTTATTAATTCAGTCTGAATCATGGACATGTAATGTGTTTAATAATGCAATGCAGTCTCTGAATGACAGTATTTGAGCCGTGACCCGAGAAAACCAACAAAGTGGTTGTGCGCCCAGTGCAGACTAAGATCAGCCTGGGCATCCGCCCAGTCTGAGCAGAGTCTTGGCTGTCCGCATGGAGGTAGTTTAGGCCCAAAGCTACCTTTTACGCTATCAGCGAAGAGTCTGATCAGACAGGGCGGATGTCCAGGTTTTCTTGTGTCGTGGCTCATTTAATAATGCAGTCTCTGACTCATTTGCATGAAGTGTTTACTGATACAGTCAGAATCATGGGCAATGGATGTGTTTAAAATGCACTACAGCCTCTGAATCATGGGTAAATACAGTGTACAATTATGCTGTCTTTGAACAAAATGCTGTCTTTGAATCATGGGCAAAAATATAACCACCGATGCAGTGTAAATACCAGTAAATAAAAATTTTTGATACCACTACACAATCACTGAATCATGGGCAAGTACAGTTTTAAATACTGTAGTCTCTGAATCATATGCAAGTGTTTGACATCAGAGTCTCTGAATCATAGGTAAGTTAACTGATATACAATGCAGCGCAGTCCCTAAACACCTATATAATGGACATGTGGTTTTTAATAGTTCTGGATCATGGACATGTGGATTTTAATAGTTATGAATCATGGACATGTAGTTTTTAATAGTTCTGAATCATGGACATGTGGTTTTTAATAGTTCTGAATCTGGACATGTAGTAGTACAAGCTCACAATCATGCATTGGCAAGTAAAATGTTTGTTAGTCAGTAGCTGTATGAACCACCCTATATAACAAGAGCTGTCGCCTGACAGCATAGCTCGCCTGAATAGGTGCTTGACCATCACACAGTCGCTATGATGGTGTGAATTGCTATGCATAAAACTTCAGGCAAGCATGTCCAATATGACAACATTTATAAACAAAAGCTATCTCAGATACGTCTTAAAATAAAATTAAAATGAAAAAAAAAAAATCCATATGAAATTTCAAAGTCCATGAGCTTCAGGTCAAAGAACTAAGCAGATAGGGGGTGGGGGTGGGAGTGGGAGTAGGGGTGGGGGGCTAGGATGTATCAAACCTTGAACCATTATCTAACATCAGTCCAACGTATAAGTATCAACTAAGTCCATCATGGCACTGTGAAATTATGTCTTCATTGATATAAAATTTTAACCAAATTTCAAAGTCAATGACCTTGACTTCAAGGTCATCCAGTGGGGTAGAGGGGTAAGTATAAAGTGTTTTATAAAAACTCAAAAAAGCGTCTAACATCAGTAAAAGTGTAAACTAAATCTCTGCCCAAGCATTATGAATCAGTATGCAATTAGAAAACTTTAATAAAGACCAAATTTCCTAAGTCCCTGACCTTGACATCAAGGTCACCGAGCAGGGCTGGGGTAGTATACTGCAAAACTTTGGACTGATCTCTAACTACAGTGCAAATATAAAAAGAATTCATCTATGGGTTCAGGAAATATATGTCTTTAAAAAACTTTAACCAAAACATCCAATCAATAAAATGACAATTTTCTAAGTCCTTGACCTTGACATCAAGGTCACTGAGGGGGTGGGGGTAGAACCATCAAAAATTTTAAACCAATATCTATCTTCAGTGCAAGTATCAAAGGAATCCATCCATGGGTTAGGGAGATATTGGGCTTTATAAAACTTTAACCAAAACATCCAGTCCAAAAAAACTCCCAATTTTCTAAGTCCATGACCTGGACATCAAGGTCACTGAGAGGGGTGGGGGTGGTACCCTGTTAAACTTTGGACCAATATCTAACTACAGTGCAAGTATCAAAAGAATCCACCCATGGGTTAAGGAGATATAGGTCTTTAAAAAACTTTAACCAAAACATCCAATTCGAACGCCGACGCGGACGCGGACGTGGACTCCGACGCCGTGGTGACAACAATAGCTCTTCCTGAACTTTCGTTCAGGCGAGCTAAAAAGAGACTTGCCCTATTTTCATGCTTAACAAGTACATTACTTTTCATAAATGTCTATGGTGTATGCCAAGTTTTACGGGAGACAGAATCTGTTACTTCCTGTGTCCTGTGTGTGCTGTCACGCAGAGCTCCAGATAAGAGGGGGTATTGATGATAATTCAAAGATAATTTTTCTTATTTCTCTATGAAAACATATGTTGTGACCCCTCATTAGAACCGTCTCGATTAGACGGTTCTAATGATGGGTCACAAAATATGTTTTTGTGGAGAAGTAATGATAATTATCCCTACATTATCTATGTTACCCCCTCTTATCTGGAGCACTGACTGTTTGCTTCGCTGAATGATATATCTCTTCTAAAAAGGGTCTACTCTTAGTGAAAAGAATTTGCTCCATTAAGTGTTGATCCCTGCTGAGAAAGGGGGTGAAAATGAAAGGTGAAAATGAAAATGGCAGAGTTGCTTCCTCTGAAAGTTTATCCAATCACCTTCAGTTCAGTTCAGTTCAATTCTCTTATCGACGTTACCCAAGTGGCTCAACGGTATGTAACCATAGTTGCACACACTTGGCGCCGTGTGTTCGTCCAATCCAATCACCTTCTGGTATCTGACTCTATATATAGTTATCATATTTCTAATTAAGGACTACCCTAAAGTGCTTAAATATTAAAAAAAAAATTTTTTTTAATATTTAAGCAAATTAAGGTATTTTCCCATGTGATATGACTGATCAGTCAAATACTGAATATGCAAAACTAATGACTGATCTAGGATACTGAAATCAGTCAAAGATCTAAAGTCAAATCTGAAAATAGGACATGCAGAAATGGTCCAAGATCTGAAATAAGGCACTCTCTTCAATGATGGGCAGTCACTTTTCTGTGCTCCTTCATTTTCACAACACTTGATTTCTCTTCAGTAAGTAGCATTTCCACTTCAAAATTCGTTCAAATGGTCATAAGTCTTTTACAGCTATGTATTAACCAGATTTTGATAATATTTCTGTCATAATTTTCAGTTTATTCTCCTCAACAATAATTCCGTGGGGCTGTGTGTCTCACCTGTCTGCACACTGTCACAATGAGGCCACTGTACTACATGTACTTCTGGAGCTAAACCAGAAAATGTGACAAAAGTGTATGCCCCTGGTGATGCTCACACTGGAGACCCAATACACTGCTCTCTTGCTTAGTGTTATTCACATGTGAGATAAAAACATATACTGTGATGCCTCATTAGAACTGCCTCAGTATGAGGGTCACAACATATGTTTTAATGGAGGAATATGAAAATTACCGTGAAATTATCCTGGAATTATCATCAAAACACCTTATCTACAACATTGGTCCGTGTAACCCAGCAGCACTCCAGATAAGAAGGGGTTCAGGGATAATTTAGGGATAATTTTCCTTATTTCACTATGAAAACATATGTTGAGATCCCTCATTAGAACCGTCTCGTTGAGACGGTTCTAATGTCGGGTCACAACATATGTTTTTGTTGAGAAATAAGAAAAATTATCTCAGAATTATCCTCAAAATCTCTCCTTATCTGGAGCTCTGTAGTAACCTGAGAGATCATAACCTTCTTTTCTTTAAAGATCATTTATTCCATTTTGTAATATTTGAGATCATTCAGTCCTCCTCATAGAAAGCTTGTATTGTTTTTTCGTATTTTTTCACAACAATTGGTCGTCGTAACTTTAACGTTGGACCTGAAGAGATACCAAAGTTTTGCATTACAGAAATAAGTACTTGAATGTGCGTAAATTTTGGAACGCCTAAAAATAATTAATTTTCCATTTGGAACATATGAAAAATTAATTATTTTAGGTGTCCCAATACTTCAGCACATTATGGTCAATGTTTATGTTCACACTGAAAGAAATAATTGCATTAAAAGATGTTTCTATTAGAGCCATAAGTACACTGTTTAAGAGCACAGAATCTTGTTTCCCAAAATTCAAAATTAAATTCTGAAATCTTTTATCAGGATAAATACTGTAAACCAATTTAATTTCGTAAGCTGTTCATATTTGCAACTTTTACAAGGAAGATTATTTCACGAGACAAAATCACCATGAACTTCTAAATCTGCACTGTTAACAATAGAGAAAATCAAGTAGATATTGAAAACTTATAATTGTGAAATTGGCTGCCACAAAAAACTACACATAAGCCCCTACATGACAAAAACAACAAAGTGGCATGTGCCCCCAGCAAAGACTCAGATCAGCCTGGGCATCCACCCTGTCTGATCACAGTCTTGGTTAGCTTAGACCCTTAGCTATCCTTCAAGTGCACAGCAAAGACTCTGATCAGACTGGGCGGATGCCCAGGCTGATCTGTGTCTTTGCATGGGGTACATGCCACTCAGTTGGTTCTGTTGTGCTATGGCTCATATGGAGTCCTTAAATGGACAATGCCTGTGAAACACTTACCCAGTTCCCCACCAGGCAAAGAAAAATCTTTCGGCAAAATGGACCACTTCTGAACCTTAGCTGCCCTAGATACGGCTCTCTCATTGGCTTTATCAACACCTGCCTGAATTGCTACCAGAATTGTCTTGTCACCGAGAGCTTCTGTAACAGTCATAGCATTACTGCCCACAGACTTACACCAGTTCAAAGCCTCCACTGTTAGATTATCTAATGGCTCCATTGTGTCCTGATTAACTTCTACCTGAGAATAAGAGCAAGTATTATGTTTTTCATCTTGCCTTTAGGTAACTGACTTTTTAATGATGCAGTCTAGCATCGGAAAGCTACCGAATCTAGTCCTTAAAATAAAAGGCAACATGCGAAAAGATGTTTAAAACTATACACACCGCACAATTCTAGCTTTGCATCTGTACAAATCAGGATGCTTTAACTATGTTAGCAAAATATTGCAAAAATTTAATCCAATACTATTCATTCTGAACAAATTGCTATCAGCATCACCCTTAGATCTTGCTCAGCCCCGGATCCAGGGGGTGGGCTTTGGGGCTTCAGCCCCGCCATCTGGGCCTCTGTGTTATGTATAATATGTATGCATCCAGATAATAAGGAGTATCTGATGACAGTTTGAAGTATTTTATCCATGTGGTTAGATTAAAATATATGTTGTGACATCTCATTAGAATCGCCTCGCCGAGGCGATTCTAATAAGATATCACAACGTATATTTCAAGGAAAAAATGACATCAACAATTCTCATCAATTGAGCCCTTATTATGTCATATATTTTCAAGCCCCTCCCACATGCATACATCTCGGAGCCTCCCAGCCCCACCAGTTATCCAAAGCCCCACCAGTACGGGGTGGTCTGGATCCGGGTCTGTTGCTTAATTCAAACCTTAGTCTATCTCAACCCACTTATGGGTACTTAAGTTGTGTTGCACATAGTTAATGTGAAGAAAAATCATTTCAGAATTATCCCCAAAACCCCACCTATCTTGGGGTCTGCCCCAGTTTTGTGACAACAATTATTCCTACCTTCAATGTGATCAGCATAGACAAGAATTTTTTCTTATCTCCAATCAGCATACAGTTACTGACACAAGGTAAATATTCCTTAACTGTGTCTTCAATAGGGACTGGGGGAATATTCTCTCCACCTGCGGTGATAATCAGTTCTGCAAAAGTATCAAAAACAAAATACAAATTTCAGTGAATGAGTAAACTGTCAAGGGAAGCAACTCTGCTATATTTTCTGCCTCCCTTCTAACTGAAGGTCTACTCTAAAAGGAAAGAATTTGCTCCCCTAAGAGTAAATTGTTTTCTTAACTAGCAGACCCATTTCTGAATTTTCATATTCCAGGAAAGCACACAGGAAATCACAAAAGTTGTATCTCTTGTAACAAGACCTGTCTGCATACAGGATAGCTCGCCTGACAGCGCCTTGTCCATCACTTAAAAAAAAAAATAGCCATCAGAGGAGATGGCAAATCCCCCGACCAAAGGCCCCCTGTGACCCGGTAAACAGGGTGCACTTCAAAATGCATATAAATAGTATACTGTCATTCTTTTATGCTCCTTATTGACATTATCTGTTTAATAGATGCATGATTATCTAACACTCAGACCGAAACAGTATGCCAGATTGCTAAAAAGAGGTAAAATCTCAAATAGCAACCATGAAGACAATGTATTGCATATGATACATTGAACATTTCAAAATGTGTGAATAACTTCTAAAGTATAAGCCCTACAAATCTAATTTTGAGCTCTCTAGTAAGTGAATTTGGACAAGGAATCCGAATCTTGAAAAAAAAAAAAAAAAAAAAAATTGGGGGGTGGGGGGGTACTCGGAAAAGTATTAGAGCAAGAGTTGTCATTCTTGTATGAGACAAACTGTCATGATCTGATCTCCATATCTTTGAAGTATCATAAAAATATTTCAAAGGGTATTCAAGTTATGGAGCGGACACTAAATCACACCTAAAACCATCAAGGGGAAATAACTCAAAAAAATAGAAAGCAAGAGTTGTCTTTTTTGTTCGTGACACATCGTCATGACCTGCTCTACATATCTGTGAAGTATCATGAAAATACTTCAAAGGGTATTCAAGTTATGGAGCGGACACGAATCTGCAAAAAATTCACCAAAGGGGAAATTCTTATACAAGGGTATATAAGGGTATTCAAGTTATGGAGCGGACACTAAATCACACCTAAAACCATCAAGGGGAAATAACTCAAAAAAATAGAAAGCAAGAGTTGTCATTCTTATTCGCGACACATCGTCATGACCTGTTCTACATATCTGTGAAGTATCATGAAAATATTTCAAAGAGAATTTAAGATATGGAGCGGACACGAAATCACACCTAAAACCATCAAGGGGAAATAACTCAAAAAGTAAGAAAGCAAGAGTTGTCCTTCTTGTTCGCGACACATCGTCATGACCTGCTCTACATATCTGTTAAGTATCATGAAAATATTCCAAAGGGTATTCAAGTTACAGAGCGGACACGAATCTGCAAAAAATTCACCAAAGGGGAAATAACTAAAAAATTACAAAAGCAAGAGTTATCATTCTTGCACGCGACACATCGCCATGACCTGTTCTACATAACTGTGAAGTATCATGAAAATATTCCAAACGGTATTCAAGATATGGAGCGGACAAGAAAATGTTTACGGACGGACAGACGGATGGACGGACGGACAGACGGACAGACGGACAGAGGCCAGGCTCATCGCTATATCCCCCGAACCTTTCGGTCGGGGGATAAAAAGCTTTGTTGTGAAATTTTAATGTGTGACACCCTGCCTACCCCAATGCCGACCCTGAAATCAGGATGACACCAATAGCTACCTGCATGTTTGTACAAGCAAGCTATAAAATGGTGAAAAAGGAGGTTTACGGATAAACCATAAGGCCCACACCACCACTCTGGTTTACCCAATGCTATCAGAACCAGTCTTTAAACATAACACAGTGCTCCAAAAGGGATAATTTAGTGATAGACAGAAATACTCATATCTAAGAAATAATTTTTCTTTACCCGTGAATTATCACTGATTAACATGTTGTTGGAGGGCAGATCAAGAAAAATAGTATTCACGACAGCAAAGCCAGAGTGAATTAATACTGGTATCTGCCTGACAACAGCTGTTAATCAGCAATAATTTACTGGTATGGAAAAATTATTTCAATTCTAACATTACGTAGAATGAAAATGCACGGATATTGCCATGTTTTCTTTTTGACTCTTGAGGTGCTTGTTGCCTGAAGTTAAATGTTTACATCCCATGTCATCAAGGCACAAAATGTGCATGCTGAGCATTAGCAACGAGATTTATCACATATTTTCCAATGATGCCGCTTCCTATATGCTCAGTGGGAAAAATGTTTACATCATGTTTGAAAAAGGATTCTTTCATCATTAAAACAATTTTCCAACACCTTAAGCTAGAAGAAAACATTATGCCATTAAAGAAAACCATATAAAGATTCTAGCTTGTAAAGTCCCTGAGAAAACTTTGACACACATTTTCATAAAAATAAAAAAAATCTTATGGAAAACCAAATCCAGTATAGCCTCACTTTTTCAAAGCTGAACTATACTTATATACCTTCCAGCAAGTTATGAACATTTCCCAAACGTACAATTTGAATCTAGTAACTAAGTATTAATTTATGTCATAAGTGATGCGAAAGACCTGTACAGAGCTCTTGATAAGAAAGAGATGATTTAGGGACAATTTTCTATATATCTCCATAAAAACCTAACTTGTGACTCACCTTTAGAACCGTCTCACCGAGACAGTTCAAATGATGGGTCACAATATATGTTTTACAAAAACTTAACTTGTGACTCACCTTTAGAACCGTCTCACCGAGACAGTTCAAATGACGGGTCACAACATATGTTTTACAAAAACTTAAGTTGTGACTCACCTTTAGAACCGTCTCACCGAGACAGTTCAAATGACGGGTCACAACATATGTTTTACAAAAACTGAACTTGCGACTCACCTTTAGAACCGTCTCACCGAGACAGTTCAAATGATGGGTCACAACATATGTTTTACAAAAACTTAACTTGTGACTCACCTTTAGAACCGTCTCACCGAGACAGTTCAAATGACGGGTCACAACATATGTTTTACAAAAACTTAACTTGTGACTCACCTTTAGAACCGTCTCACCGAGACAGTTCAAATGATGGGTCACAATATATGTTTTACAAAAACTAAAGTTGTGACTCACCTTTAGAACCATCTCATCGAGACAGTTCAAATGATGGGTCACAATATATGTTTTACAAAAACTTAACTTGTGACTCACCTTTAGAACCATCTCACCGAGACAGTTCAAATGACGGGTCACAACATATGTTTTACAAAAACTAAAGTTGTGATTCACCTTTAGAACCATCTCACCGAGACAGTTCAAATGACGGGTCACAACATATGTTTTCATTGGGATGCAAAGGAAATTATCTTAGAATTATCTTCAAAACCCCACCATACCTGCAGCTCTGTGTTAAATCACAGTGACTTGGCATCCTACCTTTAATTCTTCCCGTGATGTATAAGAAACCATTGTCGTCTTTCTTCCCTATATCGCCAGAATGAAGCCAGCCATCTTTCTGTATAGTCTCATGTGTTTGTTCTTCTTTGTTCAGGTACCCCATGAACACGTGTCGGCCCCAGTAGCACAACTGTAATTAAATTATTACTATATTTACTTGGCTATTAAATGAAGTTTTCTCCCTCTCTAGAGTAACACCAAATATCTAAATCAGTCTTATGGACACTCGTCCCAGTTGCACAACTAGAAGTTTATAATAATCATATTTAGTTGATTACAAGATCAGGTTTCATCTTAATATTTGATATGATACTAAATGAACAGTGAGGCGATAAAACCAACAAGTAAACTCGGTGAATTTATATCCCCCGCCGAAGAGGCCCTGATTTGTTGTTTATGTATAAGTTTCATAGAATTCTATACATTGGCGACTTAGTTATGGCTGAATTTGTCAATTATAAATTGATTCAAGGGCAATAACTCTTGCACAACTGATACCATTCAGATGAAACTTTATGTGCATAACAGCATTATGGTCATACATAATTGGTTTAAGTTTCATGAAGTTTCAGTAATTGGTTACTTAGTTATGGCTCATTTTATTGATTTTAAGTCAATTCAAGGGCAATAACTCATGCATTACTGAAGCCAGTCTGATGAAACTTAAAGTGCATAACCATGTTATGGTGATATATATATTTAGTTTAAGTTTCATGAAGTTTCGATAATTGGTTACATAGTTATGGCTCATTTTATTGATTTTAAGTCAATTCAAGGGCAATAACTCATGCATTACTGAAGCCAGTCTGATGAAACTTCACGTGCATAACCATGTTATGGTGATATATATTTAGTTTAAGTTTCATGAAGTTTCGATAATTGGTTACATAGTTATGGCTCATTTTATTGATTTTAAGTCAATTCAAGGGCAATAAATCATGCATTACTGAAGCCAGTCTGATGAAACTTAATGTGCATCAGGGGTTTATGGTGATACATATTCAATCTAAGTTTCATGAAAATCCATGGACATGGAGAAAACTATATCCCTCCGCCTTCGGCGGGGGATAACAAATTGGCATGTGTGTCCAGCTAAGACTCAGATTAGCCGCGGCATCAGCTTTGTCTAATCAGTCTTCCCAGAGGGCATAGAGGTAGGTTAGATCCTTTGCTACCCTTAAATTGCATAAAGAGTACTCTGATCAGACTTGGCAGATGCCCATGCTTATCTGAGTCTTCAATGAGCGCAAATGTCAGTTTGTTGGTTTTGTGGTGTTGTGGCTCAAAAGTTCTTGGAATATTTTCTATAAAATCTTTGCATGACTAGTCATGTGAAGAGAAAAATTGTTAATTTAGACTGAAACTGAAATAAAATAGAATAGTTTGCTTTTTTTTCAATGCAGTAATGCATCTAAAGGATTCAGATGGAATGTCAAACAGTAGAGATCCTTATTAGACTTCTCATTTAAAGGCCCTTGCTGAAAATGGTCAGTTGTTCCACCCAACTTTCTAACTAATAGGTGTGAAATGGTTATGCCACTGTGATCATTACCTATAATTAATATGAGAGTAGTTCTTATCAACATCAAAGAAACTTATCATGTATAGACCAGACAGTAGCACTGCTAGTAGCAATATCTTTTTCAAAGATTCAGAGTACTTTTGTTACATGCTTCTCTTAATACATGTATTCAACCCCAGTCTACTAGGGCATACCCTCCAACTGGGGTGGAGGAAAGGCTAGCTCAGATAAAACGTGGTTGATATTTTCTCAGTCTTACTTATGTGGATCTGAGATGATAAATAAATAGCCTGAAAACCTTAGCCGAAAAAAATATATATGCATATTTGAAGTTTCGGCTAGAAAATATTAGGTATGGTAGGTCGGATTAAAAAAAATGTTTCAAATTTTTATATGAAATTGTGGCTGTTTTCTGTCGTTTTCAGTAATTTCGGTAAACCCACTTTAATATCACTAAGTCTTTTCTACACACTTATCCCTTTCTGCAAATCAACAGAGCCACTCATATTTTCTTATCAGACAAAAAATTGAATATGTGGTATCTTTAGCACAGTGAGCAAATTATCCAAACTGACACAGCAAATCAAGATGATATTGACTGCATGTAATATAACTTGTGACAGTGAAGCGATTTTTCAATTGATTTTGAAATCGGGCTAACCATACCCACCCTGGGTGGGAAATATGCTGCAGTTTTATGTCATAATGTTCACAGCAGGATGTGGGTCACCGGAATGACTTTTTTTATTAAAATTAGAGATTCAAGTCACTGGTCTGCCAGTTGAAATGATGAGCTAATAAGTTTTGAGTGTGCAATGTATATATATATCTGGTCAGCCTACTGAGTGTCAAGCTGTACAACTGATAGGTACATATAAGGGTTATTATGAATTGCATGATGACATTATTAACACCTATTTGCTACAAAGCATGCTGGCTTTCAGCAAAGGGCTTTCAGAACAGTCCGAACAAGTCTGCACTATTTGGGAGACACTATCTGTTCCACTACTTAGGTTTTTTTACCGCAATTCAGGTATCCTTATTCAGGATGTCAATCATCAATTATTCCCTTTTATAATCACACCAAAGTCAAAAAGTATTATTGAACATAATCCATCATCAGCACGTCGACGCATCCTGGACACAGCACCAGATAAAGTGGGATTTTGAGGATAATTTAAAAATAATTCGAAGATATTTTGAATTTCTTATTTCTCAATGAAAACTTATGTTGTGACCCCTCATTCGAACCGTCTTGCGAGACGGTTCTAATGAGGGGTAACAGCATAGCTTAGGGATGAAGAATTATGGAAAATTATCTCTAAATTATCCCCGTTTCTCTTTCTTATTTGAAGCACTGATAACACTACTTCATCGAGAAAATGCAGAATCCCATTCCTCACCTCTCCATTGCCATCAACATCTGGCTTTTCAATTTTGGTCTCTACCCCAAATAACTCTTTCCCAACACTGGTTAGTCTGAAGTCTTCACTAACACAAAATGTATGGGGACCTGGTAAAACAAAAATAACTTTCAATAGTGAAGTTTGCATATCATATGTTTAACAGAAGCAATTAGTCATAATACTGCTTGCTGTATTAAGTCTAATAAATACATCCCCTTCCAACTGCAACCCCACTCCCTCCTCCCTTCTTTTCCTACTTTTATTTTTTCAGCAGCACTGTATAATGGACAAAGCAAAATCTCATAAATTCTAAGTTCAAAATCCACTGATATAGTAAAATTCATACAATTTTGAAGGTCACTTTGTGTTTCTGAGTAAAGTGCATCATGGTCAAATGGTTAGAGATGCTCAGTTAAGGTGCAGAAGGACATGGTTCCAATCCCTAATAAGGCAGCAAAGGACAGATCTGTCAACCCACCCGTAAATGGGTACTTTTTTTCAAATCTGGAAATGTTAAAGGCAGAGAAAGGAAATGGGCTCTGTCATTCATACAAATACCCATGATACGGTGGGCCACAAACACCCACTGCCCCTACTGCCGAAAGACTATGGGAAACGTTTGAAAGTGCCTTCAACAAAACACTAAGTGACCTTTAAAATAAAAATGCATTGATAAGTTAACATTTAGGTTCTAAATAAACCCTTTTCCCTAAGATTTAATGTCCCTGTATAATATTTAATACGAAGAGCATTGCAACAACCATATCGGAACAATCAGTGAAGAAATATTCTGAAGATATCAAAATTTTGTTGTGTTGTCAGACTTATACTGTAGTTTACGCTTATCAGATTTAAAACCAGTTGCTCAGAGATTACAAAGTTATATACCTACCTGAACATTCACTCATTCCATACACTTCCAATAATGGCATGTTGAGACTTGCAAAGTAATCCAGGGTCTCTTTAGAGATAGGAGCAGCCCCACTCCCAAATCTACTACATTTGTCCAACCCCAGAGCACCATGAACCTTCCTCAACAACATGTTGGCTATCGTCCAACCCCAGGGCACACTTTTGCTGAAAGAAAAAGTTTTTTTGCTACTAGAAGAGCAGTCTGATATGGGTCTGCACTGTTTGTTCAGACCTACCTGTCCCAATACTCAGAAGTCATACCAAGGGCGTAGCTACCTATACGGCAAATACGCAAGTGCGTATTGAAATTTTGTCAAAATTGATAAAATTTCAAAACGCACCTGCATATTTGCATGCTGAAAATTTATAAATTAGACAAGATTTCAATACCATTACAAAAGTGGCTGAAATACTAGCTTTACCTTCAAGAAGTAGAGAATAAAACATGGTTGTGCGTATTATGAAATTGCCCCTAGTTACGCCCCTGCATACTGTAGCTTTGGGCAAGACTTGAGTGTGTCAGTTGTCAAGATGGGTAGAAGTCCCATAAATTTAAATGCAAGAGCTCAACATGACTGAAACATTGCTGACTAGCATATCAGACCACAACTCACTAACTTACCTTCTTTTCAAACATTTTACAATATTACAAAGTCAGATAAAGCACTGTCTTGTTGTAGTATACTGTTCTGTTTGGAAGAAAATGTTATAAATCTAAATTTTAAGAAATGTTATTGCATAAAAAGCAGTGCCAAGAGATATTAACAACCGAGCATCAACAGACGACAAGCCGTGTTTCAACAAGGGTTTTCACGTGCTCTTGATGTACGATGACAGAACTTTCATTATGCTTGAGCCGGGCCACTAAAAAAATCGCCACGCAACTTTGTCTCTCTCGTTTCGGTCGAATTACAAAAATTGGTGGTGGGCTCCCTATGTATGCCTATATGACGTCATCATGCCTTTGTAATCTGACGTCATCGTCACGACACAGGTTTAAAGCGATGTTGTTTACATTCTTACGATGCCAAATGGAGAGTAAATAAGTGTTAAAGAAAACATGCATCTCAAGCTTTCAGCAATCAGGAACTGCAGAATGGTATATGAATGGATCAGGCTTGTTCTGCATGGAAATTATTGCTCAAGGCATCTGCTCTTTGTTGATTAATTTGCAATCTATTTTGCATCAACTACATCGACCATCTCGGACACTTTTCCGAAATACTGAGGTTGAATAGGATGATGGCAGCCATTTCGAATAGAATGAATGCTCTCAGGCCCGGAAAACGAATATTAGTAAACAAATGCACCAGCGGGTTGGCTGTCAAACGGTGAAAAATATAGTGCCAAGTTTTTTCTCAAATTTTGACAAATAGTTGGTTGAATTTATGCAATAACAACGATCAAACATTTGTTTCCAATCCATTAACATTTGCCAGGTCCCCAAGGAGATGTTGAAAACCTCGGCCTTCGGCCTCGGTTTCCAACATCTCCCTCGGGACTTGGCAAACGTTAATCCATGAAAAACCATGTTTTATCCCTATACTGTTGTTGTTTTTTCTGTCGTTATTTTTTTCTATTTTAGTCCATGTCACTGAGCCTTGAATGTAATAAAAAGCAACATCAAAAAGTTTAAGATTAATGGGTACACTTTCAAAGGTAGCAGCACTACCATTTTCTTTTTTGCCTCCCTTCTCAATGGAAAGTCTACTCTTAAAGGAAATAACTTGCTCCCTTAGGAGCAAATTATTTCCTTTAAGAGCAGAACCCCTTTTTCAAGGGCTTTGTCATTCAGATATGTAAACATGAGTCACAAAAGTCATTCCTTCTTTTTGAAAATGGCAGAAAATGTGATGGTGTATCGATATATCTTAATTTATCTGAACCTCTACCTCTGCTCACATTACCTACCCATTCATTTTAGCATATACTCCTCTCTGAGCAACCCCTTTTGCCCAAGTGGACATGGATTTCTTTATTCCTGTTGTCTGTCGACCAATGTCCTGGAGTTTTTCTTGTAACTTCTCCCACACTCTGGGCACCCCTAAAACTCCTGTGGGTTTAATCTCCTTCCATGTGTTAACTAGGGTTCCCTGAAAACAAATCAAGTGAAAACCTCAGTCAAAACCAGATTTAAAACTATTTTTGAAGATATAGTCAGCTCTAAATATCTCAAAGTCCAAATTCATCCCAAACTCCTGATATCTCAAAGTAAATTTTCTGGTACCAGAAAATTTACTTTGAGATATCAGTGGTTTGAGATAAGAGGAATTGAAATGTAAATAAAATAGGTCATGTGTCTGAACTATATCCTTTGATATAAGAGGTACTTTGAGATATCATTGTTCCAGTTATCTAGAGTTGACTGTAATTAAACCAGTAGCTCCAACAATATTACGAAGGATCACCAGTCTTTACCAACTTCTTTAATGGGCGTCCCTTATTTCAAAATACAGAGCAAATGAACCTGTTTTAAGCATCCATTTTTGTGTTCAACTTACACAACTCCTTCATGTAAATGGGTAAACTAGGTATTCTTCCATTTTCATTGTCTGCCGTTTAAACAGGGGTCTACTGTTCTTTCCTCTTGCTTTTGGTGCCAAGAAGTAAAATTTGAAAAGTGAAAGTGAAATTTCATTAGAATGGGGATAACTATTTGAAAATTGTCATTTGAGGAGGTACACTGTCAGGTTTAATAGTTAGTGTAAACAATATTTTATTCAATATTCTGTACATATATGTGCATACATATAGCAATCTTTTTATAACATGCTAACATACAGTATTAAATGGAAACAGACGTAAGTTGTTGACTTATTTAGAATCCGTCTCCCAAATGGTTTTATAGTTGCAAATTGTGTTTCACTGCTCCAATGACACGTCCCTGTATCACAAAACTAGTGACCATAAAACTAACAAGTTACCTACCCAAATGACAACTTTGAGTACAGTCATCCCCTCGTTTTATCTGCAAGTTCAGAACATTTACTGAACATATAGTCCGGGGGCATATGTAGTTCCCGTGAACATTCGTGTTAATTTTTGGCAACATATATCAACTTCATAAGTGGTGAGTACACAATGGAAAAACACATGTTGCCATTTTTTTCTAGTGACTCTTTGGCCGTAACGATCGATTATATACGTTACCTATGTGTGTTTTTGTTAAAAATCATATAACGCCATGCAAGGCTCCTTATGTTTTAGTTTTATTCTTAGTTTTTTATAGAATCATCTGCAAGTATTAGAAAATACGCCTAAGTTTGTTTTTTCATCGCTACCTACCACGAGTAGCAACGTAAATAACTTTTAATTCAATAACATAGTCCATTATAATACAATTTCCAGAATTAATTTATTGTCTCTCACAGAACAATTATTGATATAATATCCTGGTAGTTATATAGGAAAACTGTTTACTTGGAGTTATCAGCCTTATCACCAAGTGGTGAAAGGGCTTCAAGACGTGTGTTTTATACGTGACGAAACTAAGAATATTTCAAATTGTAATAAATAAAGGCTAGACAAATTCTGAACATGCTCACAGGGTTTTGCTGTGTTCATATTTGTTATAGCATAAACCAAAAATTTTATTGATATTATTGTCCAGCTACTGAATTTTACGATTCTTGAGACAGTAACGTACGTGACATCTTTGTATGTCTAGAAAAAATGCTAAAAAACTGCTAAAAAAATTCTGCAATCATAAACCAGCATTTGATTTGTATAACGGCGCCATATAAAGTGATAAAGTCTGTTTAATAAAGGTGAAACATGATTGGCGATTGGCCCGGTACGTTAAACATCACCAGTAATCAGAAATTCAAAATATTATTGAAAAGATCTGGTACATTGAATGTACAAATTGAACAAATTGAAAGACTCTAACAAAGAAATATAAGCCGATCCTTGAAGAGTGAAACCATACTATAACTATTATCTAAAAAAAAGCTAACGCAAACATTTGCTGACAGAGGATACATACATTCATAAGCATATCACGTAGTTTACGTGACCAAGTGAAACATTATTGTCCAAGTCGAGAAACAATCCACGGGTCAAAACGTCGCACATTAGCTTATTACATAGCTATATCTGGTCTACGTATTTAGTTTATTGCGTAATGAACCAGCCGGGACCTTAAGAATACAGCGTCACAGCCAATTTTATTATAAGTAGAAAGAAAAGAAAGTAAGGAATTCATGTCACTGGCTATCACAGCAGTATATAGAAATACATGTATACACAAACATTTTTCAAAGATTATTTTTATTTCCATGCTATTTTTCCGTTTTCCTACTGATTATATACAACAGTCTCTTAAAAGAATTGGTTCAGCATGAAACCTATGCTAACCTTTGATTTAACAATAAATTTATTTTATTTTTTTGTTTTTATTTTTGTTTACTTATTTATTCTTTTTATTTTCTTTTTTGCGGGACAGAGATCAACAACAGAGTTCTAAGCACATTACGAAATGGCAAGAAAAGATAACAGAGTATTTTGGTGTAGGATATTGCTTCTCAGTTATATCTTAGCGAATCCCAGTTGTTCTTAATAATTCATTGAATCATAATTTTACTTGGCAGCGCGATAACCAAAACAAAGAGAAGGAAAACGGAACGAGTAACAAATACAACCAGTTACTGAGTAGTTTATAAATTTCTCCTATCTTATATGCTCAAACAGTAATATATTAGTTCTGAATAGAAAATAAGCAAATAATTCTAGTAATGCATACTAACCTCAATACCTGTTTTCAAATGATTTCATTGAATGACAATATTACTATATTGCTCAGCAATAATCACGAAATTAAACTTCTTATTTATTAAATCTGACTGCTATTCTGAATGATCCTTGTCCAAATATTTTAAATACAGTAACTAAATGCAGCTTTATGAGTCTGGTAATATCAACACCACAACTGAAGATATATATATATATATATATATATATATATATATATATATATTGAAAGTTGAATGATCGAATTTAAATTCGTCTTTCGTTACATGAAGCTCAGGGCTCGGGAAAACCGGATTTCTTTCGGTCCCGGACCAAAATTTAGAAATTGGGACCGATTGGAAACAGCCCAAAGCCCCCAAAAGTCGGTCCCATACTGGCCCAATTCTTAGGAAATTTTCTCCGATTCGTCCGATAATTGTTACATACGGCCGTTTGATCTTGTCCCGACGTATGAAATATCGCCACTGTCTTTAAAATTCTAGCACGTGTCATAACTAATCGGATTAACGCAGGTGTTAGCCAGACGAAAAGACCGCCTACGGAGCACTGAACCACATGTCAGACCGCCTAACTGTCAATAACGAGTGTCATAATGACGCGCACCCTTACGGCAGTCTGCAAGTCACGATGACTGGGCTTTGGGATGAAAGGTGTTCATCTTTTTTCACGATCGCGAGAATGTAACTGACCTGTATGCGTAGGGCGTATACCGACTTCAAAAGTTTGTGAATGTATCCGTAACAGATGAATGCTGACAAATGTATTGACAAAGTCTGTCCGAAGTTCATTCATATTTGCATTTGCCCTTACAACGGATAGTCTTTCATGTTCCAGACTGTCTGCAATGGAGTTGTTAGGAATACGAACCTATTCCGCGAAAAGTGTAGATTCAAAACGAAAATACATTGTTAATATTAACAGTAACTATTTCCAACAGGTTATGGTCTACGCTCTTGTAAAAATATACAATGTTTTGAATAATGGAACTATAAAATATGAAAATGGAAACGTCCATTTCACCGATTTCCTAGTTATATCGTCATGCAGACCAGTGCGAAAATAATGCCGACCAGTGCACAAAAATAGCAGATTTTGATCAGGGTCTACGCGATTATTATATTGGGTATAATACTAACGGTAGCGTTGATATGCAATTACCTGCTTGTTTATGGGTCAAGCATGTTTTGTCTTTGATGTAAAGATAAAAGACGCCGCTGTGAGTATAACGTACGCAGTGTCATTCTAACTGTGTGACGGCCAAAGGTACCTAAGTACACACACAGATGACTAACAATCGTATCATCCAGCGCAACTAAGCAGTCAGACCGGTCTTTCTGGTTCGCATCTAACTTGAATAATAATGAACGGCGACCTAGCGACAACCGAATACTTCGGTGGAAGCTAGTCAATATATGCTCTTCACATGTTCCGTAAGTCACCATTTCCGACGCGGCCCATTCGGCGGCGGTGGAGGGGAAATTATGCAATTTGGGTACATTAAACAGTACAACCATCATAACTTTTTACGTACGTTTTGTTCACAAACAAACAGAAATGACCGTCAATTTTAATGCAATGGGCTTGAACCGGTTGTCTCCCCTGTCCACCTGTCAATCAAGTGTGATGTCTTCTATCACGTCCGCTTTGCCTACGAACACGTTCTAGTCTTGTATTTGCTTTTACATGTGTAGCTAAACGTCTTAAAATGTTTGAAACCAAGAACTCTATCAAACACAACAATGTACGACCACTGTACGGAAATCGGGATTAATTCATAGGACTTCGCTTGTTGTCATTAGTTTTCGTGACATGTATCAATTTTTTCCAATGGAAATTAGTTAGGTGATGACAACACTGGACCGATTCATTTTTCAATATTTCCCGAGCCCTGATGAAGCTGCTTGTGATAATGTATCAGAACACAGACATGGGGTGTACAGAACTACCTGACCAAATAAATCTTGGTAATATTACATTATGAGCGAAACATGTCAGTAACAGACCGATAATAAGACACTCTGCTTCTCATAAAATCATATTTTTTCATTGTTACAATGTCAGAGTGACAATAATATGTTGCAGTGTAACCGATCAGAGAAACCCAGGGTAACGTTGATTACAATTCAGTATGTAAGTTACAATAATTAGATTAACACAAACTTGCTTATGGGGCAGTACTGTTCAAAGGGCTGTTGAATGAGAATACAATCGACATCATAGCAACAAGGGTGTTAATAATGGTCGACTGATCCAATACTTCTGTCAACTGTCTCAGCTGACAGGCTCTTTTGCGTGTAGATTGTCTGATTGGCACGGTCATCAGCACGGATAGGCAAATAGCTATCACCTCTGTGACAGCTCTAAATCTAGACTTGAATCACATATGCCTACTATCACATATTTTCCTTGTCGCATGTAATTTTAAATGACGAATTTTATGATGTTGCTATAAGTCAAAGTAAATGTTAAGAAAGTTCTACATGCTTCAGATGTAAAGATCTATATGCGTCTTGTTGAGTTCTTAAGTGTATTAAACAGCAAGCTTTGCCATCTTAGTACTAGTGGTAAGTTAAATGTTCTCTGGCATCTGAAAATTGAGCTTTTGAAAGCAGTTTTCTCAATGAAAAACATATCCCTGATAGGTTACAAACATGTAACGTAATGTTACTGTTACATTGCCTTTCAAGTACAGTACAACTCCATTTAATCATAGTTTAAAGACATATACCATTGGTGTTTCTTCACAATTTGATGTATATCTGTTAGCATGAGGCGTCAAATATTACACTGAAGGGCTACATCATCTACAGTTAGCAATTATCGTCAATTAAGAGAAATTCCTAAGAAAAAAAGTTGCATTTCTTCAGCAGGCAATGCCATTGCTTAATGCTATGTAGCTAATTCAAAATATACAAGAAGTTTTTTTAAAAGATGGGCATGATTTAATCAGAAGAGACAGAGTGTCTGTATTAAAAACAACACATTCTAAATTCATTCCAGCGATTTATTCAGATCGTGGTTGTTTATTTTATTATTTATTATTAATTTTATTTATTTTTAGCTATAGTGATATACGTTACAGGTCTTGCGTGACAGCTAACTTATCTTTTTGAAAATAATGTCAGTTCGTTTTTATATATCAAGATATTTAAAAAAAAGCCATATTTATAAATTTAATTGTTCTCTACATTTCATATGTAATAGCTGGCTGCTGTAAAGCTAATGTTACCCACCCACTACGTTGATCAGTTTCTTGATAAAACACAGAAATATACAACTTTTGAGCTTCAAAGAGCCCGCCCTTGATGACTATGATAAAGGCATAAAATTAGAAGCAATGCCTACAGGATCCCACTTGTATTGCACATGACCCTGGTTTGTTATCCCTTGGGTAAATTACAGTTATGTAACGTAATGTTACTGTCTGGGTGCCTTTGTGATAAACACCAATGTTATTATAGGAGAGTGACTGTAAGAATAGCACTTTTCATGCTTACACGTACCTTTTTCATTTTAAGACATGATACAGACTTCAATCACCATTAGCTCTTCTTCAAAACTTAAAAAATAAGTTACATTCTGTCTTCAGTTGATATTGCCACTGCTAACTGATATTGCTACCGCTAACTGCAACCTAACTGATTCAAAATATATTAAGAAATTATTTCAAAGATAAGATGAGCATGATTCAAAGACAAGTGATATCTTATGCTCATTAAGGACCACATGAATAAACTTCATTCCAATGGGTCATTCGAATTTTTGGTTACAGTTATATACGTTACAAATATATCATGACAGTTGAGCAATATTTTAGGACTACATTTTGCTTTTTGTGTATTAGAATGTTCAAAAAGGCATACTTATGACATAAAACATTTTCTACAACTCATTTGTTACAACTGGGTGTTGTATTGGGTCAGCATTACCCCACCCACTACTTTGGCCATTTTCTAGGTAAAATGGTGAAAGAAAAAATGGCAACAACCATTTTTCACCTTCTAAAAGACTGTCCTAAGTGACTATGATAAGGGCATAAAATTAACATTCATGTTCACGGGACCCCTTTTTTACGACATATGCCCCTGGACTAATATTATACATACCTTGAGGGCATCTGGTTGAGCAAAGTAGACAGCATATGCACCTTTTATAGGAATGATCAGGTCAAGCATCTGGGCTGCAATGTGGCTCAAAGGGAGGTAACTCACATACACTTCCTTCCCATAAGTACCTTTCAATTTTCGGATAGTCATATCTGCTGTCCATGTTAACTGTAAAAAGTGTGAAAATTATTGGCATATGTCAGTTCAAACCACAACATTACATGACATGAAATCAGCTAAAGGCAGCATCTGGCCTGTCTGCGCATAGTCACAAAACAGAGCTAGATCTGCAAACTTGATGAAAGTTTATGCTGCTGCTGTTGATGCAGCCGCTACTACAACAAAATAATACCTATGACTTGCTTCTACTTGTCAGAAGCAAAACAAACCTACAACTTTAGGCCATTTTTTTTCTCAAATTAACACTATAATATTTTAATATTAAGGCCAATGTGTCAACTTTCAAATTAAGTCAAACTGGCAAGTTTCAAACTGAGGCCATTGTGGCAATTAGCAAGTTTTCAAATTGAGGCCACACAGCATTTTCAAATTGGGGCTGTAACATCTAAGGAGCCCTGGAAGCTCAGAGGGTTAAGCACTGGCCTGCTAAGCTATTGGCCCACTAGAGGTGGAATTCTTTCCAACTATAAACAGGACTCCATTGCACACAGCATTATTACCTTTCCATTAACTCGAAATAACTGAAATACTG
Source organism: Ctena decussata (assembly GCA_963989385.1). Lineage (NCBI taxonomy): Eukaryota > Metazoa > Mollusca > Bivalvia > Lucinida > Lucinidae > Ctena > Ctena decussata. The sequence goes on from OZ022505.1 coordinate 60,728,896, forward strand.
TTTAAAAGGATCTAAAGCTGTAAGTCATCAATTTATCCATTGTAGCATCAACTTTAAACGGAGCCGCGACATGAGTAAACCAACAAAGTGGTTGTGTCCCTAGCGCTGACTCAGATCAGCCTGGACATCTGCCCAGTCTGATCAGATTCTTCCCTGTGCAATTAAAAGGTAGGTAAGGCCCCAAGCTACCTCCATGCGGCCAGTGAAGACTCTGATAAGACTGGGCGGAAGACTCTGATCAGACTGGGCAGATGCCCAGGCTAATCTGAGTTTTCATTAGGCCCACATGCGGCTTTGTTGGTTATGTTGGTTTTCTCGTGTGGCAGCTCAATACAGACATACACATAGTGTCAATTCTGAAATTTTCAATTCAAGGGTATAGTAGCAATTTTAAATCTTTTCAACAAGCCAAACAGTGATTCAACGACCAAGTGTGAAAAGCAGGATCACTATTCTATTTGTTACTTTAACCCTATTGCACTGAGAACTGCCAAAACTCCACTGAGTTTTGGCAGTTCTCAGTGCAATAGGGTTAAGACCTGCTACGTATGATATAAAAGACAAGGAAATAAACAAACATATTCTCAACTCACATTATCATGGCTCAACATCACAGCTTTTGGATTTCCAGTTGTACCTGACTGAAGGAAATGAAGATTGTCAGTTTTAAGAAGTCATAATATGGGCCATGCGACGAGGTAATACAAGCCGTGGCACGAAAAAAACAACAAAGTGGTATGTGCACCCAGTAAAGACTTGGATCAGCCTGAACGCTTAAAAGGTAGCTCAGGGTCTAAGCTAGCTTCCAATGGACAGCAAAGACTCTGATCAGACTGGGCGGATGCCCAGGCTGATCTGAGTCTTTGCTGTGCACACATGCCACTTCGTTGGTTTTGGCGTGTCACGGCTCAATTATAAATTATTGGTGACTATTATTATTGCTGTGCACACATGCCACTTCGTTGGTTTTGGCGTGTCACGGCTCAATTATAAATTATTGGTGACTAAGGTGTTGGACCTGATGTGATGTTAACCAGAGAATGGCATTCAGCCAATACTGAATTACAGTACACAGCATCCCCATAAACAAAATTTGCCATCATAAACTTGATTTACTTTTTGCGACCATAAAATTGATGATTAACCTCCCCCAATTCAATTATCCCCTCTTGTGCTGTTTTTCACATATCCACGTTTCCAAGTGTACTACTTGCATCTAAAACAGGAGCTTTAAGCAACGTAACATAAGATGTCCACCAATGAGAAGCAATGTTCTGTAATGAGGTCAGGCCTTTCAAATCAGACGACACATCACATTTGTAAGTGCATCAGACTAAATTTTCTATTCAATCATTAAATCTAAATTCTAAGGCAATTACATATGCAACACGACGTCTGATTGGATAACCTGAAAAATTTGCGACGGTATATCTTGCATATCATTATACAGTGTCGCTTCTCATTGGCAAGCGTCTGGTTTTATGTAGCTTAAAGTGCTTGCTTTGGATGCAAAGTAGTACAAGAAAATCGGTGGAACCGATGGATGCTCCCCGAAGGCTTGGAATAGGAGAATGGGTATCCTGGTGAAGGAGTGATTTTCTGTGTAAATTAAATGCAATTTAAAATGGAAAAAAAATACTTCTCTTCAATACTTTTAGAGCAATGCTCTGGCCATGCATACAACTGAGAAAAAATAAGAAAGGAAGTAACCTGAAAATAAATTAGGATACAGTTATGGTTCTTCTGCTCTGCACTTCTTGTCATTACCCTCTAATATCAATATGCCAAGTTTCATTCAGGTTCTCTTAAATTTGTACAGAGATATACTCCGGAAAAGCTAAATAACTGAAAAAATTAGGAAACGAGCTAACTCTGTAATTACTAAAGGTAGGGTTATAGTTCTTAAGCAATGCACTTCCTTTTATTACCCTCTATCATTGTGTTAAGTTTCATTTAGTTTCCTTCAATACTTCCTAAGATATGCTCCATACAAGCAAACTATAGCAAAAATTAAGAAGGGAGCATACACTGTAATCACTTTTGACAGGGTTATAGTTCTTGTGTTCTGCACTTTCACTCATTGCCCTCTATCAGTGTGTGAAGTTTCATTACGTTCCCTTTTATGCTCTGGACATGCAAAATACTGAAAAAAGGAAGGGAGCTAACTTTGTAAATGCTTAACACAGGGTTATGGTTCTTGTGCTCTGCACTTTTTCTTATTGTCCTCTTTCAGTGTATGAAGTTTCAAAAAGTTCCCTTTAATGCATACTTTTGGAGATATGCACCGGACAAGCTTAATATTGAAACAAGAGGCCCAATTGGGCCTGATATCGCTCACCTGGCTTTTGTATCTGAATGGTCCCCATTCTGATACAAAATTGGTCCAATTCCAGAGATTTTCTCAATTTCACATTTTGCTGCTTTTAGTAACAGAGGCCAACTTGTCTGGTCTTTATATATTTACTTTTGAAACACCTCAAGGCAAGAATCATTTTGCCATAAATTTCATCAAAATCCATTCAGGGGTTACTGAGATATTGTCAGTTTCATGTTTTGTGCTATTTTTAGTAACGGCAGATGGGGGCCATCTTAGAATGCCAAAATGCAAAAAATTGAAAAGCTTTCATGCAAGGACCATTTTGACACAAAATTGGTCCAGTTCCATTATAATTTTCTAATTTTCAAATTTTGCTATTTTAAGTAACAGAGGCCAACTTGACGGGTCAATATTTGTTAATTTGTGAAACACATCAAAGCAAGAATCATTTTGCCACAAATTTCGTCTCAATCGCTTCAGCGGTTAATGAGATGTTGTCATTTTCATGTTTTGTGCTATTTTTAGTAACGGCAGATGGCGGCCATCTTGGAATGCCAAAATGCAGAAAATCGAAAAAGCTTATTGAAATGATCATTCTGACAGAAAATTAGTCAAATTCGGCTGAGATTTTCTTATTTTCACATTTTTCTATTTTTAGTAACAAAGGCCATTATGACTTGTCTATATTTCGTTACTTTTGAAACATCTCAACGCAAAAATTATTTTGACACAAATTTCGTCAAAATCTATTCAGCGGTCACTAAGATATAGTCATTTTCATGTTTTGTGCTATTTTTAGTAACGGCAGGTGGTGGCCATCTTGGAATGCCAAATTGCAATTAATCTAAATGGCTTCATGTAAGATACATTCTGACACAAAATTGGTCCAATTCCATTCAAGGGTTCTTGAGTAATTGTCATTTTATGTTTGTGCTATTTTTAGTAACGACAGATGTCGGCCATCTTGGAAGCCAAATTGCAATTAATCGAAACGGCTTCATGCAAGGAACATTCTGACACAAAATTGGTCGAATTCCATTCAAGGGTTCTTGAGTAATTGTCATTTTTATGATTGTGCTGTTTTTAGTAACGGCAGATGTCGGCCATCTTGGAAAGCCAAATTGTAATTAATCGAAATGGCTTCATGCAAGGAACATTCTGACACAAAATTGGTCGAATTCATTCAAGGGTTCTTGAGTAATTGTCATTTTTATGTTTGTGCTATTTTTAGTAACGGCCCCAATGGTGGCCATCTTGGATAGTCAACTGGCACAAAATTGAAATAATTCCTTTTAAGGACCATTGCTGACCAAATCTGACCACAATGGATTGCGTTTTCTTGAGATACTGACATTTGAGCAAAATCGGTCTTGTAAATGCTAAGTAGGTCACTGTGACCTAATTCCGATATAGATCTTTTTCATTTTTGACAATTTTTAATCCCAAGGTCCCATTAATGTTCCACGCAAACTTTCGGCCAAATATACCAAATGGTTCTGGAGAAGAAGTTGATTTTGTTGTTTTTGCTATTTTTAGTAAAGGCGGCCATCTTGGATTCTTGACCTGACCCAATTTTACAATTTTGAAACCCTGCAGTCTGGTCATGCTCCATGTGAAATTTGAAACCCATGGGTGCAGTGGTTTTAGAGAAGAAGTTGTTTGAAGTCCTTTGAATAGCAAAATTACACTCGTAAACAGAAAGTAGGTCACTGTGACAAAACTCCGCTACAGATTTTTTTCATTTTTACAATTTTGAATACCAAGGTTTCATTGATGTTCCATGCCAAAATTCAGACAAATATACCCAGTGGTTCTGGAGAAGAAGTTTATTTTGTTGTTTTTGCTATTTTTAGTAACGACGGCCATCTTGGATTTTCAACCTGACCCAATTTTACAATTCTGAGACCCTGGAGTCAGGTCATGCGCCATGTGAAATTTGAGAACCATGGGACCAGTAGTTTTACAGAAGATGTCTGAATATTTGTTTTTAGGTGTTGACGGACACATTCCGTGACGACGCACGACGCACGCATTGGTATGACAATAGCTCACTATGGCCCTTCGGGCCAGGTGAGCTAAAAACTGGAAAGATAGCTAACTTTGTAAATACTTGTGATAGGGTTATGGTTCTTGTGCACTGCTCTTCCTCTCATTGTCCTCTATCAATGTGTGCAGTTTCATTTAGTTCCCCCTTATACTTTCAGAGATATGCTCTGGACAAGCAAAATATAGAAAAAACTGGAAAGGGAGCTAACTTCGTAAATACTTGTGATAGAGTTATGGTTCTTGCACAATGCACTTCCCCTCATTGTCTTCTATCAATGTGTGAAGTTTCATTTAGTTTCCCCTTATACTTTCAGAGATATGCTCCGGACAAGCTAAATATTGAAAAAAAACTGAAAAGGGAGCTAACTTCGTAAATACTTGTGACAGGGTTACGGTTCTTGTGCACTGCACTTCCCCTCGTTGTCCTTTATCAATGTGTGAAGTTTCATTTAGTTCCGCCTTATACTTTCAGAGATATGCTCCAGACAAAAGTGTGACGGGTGGACGGACGGACGGACAAAGCGGCAACTATATGCTCACCCTTCGGGGAGCATCAAAATCTGAAAGGTGAAAATGTGTGTGAAAAAGCATTAGAATCGATATAACTGTACTCAAATTTGTTATTTGGGGTGTAAAATCATCCTTCTTATGATTGCAAATTGTGTTTTACAGCTCCCCTGACTATAAAACCTATGATTTACCTCCCAAAATGACAAATTTCAGTTCAGTTATCCCCTAAATCACATACACCTAATAGGTATGACTCAGTTCTACAACAGAACGTATGATGTAATTCTTTTCGATCTGATACCTAACTGAGAATAAAACTGAGCTCAGGCATGTTCAATAGCATAGGCACTTGCAGAGCCAATAAGAAGCAACATTCGCAATGATGTCAGATTTCCAACATGATATCACTGCTTAAACTGATGTTACCCAATCAGACATCATATTACTGTAATGTGCCTAAATTTAGGGACACCTAAAAATGATTGGAAAATTAATTACATGTATTTTTAGGTTTCCCAATACTTAAGCACATCAGGATATATTTGTACTTGCATTATAATTCTCTTTTATTCATTTGGAAGAAAAATTATATCAAAATGTTTAAATTGTTACTATATCAATAGACAACTTGATAAAAGGACATAATTTCAACTCAGCTGAATCGATTTTTCAATTTACAACAGTTGCCGTCTTTATTCAGTTATAAGAAGGGAGCAATTCCCTTCCCAAACAATCCAAAGATCCAGTCTAGATTTTCCGAATAGTTTTGAAAGAGAAAACCCAATCTTACAGCTTAATAACACAAGACTGATTTACATATCTGGGGTAAATTTTGAAGGACAAACCCAAATCTTATAGTGGAACAAATACGGTAAACCATTCATTCAGACATTTATGCCTCGACACAAGAAAACCAACAAAGAGGCATGTGCGCCCAGCAAAGACTAAGCTCAGCCTGGACATCCGCACAGTCTGTTTAGAGTCTTTGCTGTCTGCATGGAGATAGTTTAGACCCTCAACTACCTTTTAAGCACACAGCCACTACACTGATCAGACTGGGCAGATGCCCAGTCTGATCTCAGTCTTTGCTGGGTGCACAGTCCACTTTGTTGGTTTTATCATGTAGCGGTTCAACTATCAACTTACTGTGTATATGAGGGAGCAACATGTATTAGGAGCTTGTGCTGATAGTCTCTCCTGAAGAGCAGAATCTGGAACGCTTGTTGATAAATTCATAAACTCCTCCCACTGTAATGACAAAATAAATTGGAATTCAATAATGGAATAGAGACTTCTTTTCAAAATTTACGAGGCATCTGCAGAACTCTGTCACATCTGACTGAAAATTGCTGCAGAAACAGAGTTAACTAAGGAAACTTGATAAAAGTTTATGCTGACATGTTTTTCTGAAAAATTTTTCAAAGGGAGTTAATTTTTGTGACTCCTGTTTGATTCTCAGGGCCATGAAACTCCTCAAACAGGTCTACTCTTAAAGGAAAGACTTTGCTCCTAAGGGAGCAAATTCTTTCCTTTAAGAGTTGACCCCCATTGAGAAGGGAGGAAACAATGGAACAACAAAGTTGCTTCCCCTGAAAAGTAAACCCATTCACCTTAAGTTTGTTCAAAACTGATTTTGATAATAATTACAGTACCAGGAAGCGTGTCGCAGCATTTAGAGCTGTTAAGATATACTTACAGAATAAATATTTTCCCGTCTTTCCGCAACTTCTCCAGTATACTGAACTATGGCCTTCAGATGAGGTAGTGAGCTCCAGACTTTCAAGATCTTAACCAGCTGTTGGTGATTCTCAACTACAATAACATTAGCTTCACAGTCTGACAGGACATACTCGCAGGCCTCGGGAGAGTTAGTGGCATATATACCAGTTGACATAGCTCTGCAATATATATGAAAAGCCTATAAAAGTTTTTTTCATAAATGGGAACAACATGAATTTTCTTCTCTGGATGATGCAGCTCTTCAAATGGGGTCCACTCATAAAAGAGAGAATTTGCTCCTAGATGAGCAAATTCTTTTTTTGACGAGCTGATCCCTTTTGAGAAGACAGGCAAAACAAGAGCGATATACGCCCGTTGGGGCTTAAAGGGGCATAATTCCATCAGAACTGAAAGTAGGGTCATGGTTCTTGTTCTCTGCATATCGTCTTATATTTGTACAAACTTTCATGTGGAAATCTTAGACGGTTTTCAAGATATGGAGCAGACACGAAATTACTACAGTAGAACTTCAATGGCTCGAACTCTGATGGCTCGTTTACCCTGGCTAGCTAGAACTTGTTCCTGGGTCCCCAGAGGTCAATTTGTATAGAAACTAACCCTGGATGGCTAGAACTACCCTTTGGTGGAACTAATTTTCATGGTCCCAAGCCTGTTCGAGCCAATGAAGTTCTACTGTATATGAAAAATACCAAGTTGCATAATTCCATCAAAACTGATAGTAGGGTTTTCTCTACACATTGTCTGATGATGCTTCATATTTGGATAAGCTTCTATAAACTTTTATGAAGAGATCTTACACGATTTTTGAGATAAGGAGTGGACAAATCATGTTACCTTTGAACTTTGACGTCTAAGTTTGACCTTGACCTTTGTCGGACATTGTTGAAATACGAGTTCTGCATGTTGCCTTGATAAGGTGAACATTGGACTCAAGTTTCAAAAATATCTTTCAAGAGATTTAGGAGATATGGAGTGGACACGCATTTAATGCAAAATTATATACGAAAAATACAAGGGGCGTAATTTTGATTAAAGTGAAAGTAGGACTATGGTTCTTTTTCCCTGCGGATCATCTGATTGATGGTGATTTATATGTATACAAACTTTCATGAAGAAATCTTGAACGGTTTTGAGATATGGAGTGGACACGGAGTTTATGTGAAATTACTGTACGAAAAATACAATGGGACATAATTCCATCAAAGTAGAATAGGGTTATGGTTCTTTTTCTCTGCACATCGCCTTATGGTGCTTTATATTTGTACAAACTTTCATGAAGAAATCTTAAACGGTTTTAAAGATATGGAGCGGACATGAAATTTTCCCGTTTGACCTTTGACCCCCAAGTGATAACTTGATCTTTGTCAGACATCATTGAAGTATGAGTTCTGCACATCGTCTCGGTAAGGTGAGTATTTGACCCAAGTTTCAAAATAATCTTTCAAGGGGTTAAGGAGATATGGAGCGGACAGGAAAAGTTAACAGACAGATGGACGGACGGACAGACGGACAGAGGTCACGACATAATACGACCCGTCTTCGACAGGCTTATAAAAAGGAGAAAAAGTAGAACTGCTTCATCTGTAAATATATCCATTCGACTAAATACTGTTTACTACAAGTATTTTGGCAGTAGCTGATCTGCTACTCTTTAGGCTCCAAATAATGCCCCCCCCACCCCCTTCTCCCACATACATACCCCACTCTCATAAAATGCATTTAATAGAATTGATAACTTAATACAGTAGTAGTTTTATATGTATTTTGACTCATAGGCTGTGCTAGAACAGTTATTAAAGACTTCCAAACTCTTAGTTCCATAAATGTAAAGTCAGAATTATCAGGTATATACAATAAGCTTACCCTGCATATATTCCAGCCATATATGTAATAAACCACTCCGGTGAGTTAAAACCCAATATACCAACACCATGATGAGGTTCCAGGCCCAACTGAAAGAAAATTACAAAACTATCACAGAGCTCCAGATAAGAGGAGGTATGAGGATATTTCGAAGAGGTTTTCTTATTTCTCCACAAAAACATATGTTATGACCCCTCATTAGAACCGTCTCAATGAGACGGTTCTAATGATAGGTCACAAAATATGTTTTTATGGAGAAATATGGATAATCATCCCTAAATTATCTCTGTTCTGGAGCACTGCTGTCAGCTAATAATGTCAGACAAAGCAAAAAAGAATGAAAAGGTAAATTTTCATGGGAAGCAACTGTAACATGAGAACAAATTCTTTCCTCCTCAATGGGGAAATACTTCAGTGCATGGATTATCTTTCATGAAAGTATATCTTTTCCCCCTGAACAGGATAAATATATTTTCTGGAAGACTGGCATTACCAATGATTTTGAAATTCCCTCACTTTTCCCTGACTTTTCAAGTTCTTTCTAAATTTCCCTGACCAAACATAAATTTCCCTGACTTTTTCACCTAGAGAAAATTTCATTTTCCAAATGTTTTCCCAGATCGTGGAAACCCTGCCGGTGTCATATATGCAATGCTGAAATGAGCCGCGGCATGACAAAACCAACAATGTGGTTGTGTGGTCAGTGAAGACTCAGATCAGCCTGGGCTTCCGGCCAGTCCATTCAGACTCTTTATTAAGTGCTCAAAGGGTAGCTAATGGTCTAAGCTACCTCCATGCGGCAGCGAAGACTCTGATCAGACTGGGCGGATGCCCAGGCTGATCTGAGTCTGCGCTGTGCGCACAACCACATTGTTGGTTTTGTCACGTCACGGCTCTGTTCTTTTTTTATCTTCTGTAAAATTCTAGGCATTGGGACATATAGGTCTGAGCAAATAGTGCACACCCAGATCTTAGAAGCAGTCTGATGCTCTACACTGTTTGTCATTCCATCTGCATTTTTGATGCATTACAGCATGTAGAATCAAACTGTTTCGTGTTTAGGACAATTATGGTAAAGATTTAAAGTGTCCCAATATTTAGAATTTTTATTGTATACTTTTACCTTTATCAGTGATTTAGCAGCCATCTTGACATCTCTCTCATATTGCGTGTAGTTCCATTTTTTCCATTCACCATCTCTTTTCACCCCTAGAAAGCCAAGTAACAGAAATTGTCATTTGAAGTTTCGAAAAAATAAAATTTCCAGCCAAATTAACACAATACACAGTTCAGAGCCACACCCAGAATGTCACTCAAAAGTCACCTGACAGTGTATAAATGGCCAATGCAAGGACAACTTGGCACATGACATAGTCTCACAAACAAAATCACATGCATTCAGTGTCTTAACTAGTTCTTGATTTTACCTTATAGTTAATGGAGGGATGTATACCTGTTTACAGAAGGTGCATTTTTTCGGAGCTGTGAATTGCCAGACATCCCCACCTCAGAGCTCTAAATAAGAGGGAGTATTTGATGATAATTAGAGATAATGTTTCTTATTTCTCATTGAAATCGTATGTTGTGACCCCTCATCTGAACCGTCTCGATGAGTTACCATTAAACAAAATTTGCAACCATAAAACTGACAATTTACCTCCCTAATTAACAATTTAAGTAGTTATCCCTTAAATGAATACCTACCCATAGCAATGTGATTTGGTGACCTCTGTACAGTTTCTGACATCATGGTCATCATAGTTATTGGTTTCACTGCACCATAGCCCGTGTCTGACATACGTAACCTGACACAACCATCAGATCTTGTTGTGTATAAACTGTTAGCCATGAGGACAGCATCTTGGTCTAAAACAAATATGAGCAAATCTAAAGTTAAACTAAACTTTAGTTTTTGAGATGCATACAGAAACGTCTATTTTTCAGTGTGTGTTTTTTTTGTTTTGTTTTTTTGCTTTGTTTTGTTTTGTTTTGTGGTCGTCGTTGTTGACTGCTGATTTATTTTATTTTTTCTTACTTATCCACTGCCCCTTTGTAATGGGGTCTCATTAGAAATGCAAAAGGGGTGAGATCCTTGTATATAACTACCACATCAATCCAAGTAAACACCCCAGAGGTGTTGCATTAAAGGCATTACTTAGATCTTGAAGAGTAACAAATCAGCCAATCAACCACAGATGCTTCCAATAAAAAAGTATTAAGACAATTGAACCATGTGAGCATAATAACTGCACTTTGTCATTTCTGAAAAAAGCTGATAATTGCCTAAAACCCTGGACCATGATGAAGTTTATGACCATATAATATATGAGGATTTCATGCCTGGAGTTTTGCGATTTTGGCCAGCAATATGACAATACAGTCAAGTCTCAATATCTCAAAGTCAAAGTTCATCACAAACTACTGATATCTCTAAGTAAATTTTCTGGTCCCAGAAAATTTACTTTGAGATATCAGTAGTTTA